>CM055122.1:480895858-481495858 GCA_029206835.1 Rana muscosa
ATACGTGAGTAGCACCCGCATATGAAAGTGGTGTTAAAACCACACATGTGAGGTATCGCCACGATTGGTAGATCGAGAGCAATAATTCTAGCCCTAGACCTCCTCTGTAACTCAAAACATGCAACCTGTAGAATTTTTTTAAACGTCGCCTATGGAGATTTAAAGGGTAAAAGTTTGTCGCCATTCCACGAGCAGACGCAATTTTTTTAAGCGTGACATGTTGGGTATCAATTTACTCAGCGTAACATCATCTTTCACAATATAAAAAAAAAAATTGGGCTAACTATTGTCTTATTTTTTAATTTAAAAAAAAAAGTGTATTTTTTTTGCCCAAAAAAGTGCGCTTGTAAGACCGCTGCGCAAATACGGTGTGACAGAAAGTATTGCAATGACCACCATTTTATTCTCTAGGGTGTTAGAATAAAAATATATATAATGTTTGGGGGTTGTAATTAGAGGGAAAGAGATTGGGCAGTGGAAACACAAAGGAAGCTCCATTAGCATTGCTGGTTGTATGTCATACCAACGGCCACCGCAAGATGGCGCCTGATCACAGAAGGAAGCATAGGCCTACAGAGAAGCATAGGCCTGCAGAAGGCCGCAAAGCCGTGGCCTCAATTACCAGCCGGCCTGACGCGATTGTGCGCGCGCGGGGGGGGGGGGGGGGGTTCACAGAGACACAGGATACCCCAGCTGTGCTGCCCCAGGTGCCAGGTCGCTAATTCTAGTCGCAATGGCGACCTGGCGTCCGGGAATTGTCGAGCCCTGGGATAAACCGCTTTATAATTGATGGGTTTTATTACCCAAAAGTGAGGTACACCAATGCGTTTAGGACAATATCTGCTTCAGGGGCAAGGGTATAGAAAAAGTCAAATGTTTACAAAAGAAACCAAAATGTCTGTCTACTAGAAAGGAAAAGAAGAAAAAAATGGGCGAGGGTGGTGCCCATTACCATGTGGCGCACTGGAGCCATTTTTTTTTTACATTTGTTTGGCTCTGGGGGGGGGGGGGGGGTTATAGTTTCACCTATATTGGCTATTTCTTTTTACATGGTTTGATTACATGATTGCAGTTATATTTGCACACCTATTGGGGTTGTGGTCTTTCAAGGGGTCACACCAACAATCCATGATGGGAACACCATTTCTTTATACATATACCCCACTTTCCTATGGGGTGGAGGTGCACCTTCAATATTATGTATTTTTTTTCTTCCTTTTCTTTTATAGTAGGCATTTTGGTCTCTTTCATCACATATACATGTTTGGTGGTCTTGCTACTAATATGTCATTTTACAAGCATGGTCCCTGATTACGTTAACTTTTTTTTTTTTTGTGAGAAGTACAGACCTATTTATGTAACAGAATATAGGCTTGTTTTGAGGGTTACCATAGGGCAGTGGTTCTCAACCTTCTAGTGCCGTGACCCCTTGATAAAATTTCCCAAGTTGTGGGGACCCCTAACAGTAAAATTATTTTCGTAGTGTGGGTTGTCAGCACCCAAGGCAAGACAAGTAATTTGCGTTCCTAACCCATGGACATTTAGCGCTCCCTGAGTCCTTTCCACTTGTACAGTATTAAAACCCCTTATGGTACATTTTAGGATGTACCACTCTTCTTTGTTCTCCTTTTTTCCCTTTTATCTCTCTATCCTAATTTCTTGTTTTTTTCCCCCATTCCTCTCTCTAGCCGTTTTTCTTGTTCTTTCTCTTATTCTTTCTCCCCCTTTTTCTTTGTTCCTCCCCCTCTTTTCATGTATTATTTATTTTTTACTCCTTTTCTTACTCCTTGGTGGAGGGGAGGGATCAGTGGCAGTGCAGGGGGGGTGGGATCAGTGGCAGTGCAGGGGGGGTGGGATCAGTGGCAGTGCAGGGGGGTTCTGATCAGCCAACTTTGGTGTTCTTGATCAAGGTCATCTGCTTATCTAAGAACTGTAGTTGGAGCTTTTAATGGCAGCTATAATCACAGGTAGTGTTACTCACTGTGTCTCCGACTTTGTAGTGTCCCGCAGCAGTGACACCTATGCCGAAATCAGGAGATAGGGTCTCCTCCAGCCCCTCCCACTTTACATTCCTCACCAGTAAGCTGACCTCTAGTCTCTGCCCCCCAGCCATGCTGTGAACTGAATGGGCGGCTGCGAAGAGGCTGAGTGGGCGGCCGCGGGCTCCAGAAACAGCCCAGCTGTGCGGCCGCAGACTCCAGGGACAGCCCTGCTAGGCGGCCGCGAAAAGGCTGGGAGAGCGATGCAGGCTTCAAGAACAGCCCAGGATTCGGGGACCCCTGGCAAATTGTCTTTTGACCCCCGAGGGGGTCCCGACCCCCAGGTTGAGAACCACTGCCATAGGGGGTTCTGTTTTAGCTATAATAGGTGTTGTAACCTGGCTTGAATTATGATACACCTGACATATAAAAGAGCCTTGGTGGTTAGCCAAGCTTTGGAGCCATCTACTATGATTATTGCAATACATGGAAATATTTTTATACACTGGTTTACCTATTGCAGCCAACTTTTGGATGTTATCAGTGTGATTTATGCGTGCACAGGTTTCTGGTCCCCGCAGTGATCGTGGCCCCTCATGGCAACAATTAGGATATCTTGATTTTACCGGACTAATATGTATATAATTGTAAGTGTGCATTTGACTTTATATGGTTGCTAAATCATAGCTAACTACAAATTAATAGGTTGTAAACATTTGACGGTTCTAGTGTAGATATTATATATCCTTACCCCTGAAGACATTAGTTTGAAACGTGTCAATGTGCCCGGGTTTTGAAACATTTGAAAATTTGCTATAAAGTTGGTCACAGGATTTCTTTTGAACCAGGACATTATATTTTTTCTGGCTCCTAAACATTCTGAGAAGATTTCGCTCCACTACTTGAATGTGGTAGTCTACCTCACAACCATGACCTCTGTCGATCTGACACCTTGTTTATGTTGCATGCATGTTCTTGGAAGGGACAGGCTGCCTCTAGTTCCACAATTTCTAGGTGGATTAGTAGCATGACCTGCAAGGTAGGATTCCTTCCTTTCCTGTGAAAGCCCACTCTACCAGACCTGTTGAAGCTTTGTAGGTTTTACATCGGTCCTCCGCGAACCAGGTGGATGATCAGACCTTAGCGAACCTCAGCCTGGATCAGAAAGTCCTACAGGCAGTCCAGTAGGGGCATTATCGGTTGTTCCTCTTATGCTAAGATGCTTGTTACTGTTTGAGTCTGTGAGCCATTTTTTGTTTGTTGCCTGCCCCTCAAGGGATTGCTTTTCTACATCCCAGTAGACCGAGAATTAATTCCTCTGTATTGTGATGTATGATTAAGAGAGACCCTTTTTTGGCGTATTACAAAACACTTGTCCCTTCCCTCTGGTTTAACTCTGATATTGCTTGCTGACAAAACTAAGGTAATGCTGGGGGTGGGAAGAGTTATGCTGGACAGTGTCCAATCAACTGAATTTGGAGCATGACCAAATAGTCGAATGCCCCGTAGACACAATCCGAATATCGTATCACAGATGGTTCAACTTTTTCTGCTTAATAGTCGCAAGTAAAATTAAATAGGTTATTAAAGTCACAAATTCTCGTACGACAGAAAAAAAATCTGAAGTGATGTCATGTGTTGTAATGTATTTGTATTGTATTTTCGGACGACAACTATACTGACTAAACGAAAATTGTACGATCTGGTATTGTACGAGGAAAATAATATTGGATGAACGGTCATGATCGGCTCTCGAAAGCTCTGTACTAACGATCCGCTTATCGTACGATTCTTCCTTGGACGATATTTTTTGTACTATATTCGGATCGTGTGTACGGGCCATTAGAATTAACTCGCCTGTGATGTGTTCCAAGAAAGGAATTTTAAAGTTGAGTCAATTCTGTTTTCTTGTACTGTCCTACGTAGTAAGTGCTCCTAGGATATTTTCAATGTAGCTGTGCGAGAGCTGATAACAACAATATTTAGTCACGTCTACTAAAGAGCAGTACAAATTGGGCTGCACAATAGACTTGTGCAACAATTATCTGATTCTACATCCACTTTAAACTATCCATTTACATTTTGTGCTTGAAAAGTTTCTGATACAGGATTAGTGATTTAACATTAACACACAATCGGAATTTCCGACAACAAATGTTCGATGTGCGCTTTTGGTCGGATATTCCGACTGTGTGTAGGCTCCATCGGACGTTTGCTGTTGGAATTTGAGAGCTGGTTTTTAATTTTTCCGACAAAAGTTGTGGTCGGAAATTCCGATCGTGTGTATCCAATTTCGACGCACAAAAATCCTACGCATGCTCGGAATCATTGTACTTCATTTTTCTCGGCTCGTCGTAGTGTTGTACGTCCCCGCGTTCTTGACGTTCGGAATTTCTGAGCAACATTTGTGTGACCGTGTGTATGCAAGACAAGTTTGAGCCAACATACGTTGGAAAAATTATCAACAGGTTTTGTTGTTGGAATGTCCAATCGTGTGTACGCGGAATTACCGTATAAGGATTGCAAGAAATTTAACAGCCTAATTTATTAAAGGTTAAAAACAGGATTGCTTAATCTATTGGTAAATTGCAAAGCTGGCTCCCTTCCTACCGTCTTTGCATAGTAGATTACATTCATCATTCAGTTTTTGGAATGTTGCATTACTTGGGCACTTGGTGACTAGCACATCTCATTGACATAACAGGAAGTGATCGCTGTTTGCAGATGTCTCTTCATGTTTACTGTTCCTCTGCCCTGAGGATTTCTGCTAGAAACACAGCTTCTATTATATATATATATATATATATATATATATATATATATATATATATATATTTTAAAAGGAGTATGCTTTAGCTTGAGCAGTGTGACATATATTTCTGAGGAACGTTGCAATCTGCACGAGTGTCCTCTTTTTATATCTTGCGCTGGCAGATGAACATTAAGCTATCTCTGCAGTCTGTTTTGTGTTTTATGAATTGACAATGTGCAATCTTTGTAGTATTTTCCACATAGCTCACCATTGTCCTTGTTTTGGGAAGACGATTTGCCTTTAATTTGAATTCCTTTTGTCTCTTCTCCAGGTATTACATTTTTTTTATTTTTATGGACTATGTTTAGAGTTTTTGTAAATGCAATATTTTTAGTTCAGGAAATGCATAACCCTGTATGTACTGAGATGGTCCACATCAGTAACATCCTCAAGTGGAATATTAAATTGGAAGGATGAAGGCTCTTTATAACAAATTTAAACTGAACCCGTGTTTTGCCCCTGTGCAATGTCCCAACAGATTCCTCCATCCACACAAGTGCTCGACTTCTGTCAAACAAACCTCCACACTCTAATCTAAATTCTGCTGAATCTGTGGAATTTCGATCCATCTATGGTCACCTTTAAGGTGGAAGAAAAGCCTAACTATACCTAAGAATGGTCCCTTCCACCTCCTCCTATCTATCCTGCCTAACATGTTTTAAAAAAAAGATCTGTACACTTGCCTATCTGTAATCTGCTTCAGTCTGGTCACGTGGTCCCACAGCTCTGGCACCCCTGTGTCAGTGAGTGGGTGCTGCGGGAGAGAGTGGTGACAATGGCTGAGCTATGGGTGACGTTGGATCTTCTGGAATTCTGAGCCATTGACGAGTGTTCCCCTAAGCAGAGCTGCCGGATCGCGTTACTGGACCTAAGCATTTAAAAATGGGTAAATTGACAGGTTTGGCAGGTTAAGTAGGAGGGGAGAGGGAAAATTTAAGAACAGATATACTTGGGGTTTTCTTTTTTGATTGCTATTCATTTTCTGCTGTGTATTTCTTAGTTGGGAGAAGGCTTTCCCCACACCTATGGGATGGTGCAAGGCCAGATATGTCACATAGTGAGTCACATACTTCTCTATTCTTTTGAGTACCTGGTATTTTTTTTGCTCCCAGAGGCTAATTGAAGCAGTGTGGGTAGGGGAAATGAATGCATAATGTATGGGCAAAACAGGTTTACTTTCCTGGCAATGCAGAAACTGTGCTAAAGTGAATTTAAAGCGGAGTTCCGCCTGGGTAGTCAGCAGCTAATTTTTAATATAAGGACACTTGCCTTTCCTGGTGTGTATATATGTGTGTATGTGTGTCGGTGTGTGTGTGTATATGTGTGTGTGTGTGTGTGTATGTGTGTATATATATATATATATATATATATATATATATAATTTTTATTTTATTTAAAAATCGTCCTTTTTTTTGTTTATAGTGCAAAAAATAAAAACCGCAGAGGTGATCAAATGCCACCAAAAGAAAGCTCTATTTGTGGGAAAAAAAGAATATCAATTTTGTCTGGTTACAGCATCTAATGACCGCGCAATTGCCAGGTAAAGCGACGCAGTGCCGTATCGCAAAAATGGCCTGATCAATAAGTGGGTAAATCTTCTACCCAGTGAAGTGACTGGCCTCAGGTGATGCACAGAGATGAGACCAATCCTTCTACATAAGTTGTACCTGTACCGCTTCTTGTTCCTCCTTGATGGTTGACATACGCCACCGCCGGGATCCTGATCGGACGCCCCTGCAGCCTCTGTGACCATGTGGAGAGGCACTGCCTGATCGCCCGGAGCTCCAGTACATTGATTGGCCGGCGAGATTCTTCCTGTGTCCACTGACCCTGTGTTGACTGAACACCCCAAACTCCTCCTCAACCGGTCAGGCTGGCGTCCGTGGTGATCACTGTCCAGTGAAAGGAACGGATTTCCGGACTGAAGAGCTGGAGAGCTCAACCACCAGACCAGGGAAGTCCTGACCTGGTGGCTCACCCGGATTTGACAATCCAGGGACAACGGAGACTTGTCCCATTTGGACAGTCTCCCTCTGCAAAGCTCAAGTGTGGAATTGAGCATACGGTACTGCCTCGAAAGAGGCTACCATCAGACCACATGCAAAATCGGAGCGACGACCATCTGCGGGATGCCAGCAGCTTCATCGCTGTCCGAAGAGTCTGAAACTTTTCCAAAGGGAAAATTACTTTCGCCTTTGAGGAGTCTAGAATCAACCCCAGATATTCTAGGCGCTGAGTCTGTACCAACATCGACTTCTGGAAGTTCAGCACCCAGCCCAATTCTCGGAGGGTCTGATTGGCAATCACCACATCCTCCTCTAATTCTGAGCTTGAAGCAGCTCTCAGAAACAGATCGTCCAAATAGCCCACGATGGTGATTTCCTCGCTGTCTCAGCAAGGCCAGAATCGGGGCAAGCACCTTGGCGAAAACCCTTGGCGCTGACGCCAGGCCAAAGGGGGGAGCCACAAATTGATAGTGGTCTTCCCCCCCACTGCAAAGCGTAGGAACCTCTGATGCCTGACGAAAAAGGGGACATGCAAGTATGTGTCCTTGATGTCCAAGGATGCCAGAAAATCCCCCGGATGGAGTGCAGCGACCACAGAGCAAATTGATTCCATCCTGAACTTCCGAACCTTTACAAAGGCATTGAGGGCCTTGAGGTCCAGGATTGGATGGACTCCGTCCTTCTTTGGGACCACAAACAGATTCGAGTAGAAACCCTGAAACCTTTCCTGCAGCGGCACAGGTATGATTACCCCGCACTTCAGAAAGTCCTGTACTGCCCCACTTAGGGCAGCCCGACGAGCCGGAAGAAGAGGAAGGTTTGATGGAAAGAATCTATCTTGTACCCTGATGAAACCACTTCGCAAACCCACTGCTTGGAAAGCAGGGAAGTCCACCGAGCTGCAAACTCGTGAAGATGTCCCCCCACCCGGGAGTCGGGCGGGGGAAAACCTTCATGCGGTAGCAGATTTGTTCGCAGGCTTGTTTGGTTTGCGAAAACAGGGACGCTTCTGTCCCCCAGCTGGACCCTTGTCGGCCTGGGAAGGTCTGCCAGCGGGTCCTGACTGATGACAAGAACGCTTTTGCGCGGAAAAGGAGGGCCCTGGCCTACGGCGCAGCTCCTTACCTTTTCTGGACTGAGGAAGGAGTGTGCTCTTGCCTCCAGTGACATCCTTAATGTCATCCAGGGAGGCTCCAAATAGCCTCCCTCCCTTGAAGGGCAAGTCCGCCAGAGCCTTCTTGGAAGCCTGGTCCGCGGACAAGCATTTTAGCCAAATCGGGCTCCGCAGAACTACTGTGGATATCGAGGCTCTGGAGATCAAAGGAGCTGCATCGCAGACATATTTGAGGCCATGCACTAACTGGTCAGCTAGTTCCACGCAGTCCGGGGGAGCATGATGCTCCTCCAACTCGGGTGCAATAACTTTGCCCACTCAGTGTCTGAAACACTAGTGTTGTGGCCAAAATAGGCCGCAATGCTGATCCCAGCATGGTGAATATGGACCGACCCACCGCCTCGGACCTCCTATCTGCAGGATCCTTAAATGCAGGGGTCCCCTCTACCGGAATCGTGATTACTTTATTTAACCTAGACACTGGGGGGTCCACAACCAGGGGAGATGCCCATTTTTTTCAGAAGGCTCTCCTCAAAAGGGTAATGGACCGCCATGCATTTTGGGACCGAAAAGGTCCTCTGCCGCCGTTCCCATTCCTTGTCTATGAACTTGTCAAAAGTCACATAAAGGAAAAACTTTAGCAGAGCGGGCCAGCTTATGGGACCCAAAAGGGACAGACACCTCAGTAGATGCTCCAGCCGCATCCTCCAGCTTGAGGGTTTCCCGCTGGCAATAAGTGCTCCAACAAGTGCCTTATCCTGCTCTGACCCAGACATGGAGTCACCCTCACTGTCCAAATGGTCCTGGTCCGCATCCTCTGATACCTCAGGACAGGGGCCCTGGGTTCCAGCCAGATCTGAGTCAGAGCTGAAGGAGAAGGTGGGGGGAGGGGGCGTTTTTATTTACCCCCTTGCTCCCACACACTGCTTCCACCCTGGCAACAAATGACTCCAGGACCGCCGACAAAGTGTCCACAGGAACCGCAGGGGCACTGGTTGCCAATACTGGAATGTCTGGGGAAGAAACGCCGGCTTCTGACACCATGCCGACTCGCTCACTTGACAGCCTCAGGAACTATAGTCAAGTACAAGGTACACTTAAAAAGTGGCCCACCCTCCTTGCTGCAACTGACCAGGGGAATCGCCGCCCTGATGAGAATTACTCAGCTCAGCGTCCCACTCTCCCTCTCCACACAGTGTGTGTGTGTGTCTAGGTTTCTGAGGTAAAACTGCGCTGTTTGCGCCATTCAGAAAGCCATTTCAGCACTAGAGGCCAAAACCTACACAAAGATGGCCACCTCAGCTGAAAAGAGCGTGAGCTTCAAGAAAGCTGTCGCCCGCTGTGAATTGCTGCGCCACAGCGTGGCTACAAGAAAATGGCCGCCCGCTGCATTCCTATAGCAGCAGCGCGGCTACAAGAAAATGGCGCCGATTCGAATGGAAAAAAACGGCGCCAAGTGACACTGAGGCGGACGAGAAGGCCACAAACGCAGTGGCCCCGACCCCCAATAGCAGACCACCCACACGAAGCGGACCCGGGCACCCCCCAGCCAGGACACGGAAACCCACCGCAGGTACACCCGGTCAGCCACAGCAGGCCCATGCATGGAGGAAAGGAGGACAAGAGACCCCCTAATCGGCCCTCCCAGGAAAGACCGGCTTTTCCATCATACCAAGATGGGAGGAAAAGTACTTGCCCGTCCTGCAAGGACGGCTGGCGCGTTCCTGACAGACCTACTTCCGAGCAGTACGGAGTAGCTGTTGGCCACGGCTCACTGTGACACAGACAGCAGTAGCCCGGTCATATGTGGGACCCGGAGCATATAGCTCACCGGCCACCCCTAGAGCAAACGGGTGTGTCGTGGCCGACCCTGCGCGTCGCTAAGGCCTGCTCACGCTCGATGGCCAGACTGGGGAGACTACAAGGATCTATATTATCCAGCCTGTCACCCAGCCGGCAGTTAATAGTAGATCTCAGGATAAAAAAAATAAAATAAAAAATAAAGTTCTTCAGGACCATGGGCCCAAAACTGAGCTGCTCACTGCAGTGAGAGGGGTTGTGACCAGAGGGACCGCCCCCTGGGCGGGGCTGTTCAGCTTTGCTAAAGATTACATGTTTTAACCATTAACATGTCTGCCTAGTCCTCTCCTGGTAGACGGAACATAACCCTACAGTATAAGGAAGCTGTGTCCATCCATGGAGGTCCGAGAAAAGGATTTTACGGTGCGTACAAAAATCCTATTTTTCCGTGTGTGTGTGTATATATGTGAGAGGGGTCACTTTGGGCACAGGGGGAATGAGAACCCCACCATGATCTGTGATAGTCATATTCAATGCTGTATATACATGGTATATATTGGGTGTATATTGTGTGTATATTGTGTGTGGGCTGTTGTGTAATATTTGCTGTGATGGGGTGGGGTGTGATTGCATTCTATTGTGGCTTGTGGTAATTAAGTCTGCTACTGTGATGATGTGGATTGGAGCTGGTAGACCGTCTGGCTGCCTATTATGGGATGTTAAGGCCCCATGCACACGAGACGCAGGTGCAAAGTCTGCTGAACACACGTTTTTAAACGCTGAAACCGGCGTTTATAAACGCGCGTTTTGCCGCGTTTGCGGACGCGTTTAGCGGCGTTTTACCGCGTTTGCGTTTTATAAGCGTTTCATCATAGACCCTCCCTAAGCTCAAAAAAATAGTAAATTTTAACCATTTCAGCCAGTTTGTGAGACCAGAGTGAGTAGCAGCAGCTGAGAGAGCAGCAGTGTACTTGTATTTAGCGTATCACTTGCCACATCATCTGCCACAAGTTGTGGATTGTCCACTTGCCACGTCACCTGCCACGTCACCTGCCACAAGTTGTGGATTGTCCACTTGCCACGTCACCTGGCCACATCACGTGCCACGTCACCTGCCACAAGTTGTGGATTGTCCACTTGCCACGTTACCTGGCCACGTCACCTGGCCACGTTACCTGCCACGTCAGCTGGCCACGTCACCTGCCACAAGTTGTGGATTGTCCACTTGCCACGTCACCTGCCACAAGTTGTGGATTGTCCACTTGCCATGTCACCTGGCCACATCACGTGCCACGTCACCTGGCCACGTCACCTGGCCACGTCACCTGCCACAAGTTGTGAATTGTCCACTTGCCATGTCACCTGCCACGTCACCTGGCCACGTCACCTGCCACAAGTTGTGGATTGTCCACTTGCCACGTCACCTAGCCATGTTACCTGCCCACATTACCTGCCACGTCACCTGCCACAAGTTGTGGATTGTCCACTTTCCACGTCACCTGGCCACATCACGTGCCACGTCACCTGCCACAAGTTGTGAATTGTCCACTTGCCACGTCACCTGGCCACGTCAACTGGCCACGTTACCTGCCACGTCACCTGCCACAAGCTGTGGATTGTCCACTTGCCACGTCACCTGGCCACATCACCTGACACAAGCTGTGGATTGTCCACTTGCCACGTTACCTGCCACAAGTTGTGGGTTGTCCACAATGCAATGCAAGCAATTACAGTTTTCTTTTATATTTTTTAATAGTTTTTCATCATTTGCCATCATTTTTGAGATTTCTAATGTTAAAAAATAGGTCACCTTTAAAAACGCTTATAAACGCAAACGCGGCAAAACGCCGGTACCGCGTTTAGCCGCGTTTAGCCGCGTTTAGCAGTGTTTAGCGTCTGAAACGTGGAAAACTTTTGCGTCTGAACCCATTTTTTTGCTTCTGGAAAAACGAGATTAAACGCAACTGCTTGTAAACGCCAAAAAACGAGAGTGTGTGCATGGACACATAGGATAACATTGAATGGGTTCAGGAGCAGTTGAAAAAAGCGTCCAACTGCCTCTGAACGCGCTTTTAACAGCAAATAACAGCGTCTCGTGTGCATGGGGCCTTAAGTGTCTTTCTGTGAAGGGGGGGGGGGGGGGAAATCACCCCTCCTGCTAACACTGTTTACTGAAGGAGAAGTTTGAACACACCTGACCTGTATGTCCATTGTCATTGGACAGTTTAACCCGCCCTGTTCCCCAAGGATGGGAGGGAAGGGTTTTGAAGAGAAATGTGTTTCCATGTGCTTGTAATAAAGTCATTCCCTGTTTTTGGAACTTCAACACTGAGCGCTTGTCTCGTATGTTTGGAAGGATTAATCCTATGGGAAGCAGTCGCCTGACTGTGCAGGATCGGCAGTGTATGTCCAGAGAGGGAATATCTTAAACGGTGTTAACCCGTTTCATACTTGGGGTGCCGTTACATTGTGTATGTATGTGTGTGTGTGTATATGTGTATGTGTATGTGTGTGTATATATATATATATATATATATATATATATACCGTATTTATCGGCGTATAACACGCACAGGCGTATATCACGCACCCTAACTTTAAGAGGGAAGTTTCAGGAAAAAAAACTTTCCACAGCCCCCTGCGTATAACACGCAGGTACAGTTTACCCTCCATTTTCAGGGTAAAAAAGTGAGTGTTATACGCCAATAAATACAGTATATATAATATATACTTTTTTTTTGTGGTTATATACTCCTTATTTAAATTTTTAGCTACAGGTAAGCCTATAATAAGGTAGGTAAAATGAATATCTCCTAAACCTACACGGTTTAGGAGGTATCCACCCTGCATGCAGCCGCTAACATCAGTGGCGCAGGCGCAGTGAAGGTCCAGCGTATCGTGCCGGAACGGAGGACTCATGCGCGGGAGTGACGTCATCGCGGCTCTGGCCACTCACAGCGAACCCAGAAGAAACACTGAGGAGGAAGTGTCAGCTCCCTCGGCAGTGACTGGGATGTGATGCCGACGCTTCGTTCTAAGGTAATTCTTAATGAGCTAGTACTAGCTCATTATGGTGTCCTTTTATGAAAATGCGGTAAAATACCGCTATTGTGTTCTCAGGCATTCTCAGATGAGATCATTCTCCTCTGAGTGCCTGTGTATGAAGCTCTGTAGCTCGCTTCTCATGTTGAGTTGAGAGGCGAGCTACAAACGCCGGGAACTCCTGAGAACGGCTCCTCTCACTGTAATCTCGCGCGATGTAGCGCGATTACAGTACGAGGAAGTGTAAAATACAAAAGTGAACACGAATTATACACCACATATTATTAATAAAATAATACATTTACATTCCCACCAAACAATATACATTAACCTAATTATTAAAAAACATTGTTTTTATCAATTAAAGATTATACATGTGCCTAGTTGAATGTGAATGGTGTATAGTAAATTAATGTAATCCACATATGTAATGCAGCTATACACCATTCATAAAAATGTAAAATACATTTATAATCACTTTTTTTTTATATAAAGTATACAAGTATAAATATTTATTAATAAATAAAAAATAAATATATATATATATATATATATATATATATATATATATATATATATATATATATATATATTCTCTATATCATATATCTCAAAATTGATAAACCCCCGTATAACTGTAATAGAACAGTCCATGGGTAAAACCATATTTCAGGGTTTACAAAATGTTATTTGCTAATAAATTAAATTATATAAAAATTACTTTAATAATGGCATTTTAATGCAGGTAGAATTTTATATATATATATATATATGAAAAGGTAAAGAGGAAGTAAAGCTATTTAAAAAAGAAAAAAAACCCTGCAAAAGAAAGGCATAATGAGCTAGTATGCATAGTATACTAGCTCATTATGAATGACTTACCTGAGATCGAAGCCCCTGCAGTGGTCCTAGGTCACCTCCGCCCCCGCCATCTTTCCTCGATGTGCCGTCAGTGTATCGCCGCTCCGGCACTGTGATTGGCCGGAGCAGCGATGCCGTCACACGCATGCGTACTCGGGCCTGCAAGAACCCATTCAGAAAACCATCCATGAAGCCGGCCCGCTAGTGCGCATGCGTGTGACGTCATCGGCGCATCGGTTTATAGTAAATATCTCCTAGCATGAGAGACTGAGAGCGATAACACCAAATTTAACACACCTGATCCCCATTCACACCTGAGACCTTGTAACACTAGCAAGTCACATGACACCGGGGAGGGAAAACTTAGGGGTGTTACTCACTTTTGTTGCCAGCGGTTTTAACATTAAAGCGGAGGTTCACAAAAAAAGTGAACCTCCGCTTTTTGGAACCCACCCCCCCTCTGGTGTCACATTTGGCACCTTTCAGGGGGGAGGGGGTGCAGATACCTGTCTAATACAGGTATTTGCACCACTTCTGGGTTCTGACTCCCACGGGATGCATTGCTGTGCATATCACATGCAATGTTCGTGCGATATTAATTTAAATCATATTGCATTTGCACCAAAATGATACGTGGCCCGCACTGAAACGAATCGCATGGGTGTTCACACCCATGCGATCCGATTGCTGCACCATTTCATAGTTCACACTGCGATCTGTGAAATGATCTGGGGGTGTCCTTAACATTACATTGACAGCCGCAGTGGTGCGCAGATGTCAATGCAGGTGCGATGTGGAAACCGCACAGGGATCATGCTGGTTCCCGCATCGCACAATTGTGAACCCAGCCAGAGACGTAAACATGTAAATAAAAAAAAATATATATATATATATATATATATATATATATATATATATATATATATATATATATATATATATATATATATATATATATATATATATATTGTGTGTGTGTATATATATATATATATATATATATATATACAGTATAGATTGCTAACCTGCTCGTTTTGGGGTGTGTAATTGTAGGGAAAATATATGGCTGCTAGTGGATGAAAGAAGGAAGTCAAAAGACTTCCTTCTTCCTCCAGAATACTCAGCCAGCTTCGCACTTCTCTCTGATTCTCAACCTCTGAGATGGTGAATCAGAAAGTGAGAATTCTGTAAGAGATCACCAGTGAGGTGCCGAGATCGCGCCTTCATACACTGGCCGTTTCTGTGACAGTCAGTTACAGATTCTCACTGTGCTGAGATAATCCGTGGAGAACATGTTCTCCGCTGATTACCTCAGTTTCATACACTGCTAATAACCTGAGATCAGCGGTCAGACTCGGGATCGCCTCTGATCTCAGTTTCATAAAAGGACACCTATGCCTTTTTGCCCTACATGTTTTCTTTTTTTTTTTTTTTTACCCCCCCCCCCCCCCCCCCCGTATACAAACGCTTTAAGTATGCTGTGTGAATGACTATAGTGAAGGAGTCTCAAAGTGGACTACTAAAGTAGAAGTACACTGAATCAGGCAATCTAAAACGAGTAAATTTTTCTTTTACGCACAATGACAGCTGGCTAGTAATGCTCACTTGGTTTATTTAAGTACATCTATCACGTAAATAAAGTCACTGATGAGATTTACTTCATATTCAAAGACAAAGCTCTATCGGTCTCCCTGGCATCCCACATGCAATGCACATGTATGTTGCATTGTTGGATGCTAAACTCACTCAAGTTTTAGGCCTCATGCCCACTGGCGTTTTTACAGCTGCGTTTTTGCAGCTTAAAAACGCCTGTCCATGTTATTGTAAATATTATTTTTAAAAAAAATAAAAAAAATAAAATAAAAAAAAAGTCGGAGCTAAAAACGCGACCGCGCTTTTTTGCGCGTTAGTGCGCTTTTTTGCGCGTTTTTTGACGCTCGCGTTTTTTTCTGCCTAATTCTCACGCTGAGGAACGCACTGGTCCTGGGTTTTTTTTACAGCTTAAAAACGTCTATGCTATTTGCAGCTCAAAAACGTCAAGGTGGGCATGAAGCTATAGACTAACATGGACAGGCGTTTTTAAGCTGTAAAAAACGCTCAAAAACGCGGCTGTAAAAACGTCCGTGGGCATGAGGCCTTAAAGCGTACACAAGTCCAAAGTCTGTTTTTAGTATGTTTGTTTATGGAAAGGCATAATGGCAATTTACACAACACTTCCAGTTTCAAGGTGACAATACAAAGGTCGGCCCTAGACGGAGCGCATATCTTTCCTGAAATCATGGGATACAGGAAATAAATCGGCTTGATTCCCCCATCAACACAGACTGTGCTGACAGGGAATTTAGCCTGCCCATAAATGGTTCACATTTTGGCCGGTCCCTGCTGACTCAACTGAGATTCAAACCATTTATAGCTGGCTTAAGCCACTGCTTCAAAATTAGAAGCCGTGTTGTTTACCTGTTTTGTGAGATAATTCAGTTGGCTGCTGTAATGTCTGTCGGCTCTAATTGTTGGACTGAAAAGAAAGTTTTGCCCATGGGGCTTTGATGAGTTGTGCCAAATAAAATTGATAGCAATGTGTTACAGAAACAATGCAAAATGTATTTCATATTACAGGTAAAATCAAACTAGTTTGACATTATATATGTCAGGATAAAAACATATCACAATATACATATACTCCTGGTAGATATACATACTGTGTGTGTGTGTGTGTGTGTATATACACATACACACACACACACACTTAAATTGGTGCATTCTTTGAGCTGTAGTGTGTACGCGTTTCATGGAACAGTGTCCGCTTCCTCAGGAGACCGCCAAGATTTGATTTGTGTATATCTGTGGGAAGACCATGTCATAAGCAAAGCAAAATATTTAAAAAATAGGCTTCAATGTAAATATTTTTATTATGATATATATATATATATATATATATATATATATATTCAAACTTGTTTAATTTTAACTGTAATATGACATTTTGCATTGTTTTTTTTAACATATTGCTATCCATCTTATTTGGCACAACTCAGTCCCATGGGGAAAGATTTTCTTTTCAGTTCTTGCGTGTTTTATGGACCGAGTTCTGTCTTAGTCCTCATGCCCACGGACGTTTTTACAGCTTAAAAATGCCTGTCCATGTTGTATAAATTTTTCGACCGTATTTAAAAAAAAACACAGGAGCACAAAAACGCAATTGCGGCGTTTTTGCACGTTTTTTTAACGCTTCGCGTTTTTTTATGCCTAACGCCGACGCTGCGGAACGCACTGGTCCTGTTTTTTTTTTACAGCTTAAAAATGCCTATGCTATTTGCAGCTCAAAAACGCCTAGGGGGGCATGAAGCTATAGACTAACATGGACAGGCGTTTTTAAGCTGTAAAAAAACGCTCAAGAAAGTGGCTGTAAAAACGTCCGTGGGCATGAGGCCTAAGTCTCAGCATATGTGGCCTTTGTTATCCTTTCTTGCATATCGTAATCGTTGTATGAAATGCACCTGGTGGTGAATAAACAGTGCCAAAAAATGTGAAAACCAACGGACAATAGCCAATGTAAAAGTCTCTGTGACCCGTGCTAAAAAGTTCACAAAAAAGACTAAGTGTAACTAAAATTTGAAATAAATGATGAAACAAATGTAAAATGAACAAGTGAAAGTTCAAAGTAATGGTGCTTAAAAATGATGATGAATATTGAGTGAAGACTGGATGAAATAAAGTCAACCGCCACCAACAGGTAAGAGGCTTACCAGAAAAAGTGAACCCTAAAGAACATGCGTTCAAAGGTTCAACTGAGCTTGATGTAAATCTCTATGGAAAGATGGATCCTCAGCAGAAGTTCAAACAAATGCCTAGCACACTACACCGATGAAGGGAGGTTGTCCTGGTGTACTGTATTCTTATATGCAATGACTCAAATGATGGCAGAAAGTTGAACCAGATGGTTATATACAGGTGGAGAAGAAGAAAAGGCACATAGCGTAATACCGTAATATAGATCGACTTTTAATGTAGTGGAAAAACTTACATTAGGAATGTCAAGACAGCGCGCATCAAAGTACTTTCAGCAGCAATGGAGGACTCCACTGTTGCTGAAAGTACTTTGATGCGCGCTGTCTTGACATTCCTAATGTACGTTTTTCCACTACATTAAAAGTCGATCTATATTACGGTATTACGCTATGTGCCTTTTCTTCTTCTCCACCTGTATATAACCATCCGGTTCAACTTTCTGCCATCATTTGAGTCATTGCATATAAGAATACAGTACCAGGACAACCTCCCTTCATCGGTGTGGTGTGCTAGGCATTTGTTTGAACTTCTGCTGAGGATCCATCTTTCCATAGAGATTTACATCAAGCGCAGTTGAACCTTTGAACGCATGTTCTTTAGGGTTCACTTTTTCTGGTAAGCCTCTTACCTGTTGGTGGCGGTTGACTTTATTTCATCCAGTCTTCACTCAATATTCATCATTTTTGAGCACCATTACTTTGAACTTTCACTTGTTCATTTAACATTTGTTTCATCATTTATTTCAAATTTTAGTTACACTTAGTCTTTTTTGTGAACTTTTTAGCACGGGTCACAGAGACTTTTACATTGGCTATTGTCCGTTGGTTTTCAAATTTTTTGGCACTATTTATTCACCACCAGGTGCATTTCATATTTTTAGCGCTACACTTTGTTTTTTACCATTTGTTGATGGGTTGTGTTAGCTGCTCACTACCAGGGCAGCGCGGAAATATCCATCTTTCCACTATCGTAATCGTTGGACTGCCTGTGAAGTCTATTGGTGAGGTGGTCCAACAGGCAACTAAAGGAGCTTGTGTGCAGCTCTATTCATAATCATTACCACCTTTCCGCCTGGCTTAAAGCAGGATGACTGTTGGGCGGAGGCTTTCCCATCCTGACTGGACGTTGTATGACGTTCTGTCAGGAAACGCCACTCACATGGCCGTGCAGCGTCGTGATCTGTCACTGTCTTTGTCCACGGCTGATGACTGAAAAGTGTATCGGCTCACTGCTGGTACCATGTGACCAATCGCAGCAGGTCACATGACAGTTGTAAACAATGGATTGCTTGCTTTTATGCCATCCATTGTGTACAATTGTGTTGCTAGCTGTGATTGGTCAATGGTACAGACAGGGCCAATCACAGCCCATCTGTACCATGTGATTAGCTTTGACCAATCACCGCTAATTTCAACAAAACAAACAATCCTTTTTGCTCAGTAAAATGCTTGCTTATAGCAATGTAATTCACTGCTATAAGCAAACATAATGTGTAAATAAAAAAAAATCCTAAACACTTCTTTATGGTAACATTTATATTGCTCTGGTCAGTGTGTAAAAGAAAAAAAAAGCTGCATCCTGAGTTTTTCGTTTTATGCATGAAGTTAAAAAAAAAAAAAACTTGTATATTTTAGGACCATTTTAATTGCAGCAAAGAAAAATGCCTCCTGCCTTCCCAGGCAGGGTGTGTGGATGGACCGAAACAAATCCTTTTTAGCAGGTAAACTGGCTTCCCTTTGTAGAAGTATGTCATCCATGCAATTAACGATTTGTCTGGAGTTCGGCTTCGCCCTGACCTCATTGTGGGACAGTGTTCAGTGTGAAGTATTATGACAGCTGTGTTTAATAATTGGACAGTAATGGGCATAGGGATTATCAAAACAGATTACATCTGTACAGCCTGTGGGATGTAATATACACTGACTAGAGAATTTCATATTGTGTGGAGGAAAGATTATACAATGGTGGTTTTGTGAATGAACAAAAACTATGACTTGTCCGGCTCATAGTGTCGTGTTTACCATAGCTTTGACACAACAGGGAGCATTTAATAACAAATATGTTATTTTGCACTAAATTGTTATAATTTTGGTACTACTGTAGCTCGTTAGACATTGAAAAGGCACTTCTGCATAACAAGCATGTTAAAATAAATAAATATGCCAATGCTTCCCAAACTTACCCCATTCATCATTTTCAGATGCATCTGCAGTTTGTTCTCGATGAATTAAATTTCATGGAAGCATCTTGTCAGTGTGGTTCATTAAAGTGGACAAAGCACACAACTAAAAGTATGTAATGAAAAGGTGCAGTAAGCAAAATCGGGCTGATTCTTGAGGGAGTTTAATATACCAAATTAATGTTGGACAGGCACGCAATGTCCAGCAATGTCCAGAACTTCTAGTAGCATAACAGTATCTATCCTTTGAGGATCACAACGTTTTAAATTGTAAGGGTTTTAACAAATCAGTTTTAAACGCAGGAGAAATTGATCTGGGAAGCATAAACCAACTATTTATACCAATCAGTCAAAGCTTTGACCACATACCTGATATTGAGTATGTCCTCCCTTTGCCACCAAAATATCTTGACCCCTCAATGCATGGACGTTACATAATAATAAACCTGTTTATACGTGCTCTGTGCAGTGGTTTTGCACAGAGCAGCCCAGATCCTCCTCTTCAGTTCCCCCATCGGTGCTCCTGGCCCCTCCCTCCTGTTGAGTGCCCCCACAGCTAGCAGCTTGCTATGGGGTACCGGAACTGAGCCACAGCTCCCTGTGTCAATTTAGAGACTGAGCCGTGGCCCGGCCCCACCCCCTTTCGCTCCTCTTTGGCTCATTGACTGACAGCAGCGGGAGCCAATGGTGCCACGCTGCTGTCTCAGCCAATAAGGAGTCTTTCGGCTTCACAGCGGGTTTCCTATTGTGCATGCGCGAAGCGCGTCACGCTTTCTAATTGGCCCGGCGGTGAGGAAGGAGGAGCGCGGCCGAGCTCCTGGGAGATCGCAAGTGAGGAAGGGGACTTGTCAAAAACAGAAGTGGGGAAGGGTCCCCCAATCCCCCAACAAAGGTGCAAAATGTGGCATTGCAGGGGGGGGGGGGAAGCGTCTAAACGAGAGTTCCACTTTTGGGTGGAACTCCGCTTTAAGTGTACACACTTCCCGTGCAGGCAGTCCCATTCATGTTAAATGAGATGCAGCAGCTGCACGGACATGGCCACTGCTTCCAACTTTGACGTTCGTGCAGGTGTCACCGAACTCGCACTGTCTGCGTTCAGGGAGTCGCACCCACGTGGATGTCAGTGGAAGCAGCGACTTTGTCTGTGCAGCTACTGTGTCCCACTTGACATGAATAGGAAGGACTGTCTGCATAGGGATGTACAGAATGCCTGTCATCCCATGTGGGCAAACGTGTTCCTTCGCAGGTGCACTCTTAAAGTAGTTGTAAAGCCTTATGTTTTTTTTTTTACCTACCTACCGGCATTTTGTGCATTAAAATACAACTAAAAGCAGAACTTTTTTTATTTGGTTTTGGATAGAGGGGAGAGGGGTTGAATGCTTGTCAGTTTTTATTGCTGTCTGCACCCCTGTTAAGGAGATTCACCCTCTGTTTGTTTTTTTTGCTAATATCATTAACCACCACCTCACGCCGATATACGTTGGCAGAATGGCACGGCTGGGTACAAGCACGTACAGGTACGCCGCTTTTAAGAAGCCCAGCCGTGGGTCTTGCTCGCTTCCCGGTCCTGAGCTCCATGACCGCGCCCGCGGACCCGATCGCCGCCGGTGTCCTGCGATCGGGTCACAGAGCTGAAGAACGGGGAGAGGTAAGTGTAAACAAACCTCTCCCCGTGCTTCCTAGTGTGAGTGTCACTGATCGTCTGTTCCCTGTCACGGGGAACGACGATCAGTGACGTCACACACCAAGCCACGCCCCCACACATTAGTAATCACTCCCTAGGAAACACTTAACCCCTTCAGTGCCCCCTACAGGTTAACCCCTTTACTGCCATTTTCACAGTAATCAGTCCCTTTTTTATAGCGCTCATCGCTGTAAAAATGACAATCATCCCAAAATGGTGTCTGATGTGTCCGCCATAATGTCGCAGTCACGATAAAAATCGCTGATCACCATCTGGTTAAAAAAAAAGGCCAAACTATTGCTGAAATTGATGATTTATTACAACAGGCCAATGACGCACCTTTTAAATTTAATAAAAATTGGGCTAACGGTACAATTTACTAATTCTTCAGAATATCGTACCCTAACCTTTTTATTCCTTAAAGGAGTAGTAAAGTTACATGTTTTTTCACCTTAATGCATCCTATGCATTAAGGTGAAAAAACATTCGACAATACCGCCCCCCCCCCGAGCCCCCGTTTTTCTTACCTGGCCCCTCGAAAGTCCCATGCTCGTCCCCGTCATCCTCTTCGTTTTTCTGCCTGGCCGCCGATTGGCTACACTGGATAGATTGAAAGCAGCGCAGCCATTGGCTGGCGCTGCTGTCAATCACATCCAATGACGCGGCACGCCGGGGGGCGGGGCCGAGTGATACAGTCGGCGGCTATGGCCGCCGCTGTATCACGGGAGCGCGCCCGCAATCACTCCACACCATGCGAGCTCACTCGCATTAAGGTGTGGAGTCCTTGCGGGGAGGAGCCAAGACAGCCGCCGAGGGACCCCAGAAGACCAGGATCGGGGCCACTGTGTGCAAAACGAGCTGCACAGTGGAGGTAAGTATAACATGTTTGTTATTTTAAAGCAAAAAAAAAAAAAGGTATAGTGCTCCTTTAACTTGACTTGGGGATGTTTACACTAATAGTAATCTTAATATAATTAATATTTTATTCTTTGTACAATTATCCACTCTTCCCCTTATTTGACCTTATTTCCTTTTATTTATTTTAATATATACTACATTATCACATGAGATATTTAGATTACCTTGTTTAATTTATTTTATTTAGTTCTGTATATTTTATTTTTCAATACATTCTATATTTTACTTGCTCATAATATATATTTAATACACTTTATATTTATGAATATTATTCTGAACATGGAATTTCTTGTACTATTTCTAATGCATTTTTTTTATATAATGTTATTTATACCCCCCTTTTATTAAATTTTTCAACATAAAAAAAAACAAAAAAAAAACATTGAATATTGAAACCAAAAATCGCTGATCACCGCCATTACTAGTAAAGACATTTTTTAATAAAAATGCCATAAAACTATCCCCTATTTTGTAGACACTATAACTTTTTCGCAAACCAATCAAACGCTTATTGCGTTTTTTGGTTTTTTTTTACCAAAAATATGTAGAAGAATACGTATCGGCCTAAACTGAGGAAAAAAGTTATTTTCTCTGATCGTCCATGGACTGACACAGCTGGATACTGTAAACGTGTGGGTATATGTCTCTGCTCGCAGGAGAAGATCTAGGCAGAATGTTAGATGTTAAAACATTCTAGAACAAACCAGAGCTGAACAGCCCCGCCCAGGGGGGCGGTCCCTCCGGACATTACCCTCCCACCTGCAGCTAGCAGACCCCAGTTTTTTTCTGCCTAGCAGAAGAAGACGTGGCTCTCTCAGGAGCCAGTCTCCTGGAAGATTTTACTTTTAAATTTTATTCTTTTGGGAATTTTATTTTATTTTTGAGACCTTCAATCAACTGTCGGCTGGGCAACAGGTTGGGTACACTAGTATCCTCGTCTTCCCTGTCTGACCATCGAGCGTGCTGATCCTCGCCTTGTGTGCGTGAGACTCAGTTCACGACATACCCCATGACTCCAGGGGTGGCCGGGTTGCTTTCATGCTCCCGCGGTCCTCTCAAGATTGAACAGTACTTGACTGACTGTATCTCTCGCGGTGGACCGGGCCGACAGCTACGCAGTACGACTCTGTGATAGGTCTGTCTGAAACAAGCCAGTGGGTCCCTGAAAGGGACGGGTAAGTAGTCTCCTACTGCAGGTGAGTACATGCTGGCTGTGTTTGTGTGTGGGGGTTTCTCCCTGTCTTCCCCCTGTTATGCTGCTCTCTGCACCCTGTACTGGTGCTGTGCTGTGGGGTGCTTGGGGGTCACTCTGGCCTGGCTGGGCGCTCATGTCTGCATTTTTTTCTGGTGTGTGAGGTGATTATTGCGTGCGCCATTAGCGCGCGCATTGGCGCTGTTTGAGGTGGTTATTGCGTGCGCCATTGACGCGCATTAGAGCTTTGAATTTCGCGCTCGGCGGCCATCTTGGCGTTCAGTGGCGCAGTTATAGCGGCGGCCATTTTCTTGTGGCCGCCGCGCATTTATTTCTGGCGGCGGCACGAATCCCCTCACAATCTCCTCACAGACTGAGCGGTCCTTAAGGGTTGGTGGGTCCTCCCGGGTATCCCCTCCTCAGCCTCAGCGTAGCCAGTAGGTGGACTGTATATTCACTGTATAGTGTATAAGGTCTCAGAGGGTGGCGTTATGGAGTCTGATACACCTGCTCTCCACACTTGCCTGGGGCAAGTGGCAGTGCTGCACAGTTAAACATGTTCATATGTTTCCTGCACCTGCTGTCCTTATGGACCAGTTGTCAGCAGTCCTGGAATCATTCCTGTCAGAATGGAAGCGGTGTGCGAGCAAAAGGAGCTATAAGCCCCCCTCCCCCCACAAAAATCTTTAGTGGAGTGCTCTGAGTCAGATATGGGCCTAGCTACTATGCTCAGGACCCTACCTCTGAACATTTAATGTTTATGAACAGGACATTCCCTTGTGAGGAAGACTCCAGTTATGTGTCAGTGAATGACAGGGCGCTTGTAAGTGATCTCATTGATGTGAGGAAAACTCTCAAGCTAGAATTGCTGTGACAAGCCTTTCTTTTACACAGTTTCCTCACTGTTTTCCTCACACGCTGCCTCAAGAGCAGCATGGATGAGGGAGGACTTTATTCATTTATGTATCTAGTCCCTGTGAGCCTTCTGTGTGATACCTGAGGTAACATTTCCCGCCATTTCCTGGGGAATGATTTGAGCTCTGACACACGGTCTGAGGATCAGAGGTTACCTGTTACCTGCATGCTGCTTTGGCAGCACAGTCAAGCAGGTTGGAATGATACAGAGAAGATTATGCGCCTCTGCGCCATAATTTAAACTCATCCTATACCTCTACACTGCATACATTCACAGTGTATGTATGTGTTATTGGTCTCTGTGTCTGTGTGGCTGTCCCCACGTTCCAATGCTGTGTTTCAGTGCCATACATGTTATAAACGTACAAAATATGTTTATGCACGACTCCAGATACATTCACAGTATATGTATGTATTATACTCTCTGGGTCGGCGGGGGCTCCGGTGTCCTCCCGCACTCTCGTGGTATGTGCGCTTCGGCTCTCTGCACAGTATAGACATGTTCAATATGTTTATTGCACATACTATACATGTTTACAGTATGGGTATACTGTTTGCATGGGGTTCCTCCGGGTACTCCGGTTTCCCCCCACGCTACAATGGAAATGCACAGCATAAACATGTTCAATATGTTGATTCACATGCTATCATTCCTACACGGTATCTGTGTGCTGTCTGCGTGGAGTTCTTCCTCCCACACGCTGACGGTATGTGCGCCTTTGGTCTTCTGCACAGTTAAACATGTTCAATGTTTATCACGCATGCTATAATACCTACACGGTATGTGTAGGCAGTCTGTGTGGTTTTCCTCCGGGTACTCCGGTTCCCTCCCACACTTCATTGGTATGGGCGCTTCGGCGCTATGCACAGTCTAAATTTGTGCGATTGGATATCCACATACTAACATACCTACCTGGTATGTCTTTGCAGTCTGTGTGGGTTTCTGCCCACGCTACATGACATGCATGCCTCTGGTGCAATACACGGTGTAAACATACACATTATGTCTATACACTACACTAAATACATTTACAGTAGCTGTAGGTATTGCATTCTCTGAGTATGCGTGGGGTACTTTGGTTCCTGCCACGCGCCAACAGTGTGCGCGCCTTCGGTGCTATGCACACAAGGGCTTGTGCAAAATGTTTAGCACACATACTATAATACCATACACGGTATGCGTATGCAGTCTGCATGGGTTTCATTTGGGTGCTCAGGTTTCTCCCCTGCGTTCCAATGGTGTGCGCATTCTCAGCGCTATGCACAGTATAAACATGTGAAATTTGTTTATTCGCAGGCTAACATACCTTCACGGTTGTGTACGCAATCTGCGTGGCTGGTTTACTTCCAAGCCCCGATGATGTGCGCGCCTTCGTCGCTGGCACAGTATATACATGTTTAATAGGTTTATCCACAAATACTAAACTACATACGCCGTATGTGGTGGTATTATGCTCTTTGTGGCTGGGTGTGTTTCCTCCCACACTCTATTTGCGCGTTTGACACAATACATAGTATAAACTATGTGTTTGCACAATCAGCACCTATCCATGGGTAGCTGCTGGATGGAGCATAGTCACAAGGATCCCTGGTTTCAGGGGTATCACTTTCCACCTGCTTTCAGTGGTGATCAGAAGCGCTGGCTTGGACTGTGTTCGCCAGGCTGAGGTTAGCGTTACGCCCGTTAGTGGCTGCATCTCTGGCGTTTTTTGTAGCTCAATGACTGGGCAAAAGCCTCTGCTTCATCCATCAGTCTAGCAGGTGCACTACAACTGCTTTAGCCTTTAGGGTCTCTGTGCCCGGGGTGGGTTTGCGCCACCTGTGGAGGCTGAGGTACTAGTCCTCTGACCGAGTTTCTAGGGAAGTTCTGTCAAGTTGCCTTTATTGGCCAACATTTGAGGCACCCTGTACACTGGGGCCTC
Organism: Rana muscosa; assembly: GCA_029206835.1. Classification (NCBI taxonomy): domain Eukaryota; kingdom Metazoa; phylum Chordata; class Amphibia; order Anura; family Ranidae; genus Rana; species Rana muscosa. The sequence goes on from CM055122.1 coordinate 480,922,072, forward strand.
CCTTTTCCGATATATTGCGGAGTCTCTTTGGGATTTTCATACATCTTGCTGCAAGACGGTCCTGTCGGCCGTGTGCATTGCAGGGGAAGGGTCCTTGCATCCGGAGGTGTTTCCACCTTCTTTACCAGAGGTGGGGCACCGGAAGTGGACCTTATGGCCTCTCGACTCACTCGCAAGGTGGAAAGATCGTGGTCAGGTCCAGGGACCCCTAGGCGGACGTGTCAGACGCGTTGGAAGCCCGTGTGGGCAGTATCGCCTGATATATGCTTACCCTCCGCTACTGTTGTTGCCTCGCTGGCTTCGCAGAGTAGGGGCTGAGGCCATTCCAGTTCTCCGGAACGGCGACATTGGTACGCCGATCTACTTCGGCTAGTCGCAGACATTCCTGGCGACGGCCTATTGGGGTGGACCTTCTGTCTCATGATCCCATACTTCATCCTGCTTTACAGTCCTTGGCTTTAATGGCATGGCTGTTTAAAGCCAGGTGCTGAAGGACCGAGTTCTCTCGTATTCGGTCATCTCTTCTATATTGTTGACACGGAAATCTTCCTCCAGAAAGATATCTCACCGTACCTGGAAGGCTTACATCGCTATGTGCGAGGAACTTGAGTGGCATCCTCGGATGTATTCCGTTCCCAGGATTTTGCTGTTCTTACAGCGTGGTGTGACCCAAAAGCTGGCCTTGCATACCTTTTTTTTGAGGGTCGGATTTCGGCCCGGGCTGTCTTTTTCAACAACTGCTACCGGGCCATTCCTTGATTAGCACCTTTTGTGCAGGGGGTTCGCCATGTGATCCCCCCCTGTCAAGCCTCCTCTCCCTACTTGGGATCTGATTTTGATGCATCTTGGTTCTCCAAGAACATCCCTTTTGAGAATATCAGAGAGATTCCTCTCTTGACCTTGTCCCGGAAGTTGGCCTTAGTGGCCATTGCTTCGGTTAGATGGGTGTCTGAGTTGGCGGCCTTGTCCGGCAAGTCGCCTTACTTGGTCCTCCGTAAGGATATGTTGGTGTTGCGCCCACGACCATCCTTCTTTTCTAAGGATGGTCTTGGCCTTTCACCTTAAGAAGGACATTGTTCTTCCGTCCTTGTGTCCTCTCCCATCGCATCCCTGAGAGTTTGCGCTTCATAGATTAAGATGGGTACAAGCCTTACGAGTGTACCTGTCTGCTACTGTTTCCATTTGGAAATCTGTCTGGTCCAAAACAGGGCCGAGCGGTGTCGTCTGCCACCGTCTTTAGGTGGATCAGGCAGACCGTCATACAGGCCTATGCCCTTAAGGGGCGGGCGCCTCCCTTTCCGGTTGCGGCGCATTCCACCAAGGCAATTGGTGCTTCCTGGGCCTTCCGACATCAAGCGTCGGTTGCACAAGTGTGCAAGGCGACGACCTGGTCGTCCGTTCATACCTTTTCAAGATTTTATAAGGTTGATGTGGCTGCATCTTCGGATGCTCCCTTCGGCCGCAAAGCATTGCAGGCCACTGTTTAATGTCGCAACTCCTCCGTTGAGGAGCTCTGCTTGTTTGGAGTGAAATTTTGGTTGTTCCTTTACTACTGCTCCCACCCTTCTGATACTGCTTTGGGACGTCCCACACGTTTACAGTATCCAGCTGTGTCAGTCCATGGACGATAAGAGAAAATAGGATTTTTGTACTCGCCGTAAAATCCATTTCTCTGACGTCCATGGACTGACACAGCACCCACCCTTCCTTTTTAAGGTTTGTACTGCTTTGTTACGAACTGAGGTCTGCTAGCTGCAGGTGGGAGGGTAATGTCCGGAGGGACCGCCCCCCTGGGCGGGGCTGTTCAGCTCTGGTTTGTTCTAGAATGTTTTAACATCTAACATTCTGCCTAGATCTTCTCCTGCGAGCAGGGACATATACCCACACGTTTACAGTATCCAGCTGTGTCAGTCCATGGACGTCAGAGAAATAGATTTTACGGTGAGTACAAAAATCCTATTTTTTTAATATATTTTTTGGGGGATATTTATTATAGCAAAAAGTAAAAAATATTGAACTTTTTTCAAAATTGTCGCTCTATTTTTGTTTATAGCGCAAAATAAAAACCGCAGAGGTGATTCAATACCACCAAAAAGCTCTATTTGTGGGGAAAAAAAGAACGTAAATTTTGTTTGTGAGCCACGTCGCACGACCACGTAATTGTCAGTTAAAGCGACACAGTGCCGAATCGCAAAAAAGTGGCCTGGTCCTTTAGCTACAAAATGGTCCGGGGCTTAAGTTGTTTAAAAGTAAAAGAAAAACACTAATTTTGGTTTGTCCCCAAAAAAGTAACAGAGGGGAAATCTTTCAATGGGGACACTAGTTCTAGTGACCTGGGGGTCCCCAAGGATTTCCCATTGCAGGGATTTCCTCTCACCAACTGTTATGTGTGACAGGAAGTGGAGGGAAAGCTCTGCAATGGGACACAGTTAATGAAAGCAAACATCTGACGGGTTATAACCCTCCCCTTACTCTATACAACATAAAAGTTATGCCTGTAATTCTACTTTTAGGTAACAAACCACCTGTACAGCAGGATAGCCCCAGACATCCCCCCCCCTTTTTCTTTACACTTACCCAAGCTGGATCCTAATCCAGGGATGTGCACAGGAGCAGAAGCTGTCTCCCTTCTCATTGGGCCGATTGATAGCAGGGGAAGCCATTGGCTCTTGCTGCTGTCAAAATGTTGTGACGAAGGAGCGGGGGCCGGGGGCCGAGCCGCCCAGTCTGTGTCAATAGATGTAGACAGGGCAGCGTATAGCAAGCGACGATCACTGAAGAGGAGGAACCCTGGTGGGAGACCCCAGAAGAGGAGGATCGGACGAACAATTATAACATGTTTTATTTAATTTTTTTTTTATTTATTTTTTTTAAACGCAAAGGTTTAATGTCGCTTAAAGTGGAAGTAAACCCAATGAGTTAACATTTTAAAAAAACTGTTACATTTCCGGCATGCCGGAAATGCTAACTGCCACATTGGTTGTGCTCTCAACCAAACTGTCAAACTATCCAATGGCTGGTGTCATAACTTGTCACATGTGCAGCATCATGGGAGTTGAAGATTGAACAAAGGTCAAGATGGCAGCTTCCTTGGCTGAAAACGAAAGGAGGGTTTACGTCCACTTTAAATTACGCCCTTGTTAATGAGGCTTTAGAGACCACATCTGTGTGTTTTTTTTTGTTTTTTGTTTTTTTTGTTTTGGTGTTTGTCAGAGGGCTTCTCCAGTAGTGCTTTTGTGTGTTGTTATTGTGTTTTTTGTTTGTTTTACAATGATTTAGCTCTAAGTTTAAATTGTGTGTACAGCCAAGTTGGCTTATACAACGTTAAAGCTTTTTAACTTGTGTCCTGTAACTGTAATGCAATGGATGCCTTCCTATATACTAATGTTATTACTGCCGTCAAGAATGGAGTAATAATGTGGAACAAATGCTTCAAGCACGCTGTCAGAAATGTGACGAAGTATATTGAGGAACATGAACAACTAATAAAACAAGAAAAGTTTCTTCTTTCCTTGGAGGGAAGCCTTTGTTAAGGAGAGCCCATTTACTATATACTTCTAGCCAAAACATTCCAGCTAATTGTAATTCTAGCTCTTGTGCCCCACAGCCATTGCTGGTACACTTCTGTAATACACACCATCTCAACAAACCCACCTGAAAAAGCAGATAATTACAAGTTGTAGTGTCTGGGGCGTGTTACAAGTCGGCAGTGGTGTTTCTGGACAAAAAAATGAATGTGAAAGAAAACTAAACACATTCTCACAGCTTTGACACATTGGCTTTTGCGGAGAACAGTGTTTTTTTCGCACAGTTTGTTTTTATACAATTTTTTATTTATTTTTTTCAGGAGATTCACCTGCTGCTGTTTCTCTTTACTTTCTTCTGAATACGAGTTACGAGTATTGTTACATAGACTGTATACATAAACTGTCTATTCATAACATGCATTTTACACACTTTTAGATTTTGGATAACTGGAAATTAGCAGAAGGGCACCTTCAAGCCTGTTTTTTTTTTTTTTTACATTTTTATTTTTTTTATCCTGAGCGCACATTGCAGCAACATGTGCTGCGTTTAAATGCAGCATGTTTTATTTTCACCCAGTGCACACAAACAGCGTATTGGTGTGGACTGGGTCCTGTTGGAAACTATGGCATTTGGCTTATCATTGTATTGGGTAAGCGTTGCAGCGAAATACAAGAGGTGTTAATAGGCTTTACAGTGTTAAATAGGATGTAAACCCTGATGGGTTTTACTTCCTCTTCCCTGCAAAGTAAAAGCAGAATGGGCTAGTATGTGTCACATTCTAGCCCATTATGTGGCACTTACCTGCAAAAGAAGCCCGCGATGTCCCAACTGGTGGCCACATCTATCTTCTCCCATCTTCCTTCTGGGGCCGTGGACTCCGGCTCTGTGACTGACCGAAGCCGCCAGTGATGGCGTTTGCGAGTGAGGGCCGTTTCTTCACAACGCATGAGCTGATTACCTCATCGGTGCAGCATACAGCAAATATCTGATAAACAGCGCACGTGTAGGAGATATTTCCACTACCTATAGGTAAGCCTTATTCTAGGCTTACCTATAGGTAAAAGTCACAATCTGAGGTTTACAACCACTTTAACCCACAAGTTGTCACAGCAGTAAAATCGGTGTGTAAAGCATGATTGTTGTACTCACTGTGGAACCTAAGGGGTTAATCCTCTGCATTGTGTTAAAAGGCTGTTTGATCCTGTATGCACAGATCCTCTTCCACGGACTCCAAAATGTGTCCAGATAAGACGGTTACTGGAGTCAGGCTGCATGTGCTCTGTTTGGTGTGTATTGCTATTTTTTATTTTCATGGGAGAGTGCATGCGATCAACACAGGGCCAAATAAGCACTGTCTAGACAGAGGGTCAGGGGTCCTGCATTCTGATAGGGCAGCATGAAAATTCCTCCTACAAGCTTTAACCAGGAACTGATTAGAAGTCTCAAGACTGCTATATATTGCTGATGAGAAAGGGTATTTAGCAGTTTATATTTATTAAAATGATTGCATTTCCATGTTCCATGGGAGGCCAGATATAGTAAATGCAGGCTCCTGGGTTTAGTAACACTTTAAGAAAATACCAATTGTGCGTGGAAATCCTTTCTACCCTGGCCATGTTTTTACTTTGAGAAGCCAATGGGAGCAAGGCAACCCAACATAAAATAAGGTGGTTTATTAGAGTTTTGCATTTGTTAGAATGCATTTTGGTTAAAAAGGGTAAAATGGTAATCCATTTGGCCCCACAGTTTAGCGAAGGGCAGCCAGAAGCATACCTTAAGGCTTGCTGGATTTAATGGACTATAGACCAGAGTTTGCAGAATACGGCCCACGGGCCACGTCTGGCCCACTAAAAGATTTTATCCAGCCCACAGCTAGGGTCAGTGGGAAATCCTCAGTGTGGCACTGATTGAGGATTAGTAGCAGCAGAGGTTGCTTATGGTTTCTGCATCGGATGTAAGAAGGGACTCTGATGGGTATTTATTTATTTTTTGGCCCATGATTATTTGTAAAATATACAATGTGGCCCTTGTACTGAAATATTTGGAGACCCCTGGCCTGGACTAGTGTCTTATGCCCCCCGTACACACGGTCTGGATTTCCGATGGAGAAAAGTCAGTCAGGAATCCCGACGGGAAAAAAGAGAACCAGCTCTCTATCTTTTGCCGGACGTTTTTGGCCGTTTTCCTGTTGGAAAAAGTCAGATGGAGCATGCACACGGTCGGGATTCCTGACCAAAAGCTCTCTTTGGACGTTTTCTGACACGGGGGATGAGTGTCTGCTTTTCCTCCATAGTACTACGCCGTGTGTGTGTGTGTGTGTGTGTGTATGTATGTGTGTGTGTGTGTATATATGTATATATATATATATATATATATATATATATATATATATATATATATATATATATATATAAATTACACTCTATCTCACAAAAGTGAGGTATACCCCTCACATTTTTGTAAATATTTTATTATATCTTTTCATGTAAAGTAGTGAGTATACAGCTTGTATAACAGTGTAAATTTGCTGTCCCCTCAAAATCAACACACAGCTATTAATGTCTAGACCGCTGGGAACAAAAGTGAGTACACCGCAAATTGGGCCCAATTAGCCATGATACTCTGCTGATCATTCTGACATTGCTGCATAATTTTTGGTAAATGTCTTCTGCTGCCATATCTTTAAACTTCTATATTTAATGCTAGCTTTATAACAAACACACTGCCATAGCAACATTACTGGTGATTGATTCTCAACCCCATTTGGCTTGAGTGACCAAGAGGGGTAATTAGCTTTACGACCCTAGCCTGTGTCTGTAGCTGGTCTGGTATTGCCCATCTCCTCTCCCATATTCAGGTGTCTCAAATCTGACCCCATAATGACCAATTGAGAAATGCGTGCCTACTCGATCTCCCTATAAATTTAAAACAGCCTATGGGGTGGCGCAGACGGGGACAAGGCGCAGACACTATGGCTCTTTCCTGAGTGTCTCCGTCACGAGTGATGCGCAGTTTCAACGCCGCAGTTTAACGAAAGCAGGATAACTAAAGCTGGATGAAGATGCAACAAGAACGCTACTCCACTCTGAGACTACAAGCAAGCCAGCGTTTGACATTTTATATGAAGTCAGATTCCCACTCTCTATCCACTATCATGCTCCTTCTCTTCCTTCTCACATTGGTGTCTTCTATCCTCAAATTATCTTTACTCTACACCTCCTCTCTACCCTGCAGCATGCACATATCACCCTCACTCCTACCCTCTCCCTACTACTGCACCCATCTCCTGCATTTGCTGCACCCACATGCTGACATAAACCAGGGCTTGACAAATTTGCTTGGAATCTAGGAGCCAGCTAAAAGTTAGGAGCCAGTTTTTTTTTTAACGACCAATGCATGCAGAAGCGAACGAATACGTGAGTAGCGCCCGCATATGAAAGCAGTGTTTAAACCACACATGTGAGGTATCGCCGCGATCGGTAGAGCGAGGGCAATAATTCTAGCCCTAGACATCCTCTGTAACTCAAAACATGCAACCTGTAGAATTTTTTAAATGTCGCCTATGGAGATTTTAAAGGGTAAAAGTTTGTCGCCATTCCACGAGCGGACGCAATTTTGAAGCGTGACATGTTAGGTATCAAATTTACTCAGCGTAACATCTTTCACAATATAAAAAAAAATTCGGCTAACTTTACTGTTGTCTTATTTTTTCATTTAAAAAAGTGTATTTTTTCCCTCAAAATGCGCTTGTAAGACTGCTGCGCAAATACGGTGTGACAAAGTATTTCAACGACCGCCATTTTATTCTCTAGGGCAGTGGTCCCCAACCTTTTTGGCACCGGGGACCGGCTGCGTGGAAGAAAATTGTGCCAAGGACGGGGGGGGGGGGGGGGGGGGGGGAGTTACGATTTTTTGCGGGCAATGGCTGGTGTTAGCGCTTCAATCATCAGGGAACCATGCTTAATATGGCGTCAGGGTGATTGAAGCGCATTATTTCTATTATTACATTGTAGTAATGAAATAGTTCAACTCACCATAATGTAGAATCAGTGGGAGCCCTGAGCGTGTCACTTGCCACTGTCGCCTGCTACAAGATTGCCCCGCTTACTGCCACAAGATGTGGATTGTCACTTGCCACGTTGCCTGTCACTTGCCACATCACCTGCCACGCTTACTGCCACAAGATGCGGAATGTCACTTGCCACATCACCTGCCACAAGATGTGGATTGCCACCTGCCACGTTGCCTGTCACCAGATGTGGAATGTCACTTGCCACCTGCCACGTTGCCTGTCACCAAATGTGGAATGTCACTTGCCATGCCACCTGCCACCATGCCTGTCACCAGATGCGGAGTGAGTGGAGCGCCCCTTGTGGTATATCAGGCAGACAGCTGAGGGGGTGAACTATAAGTCCCAGCACACCTCACCTGTACTCCCACACACAGCTCACCTGTAACTGATGATGTCCCAGATCTGTGGGATCGCCCCTCTGGATGTAGCAGGGTGTCTCCCTCGTCTTGCTGCAGCCGGTCTCACCTGGCAGAGGGAGGGTTCGGGACTCCTTCGGCTGTCACCCTTCACCCTTCTGCCATTCCTGATTAGCTGTCCGGGGAGGCAGGCAATCTGCGCCGCTGATCAAGGAATCTCAGGAAGTTCTCACAGGAGCCGCAGGAGAGCGGCGATGCGGGGCGGGCAGTGTGAGATGATGTAATCTCTCTGCTCCCTCCGACACTGAGACAGAGCACTGGCTTTGAGGGCGGAAGAGCGGTGATGCAATGGGCGGAGAGAGATGATATCTCTGCTTGCCCGCTCGCTTCTAAAATCCACCCAGCGCTCTCATGCCGGCAGCCCAGCATGTCTCTTGAGAGCCACCCGCACCCGCGGCCCGACTGCAGAAGGGCCACGGCCCGGTAGTGGGCCGGGGACCGGGGGTTGATGACCCCTGCTCTAGGGTGTAAGAATAAAAAAATAAATATATATAATGTTTGGGGGTTAACTTCTAAGTAAAGGGAAGGAGATGGACGGGCAGTGAAACAGGCAAGCATTGCTGGTTGTCTTGTCATACCAACGGCCACCACAAGATGGCGCCAGATTACAGAATGAAGCCTAGGCCTGCAGAAGGCCGCAAAGCCGCGGCCTAAATTACGACCGGCGTGGCCCGACAAGATCAGGCGGGGGGAGGGGCGTGCGCACGGAGTTACAGGTAACCTCAGCTGTGCTGCCCCAGGTCGCCAATTCTAGTTGCATTTGCGACCTGGCGCCCGGGGATTGTCGAGCCCTGACATAAACACCAGGGCCATTAGACACGTGCGCTCATGCACATCCCACTCCCATCGTGCCTTCCTCACCCTCCTCCCTCTCATAGTCTCAGGTGACATTTCTCCTAATCCTGGTCTGCCATTTTTCAACTGCAAGCCACATATCCAATACCCCTCCTCTGGCAACCACCGCAATCCACTCAATTTAAATTTCTATCCCCCTACTTCATCAAAGCAGCCCACCAATCTCATTCGCCCTTTGTAACGCCCGTTCCATCTGTAACAAGCTAACATCGGTACATGACCTCTTCTTCATCGCTCATGGCTTTAACATACTTGCCATAACTGAAACCTGGCTTCAAAATTTTGACTCCGCTTCTCCTGCTGCCCTATCCCATGGTGGCCTCCATTGGACTCGCTCCCCCAGACCTAATGGACAGAAAGGAGGGTGGAGTTGGATTCCTTCTATCCCCACAAAGCACCTTCCAAGTCCTTCCTATCCCTCCCATACCCCTCTCCTCTTCTTTCGAGATGCACTGTATCCGTCTGTTTTCTCCTATTTCTCTGAGGATTGCAGCAATTTATCAGGCTCTCGGACCAGTATTGCGCTTTCTTGATGACTTTACTGCCTGGCTACCCTACATTCTCTCCTCTGAAATACCCACTATCGTTCTTGGTGACTTCAACATTCCTGTCAATGTTTAACAGCCCAACTACAGCTAAACTTCTCAACTTAACCTCTTCTTTTGACCTAACCCAATGGACACATACTTCCACTCACTCCAATGGTAATACCCTTGACCTTGTATTCTCCCATCTTTGCAATCCTGGCAACCTCACCAACACCCCCTTTCCTCTCTCTGATCACAACCTCATCAGTTTCACTGTATCCTTGCCTCCAACCAACCATCCCTCCAAGCAGCAAACAATTGCTTGTAGGAACTGTCACAACTTTAACCCTTCTCTTCTCTATTCTGCTACTGACCACCTATATGACCTAATCTCTCCCCTGTCCTGACCTGGCCACCTCTGTCTACAACAGTTCACTCTCATCATCACTAGATACACTTGCTCCTCTAACCACACTTGCTCCTCTAACCACATGCGGAATCGGGCCCCGACCGTTATAACCCTGGCAAACTAACACTAGAAATCTCATGAGACATTGCCGTGCTCTTGAACAACTGGCGTTTTTCAGATGCCCACCTAACCAAATGTCCCTTGGACCTTGTTCCCTCACAACTACTGCGGTCACCCTCTTTTTCTATCCTATGCTCCCTCACTCGCATCTACAATCTCTCTCCCTCTAGTGGCACCTTCCCCTCCCCTCTAAAAGATGCGCAGATCACTCCCATACTTAAAAAGCCCTCACTGGACCCCACCAACCTGAACAACTTAAGGCCCATCTCATTGCTCCCATTCACCTCTAAACTTCTAGAATGCCTAGTCTACAACCGTCTTGGCTCCTACCTCAGTGAAAATAACCTTCTTGACCCCTCAGTCTGACTTTCGCTCGCAGCACTCCACTGAAACTGCCTTACTAAAACTCACTAACGATTTACTAACTGCTAAAACCAACAGCCAGTACTTCATACACCTTCTACTTGACCTCTCTGCAGCCTTCGATACCATTGTCCACCCGCTCCTTCTTAATAAACTACATTCACTTGGCCTCCAAGATTCTGCTTTATCCTGGTTCTCTGCCTATCACAGCGCTCTTTCAGTGTTGCCTACAACTCTGTCTCCTCCTCTCCATTAACCCCTTTCTGTGGGGGTCCCCCAAGGCTCTCTTCTTGGACCACTTCTCTTCTCTATCTACACCTCCTCCCTTGGTCACTTGATAACCGCCCACGGTTTCCAATACCACTTATGACGCCCAAATGACGCGATGACACCCAAATCTATTTGTCTACTCCTTACCTCTCTCCTTCAGTCTCCTCTCGCATTACTAACCGACATCTCAGCATGGATGTTGTATCACTTCCTTAAGCAAAATCTCACTAAAACTGAGTTACTAATTGTAACGGCACCCCAAATACGAAAGGGGGTAATGCCGTTTAGATATCTTCCCTCTCCTGTACACAAATTCACTGTCGATCCTCCACAGTCAGACGACCCCTTCCCATAGGAATTACTCCTTCTGGAAGAACGAGACGCACTTTGTATCTTCCTAGGATCGAATGACTTTATTGAGAAAAACATTGAAACTTTTATACCCATCCAATACTGCATTAACCTAAAATGAACAATGGTCCAGCTCCACCCACAACATAACAAGAGCCAATACACATTATTTTGACGTCTGCTAGGAGACAACTGGTTCTAATCCCCTTTGTTTAAATAACTATGCATGACCTTTATATTCACCAGACTGTCTGGTACTTTACAATACACACAAGGACAGACTTAATTTCCCCAATCCACATCACCACAAACAATGAACAGGTCTTCTAGAAGCTGGAATTCATTAGCATTACACTAGGCAGACAGGTGATTGAGGCTGAACACCTCAGTATCTCTCAATTAACCTGTTAAGTTCAGAATAAAACAATATTGTGGACTAATATCATTATTTCAATTTCAAGCAATCCAAGCCATATTCTTAATGTCCATGGTTTCCTGGCTCACCCTGTGTCCAACGTGACCCTCCTGTCACACATCTCCCCTTTCGGCAGGAGACGAACACAGGAGGTGACCCCAGACGGGTTGACTCCGAAGTTAGTCCATAGGTCCATTCTTCTAATGCCGGTATTCACACAGTACCCCAAATACATTGCTCCAAACAGAGCATTACTTACCCAGCCAACCTCTGCCTCTCTCAGAGAACATACCCGCCGCTGGGGGAGAAGACAGGGTGACTGGGCTCAGTCCGTCATGCTGTTGGGGATCTGGGCCGACTGCCCAGCATCCCTGGGGTATACAAGTGGAGACTAAAGTCCCATCCACTTGTGGTAGGTGAAAATCCCCCAGTGCTTGCAAAGCAAGGCTGACATTCTCCTGTCCCAGTGTCGCACCATTTTCTGGGGTTGTGTCAGTGAGGACCGAAGTCCTGTCCGGTACCACAGGAACTCCCTCTTCTGTTAGTTGAGAGCAGAGGCCCGCGGCACTCTGCTCTGTTGCCAGCTCTTGTGCTGGGTTGCTGTGAGTGGAGACAGCAGTCCTATCCACCGATATCAGCTCCAGTTGCCGTTGTGTGCAGACGCCAGTAGCATTCTGCCCTGCTGCCAGTGATTCAGCTGGGGGTAAAAGCTTTACCACCTCAGCTTGTTGCTGGAGAGGGGGGCCAACTGCCCCGGTTCCCTGAAACTCCACAGTTGTTTCCGGTGCTGGGCAGAGGTTGCTAGCACTCTGCCCTGTTGCCAGCACTTCTGCTGGGGACTCCACACCATCTGCTCTGGCTAACTGTTAGGGAGGGAAAAGGGCTGCTTCTCCTCCCTGCATCTCTGAAATCCCCTGGGAAAGAGGAACCATCACCTTCTCACCTCGGGCCTCCAAAACTGCCACGGGTGTAGAGCAGGGGTCTGTAGTACTTTGTCCTGCTGCCAGTACTTGAGCAGGCGATGCATAATCCATAACATGCTCTGAACAGTCCCTTAAGTCCATACCTTCTGTAATCTGTGGCTGGGGAGATGAGCCAACTGCCCTAGCTCCCTGGAACTCCATATCATCCACTTTGGCTTTAGGGGTGGCAATCTTCAGATTTTCCACTGCCGATTCCTCAGCCAGGCTAGCTCCCTGGAACTCCATATCATCCACTTCGGCTTTAGGGGTGGCAATCTTCAGATTTTCCACTGCCGATTCCTCAGCCAGGCTAGCTCCCTGGAACTCCATAGAATCCACTCCGGCTTTAGGGGTGGCAATCTTCAGATTTTCCACTGCCGATTCTTCAGCCAGGCTAGCTCCCTGGAACTCCGTATCATTTACTTCGGTTTTAGGGATGGCAATCTTCAGATTTTCCACTGCTGATTCTTCAGCCAGGATTTCATAGTTGTCAACTGGTATTTCCTGATAGTCCCAGGCAAAGGTAGCCCCACCCTGCTGCTGAGCAGATTCTAGCAGCTGTCTGTAGGCGATCTCCGATTGCCGTATTTCCGCCATTCTCCGCTCATGTTGTCGCTCTCGTTCTCTCTTTTGTCGCTCTCGTTCTCTCTTTTGTCGCTCTCGTTCTCTCTCTTTTGTCGCTCTCGTTCTCTCTCTTTTGTCGCTCTCGTTCTCTCTCTTTTGTCGCTCTCGTTCTCTCTCTTTTGTCGCTCTCGTTCTCTCTCTCTTTTGTCGCTCTCGTTCTCTCTCTCTTTTGTCGCTCTCGTTCTCTCTCTCTTTTGTCGCTCTCGTTCTCTCTCTCTTTTGTCGCTCTCGTTCTCTCTCTTTTGTCGCTCTCGTTCTCTCTCTTTTGTCGCTCTCGTTCTCTCTCTCGTCGCTCTCGTTCTCTCTCTCTCGTCGCTCTCGTTCTCTCTCTCTCGTCGCTCTCGTTCTCTCTCTCTCGTCGCTCTCGTTCTCTCTCTCTCGTCGCTCTCGTTCTCTCTCTCTCGTCGCTCTCGTTCTCTCTCTCTCGTCGCTCTCGTTCTCTCTCTCTCGTCGCTCTCGTTCTCTCTCTCTCTCGTCGCTCTCGTTCTCTCTCTCTCTCGTCGCTCTCGTTCTCTCTCTGTCGCTCTCGTTCTCTCTCTCTCTCTCTCTCGTCGCTCTCGTTCTCTCTCTCTCGTCGCTCTCGTTCTCTCTCTCTCGTCGCTCTCGTTCTCTCTCTCTCGTCGCTCTCGTTCTCTCTCTCTCGTCGCTCTCGTTCTCTCTCTCTCTCGTCGCTCTCGTTCTCTCTCTCTCTCGTCGCTCTCGTTCTCTCTCTCTCTCGTCGCTCTCGTTCTCTCTCTCTCTCGTCGCTCTCGCTCTCTCTCTCGTCGCTCTCGCTCTCTCTCTCTCTCCGCTCTCGCTCTCTCTCTCTCTTGTCGCTCTCGCTCTCTCTCTCTTGTCGCTCTCGCTCTCTCTCTCTCGACGCTCTCGTTCTCTCTTGACGCTCTCGTTCTCTCTCTCTCTCGTCGCTCTCGTTCTCTCTCTCTGTCTCGCTCTCGTCGCTCTCGTTCTCTCTCTCTCTGTCTCGCTCTCGTCGCTCTCGTTCTCTCTCTCTCTCTCGTCGCTCTCGTTCTCTCTCTCTCTCTCTCTCTCTCTCGTCGCTCTCGTTCTCTCTCTCTCTCGTCGCTCTCGTTCTCTCTCTCGTCGCTCTCGTTCTCTCTCTCGTCGCTCTCGTTCTCTCTCTCGCTCTCGTCGCTCTCGTCACTCTCGTTCTCTCTCGTCGCTCTCGTTCTCTCTCGTCGCTCTCGTTCTCTCTCGTCTCTCTCGTTCGTTCTCTCTCGTCTCTCTCGTTCTCTCTCTCTCGTCGCTCTCGTTCTCTCTCGCTCTCGTCGCTCTCGTTCTCTCTCTCTGTCTCTCTCTCGTCGCTCTCGTTCTCTCTCTCTCTCTTGTCGCTCTCGTTCTCTCTCTCTCTTGTCGCTCTCGTTCTCTCTCTCTCTCTCTCTCGTCGCTCTCGTTCTCTCTCTCTCGTCGCTCTCGTTCTCTCTCTCTCTCTCTCTCTCGTCGCTCTCGTTCTCTCTCTCTCGTCGCTCTCGTTCTCTCTCTCGTCGCTCTCGTTCTCTCTCTCTCTCTCTCTCGTCGCTCTCGTTCTCTCTCTCTCTCTCGTCGCTCTCGTTCTCTCTCTCTCTCTCGTCGCTCTCGTTCTCTCTCTCTCTCTCTCTCTCGTCGCTCTCGTTCTCTCTCTCTCTCTCGTCGCTCTCGTTCTCTCTCTCTCTCTCTCTCTCGTCGCTCTCGTTCTCTCTCTCTCTCTCGTCGCTCTCGTTCTCTCTCGTCGCTCTCGGTCGCTCTCTCTCTCTCTCTCATCGCTCTCGTTCTCTCTCTCTCTCGTCGCTCTCGTTCTCTCTCGTTCTCTCTTTTGCCTATCCTGCAGCTGGATGCCTCTACTGGCTTCCTGTATGGCGGTCTCTGATGGGTTAGCACCATATAATGCCAAGCGCTGTCGAAGTGGTTGCTGAAACAAGTCTTCAACTGACCGGGGTCCTGCATCACCCTCCTTCGGCTGCATAGCTGGTCATTCACTGTGGTGGTTTGGAGTGTCCCAGGGACTGGAGGGAAAATCCCACAGCTGCCAACCAATGTAACGGCACCCCAAATCCGAAAGGGGGTAACGCCGTTTAGATATCTTCTCTCTCCTGAACACAAATTCACTGTCGATCCTCCACAGTCAGACGACCCCTTCCTATAGGAATTACTCCTTCTGGAAGAACGAGACGCACTCTGTATCTTCCTAGGATCGAATGACTTTATTGAGAAAAACATTGAAACTTTTATACCCATCCAATACTGCATTAACCTAAAATGAACAATGGTCCAGCTCCACCCACAACATAACAAGAGCCAATACACATTATTTTGACGTCTGCTAGGAGACAACAGGTTCTAATCCCCTTTATGTTTAAATAACTATGCATGACCTTTATATTCACCAGACTGTCTGGTACTTTACAATACACACAAGGACAGACTTAATTTCCCCAATCCACATCACCACAAACAATGAACAGGTCTTCTAGAAGCTGGAATTCATTAGCATTGCACTAGGCAGACGGGTGATTGAGGCTGAACACCTCAGTATCTCTCAAATAACCTGTTAAGTTCAGAATAAAACAATATTGTGGACTAATATCACTATTTCAATTTCAAGCAATCCAAGCCATATTCTTAATGTCCATGGTTTCCTGGCTCACCCTGTGTCCAACGTGACCCTCCTGTCACACTAATAATCCCCCCTGCCCGTGCCCCCCTCCATGACTTTTCCATCAAAATCAACAATGCAACCATCAGTCCATCCCCCTCACACCAGGGTACTAGGTGTAATCCTAGACTCTGACTTGTCATTTCAGCCTCAAGTTCAATCGTTGTCAAAAGTTTGTAGAATTCACCTCCGTAACATTTCTAAAATCCGCCCCTTTTTAACAAATGAAACCACCAGCTCCTCATTCACTCCCTTGTTATCTCTCTCCTTGACTATTGCAACTCCCTTATTGGCCTGCCTCTCCATAGTCTATGCCCTCTTCAGTCTATCATGAATGCCACTGCCAGACTTATCCACCTTACCAACCGCTCAGTGTCTGCCAACCCTCTCCTCCAATCCCTACACTGACTTCCGATCACCCAGCGAATTAAATTCAAAATAATAACCAACTTACAAAGCCATCCACAACTCTGCCCCGAGCTACATCACCAATCTTGTCTCCAAACATATCCCAAACCGTCCTCTCCGCTCTTCTCAAGACGACCTACTGTCAAGCTCTCTCGTCTCTTCCTCCTGTGCTCGTCTCCAGGATTTCTCCAGAGCCTCTCCCATCCTCTGGAACTCAATACCTCAACCTGTCCGGCTATCCCCTATGCTTGCTACCTTAAGGCGAGCCCTGAAAACTCAGGCTTCCCTGAAGAGATATCACGTCTCCAACTAATCTTTTACCACTTCCATCAACTCATTCCCCACAGTTGCAACCTTTTGTACCACCTGCTCCACCCTTTTTAGATTGTAAGCTCTTCTGAGCAGGGCCCTCTCAATTCTCTTGTATTTTATTGTATTATAACTGTGTTGTCTCCCTTTTATATTTATAAGAGCGCGGCGTAAACTATTGGCGCTATATAAATCCTGTATAATAATAATTTCCCTCCCGGTGTCATGTGACTCGTTAGTGTTACAAGGTCTCAGGTGTGAATGGGGAGCAGGTGTTAAATTTGGTGTTATTGCTCTCTAGCTCATGCTGATGATCACTGCAAGTTCAAAATGGCAAAGTACACTGAGGATCTGAAAAAATAATAATTGTTGCTCCACATAAAGATGGCCTAGGCTATAAGAAGATTGGCAAGACCCTGAAACTGAGCTGCAGCACAGTGGCCAAGACCATACAGCTGTTTAACAGGACAGGTTTCATTTAGGACAGGCCTCGCCATGGTGGACCAAAGAAGTTGAGTGCACATGCTCAGCATCCTCTCCAGAGGTTTTCTTTGGGAAATATAGAGGTTGAAGGGCTGGGGGGGGGGGGCAGCCTGTCAGTGCTCGGATCATATGCCGCTCACTCCATCAAATTGGTCTGCGTGGCTGTCGTCCCAGAAGGAAGCCGCCTTCTAAAGATGATGGATAGGAAAGCCTGCAGTTTGCTGAAGACGAGCAGACTAAGGACATGGGTTACTGGAACCATGCCCTGTGGTCTGATGAGACCAAGATAAACTTATTTGGTTCATATGGTGTCAATTGTGTGTGGGGTGAGGAGTACAAAGACGAGTGTGTCTTGCCTGCAGTCAAGCATGGTGGTGGGAGTGTCATGGTCTGGGGCTGCATGAGCGCTGCCAGCACTGGGGAGCTATAGTTCATTGAGGGAACCATGAATGCCAACAAGTACTGTGACATACTGAAGCAGAGCATGATCCCCCTCCCTTCGGAGACTGGGCCGCAGGGCAGTATCCCAACATAACGACCCCAAACACACCTCCAAGACGACCACTGCCTTGCTAAAAAAAGCTGAGGGTAAAGGGAATGGGCTGGCCAAGCATGTTGCCTGACCTAAACCCTATTGAGCATCTGTGGAGGATCCTCAAAAGGAAGGTGGAGGAGTGCAAGGTCTCTATCGTCCACCAGCTCCGTGATGTCGTCGTGGAGGAGTGGAAGTGGACTCCAGTGGCAACCTGTGAACCTCTGGTGAACTCTATGCCCAAGAAAGTTAAGGCAGTGCTGGGAAATAATGGTGGCCACACAAAATATTGACACTTTGGGCCCAATTTGGACATTTTTACTTAGGGGTGTACTCGCTTTTGTTTCCAGCGGTTTAGGACCGAGCCTCTTTCTGAGATTTGGTGTTTACAAGTTTAAAAACGGTTTCCTTTGCTAGAAAATTACTTGGAACCCCCAAACGTATTATTGCTCTCGCTCTAACGATCGCGGTTATACCTCGTGTGGTTTGAACACAGTTTTCATATGCGGGCACTGCTCACATATGCGTTCTCTTTTGCACGTCAGCTCAGTGGGACGGGTGCATTTAAAAAATATATATATTTCTCTTATTTTACCTATTTTTATTTTTTTGAGCATTGGGAGGAAGTGAGGTTTTGATGTCTCTTCCACCCTGCAATGATATGGAGATGGGTGGGGGCCATCTTCCCCTCACTCGTCTCCATGTCACACCAGGGAGCAGACGCTTTCGCCTCCGCCGCTGCCGGCGGCTCCGGTAAGCGGCGGAGGGCACCAGAGAGCGGTGGGAGGGGGGCCCTCTCCTGCCGCTGATAAAAGTGATCTTGCGGCGAATCCTCCGCAGAGACCCATTTTATTTGAAGCGGACCGCCTGCTCTTGAAGAGGATACTAGGGTTATGGTAGCTGCTACCATAACAACGGTATTCCTCTTCACAGTAGCGACCTATGACGGTGGGCGATCCGGAAGTGGTTAATGGCTATGTTGTTTTTAGGGGACAGCAAATTTACACGGTTATCCAAGCTATACACTCATTTTTTTTATAACAAACATGTCATACTTGCAAGGATTTTGCACATAGCGGCCCTGATCCTCCTCTGCGGTCCCCCAGCGGTGCTCCTGGCTCCTCCCCTTCTAGAGTTCCCCCACGGAGAGCCGCTTTCCATGGGGGCACTCATGCGGGCGTGCTTCCGAGTCCTGCTACTGCATCCAGTGACAGACAGCAGGACTCCCATGTAACTGGATTTGATTCACAGCAACAGGTGCCAATATCTCCTGCTGCTATCAATCTATCCAATGAGGACCCGAGACTGCGACTGGAGCTGCTGTGCTCGTCCCCATCGATGAAACGTTCAGGTAAGTAAAAAGGGGGCTCTGGGGGGCTCTTGCACTACTGAAGGTTTTTCATCTTCATGCATTAAGGTGAAAAACCTTGAGTGCTTACAACCCTTTGTAATCTATGGCTAGGTTTAAGCAGTACAGGTCTATTTTATAAACATCTTCGCATCTTTCACTCAGGATTCACACTTTTTTTTTTTTCAATTGAATCCAATTATAAGCAGAAACCTTAAACTTGCAGGGGAATTAATTGTTAACAAGCCTCGCAATATCCAAAGATATGGCTACTGTAGCCGATTTATCCCACTGCTCCTTTTACCATCTTTAAAGGAGTAGTAAAGTTACATGTTTTTTCACCTTAATGCATCCTATGCATTAAGGTGAAAAAACATTCGACAATACCGCCCCCCCCCGAGCCCCCGTTTTTCTTACCTGGCCCCTCGAAAGTCCCATGCTCGTCCCCGTCATCCTCTTCGTTTTTCTGCCTGGCCGCCGATTGGCTACACTGGATAGATTGAAAGCAGCGCAGCCATTGGCTGGCGCTGCTGTCAATCACATCCAATGACGCGGCACGCCGAGGGGCGGGGCCGAGTGATACAGTCGGCGGCTATGGCCGCCGCTGTATCACGGGAGCGCGCCCGCAATCACTCCACACCATGCGAGCTCACTCGCATTAAGGTGTGGAGTCCTTGCGGGGAGGAGCCAAGACAGCCGCGGAGGGACCCCAGAAGACCAGGATCGGGGCCACTGTGTGCAAAACGAGCTGCACAGTGGAGGTAAGTATAACATGTTTGTTATTTTTAAGCAAAAAAAAAAAAAAGCTTTAGTGCTCCTTTTTAAGGATAAAAAAAAAATTAGGATATGTGAAATAAAAAATAAAAAAACTTCATTATATTTTAGAGTTTTCAAAAAGCATACATCTCCAACTAATGTATGCAATAAATGAATGCACAGAGTAAGCTGTGAGGTGTTTTCGGCACAGACACTTTTGAAATGGCCCTCAGTGGAGATCATCTCTTTTAAGACCCTTGCATTTAGTTTATTTTATCTGTTTGAAAGCTTGATGAATTTTCTTGTTTTTTCCAACAAATACTGTTTCCCCTGTGTGTACTTTCATGTCTGTTGACATCACTTTTCTTCTTAAGATGTTATGCGTACATTACGCCAAGTTGAACTTTAGAACTATTCTTTCGAGTTTATGCATAAAGGAGGAACTAGACGGAGTGTTTTATTACATTATCTGTAAGATTTACAGTTGCACTAAAAGTCAGCTGCAATCAAAACTGATACATGTGACCCAGTCCTCCCAGGTTCCATGAGCTTGTCACAGTCTTAATAAAAATCCTGGAATTGACCAGAAGAAAATACCTCAAAAGTCTACTATTTACTTTCACCAATAACTGTGCTGACTATGTCAGTGCCTGAAGAGAAGAGCATGTGGGATATAATGTTTATCAAATTACATATGTCTGTATTTCACGAAATGTAATCGTTGGTGATCAATAACGTGAAATAGACTAAACATCTGCTATGTCAACATAAAGCGAAATTACAAAAACTTAGAGGAAAAATCTGTAAGGTGGTTATCAACTTGAGAGTTTTCAACTTTTTAAAATAATCAAATCAATATTTAAAAAAAAAAAAATGAATATAAGGTAAAAAGGAATACAGTGGAACTTTGGATTACAAGCATAATCTTTTCCACAAGAATGCTTGTAATCCAAAGCACTCGCATATCAAAGCGAGTTTCCCCATAGAAGTCAGTGGAAACAAAGAAAATTTGTTCCGCATTGACTTCTATGGAATTCAATACCACATGTACAGTTTATAGATAAAAACTAACACTCCTTACCTGCATAGGCAGTTTTTTCATAAAGGTAAACTAACCCTTTAAATACCACAAGCCTTTGCAGTGTACAGAGAGCATGATCATTCTGGGTTTGCATGTATTCACTCCACAATGCTAAAAGGGGATTGGAGTGCTTCTGGAAGGCCAAGTATGTGTGCATTTGGGATCACACTGTGGATCAAGACCGTTTTATGGGCTTTGTCTATAGTGAGTTGGTGTTTGAAGGTTTGTTTGTATTAAGAGGCTTTTTCTGGGGGGGGGGGGGGGTTCTGTGTGTATTGTGGAAGCAAATTTGGGGAGTGTATTGTGAAGCCATGTCCGAGTCCTCGAAAGCAGGGGTGTCCAACCTTTTGACCTTCTTGGGCCACATTGGAAGATAAGACTTCTAACAGGTCCAGTAAAGAGGCACTGTTCAATTTTTGCTTCAAACACCTGTATCTTCTAAGTGTAAACACATTTTTACAAAAAAAAAATCAAGATTTCTCTTATCGTCCCTGGACTGACACAGCTCTAATACTGTTTACGTGTGGGTATATGTCCCTGCTCGCAGGAGAAGATCTAGGCAGAATGTTAGAAACATACATTCTAGAACAAAACTAGAGCTGAACAGCCCCGCCCAGGGGGGTGGTCCCTCCGGTCAAAACCCTCCTACCTGCAGCCTCAGTTTTTTTTTTTCTGCCTAGCAGAAGGAGAAGACGTGGCTCTCTCAGGAGCTAGTCTCCTGGAAGATTTTACGTTTTAAAATTTTATTCCTTTGGGAATTTTATTTTTTGACCTGTCGGCTGGGCAACAAGATTGAAGAGTACCTGTCTGTATCTTTCGCGGTGGACCGGGCCGTCAGCTACTCAGTACTACTCTGTGATAGGTCTGTCTGAAACAAGCCAGTGGGTCCCTCTGGGACGGGTAAGTAGTCTCTCCTGCTGCAGGTGAGTACATGCTGGCTGTGTTTCTTTATATGGGGGGTTTCTCCCTGTCTCCCCCCCTGTTATGCTGTTTTCTGCACCCTGTACTGGTGCTGTGTGGGGGTACTTGGGGGTCACTCTGGCCTGGCGGGGGGTGCTCATGTCTGTGTAGTGGACTCTGGGAGAGGAGCAGTGTTCTGGTGTGTGAGTGTGGGGACTTCATTGCGTGCACCATTAGTGCTGTGTTGTGTTTTTAAAAAATGCGCTCGGCGGCCATCTTGCCGTGGTTCAATGGCGCAGTAATACATGCGGCCGGCAGCCATTTTCTTGAAGCCGCTGCGCTTTCGGTTTCGGCCTCTATCGGCGCTGCTGCGGTGCTAATCTCCTCACAAATTCCTCACACTCTCCTCCGGCTTCACTCGCGCTGCAGCGCGGTTTCATACAGCGGAACTGAGCAGTCCTTAAGGGTTGGTGAGTCCTCTGGGTATCCCCGCCTCAGCGCAGCCAGTGGGTGGACTGTATTATTCACTGTAATAGTGTATAAGGTCTCAGAGGGTGGCAGTATGGAGTCTGGTTCACCTGCTTCTCCCCACTTGTCAGAGGCAACTGGCGCAGTGCTCCTGCACCTGCGGTCCCTATGGACCAGTTGTCTGCAGTCCTAGAATCATTCCTTGTCAGAATGGAAGCGGTGTGCGAGTGCAAGGGAGCTATAAAGCGCCCCCTCCCCACACATTCTCCTGTAGGGGAGTGCTCTGTCTCAGATATGGGCCTAGCTACTGCTGCTCAGGACCCTAGCTCTGAGGATTTTAATGTTTTTGAACAGGACATTCCTTGTGAGGAAGACCCCAGTTCTGAACCAGTAACTGACAAGGTGCTTGTAAGTGAACTCGTTGATGCTGTGAGGGACACAAGCTGAATGTTGAGGCTGAGGAACCTCAGGTGAAAGCGGTCTCCTTTGGTTCCTTTAAAGCCGTTTCTTTAAAAAAGGTTTTAACATATGTGCCCTTTTTTTGATACATTCATTGACCAAGTCTGATATAAGCCGCAGAAGACTTTGACGGTCCCGCGGCGCCTAACCATAAGGTACCCCTTTTGAGGAGGACCTGGTTAAGAAGCCCAGTGGTCGGCCCCCCGGTCGCCCGTTTGAATAAGGCTACCACGTTCCCAATGGAAGGGACTCCTGCATTTAAGGATCCCACTATCAGGTCAGAAGTGGTGAGTAGAACTATGTTTACCTTATTGGGGTCTGCCTTACGCCCTATAGTGGCGGCGACACTCACAGGATGGGCAAAGATTTTGCACCAGACAGTACAGGAGCATAATCTCCCTCCTGAGACCATTGTCCTGGCTCACCAACTTGTGCAGGGTTTAGTCTGTGTGCGATGCCACTTTGGATGCGGCCCCTTTAATATCCGGGGCCTCTAGCTCTGCTGTGGTGCTGCGTCGCCTTATCTGGCTGAAATGCTGGTCGGCCGACCTAGCTTCCAAAAAGCTCCTGGCTGACTTGTCCTTTAAGGGCGGTAGACTGTTTGGGGCCGCCCTGGATGACATTATTAAGGATGTCACAGGGGGTAAGAGAACCTTCCTTCCTCAGTCTATTAGGGGAAATGAGCCCCACCGCAGGCCGGGCCCTTCCTTTCCGGCGAAGAAGTTGTTTTTTCGTCAGAATCCATGGGAAAGCCCGCCCAGACTGAAAAAAGTGTGGCTGGGGGACATAAGCGCCCCTGGGTGCATAAGCCTACCAAGCAAGCTCCCAAGCCCACCACCGCATGAAGTCTTGCCCCTGCCCTACTCTTGGGTGGGGGGGATGTCTTCGCAGGTTCACGGTTCGGTGGACCTCCCCGGATCTCCAACCGATGGGTGTGCGAGGTGGTTACCTCAGGATACAGGATAGAGTTTCGCTCATGGTCCCTCAAACCTCCCTCTCCTTCCTGCCCGCCGGGCGGCCCTCTTGGGGGCCGTACAGGATTTGCTCAGGTGCAGAGTAATTGTGCCGGTTCCGTCACGAGAGGTTTTACTCGAACCTGTTTGTTGTCCCAAAGAAGGACGGGGTCCGGCCAATCCTGGACCTAAAGGCCTTGAATGCCTATGTGAAGGTACTAAAATTCCAGATGGAATCCATTCGCACGGCGATTGCGACACTCCACCAAGGGGATTTTTTGGCGTCCTTGGATATCAAGGACGCTTACTTGCACGTTCCAATCTGCACAAGTCACCAGAGGTTTCTGCGCTTTGCCATAGGCGAAGTCCACTATCAGTTCGTGGCTCTTCCCTTCGGCCTAGCATTGGCACCACAGGTTTTCACCAAAGTGCTTGCCCCGGTTCTAGCTTTGCTGAGACAGCGAGGAATTGTTATCGTGGGCTATCTGAACGATCTCCTTCTAAGAGCAGAAAATGTGACAATAGTCAGTCAGACCCTCCCGGGTGGCTTCTGAACATGCAAAAGTCGGTTCTAGTCCCGACTCAACGATTGGAGTATCTGGGTCTGATCCTGGACACTTCGGCAGCGAAGGTGTTTCTACCCTCGGAGAAGTTACTGACACTTCGGTCGGCAGTGCGGGTCCTGACGTCCCGAAAATGGTCGTCAATTCGTTTCTGCATGAGAGTCCTGGGACTAATGGTGGCCTCCTTCGAGGCGGTTCCATATGCCCAATCACACTCGGGCATTGCAGAAGGGAATTCTGTCTTTTTGGGACAAGTCCCCGTTGTCATTGGATCTTCAGATCCAGGTGAGTCACTCTGTCAAGGCGTCCCTGACGTGGTGGCTGAGATCCCCGGCTCTTCGGGCCCTGAAGTTGTTCCTTTCCATCCAGTTAACGGTGGTCACGACGGACGCCAGCCTGACGGGCTGGGGAGGAGTTTGGGGAGTCCTGTCAGCTCAAGGGCTCTGGACTCCGGATGAATCTCGTCTACCAATCAACGTCCTGGAATTGCGGGCGATCAGGCTGTCTCTCCACGTGGTCGAAGAGGCTACAGGGCCGCTCGATCAGAATTCAGTTGGACAACGCCATGGCCGTGGCATATGTCAACCATCAGGGGGGCACTCGGAGCTCGGTTGCGGCATCCGAGGTCGCCCACATCCTAAGGTGGGCGGAAAGGAAGCGTGTCGGCCATCTACATTCCGGGCGTAGAAAACTGTCAGGCGGACTGAGTCGCCAGTCCCTGGACCAGGGGGAGTGGGGCACACCGGATGTGGACCTGATGGCATCTCGACTCAATCGCAAGGTGTCAAGGTTTGTGGCCTGGTCCAGGGACCCCTGGGCGGATGCCTCGGATGCGTTGGTGGCCCCGTGGGGTCAGTATCGCTTGATGTAGTATGCTTGCCCTCTGCTGCAGTTGATTCCTCGTCTGCTGCGCAGGGTAGCGGCCGAGGGCGTTCTGGTGATCCTCATTGTCCCGGATTGACCTCGGCGTCACTGGTACGCCGATTTGGTACGTCTCATCGCAGACGTCCCTTGGCGACTGCCCTTGAGGGAGGACCTTCTGTCTCGAGGTCCTATCTTTCATTCTGCTTTACAGTCTCTGGCTTTAACGGCATGGCTATTGAGAGCCAGGTACTGAAGGACCGGGGCCTGTCGGATTCGGAAATTTCAACCATGCTTAGGGCACAGAAGTCTTCTTCTAGAAAGATCTATCACCGTACCTGGAGAGCTTACATCGCTATGTGCGAAGAGCTAGACTGGCGTCCACGGACGTACTCTGTCCCCAGAATCCTGCAGTTCTTGCAGCGTGGTGTGGCCCAAAGGCTGGCTTTGAGCACAATGAAGGGTCAGATTTTGGCCTTGGCCGTTTTCTTTCAACGACCCCTAGCAGGTTATTCTTTAGTTAGCACTTTTGTGCAGGGGGTTCGCCATGTGGTTCCACCTGCCAAGCCTCCGCTCCCTACTTGGGATCTGAACTTGGTGCTCTCGGTTCTTCAGGAACCTCCCTTTGAAAATATCAGATATTCTTCTTTTAACTTTGTCTCAGAAGGTGGCTTTCTTAGTGGCCATCACTTCTGTTAGACGAGTGTCTGAGTTGGCGGCTCTGTCATGCAAGTCTCCTTACCTGGTCCTTCATAAGGATAAGGCGGTGTTGCGACCGCAACCGTCTTTCCTTCCAAAGGTGGTTTCAGCTTTTCACCTTAATGAGGACATTGTCCTTCTGTCCTTGTGCCCTCACCCATCGCATCCTAGAGAGTTTGCACTTCACAATTTGGATGTGGTGCGAGCCTTACGGGTGTACCTGGCCGCTACTGCTTCTATTCGTAAGTCTGACTCACTGTTTGTGTCTGTCTCTGGTCCAAAGCAGGGCCAAGCGGTGTCGTCTGCCATCATTTCTAGGTGGATCAGACAGACTGTTATACAGGCCTATGCCACCCTTCTTTTAAGGTTTGTACTGCTTTGTTACGAACTGAGGCTGCAGGTAGGAGGGTATGTCCGGAGGGTCCGCCCCCCTGGGCGGGGCTGTTCAGCTCTGGTTTTGTTCTAGAATGTATGTTTCTAACATCTAAAATTCTGCCTAGATCTTCTCCTGCGAGCAGGGACATATACCCACATGTAAACAGTATTCGAGCTGTGTCAGTCCATGGATGTCCGAGAAACGGATTTTACGGTGAGTACAAAAATCCTATTTTTTTTATTAAGTTTGCAATTTTGTGTTGGGCCACATCCATAGCCGATTTGGGCTGCAGGTTATATACCCCTGCTCTAAACCTTTATTAGAATATTTATTATGCACAATTAGGAAGTGGTCAGGGTCAGTAGCATCTTGCAGTAAATTTGTCTTATTGCTCATGTTTAGAATTGCTCTGCTTAGTTACAGACTTACCCCCCCCCCCCCAATGTTTTACCAAATAAAATACTAATATCTATACACTTTATTCTTTGCCCACATAGGATATTGGACTGGCAAACTAATAACAATCGTTTATCGGATAAAATGAGCCTGCACAGAAGAGCATAAAACATGTGTCCTGCATATATTGAAGGTTCTAGGAGAGGAGCGCAGTGACCAAATCTAAAAGTATTTTGGTTTTTAGTCATTGGCAAGCCAAATTCAGCCCACACTGGAAAACCTATAAGGGCTTTTGGGTTGTTATATTATCCTTTTAATCCAGAGGTCTCAAACTGGTGGCCCTCCAGGTGTTGCAAAACTACCGAGTGCTATCATGCCTCTGCCTGTTTGAATCGGGCCTGTAACTATCAGCCTGGCAATGCCTCATGTAACTTGAAGTTTTGCAGCAGTTGGAGGGCTGCTAGTTTAAGATCCCTGCTTTAATCTCTTTCTCTGCTTAAGATCATCACTTTTTCCTTGGTGCATTGCAAGGGTAATACAAATGAATGCTTATCATATTCAAGGAGCTTGCTGTACCCATACACGCTAGGATCTTCTCTGCAACCAAGGTTAAGAGAACACTTTACTGTGAGAGAATGATGGGTAATGTTAACCGGTACATCCAGACACTTGTTAATGTAATTGATTATTATTAAAAGTCATATAAATGTGCTCACAGCTTTATCCCTTTAGAGTACAGCCAAGGGCTACGTCTGCATAAAAATCAATATGCAGGCAGAATATGTTTGGCACGCATGTTCATAGCATCGCTCTTCTTCCTGTTTTAATTGTCTGAAACACCGTTTCCTATGCTAGTTTGACAGAGCTTTGATTTGTTGATTTATCAGCTTTAAGCTTTAGACCAAAGGTAATGACCACTCAATTACTTGGCAACAAAAAACTTTGCGGTAATATAAATGCTCATTATTATGTTGCTGGCTACAGTGCATGCTGAGCAAAAAAGGCAACTATGCCATGTGAGGTCTGTACAGAATATTTTATGTCAATAGCGGAGTGTAAAAAGAAAATTGCGCTAAAAAGTCCTCATGAAAATTTATATATATGAATAAAGTCCAATGTGGCAGGCTGGTGTAAACGCAAAGATGTCCAAATGCTAGAAGGACCTTGAGAAATTCATGCTTACCAAATGAGTAAGCCAATACAGCAGATGGCTATAGCCCAGCCAAGGCCTTGTGTTGGCACCAAGATACCCGCTTCACCAGGAAATTATGATTGCAATAGCTGGAACTATGACTCCACGATATATGGTATCAATCAGCCCAAAAAAGAAAAGCACATAGCGTAATCCTCCCACAATAAATGATCTTGTAGTGATCAGTATTGTGGACAACACCAAGTGAAAAACGTGCAAAAGTGAACCACCACCTCACAATCAATCTCCTTACCAGGTGACGCTGATAAAAAGCTTAAACAAATTAAAAGGAACACCCCACACAATGATTGTGATCCGCCACCTTTCAAACAGTCTTCTTACCAGATGTAAACAACTTTAAGGCTTGATATTATGGGTGAATAAATCAGGATCCTATAAGTAACTGCAGGCTCAGATAGTGAAGGGATGAAGACAGACTCTCCCAGCTGGGACCGTATTCCGTGTGTACGGTATTGACATCGGGTACCCAAGAGGAATGAAAAGACTCGATAGTGTAATACCATCAATACATTTAATAAAAAAGGGGAATTACACTTACATGAAGTAGATAAAACACAAGCAGAAAAACGGAAGCCTGCCGGCTACAATGAAAAACTCCCGTCCTGCGAACGCGGTGACGTCAGCACGTACCACCTCAGACGCGGTTCGTCATCAAAGACATTCTCAACAAGGGACTGTAGTGTAACCTTTAATTTTCCAGGGTGAAATTCCTCTTTAACAGCAGCTACAAATGTAGCATATTGCATTTACCAGTCCAAGAATCCAGCACTGTCCTTAAGGGGGCCGGTTCTATAATGGTCTTTGTTAATTCAGCTGTGACTTTCTGGTGCGTTACAGAATGGCACTTTATCAATAGACTCGCAGCCTCCTGGAACCTGTGACGTGTCACCTAGGCATTCAAGGCGGAAGTGGAGCAGGTACCTGTTAGGCCCCTTTCACACGGGACGGATCCGTGAGTATCCGCCCCGTGAACCTCCGCTTGCTCAGCGGGGATCGCTCCGCTGATCTCCCGCTGAGCCGGCGGATGACAGGGCAGTCCCTGCACACTGTGCAGGGACCGCCGTGTCAGATCTCCGCTCTCCCCTATGGGGGGATCGGATGAACACGGGCAGTCTGTCCATCTTCATCCGCTCCGCTCTGCAGATGGATAGAAAAATAGGATTATCCTCCGTCTGCAGAATCGGGGGATTGTGGACACTGAGGAGATCGGGTGTCAGCGGATGTTCATCCGCTGACACCCACGATCTCATAGGGACCAATGTATGTCCCTTTTTCATCCGTAAACGGATGGATGAAAAAGCGGACATACGGTCCGCTAGTGTGAAAGGGGCCTAAATAATAATCCAATAGTAGTAGAGGAGGAAAAGCAGAACTTCTCTTTTTAGGTGAAATTCTGCTTTAACCTAAAGGCATTGTAAACCTTCCTACCTGCATAAAATGTGCATTGGTCATGTAGTTTCATGGTGTCTTTTGGTTGCCTGCATGCACATCCTATAGTATTGTAAATTTTCAAACCCCAATATCAGTAGTTTCTGTTTGTGTTCAAACATGAGGCATGACACTGCACAGGTAATGCATGAACTCTGTTGTCTTAAGAACTAACATGTCCTGTGAATAAACTATATATCCCACAATCCCTGGGTCTCTGGCTAGTGCTTTTCAGATGAGAGCTAATTAAAGCAAAACTAATGTAACTAACAAAGGGGCCTGCATTGTCTCTTCTGCAGTAACAAACATACATTACTTGCCTGCTCGCAGTCTATGGACTGCACACTGATCTGCGGAACACTGCAATTATGCCAGAATGACAGACCTCCATGCAAAATGATGGCATCCCCTGACCAGCCAATCAAGAGACTGAAAACCTGGCACCCGGAAGTAGCCAGGGAGAAGATGATAGGAGTCGGTGAGGGATTAAACCGTTGCATCGCTGTAAAGAGAAGGTAAGTATTTGAGTTTAGTTCGGCTTTAATTAGAACAGATACAATCAAGGCAGAGCTTTTAACAGAGAGCTCATGATGCAGTCTTTTTCATCACATTATCACTCCCACATTTGTGATGGTGGGGCATGGATTGTTATCCGGAACAAAAAGTTGCCTGTTCCTTTTAGGGAATAGGACAAAGCTAGGTGGCTTAATGAATTGATTAGCCATGACACCGCAAACTGCAGCCACAACATGTGAGCCCATTATTACAAAGGAAGACAAACAAGTTGGCCCATTAGCAATGCAGCAAGGTACGGCATTAAAATGGTATCAGGAATTAAATTACACAATACCTAGTTAAAACAAACAAAAAACATTTACGTGAACAATGCCTTTAATATTAACTGCATCATTTATCATTCCTAAACGTGGACATCTCTCCTATGAGGTCAAAGAGCAATAATAATGAACACAGAAGGTCCTCATTTCCCACTTTGTTCAAAACTAAACAGTGAAATTTGGCTGAGGTCTGTCTGGCAGAATTGGGGAAAGCAGCAGTTAAATACACAGTTTAAATACATATAGTGGCAGATCCTTTAAATCCTGTAATTTTCGAGGTGGAACCTCCGTGGATCAGACTTGTTTTAGTACATCCCACAGATGCTCAATTGGATTGAGATCTGGAGGTTTTGGAGCCAAGTCAACTCCTTAAATTGTGATGCTCACGTGCCCATTTTGGCACTTTTGGCTGTGGACACAGGTCAGCATGGGCACCCTGATCAGTCTGTGGCTACAAAGACCCCATACACAACAGACTGCAATGCACTGTGTGTTTTGACACCTTTCTATCATTAATGTTTTTAGCAAGTTTCTGCTCCCCACGTGCATCAATGGGCCTTGGCCTCCTACGTCACCCTGTCTCCTGTTTCCTTGGATCACATTTGTTAGGTCCTGACCTGAGTGAGGGTACTTGCATTGCAGCCCTGATCAACTTTTTTTCCAAAAGTATAGGTTTGCTTTAAATCTTTAATCTATAAGTGATTGCATATAAGCTTCCTTACATGGCCTATGTAAAGTTAACACGTTTAATAAGAATATAAATACATGTTCTAGAACTTGTAACATTTTATAATGGAATGATTGACCTCTCATAAATTTTGTTCTAAAAGATGTGTAAATTAGAAGTAATGGTGTAGGTGTTCTGAGTGCTAATGTGGCAATTATCTGCTTGGTTTCAGGCAACATCCAAGGAGCAACAATTGTAGATTCTCTGGACACGCTGTTTATCATGGGCATGAAAGATGAATTCAAGGAGGCTAAGGAATGGGTTGATAAAAACCTAGGATTCAGTGTGGTAAGTTTAATACATAATATTTTCACTGTTGCTGGATGGACTGGGGGTCTGCAGATGGGCACTGACCCTTATTTTGCTTTTAAGTTCTTTATTTAAAATGTTACGTTTTTTTTCCTGAAACTTCCCTCTTAAAGTGAATAATAAATACGGTATATCCAAATACGCCACACACAGCCACAAAGGTAAGAGAATTCTTGCTGGGCAGTGTATTAGTGCTCGAACGAACACACTTAGACTGAATTTTAAACACTTAGACTGAATTTTAATGGTTCAAAGAATGTCAGGCAAAATGGTTGGCGCTCGAGCATGTTCACTTCATGAAATCTGGCCCTCTTTGAAAAAAGTTTGGACAGCCCTGCATTATAGGATGAGATCTACTAAGCCCTTTCTCTCATTAAGACAATAACTAGTTAACACTGTAACCACAAAATTCCATTGGGTATTCATTTCCTATAATGGTGGAAAGAAAAATCGTATGTGCATCTGCGGTCAAAATGTAAAATCATATTTCCACATTGCATTTCAATTAATTCTAACCTACTCATTAATCAGAACTATCTTGAAATTTGAGAACTTTATGAAGATCCTACACTTTTTTTTTTCTTGAATTCTGTGGCACATGTTCACTATGCTTGGTGAATATTGCACTGCTGGGTCACACATTTCAGAGCCGGCCTTCTGAGGAGCTGAGATGGGGAATTTTAGGAGGCGGAGTCAGTACAGGAATCGGTGCTCACAGGCAGCAAGGTACCATTGGATTTGTTGTAGTCCTTCGAAATGCAAAGTAAACCAATGAGGAGAATCTGCAAAACATGCATGGAAGCCAAGAAGTTGTGGAAACTGATGGCTGCCGGACAGGAATCGCTCACAATATGAAAGCGCATTTTTCAAGTGGGCTAATTGGATTGTCAAAAAATAGTGTATTGCTATAGCAATGCTAATATTTTAAATGAAAGTGTTTCCTTAGAACTCCTCGAACACATTGAGTTTTCATTCTTGGTCCCCATTCACATGAGCAGTCCTTTCGGGTCCGCCTGTCAATTTTTCAAGTGGACCTGATCGGACCCTCCATTGTCCTCCTATGGAGTAACGGGTGAAAACGGATACGTGTCCTTTTACACCCGTCGACATCCAATCTGCTCTGCTAAAAACGGATGGTAATCCGCTCCCCATCTTCTAGTGCAGGGGTGTCAAACTCAATTTCATCGTAGGCCGCATCAGCATTGATTGTCCTCCAATAGGGCTGGTTGTATCTGTAAGATTGGATGTCCAGCGCATCCCCTCCCCTTACATTCGATGTCAAGAGCCACCCCACCATCAGAAGTTGATAGGGCTGGGCGATTTCCCCCCCCCCCAAAAAAAATAATCTGCGTTTTTTTTATTAAAAAAAAACAAAAAAAATTGATTTTACGATTCGGTTCAATTTTTTTTTTATTAAAGTGCATCAACAAACAAAATTGCAAAGGTAAACCCTTTCTCTAACTGCAAAGTCAGTGTGCAACAAAGATTGTTAAACATCCAAATTATTAATACTGTATTTGGATTTAGCTAATAAAACAACAAAAAATCCTGAGGTTACTCTTAGTTGAATTGAACTGTGCCCGTACCTCACTGTGCCCAATGCCTCACTGTGCCGTGCTTCAATCACTGTGCCCTTACCTGATGCAGATTTTCATGGGATACGGATTTTACTGCTACACCGGTGGCCATTCCAGTATTCAAAAGCCGCGCCTCCTCCTTGTCTGTGATAGGCGGAACACTCAATTTCCCAGCATTCAGTATACAGACGAGGATGAGAGGATGTCCGTGATAGGCTGAACACTGCCTGCTGTGAAATTGAGTGTTCCGCCTATCACAGACGACGAGGACTCGGGAGGCGCGGCTTTTAAACACTGCAATGGCCGCCGTCTGCATGACACGCTGATCAGGTAGGCAGACGGCGGCTTGCGGTTAGTGTTACATTACATCTACTCGCTTCGGCGAGTAGATGTAATTGGGGTAACGCCGCCCAGTGCCATTCCGGACATGCCCCCTGCAGCCCTTCTACGGAGACTCTGAAGGAAAAAAAAATCGATTTGAACTCAAAACTCGATTCAAGATTAAAATCGTATTTTTTTTTTTTCCCCAGCCCTAGAAGTTGAGTCCCCCTACTCGCCCTAGCATCACAGTGCACCCCCCTTTCCTTATGCTGCTGCTGGGAAGAAGCTGGATGCATTGCTTGAAAGTAGTGGTCTGGAGGAGGGCTAGAGCTCTCCTGCAGCTCCTGGAGAAGTGTGAGGGCCACATGAAATGGCCTGGAGGGCCGGATTAGGCCCGCGGTCCTTGTGTTTTTGACACCTGTGGTCTAGTGGATCGAATGGCAATTGGGTGTAAAGGGACAGGCGGCTCATTTACAGCCGACTGCCCATAGAGGAGTGCAGGCTGTGTCCGCTCTGCATGAGCGGAGTAGATACAGACTAGCCACCCACCTGCTCAGTGGGGATTGTGTCTTTTTAAATTTTTTGCTGCCTATGCGATTTGTCATTTGCTATTCCGTGGACTCCTGGAATATTGGCGTCATTGACCACAAGATGCCTGAAGACTTCTGGGATCAATGTGCACTGCATTAATGTGCATGCATGAGACTGGGAGGTGCTTGTTGGGTAGCCAACTGCACCGAAATCCCAGAAACACATAGGAGCGGGCTTCAGATATCTGCGATGGTCACTGACAGAATACCCAGAGGAGAGATGACAGATTTTACAGGTACATACTGTGTGGACCGGTGTAGGAATGTCCAAATTGGATGCTGCAAGGATCACAAGGATGCTTTTACAATTTTGGAAAGGAGATTGTAGCTCCTCTTTAAGATGAACCGAAATATGTTGGACTGATGTGAAAAATGTGGCTGGTGGTATAATATGCATAGCAATGCTTTCTGAACCCATGGTAATATGCAGAAAATGGACCATATGATGTTGCAGATATACATGTGTAAAAGGGTCCTAAATGCTTTCATACACATCTACCTCCTGGATTGAGACAGATTTTCTTAACCTTGGAAATCCTTTTATATCATAGGCAACCTCTGCAAAATGAATTTTATCTACACCTCACAGTACATTAGTGTGATCAGTGGGTTGTAGATGTAGTAATAAATAAAGTATAAAGAATGTGGCGTACCTCATATATTCGACAGCTGGAATAGATCATCTTTAACCCATCGCTGTATGACAAAATTACTTTGAAAAAGCAAATTACAGGAAACGTAGCTATGTTGCTACCCTATGCTGCTCTGCATTTGGGAAAGGAGCACGTCATTCGGAGGGGACGCACCTACCGGCAATCAACAGCTTGCTGACCCACGTATATGGTGTCATTCCTGGAACTGTGCAGGCACCAGTTTTGAGTTCAGTGTCAGATGCTTTGGAGTTAATTTAGAAATGAATGCAGGTGGGGTTGACCTTAAGCTGATTTTTTTTTCTTTTATTCGTACAAACTTGTATATGGAGGGAAGCGATTCTGATGTGCCCTTAAAGTGATTGTAAAGGCAGAAGGTTTTTTATCTTAATGCATTCTATGCATTAAGATAAAAAGCCTTCTGTGTGCATCAGCCCCACCAATATTTACCTGAGGTCCCTCTAGATCCAGCGATATAGGATTATCTCGGCTGCCCAGGACTCCCCTCCTCATTGGCCGAGACAGCCGTATGGTGCCATTGGCTCCCGCTACTGTCAATCAAAGTAAGCCAGCCAATGAGAAGAGAAAGGGGACTGGGCCGGGCCACAGCACCGTGTCTGGACACAGGGAGCTGCAGCTCAGATGCCCCCATAGCAAGCTGCATGCTGTGGGGGCACTTGTCAGGAGGGAGCAACCAGGAAGCACAGAAGAGGGACCCCAGAAGGAGGATCCAGGCTGCTCTGTGCAAATCCACTGCACAGTGCAGGTAAGTATAACATGTTTGTTATATTTAACACTTTAAGCTGGCCATACACTGATTGTTTGATGTGGCTGAATTGGCAAAAACTCAATCGACTTCTGTCGAAGGAACGTGATGGGAAATATTTCTTGGTCAGCAGCAAGTGTTGCTGTAAGAACACAATGTATTTGTGGGTTTGGGAAATCCTCCATCCACTTTGCTTTTGTGGATGGAGGAATTCAGCCTACTGGCTGAAGGAAAATAAAAATCTAGCAGGCCATGGTCAGCTTCAGTCAAAAGGTCAAAACTGCCATTGCTAACCGCTTAAGGAACCCCTAGCAACCCCCTTTAGAAGGTGTCTCAGACCAGTATGGACCAGATGGCAAACATTAGAGCCGGGTTGCAATTTGTAGAGGAAAACTTGAGTTTTGAATTGTCTATACAAGGCCTTTCGGTTAGCACAATCATTTGTGCTGCTTATATAGTGCCCTGCATTTAGTTTAGTTCTTAATTGTAGAGGATATTCAAATGATTTTAATGTTCTCTGTCACTGTTTACTACCTCGGAGCAGCTTTTCAAATCAGCCGAGAAATATCTGCTGGTGTGAAAATGATTTTGCATATTACTGCAAGAAAAAGAAAATGCTTCTAAATGTTATCCCAAATATATTTTCAATTGGGAATGCTTGCATCTTTATATTATGAAATGTATTCTTTTGTGTGCACAGTAATTATTACATCAGAATAAGTATTATAATATTGAAAATTTAAACTGGCTTTATATGCTTTAAAGTGGTTGTAAACATCTTAAATGAAAAATGAACAAAGCATATCCTTCTATAGTGTGTGTGTACATGTCATATTTCAAAGCATCTAGTGTGAATTCTGGTAGCGATTTCCCCCCCCCCCCCTTCCCAGCACACAGCAGGTAATTAACAGCCTCTGCTGTGCATCTTTCCCTTTGACAAAAAGGTAACAACTGTAAGCGCAAATACAGTGCATGCAGAGTAATCAAAATTGTGTCATTGGTCCATAGGAAAATGGTATAGTTCAAGGGTAAAAAGTAAAATGGCAGGGCAACGGCGGCTGCTGTCCTCGGGGGGGGGGGGGGGTTGCTCTGTGTATAGGGAGACAAAAGGGAGAACACAGGAAGCGCCACCTAAGGGCAGTATTTAAAGCAGCTTTAATGGCAAGGTATAAAAACACACTTGCAAAAAGTAAGAACATCATAGGCTCATTTGTTTATATGGAGTCCCTGGGAAGGTCCCTGTGCGAGGCTGTGCGATGGTCTGGTCGATCTGCAGCACGTCCTGTGGCCACCAGGAAGAGGCCGGAACCAGCGTGGAACGCACAGAAGTGATGTCACGGGTTGCAGGAGCACATCCGGGGGAATTCCCACAGAGGGGGAGAAGAGGCTAGCAGGTGTGCATAGGCCCCTATGATTTAAAAGAATTGCATTCAGATCTGTTAAAAAAAAACAAAAAAAAAAACGGTGCTGTACGGTGACGTCACTGGCTGCATTTTGTGTGAATGTCTCCTAAATGGTGCAGGTTTAGGAGATATTCACAATACCTAACGGTAAGCCTTATAGGTTAACCTGTAGGTACAAGTGGTAAAACAGTGTTTACTACCACTTTAGGTGAAATCAACCTAATATTCTTATGGGAAGATTGTTTAACCACCTCCAATACCGGGCCTATTCTGGCACTTCTCTCCTTCATGTAGATACCCTAGGGAATAAAGTGGCGGTCATTGCAACTTTTTATCTTGCACGGGATTTGCGCAATCATTTTTCAAACGCCTTTTTTTGGGGAAAAAAACGGTTTCATGAATTAAAAAATAACAAAACAGTAAAGTTAGCAATTTTTTTTTTGTATAATGTGAAAGATGATGTTACTCTAAATAGATACATAACTTGTCACACTTTAAAATTGCGCACACTCATGAAATGGCGCCAAACTTCGGTACTTAATCTCCATAGTCGACGCGTTTAACTTTAAACTGGTAACCTGTAAAAAAATTCAGAGGAGGTCTAGTGCTAGAATTGTTGCACAAGCTCTAACGCCCGCGGCGATACCTCACATGTGTGGTTTGAATGGCGTTTACATATGTGGACTTGCGTGTGTGTTCGCTTCTGAACGCGAGCTACCGGGGACGGGGTTTTTAAATGTAAACATCCCATGTAATAGGAATCATTGTGACGGGTCCTCTTTATGGAGAGATGCGGGGTCAATAAGACCCCACATCTCCTCCAGGCTTGAAAGCATGAGATCGTGAAAAAAAATTCACCGACCTCATGCCGACAGCCGCGATTGCGGCTTTGTTTACTTTCGGGTACCCGGACGTGACGTCATACCGTCGTGCTCGGGCCTCCGACGGTCATAGAGATGACCGGTGACCGGAAATCCCTATCCTCGTCATCGGCCGATTCATTCTCCGGGCACGGGAGAGCCCCGGAGAAGCACCGGATGGTGGCGGGAGGGGGGTGGACGTCCCCTCCCATCACGTATAAGAACGATCAAGCGGCGGATCATTCTTATGGTGCATAGAATCGCCGGCTGAATGATGCCTGTAGCTGCAGGCATCATTCAGATATCCCCCCCCCCCTAAATACCAGGACGTCATATGACGGCGTGCGGTATTGAGGCGGTTAAACCGGGTCTCCTTGTGTGTACAGGGGATTGCCAGTTTACTTGGATACTTCATTTGTGCATAGGCGTGTGCACCTTATAGGCTTACCTGTAGGTACAAGTTCGAAAGTGGAGTTTAAAACAGTAGTAAAGACCGCGTGGGGATTTTTACCTACCGGTAGGCCTATAATAAGGCTTGCCTGTAAATAAAATGAATATCTACTAAACGTGCAACCTTTAGGAGATTATTACCCTGGATGCAGCCAGCTACGTCACCAGCATATGCGCTCTGAAGGTCCAGCATGCCTTGCCGGACCTTCAGGGCTTTGCGGCGGAACTGAGAAGAAAAACAGCCGGAGTGTACAAACCCGGAAGAAAAACCGGGGGAAGATGTCAGTGACAGCACAGCGCTGGAATGCTTCATTCCAAGGTAGGCAATTCATAATGTGCTAGTATGTGATGCATACTAGCGCATTATGCAGTTGGTTTACAGGTGTTCACTTTTTTGTATCTAAATAGCCGTGGTTTACTAACGCTTTAATTCCACTTTAACGTCCAAATCTGTTTATAGCAAGGTGACTTTGGGTGTCAAAAACTTGGCTCCTATTTATAATTTCTATGAATAATTGGTGAACTTTTGTGCGTTATACTGTTTCACAAATGTTTGCAGTGTCTTCAGTTCCAGGAGCCAGAAATTACTCATGTACCACACTTTACTCTTCTCTAGGGGAATGTATGTAATTACTGAGCAAACAGATGAGTAGCTACAACAGTTTGGCTAAGCCAGTCATCCATTTTGATCCTAGCCAGTTGTAGAAAGCAGATTTTAGAGGGATCCCTCAAATCTTTCTTGTGGTTGTCAGTCCTGCCATGTGGATACAGACCACTAAATCTATACAAAGCAATGTTTTTTGTTTTTTTTTTGGCCTGGAACTGTGATGATGACAGTTCTCAGATCAGAGGAAGGATAAGTCGGTGGTTAGAGTTTTTTTGCAAACTTGCTTGGGTCTGTGACAAGTCTCAAATCATAGATGAGAAAAGACGGAAGCAAGTTTTATTTTCAGATTTGCTTGGGAGTCTCTGGATATTTTGAAGAGCTAATGTGTTTTAAGATTGCAATTTAAAATCAGTTGAAGCTGCTCAGGCTGCTATGCCTTTTTAATGTGTTTTTTTTCAACCTTTCCTTTTCAAACTTTACATGTCTGTCCGATTACAGTACTAAGACACAAGTTTAGTTCTGATGCCACTGGCTGGATTAGATATTGCTGTGATTCATATGCATAACCTAATCAGATTTCTTAACCAGTAGGTAAGCCAGGCAAGACTGAGCTTTGAAGTAATACCAGAGGGAATGTTGTAGTGCCTTTTGGCTCTAGAACTGTGCAAAGCTGGAAGCTTTGAAGTCACCTGGGGCAAAATAAAAAGATTTTGAGATTAAAACGTTTAAAGTGTCTTGAATGAAAAAAAACTTGTAATTAATGCAATTTTGTTGCTAAATCTTTTCAGCTTTTTAAAAATAGTTTACAGTAATTTCTCTCAAGCTTCTTCCAGGACAGCCCATGAGACCTAGGGCTCCTCCTACCAGGACAGGAAACACGTTACCCCCACCAGATAAAACGGCGGTCCTCCAGGCCCCACATCAGTATTAGTGTTTCCTCCGGATGGGGGGTAACATGTTTCTGGAACTGGTTCCCCTAGATCTCATGAGCAGGGCTCCTGAGGGCTTGTTTGGGGTATTTTTTTCCTACCTTCTCTTATCCCAGAGCGGCACATCCACCGGGGGAGTTGGTATGTTGCGGCTGTCCCTGCTTCTCAGTGCATGGGGAATGCCAGTACAGCGGTGTGCATCTATGCTCTGGTCCGCGATAGCCGCATGGCGGCAGTCTGCGTTTTTTCTCTCCCTACAGACAGCGTGACTGGAGTATGCAGGGGACTAGAGGAAGCCGCACGCGAAGGGGGCGGAGCTTAAGCGCTCCAAGCTGGCCCACAGGAAGAACCCGGCGGGGATACTTCCGGGGCGTGTGATGTCATCAGCGGGGGCCGGAGACACGAGTTCCTGTCTCTAAACGTCGCGAACAGGGACGCTGGGAAGCTGGCGTTTAAAACGGTGAAACCCAGCACAGGCTGCGGACCACCAAAGGGGCAGGATGGACTCCTCTGCAACACCTGCACAAGCAGGCCCTAACTCCAGCACCTCTCAGGTAAGCTTGAAGTGGCTGTACTTGCATACCCTGTGAGTGTCTTTTCCCCTTATAACTAGTAGGGACTAGGTGAAGGGGGCACATTTTTTCCTTTCCTCCTGCACGGGGTGTTTCGGAGTATTTGTGGCATGATATTTATGGGGTAATTTGTTCTGTTTTACAGGCCAAGACTCAGGACAAGGCCCAAACGCAGCCACCTAAAAGGAAATGTGCGCTTTGCGGAAACAAATTAAGCTCCTCATGGAGCAAAGTTGTTTGCCGCACCTGTATAGAAGGCCTAGTTAAGGATGACCCGGTAGCCTCATGTCAGAAAATACTGACTTCAAGTGGTTGTATACCCAAATTTTGTACAAGCACCTACAGGTAAGCCTACATTAAGGCTTACTTGTAGGTGCTTGTAATATCTCAGAGACCTACACAGTCTCGGAGATATTTGCAAAAAAGACTTTACCGCTATCTACGGCGCATGCGCGCCGTAGATAACGGCGCAGGCACACTGAGCGCGGCGGCTCTTGAATGGGAGCCTGCCGGACACTGCCGGAAATTCGCGCATGCGTGGGGATCGTGCCGTTCCCCGCGCATGTGCGGGAGTGACGTCATCGCCGCTCCGGCCAATCACAGCGCCGGAGCGGCGATACCCGGAAGTCACTCCGGGTATCTTGGATTCGACGGAGGACGCGTCCGAGGACCGCTGCGGGGGCTTCGATCTAAGGTAAGTGATTGATAATGAGCTAGTATGCTAGTCATACTAGCTCATTATACCTTTGCCTTGCAGGTTGACCAAAAAAAAAAAAATAAGTTTTGCGGTATACAACCGCTTTCAGTTAGAGATGAGCTTGCGTCTACCTTTAGCTCATTTAGGACTTTAATTGACAAATTTCAGGTTCCTGCGGAGAATTCTTCTCCATTAAGGACTGCAGTCGTTGGCGCTCCACAGCAGGGTCTGGAGAGTGAGGACTCGGAGGGGGAGGTCAGATCTACCCGTTCTTCTCGCGAAGAATCAGGGTCAGATACAGAGTCCAGGGATAGAGAGTCCGCTAGGAGCTCAAGATTTAAGTTATCCTTAGAGGATGTAGATGACTTATTTAAGGCCATCTATACAACACTGGAGATAGAAGAGAAGGAAGTACAATTGTCTAAACATGACCTTATGTACAAAGGTTTGCACAGAAAGAAATCTAAAGTCTTTCCAGTGCATAGTTCCCTCCTTGATACTATCAAGCTGGAGTGGGAAAATCCAGAGAGAAAACCTTTCTTTTCTGGTAACCTAA
Organism: Rana muscosa; assembly: GCA_029206835.1. NCBI lineage: Eukaryota > Metazoa > Chordata > Amphibia > Anura > Ranidae > Rana > Rana muscosa. Next base: position 480,962,696 of record CM055122.1, read on the forward strand.
AAAGAAGGTTTCCATTTGATGAGGATGCAGCGCAGCCGTGGAACAAAAATCCGAAGTTGGACGCACCTCTTTCAAAAGTTTCAAAAAACTCGGACCTGGCGTTTGAGGATATGGGCACGCTTAAGGATCCGATGGACAAAAAAGGAGATATCCTCCTTCACAGAGCATGGGATTCAGCGGTGGGGAATCTTAAACCAGCTCTGGCCTCCACCTGTGTAGCCAGGAATTTGGAGGTATGGCTGACACAGATCCAATCCCATTTGTTGGCAGGTACCTCTAGAGAGCAGATTCTAAAATCTTTCCCTCTCCTTTTTCAGGCTGTAGGGTATCTAGCTGATTCTTCCGCAGAAGCGGTAAGAATGTCAGCCAGGACTTCGGCCTTAGTAAATTCGGCCAGAAGAAGCCTGTGGCTTAAAACCTGGTCAGGTGATGCAGCCTCTAAGTTGCGCCTATGTGGGCTTCCCTTAACAGGGGATCATCTCTTTGGCCCAGGTCTGCAGGAAGCACTGGAACGTACGGCCGATAAGAAAAAGGCCTTTCCAGAAAAAAAGAAAAAACCAACAGCCAGAAGAAAAAAAAATTGTGGCCAAAGTAGGCAGCAAGGTCCTAGAGAAAGGGACAATGGGCCCAAGAGACATTGGACCGGACACAAAGGCAGAGGTAAAGGGGGCGTCTTGTTTAACCCTCCTCAACAACCCGCCAAGCCACAGTGACGCTTGTCTCCCAGTGGGAGGAAGATTGAGGGCCTTTCTCCCACAGTGGGCAGCAGCCACCTCAAGTCCGTTTATTCTGGATCTAGTGGCCAATGGGTACAAGCTGGAATTTTCTTGCCAACCTCCAGAGCAACTATTGGTCACCTCCCTTCCCTGAGATCGGGGAAAAAGCGAGGGCTCTGGGTCTCCAAATTGGAGACTTGCTAGATCAGAAAGTCCTGATCCCTGTTCCCCGCTCAGAACAGAGCAAGGGGTTTTATTCCCATATTTTTGTTATCCGAAAACCATCAGGGAAGTATCGGCTTATTCTGAACCTTCAGTCTCTAAACCGATCGATCAGGTACAAATACTTCCGTATGGAAACTGTTCTCAATCAAAAACCTGCTTTACCCAAACTGCTTCATGGCCACTTTGGATTTAAGGGATGCTTATCTTCACATTCCTATCCATCCAGCCTTCCAAAAAATTTTGAGAATAGCAGTCAAAATGGGAACAGAGATTCGGCACTTCCAATTTCAAGCCCTTCCCTTCGGTCTGTCCTCTTCCCCACGCATTTTCACAAAAGTGTTGGAAGCGCTGGCTCCACTAAGGTTAAAGGCGATAACTATTATCCCTTACCTGGACGACCGCCTAGTGGTGGCAGAGTCCTACCAAAAATTATCAGCAGATCTCCAGATTGTACAGGACTTCCTTCAATCCCTAGGTTGGCTGATAAACAGAGAGAAGTCTTCCTTGGTTCCGGCCCAGAAAGTGACATATCTGGGATACGACTTTTGCTCAGTAGACCAAAAAGTTTTTCTCCCACAGGAGAAGGTCTCAAAGATGGTGCAAACATTCTCAGCTTTACAGACCAATCAATCGGTCTCACTGAGAGAGCTTGCAAGAGCAGTAGGTCTGATGACCTCATGCTTTCCTGCAGTACCATGGGCAAGATTCCATCAAAGACCATTACAGATGTTTCTTTTGAGGAATTGGGACGGAGACGCAAGGTCTCTGGAGTCAAGGGTCTTGTTACCTACCAAGGTAAAAAAAAGCTTGTGGTGGTGGAGGACAAACCTTCACCTAACAAGAGGTCTACCATGGTCCTTTCCTATATCCCAGAGGATCACGATGGATGCGAGTTCCTGGGGGTGGGGAGCCCACCTCCAGCAACAAAGTCACACAGGGAGAATGGTCCTTGAGGGAAGCAAGAGCTTCATCGAACCAAAGAGAGCTCCTAGCAGTTCAGAGAGCCTTGCAAGTTTTCCAGTTGGAGATCAGGGGTCACAATCTCCAAATTCTATCCGACAACATTGCGACAGTTGCGTACCTCAACAAGCAGGGAGGTACGAGGAGTCGGATTCTTCAATCTATTGCCCAGGAGATTTTGTCATGGGCAGAAGGGAATCTTGCCTCAATTACAGCATTACACCTGAAAGGGACTCAAAACTGCTTGGCAGACTATCTCAGTCGCTACAGGGTGGATCTAGACAATTGGTCTCTTCATCCCGAGGTACAGTGCCTTGCGAAAGTATTCGGCCCCCTTGAACTTTTCATCCTTTTGCCACATTTCAGGCTTCAAACATAAAGATATAAAATTTTAATTTTTTGTGAAGAATCACCAACAAGTGGGACACAATTGTGAAGTGGAACGAAATCTATTGGATATTTTAAACTTTCTCAAGACGTCTTCCAGGACGGCACAATGAGAGATGACTAGTCCACCTGACAGGAAACACAATCAATCAAAGAGGTTAAAAACCCCACCCCTCCCTGTGCTCCTCAGTTTTTGATTGTGTTTCCCCACAGCGAAACCGTTTGTTATTTTCTAAAGACCTAAAGGCCTGGTGCTGGAGGTCTCGCCCTGGGACCTAGGTCGAACGCTTAGGAAGCCTCTGGACCTAGCAGGACGGGCTCATCCTTCCTGGGGGGTCCCCCCTTTTGTTGTAACATACTCAGGGGGGAAGGAATAGCCTTGAAGAACCCCCCTGAGTTTTCTGAAGCCCTAAGGTACAGGGTACCTGGAAGCTTCAGGGGCCAAATATTTCCTCTTTTTTCCTCCCTACCTGGTGGGTGTCCACTTCGGAGGGGGGGCTGGCAGGTCTCCCGCAGATGCGGTGGTGAAGCGCTGTTCTGGCTATTGGCGCCGCTCAGGCATGTGCGGCGCCATTTTCCCATGGCCTGGAGGACTCATTGATTTCCTCCTCTAGCGCCCGGAATGACGTCACCGCGTGCCGCGCCACTTCCGGTTTCCGGTCTACGGCAAGATGGCGACGGCCGGCGTCTTTTCAGCCAGCTTCAACTATAAAGATGCCAGGAAAAGAGGCGCCCATTCCTCCTGTTTGCTCTTAGCGACACGGTTCGAGCCCGGATGGCGCATGGAGCATGAGGAAAGGCCCGGTACGGCCAAGGCTACAGAGGAGGCCACAGGAGGTGAGTCCTACCCAGCCAGCAGGGGTTATGATGGGGGAGGTACCCCGACTCTTCCCCCTTTTTTGCTCTGCACAGGGATGTTTGGTACTAAAAAATTCCCTGTGTATATTTGTTTTTTTCTGCAGGAGGGGACGTCACTGCCCAGGGGTCTACCAGCCGTCCTTCTAAAGCCCCTGCTCGCATCAAAAGATGTGGCTACTGCAACGATAGGTTGCCTCCAGACTATTCCAGACCTTTCTGTTTTAAATGCATTCAGAAATTGGCTGGAAAAGAAACATCGCAGGTCATGAAAGACTTCTTGTCTGTCCAGACCCAGATGCTGACTACACTTAAGGAATTTCAATCCTCACTCAGGTCTAGGGAACCAGAACCTCAGACAAGTGGGGGGGGCTCTTCCTCTCAGGAGAGTTCTTTGACTCCCAGGGTAGTTAAAAGACGCCCGCAGCCTCTAAAATCCCTACCTTCACAGGGTTCGGAGCCGGAGGAGGATTCAGATATCTCCGATCGAGAAGTATCTGATGAGGGTCTGGTGGATAGTCAGGCAGAGGACGAGGAAGAGGGCTCCAGGCCAGGAAGGCACATCTTCTCGGCCGATGATATGGAGGGCCTCCTTGGGGCAATTTATGCTTCTGAGGAGATCCAGGAGCCTGCGGAACAGGTTTCCGCACAGGATAGAATGTATCAGGGTTTGTTGAAGTCTCAACCCAAAACCTTCCCCGTCCACCAGGCACTGAAGGACATTATCCTTCAGGAATGGAAGGATCCTGAAAGGAAGCTCTTAAGACCAAGAACGTGGAAACGTAGGTGCCCTTTCAAGGAGGAGGATGAAGATAAGTTCTTCAAAACACCCAGATTGGATGCTTCCTTAGCCCAGGTATCCAAACAGTCTGACCTCTCCTTTGAGGATACTGGTAACCTCAAAGATCAGATGGATCGGCGTGCTGAAACCACCTTGCGGAGGGCCTGGGAAGCCAATGCGGCAGCCATGAGCCCGGCGCTGGCTTCAGCATGCGTAGCCAGGAATGCAGATGCATGGATCTCAAAATTAACGGACCATGTTTCAGGCACTTCCAAATCCAAGGAAGTCTCGGAGTCGTTGCAGCTAATAGGTAACGCGGTGGCGTACCTAGCGGACGCAGCGGTAGAAACCGTAAGAACCACCGCAAAGACTGGAGCCCTCTTAAACTCTGCTAGAAGAGCTGTATGGGTTAAAACCTGGGATGGTGATAGTGCATCCAAGACCCGTTTATGTGGTCTCCCATTTGAGGGCTCCCTTCTTTTCGGTACAGGACTTGACCAAGCCTTGTCCAGGTCCACCGAAAAGGGTAAGAAATTTCCTACCAAACCTAAAAAGGGAAAAAAGGAGATTTTTTCGAGGCCCCCGGGGTAAGAACCGTTCTTCAGACAAAAGACCTATCAATACTAGGAGGTGGAGTGCTGGCAAGGACAAACAGAAGGGAGGTATCCTTTTCTCCAGCCAAAAGCCTAATGACAAGAACTCTAAGTGACGTAAGGGTAGGGGGAAGGCTTTCCCAGTTTCTCCCCAGATGGGAAAGCATATCTCAGAGCCCCCATGTCCTCCAAATTTTAAAAGAGGGCTACAAGCTAGAGTTCCTTCACTCCCCTCCCCCAAAGTTTCTGGTAACGCATCTACCCAGGGACCCCTTAAAAGCTGCAGGTCTGGTACAGAATGTCTCAGATCTGGAAAGGCAGGGAGTAGTTATCCCGGTACCTACGGAACAACTAGGTTTGGGCGTCTATTCCCACGTTTTCGTTGTTCCAAAGCCGTCAGGGAAGCATCGACTTATAATAAACTTGAGACCCTTGAACGCTTATCTGCGTCGCAAGAGGTTTCGGATGGAGAGCGTGTACACTCTCAGGAAGCTTCTTCTGAGGGGGGTGTTCATGGTGACCATAGACCTAAAGGACGCCTATCTACACGTCCCGATATTCCCAGCACATCAGGCCTTTCTCAGGTTTGCAATCTCTTCCGCCCAGGGAGTGCAGCATTGGCAGTTTGCTGCGCTTCCCTTCGGACTGTCATCCAGTCCAAGAGTCTTTACAAAGATCATGGCGGAGGTGATTGCTTACCTGCACCTGCAGGGTATAGCAGTAGTCCCCTACCTCGACGATCTGCTTCTCTACAATCAGAGTCGAGATCTCCTTCTTGCAGACCTGGCCAGGGTCGTGAGCACCTTGGAAAGCCTGGGGTGGATCATCAACAAAGAAAAATCCTCGATGGTCCCAGAACAGAAGAAAGTTTACTTGGGATTCCTAGTGGATTCCTTGGAAAGAAAACTTGTTTTACCCCAGGACAAGGTCCAAGGTCTTATGACAACGGTCAGGTCTATGTTGGAGGCAGAGGAATCTTCTTTCAGAAGCATCATGCGGGTGCTGGGTCTAATGACCTCTTGCATCCCAGCGGTGCCGTGGGCTCAGCTCCACTCCAGACCTCTCCAAGAATTCCTTCTATCCTCTTGGGACGGATCAAGGGAATCTCTAGACTACAGGGTCCCCATCCCAGTGGTGGCAAAGGAATCTGAGGTGGTGGCTCCTTCCTCAGAATTTACTGGTGGGTCGTCTGTGGAGTCAGTCCAACCCTCTCAGGATAACCACAGACGCAAGCGCCTGGGGTTGGGGGGCTCACTTAGACGAGCTCAGAGCTCAGGGTTCCTGGAACCGAGGTCAGAGGGGCGCCTCCTCAAACCTCCAGGAATTGTTGGCGGTCCGGGAGGCTCTAAAGGCCTTCGAGGAGAGAGTCAGGGGCCGAGAGGTCCAGATTCTATCCGACAATGCCACCACAGTGGCATTCCTGAACCATCAGGGAGGCACCAGGTCGCGTACCCTTCTGGCTTTGTCTCTGGAGATCCTGAGCTGGGCAGAGCTCCGGATTCCCTCTATTACAGCGGTTCACATAAAAGGGGTTCACAACGTAGAGGCGGACTTTTTAAGTCGCCACCCGATTCTCCAGGGAGAATGGGAGTTGAACACAGAGGTGTTCGATCTGGTGTGCCAACGGTTCGGCAATCCGGAGATAGACCTCTTTGCCCGCAAGGAAAACAAAAAGCTAAAGAGGTTCTTTTCCCTGACCCGGGAATGGGGCTCAGAGGGGGTGGATGCGCTGGCCCAGGTGTGGAGTTTTCATCTGGCCTATGCCTTTCCTCCTCTGAGTCTGATTCCGAGGATCCTGCAGAAGCTGGACCTCTCAGAATGCTGTCTCATTTTGGTCACCCCCTGGTGGCCCAAGAGAGCCTGGTTTCCCACTCTGGAGAACTGGTCGGTAGCTCCCCCTCTCCATCTACCAGTTCGGTCAGACCACCTTCTTCAGGGTCCGGTCTTCCACCCAGAGCCCAGCTTCTTCAAACTGACGGCCTGGTGCTTGAAAGGCAGAACCTGCGGGAGAAGGGCTGTTCAGAGAGAGTGATCACCACTCTCCTCTCTAGTAGAAAGGAGGTCACCAGGCGGATTTATGCTAAGGTGTGGGGGGTCTTCTCTCGCTGGTGTTCAGAGAGAGAGGTTTCCCAACAGGAAACTTCGGTCATTCTGGAATTTCTCCAGGATGGAGTTGATCTGGGGCTGGCTACCAAGACACTAAGAGTTCAGGTAGCAGCCTTATCTTCCTGGACAGAAGATTGTCCCATGACCAGTTGATTAAAAGATTCCTGTCAGCTAGGGACAGAATGTCTCCAGTACAGATCTCTAGGGTTCCACCCTGGGATCTCTCCTTGGTTCTAGAACAGTTAACTAAGGCTCCGTTCGAGCCTCTAGACAGTATTTCTATTAAACTTCTCACAGTTAAGTTTACCTTTCTGCTGGCGATAACGACAGCCAAAAGAGTAGGTGATATGCAGGCTCTGTCAATTAAAGAGCCGTTTTTTCGTTTATTTGAGGACAGGGTTGTTCTCAGGCAGGACCCCCTGTACATTCCCAAGGTAGTATCAAAATTTCATAGAACGCAGGAAATAATACTCCCTTCTTTTTGTTCCAATCCCCAGAATGAAAGGGAGGCTTCCTTTCATTGTTTGGATGTCAGACGATGTCTGCTTTCTTATTTGGATAGAGTTAGCTTTTTCAGAAAATCCAGCCACTTATTTATTAATTTTTCTGGTCAGAAAAAGGGCCAACAGGCTTCTAGAGTAACCATAGCTAGGTGGATAAAACAAGCAATCTCCCTAGCTTATGACCAGGCTGCTAAGACAGCCCCGAAGGTTAAAGCACATTCCACTCGGTCTCTGGCGACCTCCTGGGCAGAAAGGGCCGGAGCTTCGGTCGAACAAATCTGCCAAGCTGCGACATGGTCAAGCCAGAACACTTTTTTGAAGCATTACAGAGTGGAGTTGCTGTCGCCTCAGGACCTCTCATTTGGTAGGAAGGTCCTGCAAGCGGTCGTCCCACCCTAAGGTAGGCCTGCAAATTACTTGCTTCTCTCTCATTGTGCCGTCCTGGAAGACGTCTTGAGAAAAGTACCAGTTACTTACCGGTAATGGTCTTTCTGGTAAGTCTTCCAGGACGGCAGGCCTACTTCCCACCGCTCTGGTTAAGTATATTAATATATATATAGAGTTGTTGTGGTATGTTGTTTTCACTCTCGTGCACTAGTGTGGAGTACTTTTTCACAAACTGAGGAGCACAGGGAGGGGTGGGGTTTTTAACCTCTTTGATTGTGTTTCCTGTCAGGTGAACTAGTCATCTCTCATTGTGCCATCCTGGAAGACTTACCAGAAAGACCATTACCGGTAAGTAACTGGTACTTTTTTTTAGCAAATAAAAAACTGAAAAGTGGTGCGTGCAAAATTATTCGGCCCCTTTACTTTCAGTGCAGCAAACTCACTCCAGAAGTTCAGCGAGGATCTCTTAATGATCCAAGGTTGTCCTAAATGACTGATGGTGATAAATAGAATCCACCTGTGTGTAATCAAGTCTCTGTATAAATGCACTTGCTCTGTGATAGTCTCAGGGTTCTGTTGAAAGCGCAGAGAGCATCATGAAGACCAAGGAACACACCAGGCAGGTCTGTAATACTGTTGTGGAGAAGTTTAAAGCCGGATTTGGATACAAAAAGATTTCCCAAGCTTTAAACATCCCAAGGAGCACTGTGCAAGCGATCATTTTGAAATGGAAGGAGTATCAGACCACTGCAAATCTACCAAGACCTGGCTGTCCCTCTAAACTTTCAGCTCAGACAAGGAGAAGACTGATCAGAGATGCAGCCAAGAGGCCCATGATCACTCTGGATGAACTGCAGAGAACAACAGCTGAGGTGAGAGAGTCTGTCCACAGGACAACAATCAGTCGTACACTGCACAAATCTGGTCTTTATGGAAGAGTGGCAAGAAGAAAGCCATTTCTCAAAGATATCCATAAAAAGTCTCATCTAAAGTTTGCCACAAGCCACCTGGGAGACACCAAACATGTGGAAGAAGGTGCTCTGGTCCGATGAAACCAAAATCGAACTTTTTGGCCACAATGCAAAACGATATGTTTGGCGTAAAAGCAACACAGCTCATCACCCTCAACACACCATCCCCACTGTCAAACATGGTGGTGGCAGCATCATGGTTTAGGCCTGCTTTTCTTCAGCAGGGACAGGGAAGATGGTTAAAATTGAGGGGAAGATGGATGCAGCCAAATACAGGACCATTCTGGATGAAAACCTGTTGGAGTCTGCAAAAGACCTGAGACTGGGACGGAGATTTATCTTCCAACAAGACAATGATCCCAAACATACAGCAAAATCTACAAAGGAATGGTTCACAAATAAACGTATCCAGGTGTTAGAATGGCCAAGTCAAAGTCCAGACCTGAATCCAATCGAGAATCTGTGGAAAGAGCTGAAAACTGCTGTTCACAAACGCTCTCCATCCAACCTCACTGAGCTGTTTTGCAAGGAAGAATGGGCAAGAATTTCAGTCTCTCGATGTGCAAAACTGATATAGACATACCCCAAGCGACTTGCAGCTGTAATCGCAGCAAAAGGTGGCTCTACAAAGTATTAACGCAAGGGGGCCGAATAATTTTGCACGCCCCACTTTTCATTTTTTTCTTAGTTAAAAAAGTTTCAAAAATCCAATAGATTTTGTTCCACTTCACAATTGTGTCCCACTTGTTGGTGATTCTTCACAAAAAATTAAAATTTTATATCTTTGTTTGAAGCCTGAAATGTGGCAAAAGGATGAAAAGTTCAAGGGGGCCGAATACTTTCGCAAGGCACTGTATTTGTGGAGCTCACCGACAAGTAGAGTTGTCCCGAAGCGGATCTGTTCGCAAACCAGGACAACCGCAAGACAGAGGGGTTCTTTTCTTTGAACCCAGCAGATCAAGCATTAGGGATCGATGCTCTGGTGAATCTGTGGCCATTCGGCCTTTGTTACGCCTTCCCGCCGATCAGACTTATTCCGGAAGTTCTCCGGAAGTTTCTCCTAGAAGAAACAGACCTCATTCTGATCGCCCCTTTCTGGCCCAGGAGGCCATGGTTTTCCCTGCTTCAGACTTTTGTCTCGGAGCCTCCACTAAGGCTTCTCGAAGAGAGAGGACTTGCTATCGCAGGGTCCAGTGCCACACCCACAGGTGGTTTCTTTAAACTTGATGGCTTGGTATCTGAAGAAAAGATACTAAGTGCCCAGGGGTTCTCTGACAGAGTAGTCAAGACTTTGGTAAATTGCAGAAAACCAGTCACTAGAGCCATTTATTCCAAAGTTTGGAAAAAGTTTAATTCATGGTTATCTGAAAATCAAAGATTAACTCATGATATTCCTTCTATTTTGGAATTTTTCCAAGACGGTGTCGACAAAGGTCTTTCAGTTAATACCTTAAAGGTACAGGCGGCAGCTATTAGTATTTTCCTTCAGTTTTCTCTCTTGGAAAATCCCACTATATAGCTAGATTTTTCAAATCCATTTCTAGGGCCAGGCCAGTAGTGGTGAGAAGTTGTCCACTTGGGACCTGTCCCTGGTGCTTCAAACTCTGGTACAATTTCCTTTTGAGCCCCTAGAGGATATTTCTGTTAAGTTACTTACTTTAAAAAAAATTTTTTGGTAGCAATTACCTCAGCTCGTAGGGTTAGCGAGTTACAGGCCTTATCAGTGAGGGAGCCGTTCCTCACAATTTTTGAGGATCGTGGTGTTTTGAGAACTGATCCAGGTTTTTTGCCTAAAGTGGCCAGTACGTTCCACAGATCTCAGGACATTGTACTGCCAACCTTTTGTAGTTTGCCACAGGGTGACCAAGAAAGGAAGTTTAGTTTTTTAGATGTGAGAAGAATTCTCCTCAGTCTACCTTAAGGTCACCAGGACCTTTAGGAAAACAGACGCCTTGTTTGTCCTTTTCTCAGGTACGCACAGAGGTAAGAGTGCATCTACAGTAAAGCCACATTGGCTAGATGGATAAAGCAAGCCATCTCTGAAGCTTACAAAATTAGAGAAGTTCCTCCACCTTTTGTCACTGCGCATTCAACAAGAGCTTTGTCTGCGTCTTGGGCTGAGAGGGCTGGTGCCTCACCGGAACAAATTTGCAAGGCTGCCACATGGTCCAGTTTTTCGACCATCATGAAACCTTATCGCCTGGATCTCCTATCTGCGCAGAAGCAGGCGTTTGGTCGAAAGTTCCTTCAGGCATTTGTCCCACCCTAGACTGGTAAGTTCTGGCTCATCGTCTCATGGGCTGTCCTGGAAGACGCTTGAGAGAAAAGCTGAGTTAGACTTACCGGTAACTCCTTTTCTGAGAGTCTTCCAGGACAGCCGGATTCCCACCCGGTATGGCTGGAAGTTATGTATATTATGCATGTGTTTTTCAGGGTTGTCCTACGGTTCTCGAAGACTGATGTGGGGCCTGGAGGACCGCCCTTTTATCTGGTGGGGGTAACGTGTTTCCTGTCCTGGTAGGAGGAGCCCTAGGTCTCATGGGCTGTCCTGGAAGACTCTCAGAAAAGGAGTTATCGGTAAGTCTAACTCAGCTTTTCAATGCTATTAACAAAATTGGTTATTAAAAGCTTTGAAAAAGTATTTGAAAGTCTTGTATTTTAAGGGAAATGTGTACCTTTTTTAAATTAGAACCCAAGATAAAACTTTCATTTTGGATTAGGAAGGGAGAGTTTTTTTTACCATCTGTGGCGATTGGGATATTTTGCTTAACTCCCTGTCCCATAGTCAAAACGGGCAATGAGCTGAAAGTTCTCCAAAGTGAGGGAATCTTGGTTGTCGTCATGGTCACCCGAACTGGTGTCCCCATAAAAAAATTTTTCCCCTCTATTACTTTTCTGAGGATAGCCCAAAATTTGGGATTTTCATTTAATTTAACTTTTTATAATGGTAAACCGAACAAATAGAGCGGTTGAATCGCCTTAATGGGGGCACAGGTTTTGCCTTTAGTTATACTTCAACCACTTCAGATCTGGAAGATCTTACCCCCTTCATGACCAGGCCATTGTTTGCTTTTTAGCACTGCGCAACCTTAACCACTTAAGCAGCGGACCATTTGGCTGGCCAAATTAAGACCAGAGCACTTTTTGCGATTCGGCACTGCGTCGCTTTAGCTGACCATTGCACGGTCGTGCGATGTGGCTCCCAAATAAAACTGACGTCCTTTTTTTCCCACAAATAGTTTTATGCCATTTTTATTTTTTATTTTTTTTTACTAGTAATGGCAGCGATTTTTATTGTGATTGCGACATTATGGCGGACACATCGGACACTTTTGATGCCATTTTGGGACCATTGTCATTGATACAGCGATCAGTGCTATTAAAATGCACGGATTACTATAAAAATTACGCTGGCAGCTGAAGGGGTTAAGTGTGTCCTAGGGATGTGTTCTAACTGTAGGGGGAATGGGCTACGTGTGACAGGACACTGATCACCGCTCCCGATCACAGGGAGCTGTGATCAGTGTCCTGTCACTAGGAAGAATGGGGAAATGCTTGTTTACATCAGCATTTCCCCGTTCTTCCTCTCCGTGAGATGATCGCGGGTATCCCCGTGGACATAGTGTGCGGGAGCCGCGGTCGGACTCACGGAGCTTGCGGCGGCCGCATCTTAAAGGGGACGTACAGGTACGTCCACCTGCCCAGCCGTGCCATTGTGTCGACGTATATCATTGTGTGCTGGTCCTTAAGCGGTTAACTGGTAATTGCGCAGTCATAGAAAGTTGTACCCAAATAAAACTTTCTTTTGGTGGTATTTGATAATCGCCTGATTTTTTTTTTTGCAATATAAACAAAAAAAAACAACCTAATTGCCTCATTAATTTTGGGCAAAATGTATTCTGCTACATGTCTTTGAAAAAAAAGTCCCAATAAGTGTATATTGATTAGTTTGTGTGGAAGTTATAGCGCCTACAAACTGGTGTATATACTGCATTATTATTTTTTATATACTACTAATGGTGGTGCGGCACGCAATCTGACACTAACTGATGCTGGGGGATCCAACTGCCACTGACATCACCAGTGAAATTTAATACAGTGATGAATACTATACACGGTCCCTGTACTAATGACACTGGCTGGGAAGGGGTTAACATCTAGGGTGATCAAGGGGTTAAATGTATGCCTAACACTGTGTAAAGTGTGCTGCTTTTACTAACGGATCTCTTAGTTTCTTATCCCTGCTTTGCTGGGATGAGGAAAAGTGAGATCATTACCTCTGCACAGAGCACTGCATTGATTGTCAACACAAAGCTCTGGGCTGTAATTGTACACAGCAAATAAGCAGGTCCCAGCCGTGAATCATTGGCTGGGCTTTGCATACAGGCTCTCGCTGTGTACAATCACAGCGGAGGCCCGCGTGTGCTTATTCTCCTAACCCGGAAGCAGGCAGCGATGTATGGGTATGTCCCTTTGCCTGTGCGGGCTTCCGTGTATGTAATGGCAAAATAATAATACATATTCAGTATATTTCTTCAACACAGTACATGCTGTGTGTACATGTTCTAAAATGCTGCAAGCAAGGAAGAATGTATACAAAAAAAATCCTAAGGCTTATGCAACCCAACATGTTAAATATATATACAGTGTATATATAATTTTAAGAGTGTAATATAAAAGTATAAAATGTCAATGTTAATACCATCCCAAAAAACATACTGTACATAAATAAATTCTTTGACATGCTGCCCAGCCACATTAAAGTCAACAGGGACCCAGTGTGCAGGAGTAGCCGACACTAAAGATATGTGTTTTGGGATAGGATGAAAACACTACGGTGGAGCCCAGACCTAAGTTATGCAAGCAGCTCTGGGGCTGGATTTAGCAGTTATTACAAAGGTACACCTGTCCTTTAGGAATGGCTAGACGTGCTTGATGGCGCTTGATTCATTGACATGTAAAATAAATATATATACCGTATTTATCGGTGTATAACACGCACCCTAACTTTAAGAGGGAAGTTTCAGGAAAAAAACTTTCCACAGCCCCTGCGTATAACACGCAGGCACAGTTTACCTTCTATTTTCAGGGTAAAAAAGTGAGTGTTATACGCCAATAAATACAGTGTGTTTGTGTGTATGTATGTGTATATATATATATATATATATATATATATATATATATATATATATATTACAATTCAAAACATATGAGGGTTAGAGGAGCAGGGAGGGAAGGGCTGGTGAAGCAAAAGGTACGGACTGTGAGGGATGAACTGATGAGGGGAGTAGAAGATTTGGTTGTTAGCTGGGGGCAGGATAGCCTCCCTGAAAAGATGAGTTTTCAGGGATTGCCTAAAAGTGGACAGAGTAGGAGATAACCTTAACAGATTGGGGTAGTGAGGATGGGAGAGGCTCTGGTGAAGTCCTGGAGACAAACATGGGAGAAGGAAACCAGGGAGCTAGAGAGCAGAAGGTCTTTGGGGAGGGGGGAGGGTTGGATGGATGGAGATGGATTATACATGATCTATACAGTATATGCATTTTTTTTTTTTTTTCATACCCTGGCAGAATTTATGATTTCTTGCCCATTTTTCAGAGCATATGAATGATGACACAAAAACTTTTCTTTCACTCATGGTTAGTGCTTGGCTGAAGCCATTTATTATCAATCAACTGGGTTTACTCTTTTTAAATCATAATGGCAACAGAAACTACCCAAATTACCCTGATCAAAAGTTTACATACCCTGGTAATTTTGGCCTGATAACATGCACACAAGTTGACACACAGGCGTTTGAATTGCTATTAAAGGTAACCATCCTCACCTGTTATGTTTGCTTGCAACTCGTGTGTGTGTATACAAGAGTTTCTGGACTCGTGACAGACCCTTGCATCTTTCATCCAGTGCTGCACTGACATTTCTGGATTCTGAGTCAGGGGGAAAGCAAAAGAATTGTAAAAGGATCTGCGGGAAAAGGTAGTTGAACTGTATAAAACATGAAAAGGGATGTAGAAAGATATCCATGGAATTGAGAATGCCAATCGGCAGTGTTCAAACTCTAATCAAGAAGTGGAAAATTAGATGTTCCGTTGATCCCAAACCACGGTCAGGTAGACAAACTAAAATTTCAGCCACAACTGCCAGGAAAATTGTTCGGGATACAAAGAAAAACCCACAAATAACTCCAGGTGAAATGCAGGACTCTCTGAAAACAAGTTGTGTGGCTGTTTTGAAGAGCTAATGTGTTTTAAGATTGCAGGGTTCAGAAGCATGTTCCGTACAGAGGGCAGGGTTCAGGAACGTGTTGCTCTTGAACCCTGCCCTCTGTAGGCAACACGCTCCTGAACCCTGCCCTCTGTAGGCAGTGCACCATAGACATAACCTGCCCCTTAAGGGTAACCATACTGGTTGATGCGGCCTGTGAAGACATCAAGTTTGACACCCTCTGACCTAGAGTGCATCCACAGTGCTTAGACATTTTCAGTAATCTCATGCCCCAAGTTTGACCATTTACTCAACGTTGTTAGTTTTATGAGTTACTCTTGCAATTTTCTCAGTGTTTCAAAGAAGCCTTGTAAGATGTTTAATGTACATTTTAATTGGAATGCATTCATATTTCATATCTTTGAAACTCAAAGTACATTTTCATTATCATGGTCATTAGATTGTACTAAAAACAAACGTGTCTGCTTACAGGTAATTGTATTTCATTTCCTGCTTGTTTCATCATTAGATTTGTTAACTGATAACAGTAATTGTGTGTCTATATAGTCTTTATCTTTTTAAGGAAATGCATATCAGTTTTAAAGCTACAGAAGTGTGACAGCTTTGTTCTTCAACATAATTTCTATTCATTTTATATTTTGGATTATACCTCCTAATTTTCTTTTAGCTGAATAAGGAGGACTTTCAGCAAACTGGCAAATTTGGATACAGTTTAATACTATTTTATTTTATTGGAAAACAAAAGCTTTTCCCCTGTAAATAGGAATTGTTTTATCGTACGAATAATCCCAAACCATGTGTTGCAAAATGTATAGGCCTCAGATAACCAGTGTTTGAGATGCAAAGGCAAAAGGGTCCCCTCCTCTGAGGCTGTGTTGAAGGTGGTGGCTGGGCTGATTGCAGCCAAACAGAGAATATCGGACAAATGATCCTCCATGTTTTTTTTTTTGGTTTGGGTTTTTTTGCATGCTAGTCTCGTATCAAAACCCAGTAGACTACTAAAGTTAAAAAAATTCTCGTACGACAGAATACAACTTCAGAAGTAATGTCATGCATTGTATTGTAATGTATTCTTTCATTTCCGAGCACGTGTGGTCTTGGTCCGAAAGCTGTATCTTTTTGTACGATTTTCTCATGTGTACTAGGCTTAACACACAGATTTCCAGGAGAGCAAGTCTTACGATGTAATCTGCAGGGCTTTGTTATCATTTCCACCTCCTGGGTCATCCCGTGTGTGTCCACATGATTTTTGCATGATTTGTTTTAATAGCCACTGAATTAACTTGTGGTTTTATCACTATAATCTATATAGAATGTGCTGCTTTCCTCTCACTCACCTGTTTGGCTCTGGGACAGGAAGGAAAATTGCAGCTTTGGCCCAAAGCTAGCGAAACAAAATCGGACGCGTTATAACTTTCCCTTGCTCTATCTACAATGGGGGGAAAAAAGTTTTGCCTATAGTTCTATTTAAAAAAATAAACAAAAAAACACATTCAGATAAGGCCTCGTGCAAAATGGGTGCTTGGCCCATGTGCATGCGATCCTGGTGTTTTTGTGTGTGCAGAATGCACAGGGGTACTGCCCAACTCTGCTACCATTTGCACAGAAATGTGTATGTTTACCTTTTATCTGTCAAAGGATTTGTACCACCCATCATGTTTACACACATTTTGCACACATAGGTGACATGCATCTTTTTCTGGCAATGCAATTTTGTCTTCTTGGTTTAGAAATTTGTATTTCTTTCTTTTGTCATACTTCTGGCTTCCAGACTCTTCAATGCACTGCAATTCAAGCAGGGAGCTAACCTAGGGAACGGGTGACCCATTGAAGCAGTAAGGGCTAACTCCCACCAGCCTCTGCATGTCATGCAGTGGGTTCACAGATTGCGGGGGATCACAGGCTTCTTTTTTTTTTTTTGTCCATGACACTTCATTAAAGTGATACTAAAGGTTGAATTGTTTGTCATTTAAAAAAAAAAAAAAAATGTCATACTTACCTCCACTGTGCAGTTCGTTTTGCACAGAGTGGCCCCCGAACATGCTCTTCTGGGGTCCCCCGGTGGCTCTCTGGGCTCCTCCCCGCATTAGATACCCCCCTCTGGGATATGCTCTCCCGCGAGGGTTACCTTGCGGGCGCGCTCCCGAGTCCAGCATTGGCGGCTATAGCCACCAATGCAGGACTCGACCCCGGCGCCTGCGTCTTTGGATTTGATTGACGGCAGCGTGAGCCAATGGCTGCGCTGCTATCAATCCACCCAATCAAGAGCTCAGAACCCCGGGCAGAGGAAGAGCGCATCATCGTCGCGGGACTTTCCAGGGCTCAGGTGAGTAAAACGGGGGGGCTGGGGGGCCGGTGACTGGCAGAAGTTTTTTCACCTTAATGCATAGGATGCATTAAGGTGAAAAACAGGAGGGTTTACAACCCATTTAAGTCGTACTGGCCACTGTGCGAGGCAAAGTACAGCCTGCTTCAGCAAAGCCTGTGGGAGCTGGGAGATGATGATAAAACATAAATGGTGGAGAATCCGTATCTTACAAATGCCCTTCTAGCCTGGTGAGGTTTGGAACCCATAGGTATAAAATGTTCAAATTCGAAGCTAGCTTGGTATACCTTTTTTAAATTTTACTATAATAAAGTGCATGATTTGGGACTGCATCATTGTTGCCACTGGTTTTTCCATGCATTCATAATCTTACATTTCTACATCCTTACCTCTTTAAGGCTACATTTGCATGGGCAACTGCTGATTCCTGCAGCTGTTTCTGCCACCTGTGAGTGACTAGTTGCGGTAGGTCGGCAGCCACTGCAGCTATTCCTGCCAGCCAGTAATTACCTGTGGTGATTGCTGCTTGAAAAACACAAAATAGTCCAGCAGAAACAGCTGTAGGAATCGGCAGATTCCTCCCACTGTAATTCACACGGCCGAATTCCCTGCCGGCATAATACAATGTTCAGTGCTGCTGGTTATAGCCAGTAGCAGTGATCAGGTGAAAAGAACCCAGTGGGCTGGTTGTACACATGTCGACCGAGAGCCTGCCCATAGGTAGAAATTCGTCCGGTCCCCGCTGAACCTGCCAAATTTTGATCCATCTATGGCAGGGCTCCTCTCTAATTCCCCTCCATTTCCTTCTCTACCTTCCATCTTCCAGAGCTTACACAAGCACAGAAGTATAGCAGAATGTCATTATTTTAGGATGCTACAGTAAGGCTGACTAAAATCTAGCTTTTATGGTACTATACATACAAAGTGTACTGTTTTTGCAGTACAATTTATGTGCTGTTTTCTTTGCTTTACTCATGTTATGTATAATATCCTTATTGTAGTTCCGCTTAAAAGTACAATACAACATTTTAAACCAAAAATTACAATTTTTACCAGATTGAAAACTGGCAAGGCTGAAAGATTAATCCAAATTAGCATGTTTAGCATGTGTGAATATTGTAAAACCATGGATAGAAATCAGAGAATTTCTCTTGATATGCACTGAAATTAGAAAATTGAAAGAAATTTGTGTCTGTAACGAGCCCCTTTGCTCGCTCGGTTCCACTCTCCCGACGCTCCTCTGCTTCTATTGGATCATACTACAGATCGCAACGTCTGATGGTTTGGTCATCCGATGCTCCAGGATTCAAACTACAGCTATGTGACATTCTAATCCATTTGTGGGAGTTCAGAACAAACACCAGGCAGGCTGTATGTAAGTTCAACAGGACTTTTTATTGGAAGCACACACACACACTCTTATACAGCAGTTTGAACACCCTGCCCCCAACAACCACTTTCCTATTGGTCTGAACGCTTGAATAGGAGAGCTGAGACGTGTATTGACACAGAAGCCCCAGGGGGTAATTAAAGTACATAAACAAACAGTCAAACACAGAACAATGCTTTTCTTCTAGACCATGGAGCCGTCTGGAGGGGGGGTTAGCCTTAAGACAGGGCAGAAGACCCCCCCCCCCACTGTGTAATAGATTCAAAGGAGAAATACTTCAGTATTCAAAGGTTCATGACAATACTCCCCCCTGGGAAACAGTCCAACAGCCACAGTGGGACCCCAAACGGGTCAACTCGAGGATGTTGGAAAAGTAGTCTTAAGGTTCCAGGTCTGTCTGCCGGGATAACCCATCCGCATTCCCGTTTTGAGGCCCTGGCCGATATTGTATGGTAAAATTGTACGGTTGCAAAGCCAGGCTCCACCTTAGTAATCGCCCGTTCTCTCCCGCCACCCGGTTAAGCCATATTAAGGGATTGTGGTCCGTCATGACGGTAAAAGAGCGTCCATACACGTAGGGCTGCAATTTTTTTAAAGCCCAGACTAAGGCCAAACACTTTTTCCACGGCAGCATATCCAACTTCACGGGGTAACAATTTGCGGCTGAGATATGCCACGGGGTGCTCTTTCCCGTCATCGCCAACTTGGCTTAGTAAGGCTCCCAGTCCGAACATGGAGGCGTCTGTATGAATGACAAAGCATTTGTTAGGATCAGGGGCCGCCAGTATGGGAGCTTGCGTTAGGGCGGTTTTTAACTGATGAAATGCTATCTCGCACTCCGGGGACCACAGGACCTGTCTAGGGAGAGTCTTTTTGGTCAGGTCCGTCAGGGATTTGGCTATGTCACTATAGTGGGGTACAAACTTCCTGTAGTACCCTGCTGTCCCTAAAAATGCAAGTACCTGGGTCTTGGTTCTGGGAACCGGCCAGTTTAGGACGGCCTCTATTTTTGCAGGTTCTGGCCTCTGCTTCCCACATCCTACTCTATGTCCCAGATATTGTACCTCAGACATCCCGATATTACATTTGTCTGGCTTCAGGGTCAGGTCTGTGGCTCGGATCCTATCTAGCACTATTCCCAGGTGTCTAAGATGTTCCTCCCAGGTCTGGCTATAGATTGCGATGTCGTCAAGATATGCGCATGCAAAATCTTGCAGACCATCAAGGAGTTCATCTATCATCCGCTGGAAGGTAGCCGGTGCATTCTTCATCCCGTATGGCATTACCCGAAACTGGTAAAGGCCGAACGGGGTGATGAAGGCCGACTTCGGAATTGCTTCCGCTTCCAAGGGAATCTGCCAGTAGCCCTTACACAAGTCAATAGTCGTCAGATAATGTCCCTGAGCTATTTTGTCCAGCAATTCGTCCACTCGGGGCATAAGGTAGGCATCTGTCACAGTACAGTCATTCAGTCGCCTATAGTCCACGCAAAATCTGGTCGTGCCATCCCGTTTTGGGACTAATACTACAGGGGAAGCCCAGGGGCTTGCTGATGGCTCGATCACCCCTAACTCGAGCATCTCCCTAATCTCCGCTCTCATCCCTTCTTGCACTGCTCTAGGAATCCTATAGGCTGGTTGTCTCAGGGGCTTCTGCCCGGGGGTCTCTACCTTGTGCACAGCTATGTGAGTGTACCCAGGGAGTGCCGAGAACATTTCCTGACGGTCTTGGAGTAATTCTCTGGCCTGTTCTCGTTCTTGGGATCCTAATCTATCTCCTAGCCGTATATCCTCCACACCCCCGGAACAGTTACTGATTTCGGGGAGCTCCAGCATCGGTAGATATTCAGAGTCCCCGGTGGCAGGAGCGCATATGGCAGCTACTGCCTCAGCCCTCTCATGATAGGCCTTCATCATATTAATGTGGAACGTCCTCTTAATTTTTGTGTCTGCACAGCTGGCAACCACGTAGGTTGTATCGCACAGCTGTTTTACCACCTGATAGGGGCCCTGCCAGGAGGCCTGTAATTTATTTTGCTTCAGGGGTTTTAGTACCAGGACTTTCTGTCCGATATAAAAGGTGCGATTCCTCGCAGACCGATCATACCAAACTTTCTGCTGACTCTGGGCCGATTGCATATTCTCATGGACTAGATCGGTAAGTTCCCGCAGTCGCTCCCTGAGTTCCAAGACATAACTAAGGATGGGGAGGCCTTCCGGATCCTCTACCCCCTCCCACTGGGCCCTCACTAAGTCTAAGGGTCCCCTAACCCTTTGCCCATATAACAGCTCAAATGGGGAAAACCCAGTGGACTCCTGGGGTACCTCTCTATAGGCAAACAGTAGATGGGGAAGATATTTCTCCCAATCCTTCCTACTCTCCACAAAGGCCCGAAGCAGCTGCTTCAGGGTCCCGTTAAATCTCTCACACAGCCCATTAGTCTGAGGATGGTAGGGGGCGCTCTGGAGGGGTTTAATCCCACAGACGCCAGAGCTGCTGCGTCAGCTCAGCTGTGAACTGGGTACCCGGATCGGACAATATCTCCTGGGGAAACCATACCCTAGTAAATACCCGCAGCAAGGCATCTGCTACTGTATCAGCCTGGATATTGGATAAGGGAATGGCCTCCGGGTAGCGGGTGGCGTAATCCACCACCGTAAGAATATACTTCTTCCCGGTGGCACTGGGGCAGGCCAGTGGGCCTATAATATCTACCGCTATGCGGCTAAAGGGTTCTCTAATAATCGGCAGGGGTTGCAGCGAGGCTTTTGGGTGATCCCCTGTCTTCCCTACTTTCTGACAAGTCTCACAGGTCCGGCAGTATTCTCGCACCTCGGCATGTAACCTGGGCCAGAAGAAAGCATGAGACAACCGACTCCGGGTCTTGGCTATCCCTAAATGTCTGGCCAAGGGGATGTCGTGTGCCAGGCGCAATAGCTCCCGTCTGTATTTCTGGGGTACAACTAGCTGTTTGTGGGGACCCTGTCGCTTCCCAGTGCCCATTCCCTCAGTGCAACAATAAAGAAACCTCCCCTCCCACTCTATTCTGTCTTCCCCCAACCCCCTGGATCCTTGCCCGCCCTGTCCCGATAACCAGCTAAAGTTGGGTCACTCCGAGTCTCTTGCCTAACGTCGGAGGGAGAATCCCAGGACCAGGGGTTGTCAAGTCTGGGTAACGTAGGAGGATTTGGTCTTACCTGGGTCCCCATAGGAGTGGAGTTGCCTTGAAGTTGGCTCTGACGTCTGGTGGTCACGGCCATAGCGTCCTCTGGGGCATATCAGGAAGTTAAATGTCCCAAATCGTTTCCCAAAAGTACTTCTGCGGGTAACTCGCGTAGTAATCCCACTCGCACTTGTCGCTCCCCTGAGCCCCAATCCAAGAGGACTTGGGCGGTGGATAAACGTAGTACCTTGCCCCCTGCTACCCTGACTGCAACAGTCTGGCCGGTCCGGGCCGACTGGGGAATCATGTGAGGCTGGATGAGGGTAATCGTAGCCCTGGAATCGCGGAGTCCCTGGGCCGGCTGCCCATTAACCCATACTGCCTGACGATGGTGCTGCCGATTATCTCCGGCAGCAGCTTGGACGGGATCAGCCTCGAAAAGTTCGCCGCACTCTTCCTGAACATCTCGATGGTTGGGCTCGTTCTGGAAGCAATGAGCCGCTGGTCTGGATGGATGATTAGTCTCTCGGTACCTCGTGGATCGGGTAGGGCAATATCGCTGCAGATGACCGGTTTGGTTACAGGTATAGCACTTAAGCCCGGTAGGAGGGTTGGGTCGGGCTAGGGGTCTAGAGGCAGACCACTGAGGTACTGAATTTGGTTTAGAGGCTGGTAAACTGGGCCGAGATAGTGCTCGCTTTCGCCTGACCTTCGAGAGTCCAGATATTCATCGGCCAAAGTAGCCGCTTGCTGAACAGTCCGTGGTTGCTTATCTCGCACCCAATCCCGTACTACCAGAGGGGTGTGGTTAAAGAACTGTTCTAAGAGTACTAGCTGGGTGATGTCCTCTATGGTATGAGCGTGGCTTCCCTGGATCCAGCCCTTAAGGTTTCGCTGCAGACGATGTGCCCACTCCACGTATGTTATGTTGGTTTGTTTCCGGGATTCTCGAAACTTAATCCGGCTGGCTTCGGGTGTAATGGCAAATCGGGCTAGCAGAGCTTCTTTTACCCGGTCATAGTCTTTAGCGTCCTCGTCCTCCAGGGCCCGATACGCATCCGCCGCTCTGCCAGTTAAATTACTCGCCAGTAAGGCGACCCAATCTTGGGGCAGTTTGTCATGTATCTGGCATAGTCTCTCAAAGTCCTGCAGGAACGCTTCAATTTCCTCCTCTCCTTCCTTAAAGAGTTTGAACGCCCGAAAGGGCAACTTACGGAAAGGCGCTGCATCTTTAGGTGTTGTCTCCGATTGCCGTATTTCCGCCATTCTCTGCTCATGTTGCCGCTCTAGTGCTCTCTCGTCGCTCTAGTTCTCTCTCTTGTCGCTCATCCTGCAGCTTGATGTCTCTAATGGCATTCTGTATGGCGGTCTCTGATGGGTTAGCACCATATAATGCCAACCGCTCTTGGACTCGTTGCTGAAACAGGTCTTCAACTGACTGGGGTCCTGCATCATCATCCCTCTGGTCCATCTCGGCTAGCTCCCTGATCAAGGTGGCCTTGTTCTTTGTCCCACTGGTCCCTCCACGGCTCTCAAGTAAGTCTTTCAGCGTGACTTTCCTGCAGGCTGCATAGCTGGTCATTCACTGTGGTGGTTTGGAGTGTCCCAGTAACTGGAGAGCAAATCCCACCGCTGCCAACCAATGTAACGAGCCCCTTTGCTCGCTCGGTTCCACTCTCCCGACGCTCCTCTGCTTCTATCGGATCATACTACAGATCGCAACGTCTGATGGTTTGGTCATCCGATGCTCCAGGATTCAAACTACAGCTATGTGACATTCTAATCCATTTGTGGGAGTTCAGAACAAACACCAGGCAGGCTGTATGTAAGTTCAACAGGACTTCTTTTATTGGAAGCACACACACACACTCTTATACAGCAGTTTGAACACCCTGCCCCCAACAACCACTTTCCTATTGGTCTGAACGCTTGAATAGGAGAGCTGAGACGTGTATTGACACAGAAGCCCCAGGGGGTAATTAAAGTACATAAACATACAGTCAAACACAGAACAATGCTTTTCTTCTAGACCATGGAGCCGTCTGGAGGGGGGGGGGTTAGCCTTAAGACAGGGCAGAAGACCCCCCCCCCCACTGTGTAATAGATTCAAAGGAGAAATACTTCAGTATTCAAAGGCTCATGACAGTGTCTTTAAAGTATTTTGACTGTACTTCTGTAACTGTTCACTTGTTCTCCTTTCCGAATGACTGAAAGGTGGTACTAATTCTACATCACTTGGGAAAATTAGCATGGTTACTAGAAGATGGATCTCTTAAAAATGGGAACAATGTGCTCATAAACTTCTTTCTGTACAGTACATGCCATAACATTTATGCTCTTTATATTTTGCAGAATGCAGAAGTGTCTGTCTTTGAAGTCAATATCCGTTTCGTAGGCGGTTTGTTATCTGCATATTATCTTTCAGGGGAAGAGGTAAGGATTGTTTAATTTCTGCTCTTTTGTATAAGTGGTATGTTTATGTTGGGAGAATTTAGGCCAGCCATTCATGGTGAAAATTTCTTTCCTGCAATCACACGATTTCCTCATCAACACAGAAGGTGCTGACAGGGGAAGCCATCCCCACCGAGAGAAGACAGTGATTATTAGCCACTAGCGATTAAGCACAAGAGAATCTGGCAGTCTGGTTGTACCCAAGTTTATCGATCAACTTGGTACATTCAGCCTGCCCATTAAAGTGGTTGTAAACCCACTTTTTAAACAAAGACCTACAGGTAAGCCTAGATTAAGGCTTACCTGTAGGTGCATGAAATATCTCCTTAACCTACACGGTTAAGGAGATATTTGTATGTAAATGCGGCGACGCTGACGTCACCCCATTCACAAATTCGGCTAGGTCGCAACATTCGACGACGTAGCCGAATTCGACAGCTCACGCGCGGTGTCACGTCTTCGCCGCTCCGGCCAATCACAGCGCCGGAGCGGCGCTGTGATTGGCTGCAGCGGCGATACCCGGAAGTAACATTCCGGCTATCGCCGCAGCGATGGATGCGGCTAGAGGAGGGACACGGACGACTTCGGGGGCCCTGATCGAAGGTAAGTGGTACATAATGAGCTAGTATGCTAGTCATACTAGCTCATTATAGCTTTGTCTTGCAGGTAAGTAAAAAAAAAAAAAATTGTCTACGTGGTTTACAACCAGTTTAATGGTTCGAATCTCGGCCAGTTCCTGCTGAACCGGCCAAAATTCGAACCGTGTATGGTTAGCCTAAGTAAATATTTGTCCATGTGCTGATTGCACCTTGTACAAGTAGCTGGTGGGGCTTGCTATAAAGGGGGCCTGTCAGTAACCTGTTCTTTTGATTCAAGGTGGATGGAACATTGTTTTTGTGAGATGATGGGGATCAGGTGGCATGCTTGACGGTTTGTTGTAAATGGGATATTGGGGGATGAGTACAGATAAGATACGTATCAGGTGGACCTGTCACTTTTCCCTGATTGGGCGGAGTGACAAGTTTACTTTTAGGTGAGCTTATTTTCTTGTGAATGAGCAAAGTAGACACTCACGTTAAACTCCATACTTTATACGCTTTCTTGCGGAAGGGATACTGTTCAAGAAATAGAGAATACATTTTGGTACTTGAAGATATCTGTCGCACCCTTTCTCTGGATTGTATTAACAAGAAATTGCTACAATATAATTTTGGAACTTTTGCTTAGAGCAGGTAGGTTCTTAATGAAAGAAATGGATACTTTGTTGCTATTGTACTGGAGACCCCTGCCGCAGAGCATTCATTGTTGCTAGGACACAGGTAACACCTGCTGAACAGTGTCCTTTTTTGATAGGGTGCAGGGAGCCCCTTCTGCACAGGCGATTTTCAATAACACGGACAGGCTGCCTGTGTCCGAGCGACCAATTTAAAAGCACACAAGGTGGAACAGGGGAATTGATTTGTCCTCTCCCCATTCATACCTAGTGACAGCCCTTGACTTGGCATAGCGCCTGGTTACCAAACAAGTGCTATCAGCCAGATAAATATTTTATCTCTTTGCTAGATACGTGATCGGAATGCGATGGGGGGGGGGGGGTCTGCAGCAATCAGACAAGCCAGATGCACCTTGTCACTTGGGGAATAGAAGAAAAAACAATGTAGTGAGATGATTTTGGTAAATGATCTAACCTTCCTAAGTCCAAGAAAACCTTTCACTTGGGGAGCATTTATTTTCTGAAATTGCATTGTGCATGTTACATAGGCAGTTTAAATTCAGATAGTGCTTAGCACAGTTCTTCTGTAATTGAAAATAGTCGGCCTCGTTAATCATTTGTTTTACATACGGTTTTTGCACCTGTCTTGGAAAATTGGAGTTGGAGAATAAAATCTTAATAGTAGCATTGGAAAAAGTAGAATATTTCTTGCATATGGTAAGGGTCAGTTCACATCTGTATGGTGTCTTGCATTTTAGGTGTGTTACATGCGTTTTAGCCACGTTACCATGAACTCTATAGAATGTGCATTTTGATCAGAGCACATCAAATATGCAGTATGCCAGAATTCTTTTTAAACACTCCGCACCTAAAAAAAAAATGGCGCCTAAAGCTGGCCTATACACTAGTAGAATTTGGGTTAAAATTTTAAATACGATCCTTTTGATTTAGGCCCAAATAGTTTTTTTTTCGACCGTAATGACAAGAAAATTTGAAGGCGCAGGATGGAATTTCTTTCTTTAACAAACTAATTTCTAAAATTGCATTGATTCCAAAATTGAATTTTAAAAGCAAAGTAAAGTTTCAAATTTAGTCATCAAATGTACTGACAATTTTTTCAAGTGAATGTTCATATGAACCTTCCTTTGAAAATGTACTAGCCAGCTTGAGGTTGACTATTAGAAAATCATGCTAGATTGATTTCTTTTACATATTTACATAGTACTTATTAGGACTCCGTTTTTTATCTTTTCTGACTTAAACCATGGCTTGGCAACACTGGATTACAGTGGTAGAAACCCATTCACCTACATACTGATTAGAGACTACCCAGTGCTTTTATGAGCATCCTCATCAAAAAAAAGTTAGGGTCTTAAGCCTGGTACACACGATTGGATTTTCCGCGGACAAAGCGTAGGACTTTTGTCTGAAGGGCGCTGTCCATGAACTTGTCTTGCATACAAACAGCAAAGAATTGTTGACCAACAAACACGAAACTATGTGGTTTTTCAGCTCTTTAGCGCCACCCTTTGGGCAACTTCTGCAAAAGTTGTGTTATGGTTAGCATTGCTTCTACACATGCATGTTTGTACTTCGGATTTTTGTCCGACAACACACATTTGTTGTCGAAAAATCCGACAAAAATTGTCTGATGGATTGTCTGATTTTCCAACAACAGCCTGTCATCACACAATTCCCGTCAGAAAATCAAAATCTAATCGTGTGTACGGGCCTTTAGGCTGGCAATAAAAAGAGCAATTTTGGTTGAATGAAAGAAAATTGCTCAATTGTCCCATCAACAGTCATTGTTGTTGGAGGAATCCCTCCTGTGAAACCATTGTGTTCTCCCGGCGGGGGAAGCCATCCCTGCCAGGAGAGTGATTATTGCTAGCGGCTAGAACATACGCCAGCAATAATCACGTGTAAAATCCGCCTTGGGTACGTTCAGCCTGCCCATACATGGTTTGAATCCTGTCTGGTTTAGCAGGAACCATCTATGGCTGGGTTTAAAATGTTGGGATGGTCAGAAGGCTCTCCTCATAGACTGCACTAGTTCCTAAAACTTGATAATAGATATGTGGCTGATGGATATCAGAATAAAAGGCTTTTTTAAATTTGCCCATACTAGGTCTTTTTATTGAGTGCCTCAAATTGTTAAAGCCCTGTACACGCGGGCGGGAATCTCGTCGGGGGGAAAAAAAAACGTTGGTTTTCCAATGAGATTCCTGGCAAGCTTTTCTTGCTCGCCGAGTGTACACACGGCACATTCAAAGGAACCGCCGTTCTTTTGAATGGCAAGAACGCAGTGACGTCATCGACTATGATGAGCATGCGCTCGTCACATTCAATACCATCTTGCTTCATTCTACACTACCCTTGTAAGCTACCGAGCATGCGTTGAAGTCTCATCGAGCATGCGTGGGTTTACCTGGAGACAGGTAAGCATACACACGCACGGTTTTCTTGTCGGTAAACAGGCCGACGAGAATCCCAGCGAGAAAATAGCGAGCAGGTTCTCTATTTTTCTCGTCGAGGTTCCCAGCAGTTTTCCTGACGAGAAACCATATACACGACCGGTTTTCTCGGCTAAAAGCTCTCCCAGCAGTTTTCTTGCCGAGAAAACCGGCCGTGTGTACGAGGCTTTTGAGGTTTTTGTTGTGGTCTTGTCCAGTTTTTTTTCCGCTGGAATATTTATTTTTTTCTTGTGAAAAGATTCTCTTGTTGAAACTTTTGTCATGATTGACTGATAGAAGGAAGCTTATGGGAAATAGTTTGTCATCTGACATGACAGCTGTTGCTCGAATAGATGTCAGTTCTCCCTGAAATGGTTGATTGCAGGAGTTAGAACAGCTTTTATTCCGAGCATAGAAACATGTTATCTTTTGCATCTGACAAATTTTAGGGCATGTAACAGGATGTAATTATGATAGCTACTCTGGGGTTAATTTGACAGTTGCATCTTAGTCTTTTTTACTACTACCATTTCTACTTTGCAAACAAAAAAATATCATAAACCCCTTCTATCGGTTGTCCTATTTTATACAGCTTTGCAAGCTTGAACGTTTTGTTTTCTGCAGAATTGCGCTCTTCCTTCTGTCCATATGTAATCATTTTAGCCAACTCCTGCAGCACCTAAAATAATCGCCTTATTTTTCGACGTATAACACGCACTCTAACTTTAAGAGGGAAGTTTCAGGAAAAAAACTTTCCACAGCCCCCTGCGTATAACACGCAGGCACAGTTTACCCTCTATTTTCAGGGTAAAAAACTGAGTGTTATATGCCAATAAATACAGTAATACCATGTTTTGAAAGATAGTCATAATTTATCATCTTCCCCATTACAGCTCTATAATGGCCAACTCTATCACTCCTCTGTAATTGCAGCACAGTAGGTGTCACTAAATGTGGGGGGGAGGCCTGGCAGACCAATGTTGCTGGGGGAGAGGACTTGTGATAGTGTTGTGGAAATTTTATGAAGATGTATTTAATATGTATGGTCATAGTGTGTCCCAGTGTTGGTACTCCCACAGCCCGCTCTTAACAGCTGACTGGGACAGACTGACGCTGGTTGAGTCCTGTCTGGTAGTGGAAAACTTCCTGAGGTTGAGGAGGTGTTTGCGGAGTGGGGATATGTCCGCCAGTAAAGGGCCCCTGTGCAATGCACAGAACGATCGTCTAAGGGGGATGTGTTCACTCTGCAAGGACATTATCGGTTATGGGGGGATGCACGCTCTTGTCTTTCTGTGTGTCTGATCAGCACATGGCGGGACCGTGGCGTGCCCCTGCAGATCTCCCATCCACAAGATGGGTAGAATAATCCGGGTATGCGTTGTTCTGGACAACACAGAATGATTCATGCCAACGGTAAAACTGGGAGCCTTTGAATTGTTATGGTCAGGGAAAGTGTCCATGATTTCAAGACCAGCCATGCAGCTTCATTTGTCTAGTTGAAGAGCATGGCTTCCAGGTACAGGGTGAGGGAAATCATACACACTGTCCCTGCCCAGACACGCCCTAGTCCTTGTTCATTAGTTGTTTTATAAACTCCTGCTGTTGGAAGGATTGCTTGTGCTTGATTAGCCTATTATATAAATAAAGAGTACTCGGAGCGTTCAGCCAAGTTGGTGGACCTGAGGATGTAAGCTGTGGTCATGTCTGATAATTTGGGGATATGCGGGAAACTGAGTTATTTTAAGATGCATTATACCATTAAACGGAAAGGGTGCTTATTAGCACAGGAGATATGGATTACGCGTAGCAGCACAAGTACAAATACTATAGCTGCTAACTTTTAATAGAAGGACACTTGCCTATCCAGGAATTCCGCAATGTCCGCACCCCAAGCCGATTCATCCATCGGCTTTGCAAGTAAGGGAAAGCCTTCAGGCTTCACAGCCGGTTTCCTACTGCGCATGCGCGAGTCGCGCTGCACTTTCTGATTGCACTTTCTGATTGGTCTCGTCGTACACAAACAGGTCCCAGAAGGCAGTGGGGGAAGGAGGAGAGGCCGGACATGACATAAGAACGCCGTTCAGGAAGTGGAAGTAGGTACATGTCAAAATCAGATCCCTGCCCCCTCAAAAACATGCCAAATGTGGCAGGGGAGGGCGCAAACAAGCGAAGCTTCCCCTTTTTGGTGGAGCTCCGCTTTAAAGTGATATTATTAAAGGTACATTAAAAACAAAAACAAATATATTGTTTATACCTGCTGTGTGTTTGCACAGTTCAGCCCCAATCCTCTTCTTCTTGGGTCCCTCACTGGTTCTCCTGGCTCCTCCCCCCTGTCGAGTGCCCTTGTAGCAAGCCGCTAAGGGTGGTGACAAAGAGTGGCACTTCCACAATTAAGTGAAGTTCCTCTTTAAGCAATGAGGGCAAAGCTACAGGTTTTATTTACTGGCTGTTTCTTAGTCACACATGGTAACCTTCCCTTCACTCCTGCAGCTCTGTCCACCTACCAGTAGCAAAGAAAAGACAAAGTCCTTAAGGCATGGGCGAGCATGTGGTTACAGCACTGGTGCTGGAGATTGGCCCAACATGTGGGGATGGGAGGAGAGTCTTCATCCTTGTGTAAGCTCAGATTATTGTGACTTGAACCTATACAGGACTTTCAACCTCTGCCCCTGCAGCTGAGCAATGTGACAGGGGAGTACTGGGGATGTTGCACTACCCTGCTTCGTGTATGTGCGTGCATGCGCATATCTATACATCTCTATACATCTCTATACATCTCTATACATCTCTATACATCTCTATACATCTCTATACCTCAAATTAAAAAAAAAAGATTATACATTCCCTTTTAGACACATTGGATAGGATTAGGCATCATTCAGGGTAGCAACAGGTACCTGGCTAACTTTTATTTATATATATATATATATTACATACATACACAGTGGGGATCGAAAGTTTGGGCACCCCAGGTAAAAATGTGTATTAATGTGCATAACGAAGCCAAGGAAAGATGGAAAAATCTCCAAATGGCATCAAATTACAGATTAGACATTCTTATAATATGTCAAAAAAAGTTAGATTTTATTTCCATCATTTACACTTTCAAAATTACAGAAAACCAAAAAATGGCGTCTGCAAAAGTTTGGGCACCCTGCAGAATTTATAGCATGCACTGCCCCCTTTGCAAAGCTGAGACCTGCCAGTGTCATGGATTGTTCTCAATCATCGTCTGGGAAGACCAGGTGATGTCAATCTCAAAGGTTTTAAATGGCCAGACTCATCTGACCTTGCCCCAACAATCAGCACTATGGGTTCTTCTAAGCAGTTGTCTAGAAAACTGAAAATAGTTGACGCTCACAAAGCTGGAGAAGGCTATAAGAAGATAGCAAAGCGTTTTCAGATGTCAATATCCTCTGTTCGGAATGTAATTGAGAAATGGCAGTCATCAAGAACAGTGGAAGTTAAAGCAAGATCTGGAAGACCAAGAAAAATATCAGACAGAACAGCTCGCAGGATTGTGAGGAAAGCAATTCAAAACCCACGTTTGACTGCACGATCCCTCCAGAAAGATCTGGCAGACACTGGAGTTGTGGTACACTATTCCACTATAAAGAGATACTTGTACAAATATGGTCTTCATGGAAGAGTCATCAGAAGAAAACCCTGAAAATAAAGGGTAAACTGTACCTGCGTGTTATATGCAGGGGTCTGTGGAAAGTTTTTTTCCCTGAAACTTCCCTCTTAAAGTTTTATATTTATTTATTTATATATATATATATATATATATACTGCACGATTAATTGTTTGAAGATCACGATTCACCAACCCCCCCCCCCCACGATCTTCAGGCTGGATGACCGCGATTTTCTTAAATCCCCGCTGGTTCCACGTAATCAGCATGGAACGCAAATGGCGGATATCGGAACTGACATCAGCAACCGGAACTGACGTCAGTCATCATAGAGCCTGTTGCGCCGCTGGATGTGGACGGACTTCGGATCGGCACACACGTGATCCGCGGCGCGTCGCGGGATGGCAGAGCAGTAAAACACACATTGAAACTGTCTCCGCTCTGCTCGCACACAGCCCGCCTCCTCCTAACCCCATGCTGCTATAGACAGAATGCGGGTCCAATGCTTGGATGTGTTCTGCGGGGTTAGGAGGAGGCGGGGCTGTGTGCGAGCAGAGCGGAGACAATTTCAACATACGGGCGGTGAGTTGCTTCCTAGCAGAAAATGTGTGCTGCCGTTTGTATGTTTGTGTGTTTGTGTGTGTATATAGATATATACACTCACTAGTATCTAATGGCTGTGCTGGAATGTGGGAAGAACTGTCTGCTGAGCTGTCTCATCTATCAATGTATTGACTGGATGAAGTGGGCTGTGACACAGGAAGTTAAGAAGGCAGCTACTTAAAAGAATATAATCCATCTCCATCCAGTGTGGGTATTCTATAAAAAGCTGAGACAATGAATTTCCAGATTAAAGTTTCAGCCGAATCGTTTTACCAGTCATTTGTATGATATTTTTTTTTTTTTTTTGGGCTTTTGTGATATTTTTGCAGAATACTATAAAAGCTTTTTTAACACAATACACCGTTTCAGAGGGCATTTGCGAGAGAATTTTGAAGACCTTAATGAAATATTTTTTTTTTTTTTTTTTGTAGGAATCCTTTAGTGAAACCTAAAAAGATAGCTTTGAATGGCAATATCTTCCAACATCTTATTATGCTTTTGTAGTTTCTTCATGAAATTAGTGAGGCAAGGATTTACTATATACATTTCCTGAGTTAGGACAAGGGTGGGGGGGACAGAGAGCACAGGTGTCTGTAGCCTTAGGTCAAATCTATACTTTAAAATTGTCTTGTTTCAGTACCTGGAACATTTTCTATGCTACTTTCTAGGAGAATATGTAGTGGGCCTTCATTCTTATTTTGTTGAATTCATGCTGGCAGATCTTTTAGAATAAACTATGAGCTAAATCTCCTGGTGCCTAGCATGCGGTTGTTTGGAATTTTATTGTGCAACCTGCAGAGCCCCTACAGAAAGTAGTCAGTGTTTTCCTTATTAAAGTGAAGTTCCACACAAAAATGGAACTTCCACTTTAAAGAAAGGTGACCCCCTGAGACATGCCACATTTGGCATGTAATTTTTTTTTGGGGGGGGGGAGCGGAAACCCTCTTTTTAGAGGTTTCCAGCTCCCACTTCCTCCCGGGCCGCCGCGGCGGAAGTAAGCTCACCTCTCCCCCTCCCTCTCCGGAATCATCTGGGAGACATCACAGGTCCCAGGTGATTTCTCCGCCAGTCACGGTGCGCGGCCCGCGCATGCGCAGTGCGTGCCCAGCTGTGAAGCCACAGCCGGGCGCCCACAGTGACCATGCCGGCGCTGAGGAGGGGGAGACGAGCGGGGCTTCGTTCCCCCACATCGCTGGACCCTGGGACAGGTAAGTGACTGATTATTAAAAGTCAGCAGCTGCAGTATTTGTAGCTGCTGACTTTTTTTTTTTCTTTCTTTTTTTTAGGCGGAACTCCGCTTTAAAGTCAAACAATTGAGTGCTGTCCATGATACTTTTTTTTTTTTTTTTTTTATGCATTTGAGGTATGTCCCCTTATTTAAGGTCCAAGAAGTACTGGGCTCAGTAGTATTTGGACCTTGAAGGAGAAGTTCTACCCTGAAAGCTTGTCCTTACTTTTTTTTTATTAACTTTGGATAGTAAAACGTTTTTTTTTTCTGCCAGTAAATACCTTAGAGTCCACTTTCTGGTTTCTTGTCTGGTAAAAACATCATGCACAGCTCTCTCGCTCTCCTGAGTTCCCTAAAAAAGGGAGGGGTGGGGATAAGTCATAGTAGGGCCAATGAGAGCTGCAAGAGCTGGAGGTGTCTGTGTAAATCCAGGAAGTGAACAGGCAGCAGATTCAGCGGCCCACAGTTAAAATGGCTGCAGCCAGACTCGGTGGAGGGAGATTTGTGCAGCATATTTGGCAAGTACAGAATCACAGTATATATAAAATAATATGCAAAGTGGTTGGAGGGAAGCTTCAGAATGTTTTTATTATAAATTATGTGAGCAGACTGCAGTTTCTCTTTAAAGTCCATACTCAGGCCATTAAAGGAAAGGTATTCTATAGCCTGTTTTTTAGCAGGTAAATAGTTTATTTCAAGCTATCTTACTTTTTGTGTTTTTTCTGTGCAATTCGTCCCTTTTTCTTTTTTTTTCCTGTGATCTTTTCTAATGGATCTCTTGGAGAGAAATATCAAATGTGGTATGCATAATTTTTAAGGGAACAATAGGGAGCTGTAATAGCTGTGATTTCTAGCAGTATCATTGTGTCCCTAACTGTGATTTTATTTTCTGCTACTGCTATGTTTTGCTTTCCTGCTATTAACCTTTTCCTGACAGTGTAATGCATACATGTGATATCAAGTAAGGTGGGCCTTAAGTGTCACTAAACCCCGGACCCTGCATTTACTATATCTGGTCTCCCACATTACACAGAACATGGCAATGTAAATATTTTAGTAAATAAACTTCTAAATACTTTCTCTAATCAGCAGTTAGAGCAGTCTTGTGACTTCCATCAGTGTCTGGTTAAAGCTTGTAGGAGGAGTTTTCATTCTCCCCTGATTGTCCTATGAGGCTACAGGGCCCCTGACCCTCTATCTGGACAGTGCTGATTGGCCCTGTGCTAATCAGCATTATATAGCAGTCTTGTGACATCTATCAGTGTCTGGCTGAGCACTGGTTAAAGCTTTTAGGAGGAGATTTCATTCTCCTCTGACTGTCCTATGAGGCTGCAGGACCCCTGACCTGTCTGGACAGTGCTGATTGTCCCTGTGCTGATAACATGACCCTCCAAGAAAAAAGAAACCTCTCTAGCAATACACACCAAACTGAGCATGTGCAGCTTGCCCCCAAGGCTTTGCTCTATCAGCAGATGGATTGGGGATGATGGAAGAAGGGGAGAATCAGAGAAGACAGGATCAAACAGCCTTTTTATACAATGCAGAGGATTAACCCCTTGGGTTCCACAGTGAGTATAACGAGCATGCTTTACTGCATATACAGACTGATGTTACTGTTGTGGGTTTAGTTTAATAGCACAACCTGCTGCTGCATCTGCTGCTGCACATGTGTGCACTGTGCTGTCAGGAGGCCAGCCCACATTCATGTAACTGCTGTCAGAGCTATTCACAGTGGTTCTATGATACAGAAGGTGCACCATCTCCTGGGCGTGGAAGTCCACCTAAAGGACTACTGGGAGGCAGCATTGGGGGTTATGTTATCTATCCTGACATCTAGTGGTAGGTTAGTGCCATATCGCTTATTTTAGCATTGGCATTTTGCTTTAGTTTTGTTCTTCTGTTTAGTGCTAGGTGCATAGTCCTAGTTAGTCCTACCCTATCTTTTTTCCATGTCCACTCAGTTTCTAGTCTTCTTAGCAGACACTAGGCTGGGAAGATCATTTGTCTTTTTACACTTCAAAAAACTGGAAATATATATATATATATATATATATATATATATATATATATATATATATATATATATATTTTGTTTTGTAGTCTAAAGTAAATTTGCATATGATTGAACTTATGTGTCTTAAAGCACAACTAAGGTTCCGCTATGATACAATGCAAGCAGGAAGCTATTTTATTTATTTCATGCAATGTCCCTGCTGTAACAAAACACATAACCATCCTAACTGTTCAGAGTGATACACGGACTGTAATCCCAGTTTACAGCAGCCGGGCCAATTCTTGGTGACGGGATGACAGGAGTGCCGCCCTACCATGCCATCAACAGGAAAAGCTGCCAGTGAGGGAGTGTCGGGAAGGTGAGTATCCTCCTATTAGTTACACTTTAATGGACAGTTTGGCTGTCTGTGAAGGGTGCTTAATCAGCAGACAGATGACCATACTGTATGGACAGATCAAGATCTATGGAAGTATGTCAATCCATAAAATGGCACTCATGTAATGTCTCCATTCTGACTGGGTCTTGAAGCATATCCAAGATCTATCTTTCAATTTAAAATTTCTGAAGTCTGGCAGCAGTATATTTCACTAAATATGATGTTTGGCCCTTTGTGTAGAAGCGCTCTATATCAAAGTTAATCACCAGTGGTCTAATCAGAATTATTTTTTATTTGTTTCATAGTTAATAATGGCTGCGCTGTTAGTATATAGTATTTTAAAGTATAATTTGTTAATAGTTTTGTGTTTCTGAAGCAAAAAGGCTTCTGGTGTACACGTTGGCTAGTATTCTAAGACACCATGAATATTGTCAGAGCCATTTTATCTTAATTGTACAGGACACAGGAATGAGTATTATCCTTGGGTGCCCCTCCACAATATCCCTACCCCACTCAGTTTTTGTTAGTGTCCCAAGGTGATGGTCCTATTCTCCCTTACAAAGAAATCACTCCTAGCTCAACTCGTTTATTATTTTCTCTTCAGATTCTTCAATTAACCTTTCACTGTCTTCTAATATAACAATAATTACAGTGCATCTGGATCAGTGCAACCTCCATCAAACCTTGAACTGTACCTGGACCCCACACTGTAGTGACAGCCTGCAAAGTTGCTTTGGGAAAAGTTGACATTTGTTTGCTAGAAAATTACTTGGAACCCCCAAACTGCGATCAGTTTGATCAGATGCGGCTTGTAAACCAGAACCCGAAAACAGAACTAGCAAAATCCCCATTGCATCTGGTTTCTGATGTCACAGAGGGCGAGGAACAATAGAAGTTCTTCTTACTCTGTGCAGTATATCCCCTCAAGTCAATTCACTAAGGTAAATAAATGCATTTGAGTAGTGGTCCAGGCATTTGATAGTTTCAGTTTAGCTAGTTGATAACCATGACTCCTCTGCTGACAGCAAAAGATTAGCCAGCATTTAAAAAAAAAAAAAAAGTGTGGCCAAACCCCCAAAGTGCCTGGTATGGATTAGAGGGGACCCCCCACAATTTTATTTTTCTTTTGTTCACATTCTGCTGGCTGACAGCAGTTGAGTCATGGTTAAGTATTCGGCAGGTGCCGGCTCCTTAACAACCAGCTAACATGAAACGCATTCTTTACTATCACATGCCTTGGCCACTACTTAACGCATGCATTTATTTCCTTTAGTGGCTTTACTTTAACATTGTGTTTTATATGCGGTTTTACAGAGTGTTTTTGCTTTTTGAGGTAAATGCCGCATAAAGGGATAGTGAATCTTCATTATCGAATGTGATATTTGGGAAAAATATCACCTGACAAATACTGCATATGCTTTAGTAAATAGATCCCATTATTTTGAAATAAATTGGTGATTTTCTTATTTTGATGTGTTTCAGCTTTTTCCATGACTTTTTTTTTTTTTTCCTCTAAAGGTTCCTTGTATACAGTGTAAAGCATTTTATCTAGCTCTTATACAGAAAGTGAAATTTGACATCTGTTGATGGCTGCAATAAATGCATGTATACAAAGAGCCTACATGGTTTCCCTTTTAATTTGTGAAAGATGGATTGCAAATGACAGTGAAATGTTACTGTGAGCTGAGGGCTTTACTGTCACTTGGATTTACATTTAAATCTAAATGAGGACTCTACAACAGATTAGCACAGCTGGGATTGAGTGGCTGCAGTAAGTATATTTTCTTCTGTGCATCAGTATTTCGGACCAAATCAAATTACTTGGCTTAGCTGCTTGTTTGGCATGGCTGTCCATAAAGTGGTTGAGTATATTCTTCTTATTGAACTAGAATTGTGTGATTTATGTCAGTAGCCAAACTTGGCCTTGGTCATAGTGTTTCTAACTTTAAAAGCAAAGAGGAAATTTTACACAGGTTACTTTTCCTGTACCTCTCAGTTTTCGGAGTAAAAAATAAAAATGAGGAAAACGGTGTTCATGCATTTACAGTGGATATTAAAAGTCTACGTACCCCTGTTAAAATGTCAGGTTTCTGTGATGTAAAAAAAATAGACAAATATAAATCATTTCAGAACTTTTTCCACCTTTTTAATGTGACCTATAAACTCTACAACTCTATTGAAAAACAAACTGAAATCTTTTAGGGGGGAGAAGTGAAAATAAAATGATGTGGTTGCATACGTGTGCACACCTTATAACTGGGGATGTAGCGGTGTTCAGAATTAAGCAATCGCATTCAAACGTATGTTAAATAGGAGTCAGTACACACCTACCATCTTTTAAAGTGCCTCTGATTAACCCCAAATAAAGTTCAGTTGTTCTAGTAGGTCTTTCCTGACATTTACATAGTTGTATTCTACAGCAAAAGCCATGGTCCGCAGAGAGCTTCCAAAGCATCAGAGGGATCTCATTGTTAAAAGGTATCAATCGGGAGAATGGTACAAAAGAATTTCCAAGGCATTATATAAACCGTGGAACACAGTGAAGACAGTCAAGTGGAGAAAATAGGGCACAACCATGACTTTACCATAAACTGGAGGTCCCTCCAAAATTGATGAAAAGATGAGAAGAAAATTAGTTTAAGGAGGCTGCCAAGATGCCTACAGCAACATTAAAGGAGCTGCAGGAATATCTGTATAGTACTGGCTGTGTGGTACATGTGATAACAATCTCCCGTATTCTTCATATGTCTGTGCTATGGGGTAGAGTGACAAGGCGAAAGCCTTTTCTTACGAAGAAAAACATCCAAGCCCAGATAGATTTGGAAATGACACATCTGAAGTCTCCCAAAAGCACGTGGGAAAATGTGTTCTGGTCTGATGAAACCAAGGTTGAACTTTTGGCTAGAATCCCAAAAGATATGTTTAGCGCTAAAACGCTGCAAATCACCAAAAGAACACCATACCCACAGTGAAACTTGTTGGTGGCAGCATCATGCTTTGGGGCTGTTTTTCTTTAGCTGGAACAGGGGTCTTGGTCAAGGTAAGAGGAATTATGGACAGTTCCAAATACCAGTCAATATTGGCACAAAACCTTCAGACTTCTGAGGTACTTCATCTTTCAGCATGACAGCAACCCAATGCATACATCTAAATCAACAAAGGAATGTCTTCGCCAGAAGAAGATTAACGTTTTAGAATGGCCCAGCCAGAGCCCAGACATGAATCCAGTTGAAAATCTGTGGGGGTGATCTGAAGAGGGCTGTGCACAGGAGATGCCCTTGCAATCTGACAGATTTGGAGTGTTTTTGCAAAGAAAAGTGGGCAAATATTGCCAAGTCAAGATGTGCCATGCTAAGACTCATACCCAAAAAGACTGAGTGCTTTAAAAAAATCAAAAGGTGCTTTCAACAAAGTATTAGAGCCCATTCACACAGGGGCAACACGACTTCCAGCGCGATTTTATGGGGCAACTCAGACACGACTTGAGAATGAATCACAGCGCGACCTGGAGCTACTTACAAGGCAACTCCAAGTTGCCTGCAGGACAGGAGACATTCCAGTGGCCAATCAAACAATCGGCTCTGTGGGAGGGAGGGGGAGGGAGAGGTTTGCCTGAGAATGAAAAAGGGGGCACAGTATGAGCCCACTTGCTTGGGATTGTGGCCACTACAGGTGAAAAGGGTAGATAGGGTTAATTAGGAGTATACAGTTGTTAGATAGGCTTAGGTAATTTAAGTGTACTGCCACTTTAAAATCCAGTTTCAGCAGCCAACCAATGGGATACAGCGCAAGCTGCTGGAAGCTGGGAAGCCTTTAAAAGGAGTCAGCTGAGCTTTTCCCCCTTTTCCTGCTGGAGCACCTTGGAAGAACTCCCTCC
Source organism: Rana muscosa (assembly GCA_029206835.1). Taxonomy (NCBI): domain Eukaryota; kingdom Metazoa; phylum Chordata; class Amphibia; order Anura; family Ranidae; genus Rana; species Rana muscosa. Next base: position 481,002,136 of record CM055122.1, read on the forward strand.
CCAGTCGCGTACACTATTATGTGGTTGGGTCACCCTGGATGTCTAGGGGGGACATTTGATTTTTGATGTTATAATATGGTAATGCTGCTTGAGTTCTGAGAACTAAGCAGTTATACAAAACTGTTTTTTCATTCAAGTTATGCTGTTTGATGGTTAATATTAATAATAAAAGAGATTTATGGTTAATTTATTTTCACATTTAAACCAATAAAAGTGCTGCGGCCATTAAATGCCAAACTTGTTGGGTATTTATTTATCTTAGATGTACCTGGAGTAAGTAAGGTTAATGTATGTGGCCTACAATCCCAATGTATTTTCTCTTCCTGGAGAGTTGCTCCTATTAAGACAGTGAGAGGCGACTCCCATTGAAATGAATGGTTACAGGTCGCCTAGGAGTCGGATTGAAGTAGTACAGGGACCTTTTTTGAAGTCGGAGCGACTGCAGTAGTGTGCATAAGGACGGCTCCATTAACTTACATTGGTTTCTTCAGCCAGCGCGACCTGAGGCGACTAGGGGCGACCTGGGGCGATTTGGAGTCGGATCCAAAGACGCCCCTGTGTGAATGGGTTCTTAGTTTAACCTGTTGTCTACCGGCCACCGTCAAATGACGGCGGGCGGAAGACACTCTCGTTCTGACAGGACGTCATATGACGTCCTGCCTTTAAAAGGAGCGTTGCTGGGGACCCTATGCGCGTGCTCGGCGGCCGCCGGGCACCCGCGATTGCCCAGTACCCGAGCAGGAAAGTGGATCTGTGTGTGTGTAAACACACAGATCCACATCCTGTCAGGGAGAGGAGATCGATGTGTGTCCCTTGTACATAGGGACAACCATCAGTCACCTCCCCCAGTCAGTCCCCTCCCCCCACAGAACACATCTAGGAAACACATTTAACCCCTTCCTCGCCCACTAGTGTTAACCCCTTCCCTGCCAGTCACATTTATACAGTAATCAATGCATTTTTATAGCAGGGATCGCTGTATAAATGTGAATGGTCCCAAAAATGTGTCAAGTGTCCGATCTGTCCGCCGCAATATCGCAGTCACAATAAAAATCGCAGATCGCCGCCATTACTAGTAAAAAAAAAATAATAAAAAAAAGTTATAAATCTATCCCCTGTTTTGTAGACGCTATAACTTTTGCGCAAACCAATCAATATACGCTTATTGCGATTTTATTTTATTTTTTTACCAAAAATATGTAGAAGAATATGTATCTGCCTAAACTGATTTTAATAAAAAAAAAAAATGGATATTTATTATAGTAAAAAATATTGTGTTTTTTTTTTTGTTTTTTTTTAAAACTGGACGCTCTTGTTTATAGCGCAAAAAATAAAAACCGCAGAGGTGATCAAATACCACCAAAAGAAAGCTCTATTTGTGGGAAAAAAAAGGACGCAAATTTCATTTGGGAGCCACGTCGCACGACTGCGCAATTGTCATTCAAAGTGTGACAGCGCTGAAAGCTGAAAAATGGCTTGGGCAGGAAGGGGGTTTTCGTGCCCGGTAGGGAAGTGGTTAAAGGTGTGAACACTTGTGCAACCATATTGTTTTATTTTTACTTCCCTCCACCTAAAAGATTCCAGTTTGTTGTTCAACTGCGTTGTACAGTTTAAAGGTCACATTAAAAGTGGAAAAAAGTTGAAATGATTTAGCTTTGTCTCATTTTTTTACATTGCAGAAACCTGACATTTTAATAGGGGTGTGTAGACTTTTTATATCCACTATATGTGTGAATAGAGCAACGGCGCACTCCAAACATTTTCCGGAAGACTAGAACATCGAATCTCACCAGGCACTTCATAAGCTCAAAACAGCCATTTATTGTACAGTAGAAACTGGGCAAAACTGTTATTGAACAGGTTGGCTAGATGGATGTATCGGCACTAGACTCCACCCACTGGCAGTATCCGTATGGTAACACTGTTCTGACCTGAAAGCAGAGTGCTCCAAAGCGGAGGACTGTGGGTTGAATTGACAAATCTTAGAGGTTTCTAGGCAGATAATGGTCAATCTGTCATCAAGGTATATCGGTTAGTGCAGTTACAGCTATAACGCTAGCTTCATTCTTTCCTGGACCGTAGATTTAAGAGAGAAATGGTTCTGGATGAAATAGCTGCAAGGGGATTTGAGTTCAAAGAGTGACTGTTGCAAGCTAGGTAATAATTAAATCTGTAGCGTTTTTTGTTTAATTGCCTAGTGTTAAAATTAACTGTGAAAACAGGGGGGGAAAAAAGCGCTTAAGCTTCCCCAAGTACTTAGACTGCCATGTAACAGGATGCAAAATGTCAGATTTTAGGGGGTTAAAAGGGTATTCCTCCACTTTTTTTGTTGTAAATGTAACAATAGATAGTCACCATCTTTTGATCTTTCCATCTATTAAATCTTCTGCCTTTTGTTTTAACTTTGGATAATAACCTTCTTTTTTTGTTGTTTTTTTTTTTTATTCCAGTAAATACCTTATACAGCCCACTTTCTGTTTCTTGTCTGTAAAAAGCCTAGGCTTATGACATCATGCACAGCTCTCTCACTCTTGTGAGAGTTTGCCAGGAAGGGAGGGGGTGAGTCATAAGGGGTCAATGAGAGCTGCGCCTCTGTGTGTCTGTTTAAATCCAGGAAGTGGACAAGCAGCAGCTTCAAGCTGCCCTCAGTTAAAATGGCAGAGTGGAGGGAGATTTCTGCATCATATTTGGCAAGTACAGAATCACAGTATATATAAAATATGCAAAGTGGTTGGAAGGAAGCTTCAGAATGGCAAAGATTTTTATTACAAATTATGTGAGCAGACTGCAGTTCCTCTTTAAAGTGATCGTAAAGCCTCGCTTTGTAAACCAACCCACTCAGTTTAAATTAGGGCTCAAAGGCAATACATTTGTGTATAGATATAAAAAAAAAAAATGCTTTTCTTTTTATTTTTGTCCCCCCCCTTTTTTTTTTTAAGCGACATGGCGGACACTTTTGACACTATTTTGGGACCATTGTCATTTATACAGCGATCAGTGCTATAAAAATGCACTGATTACTGTGTAAATGACACTGGCAGGGAAGGGGTTAAACACTAGGGGGCGATCAAGGGGTTAAGTGTGTCCTAGGGAGTGATTCTAACTGTAGGGGGGGTTGGTCTCACTACAACATGACAGATCACTGCTCCCGATGACAGGGACCAGTAGATCCCTGTCATGTCTCTAGGCAGAACAGAGAAATGCCCCGTTCTGCCGCTCTGTGACACGATCACGGGCCCCTGGCGGACATCAAGTTGCGGGCACGCTCTCAAAACACGCGGTGGGCACGCGCCCACAATGCCACGATTTAACGGGGACGTACAGGTACGTCCAGCCGTGCCATTGTGCCGACATAAATCGTTGTGCTCGGCAAGCGGTTAACCTAATGGAGGCCTTTTGTCAGGCCCATGGCATGCAAGCAAAGATAAAGGAAGGTAAACGCATTTAGTTGTACTTTACCTTTTTGCTGCTAGAGCCATTTTTTCGTTTTTGCACACGTTTAAAAAAAAGTTTTAGGCCTAAAAATTACACACAACCCCAAACATTATATATTTTCTACAAGCAGATAACCTAGAGAAAAAAATAGCGGTCGTTCCAATTTTTTGTCACATGATATTACCGCAAAAAATTTCAGTAAAAAACACAAATGTGAATTTTAGGGAAACGCAATAAATTACCCACAGTTTTGGTAAAATATAAAAATGAGGTTGCGCCGAGTAAATCGATACCCAACATGCCAAACCTTGATTTTTTTTTTTTGCGCCCGAGAAATTGCATCAAAGTTCAGTACAGGCGGTCCCCGGGTTACAAACAAGACCGGGACTGTAGGTTTGTTAAGTTGAGTCTGTAAGTGTAGCTCCAGCCAAAAAAATCTATTTTTAAGCTTTTTGGATAGCAGAGGGAATGGTTATCACCCCTGTAACATTTGTTTTAATGTCTGTGCACCTGTTCAGAAGATTTCACCTCACTTTCTGTCCCAATGACAAATGGATTTTGAAAATTTTGAGTTATTAGGGAAAGAAGGATTGGTGATAACTTCAGTGGAGAGGAGACACCTTTTTCACACATTAACTCTTACAGGAGAGAATTTCCCTTCCTAGGGGTAGATTTCCTCTCACTTCCTGTTGTCTCCTTCCGTTTGCAAGTAGGAGTCGTTTGTAAGTAGGGGACCACCTGTACCCTATATTTCCTATAGGCGACGCTTCAAAGGCCCCCTATAGGTATCAGTTCAGTGTTAGAGGACGTCATCAGTTAATAAGGAGGATGTCGCCTCCACAGCATCCTTGTTTGACCCTCCTGTGCTCCTCTCCATCAGCACTGGGGTGACATTAGCTGACTGATGGAGAGAAACTGAGATTGAAGGGAAACATTGGAATACTAGTCGGTACCAGTGTGCAAAAGTGTATTTTTTTTGGAAGAATAAACCTCTAACATTGCTGTGTTTATGTAAAAATATTAGACTAGTTTTTGACATTTTAGAATGGGGTGCCTCAAAACTGTCCATAGTTTTAATAGGTTGCCTTGACTGGAAAAGGTTAAATGCTGCAATAAAGTGTTATTAAACCCACAACAGATCATTCTGTATATGCAGTAAAGCATGCTTGTTATACTCACTGTGGAACCTCAATCCATCTCCTAATAGTACAGCGCCTTGAAGGCACTCTAAACGTGCTCAGTTTGGTTTGAATTGCTAGTTTTTTTGGAGGGGGGGTGCAATTGTGATTAGCACAGGGCCAATCAGCACTGACCAGACAGAGGGTCAGGGGTCATGCAGCCTCAGAGGACAGTCAAAATTCCTCCTACAAGCTATAACCGGACACTGATGGATATCATAAGACTGCTATATACTGCTGACGTGAAAAAGGGTACTACAGTACGTAAATAATTGCATTTCCATGTTCTGTGTACTGTGGGAGACCAGATATAGCGAATGCAGGGTCCTGGGTTTAGTAACACTAACTACAGGTGAATCTTCTAGGTGCTGCTTTTAAATTACTTATCACCAGTAAATGTTTAGTGAAAATTGAATTCACGGCTTTATAAATATGCCCCAAATTTGTTAAAAAAAAAAAAAAAAAAGCAACTCTACCAGAGCCTTCTACATAATTTTTATCAAATGTATTTATATTCAGTGCAGCTTCATACCAAACCTCTTGGCATGATGCTCTCACTCCAGCTCTTTATTAATCGTTATTTTAGGAATACAGAATCCCAAGCTATAAAACGTAATTTTGGATAAGTCATGTTAACAGCTGGAATTTTTAAGGCTTAAATAAGCTTTGCATTTCTTTGTGACCCTGTACTGTCACCCTTTCAATTAATGGCAGAATAAAGAAGTGTTTCGAAAGTAAGGCTTGCCCTGACTAATCTAATATTAATGCATTTTTTTTAGAGCATTTGTCCTCTAGCACTAGTAGTTAACAGGGAGGAATGGTTGTACATAAGATCACATTACAAAGTATTCCTTTGTACTTGTAGGTAACCGTCATCAAGAAGTGGCCTAATCACGGAAAAATCTTTAAAAGGGAAAAAAAGTTTGTGGCATATGGAATATTGGAAGGTGGAATATGTTGTGATTTGAACTGTTACAGCTATAGACGGGAATATATCTCATTAAGAAAAAGATGTACTGAGAGCTTGCATGTTATCAAGTTGCTTTCATATTGGTGAATTAATTGAGAATGGAATTTAATGCTGATGTATTGCTCAAATGTTCCAATGTGTTGGAAATACTAGTGTACATTAATAAAACCCAACGCTTGAAAGTCCTCATCATACATCTACTTGGCCTATTTGTGTGTGTGTGACCACTCTTAAGCCTCGTACACACGATCGGATTTCCATCGGACAAATCCGTGGAATTTTGTGCGAAGGGAATTGGCCGTGAACTTGTTCCGCATACAGACGGCAAAATGTTTTCAGCCAACATACACAAAACTTGTTTTTTTTTCTGCTTTTTAGTGCCACCCTTTGGGCGACTTCTGCTAATTTTGTCTTATGGTTAGCATTGGTTCGCAGCATGCATGTTTGTACTTTGGATTTTAGTCTGACGGACTTGTGTACACACGATCGGATAATCCGACGGAACACCTTTGTTGTCGGAAAATTTGAGAGCATGCTAGCCCACATTTTGTTGTCAGAAATTCTGACGCAGCTAATCTGTGCTGTTGTGCGATGTGTTTCCACTTAATGCCTGATGTAAGCAAATAAAAAGAGCCCAAACTATGCTTAACTGTCTTTTGCATGAATATACAGTAGTGCACGCCGTTTCTTCAATTCCTTGTTTGTGTGATTGTGCAAATAAGCTTTAATACACATGCTGAGATAATGTAAATATTTCCAAGGAATAGGAAGATGAGACCTTTTTTAACCTCAAGATTAAAAGCTCTTGGGAACCGAACAAAGCAAGATAATTATTATATTAGGCAAAGGAACACATGACCGCTATGTCTTCTGCTTGCTTTTAGGTTCCATCATTCTCAGATAATAGACATTTTAATGCAAAGAGCGGTTATGGTTTGAGCTTTTCCTTTTACAACCAGTGTGTAGAATTCACATAGTTTCTACAAATATATGTGCGTAGTCGGGCACAACTGTATTTGGTAGGTTGCCTTTGCTTATTTTAGGGGTTGTACTAAATTTAGGTTAATAAAACAAAGGAAGATATTAGTGTTACAGATAAGTGATACTGGGTGGGATATGGGTGTTGAATGTAATCTTTACACTGAATTTCTCACACCCAAATGTGTTACATAAAAGTTTGGAAGTCTGCTGGTAAAGTTTATTAAATTAAAATTCCCCAAGAAGTTCAGTGGACAGATTAGAGTGCTATATGAAAACGACATCAGATCAGCTGATTGTAGGGAAGGGACACACTCTCCTTCAAACAGCTCACAGAAACAGAGCTGAGGCTGTCAATCACTGGCTGTGTACTGGAGATCCCTCCCCGTCACCTTTTTTCTCTTGATGTCAGGACAACCTGTCATGCAGAGAAACGAGGCATCTTGAACAGAAATGACACTTGGTGCTCAGGATTGAGACAAGTACGCACTATAGAGGGATATGCTTTGTTCATGTTTCATGTCTGAGATTTACAACCACTTGAAATAAAAATCTAAACAATGTACTTTGCATTTTTTTTTGTGGCCCTGGCAGCACTTAAACACTAGTAAATGGAAGATGGGAGCTTTAGTTCAGTTGATACCTGCCTTTATGTGTCTGCCACAGTGGTTAAGAAGCAATTTGCTGAGTGTGTCATGACATCAAGTCACTAAATAGCTTTAGAATTAAAAGATAGTCAAATTTATGAGGCTAGGAATGAGCCTTCTGCGTGCAGGGTTTTCAGTGATGAGAGTCTAATTGCGGTTTCTTTTTTCCAGCGCCTGTTTTTCTCTCTCTCGCAACCTACAGCAAGTCAGGACGCCCAAGGAGTCTGTGTCATAGGATAGTTTATATGCTAAGTGCTACCTGCTCTGTTCATACCTCAGCACACATTAATATAATGACTGTTTGCTGCTGTGGCTTTTCTATACACAGTACTAAATGTAATAGGAAAATTGGGAACCAGATGCTTGAAGCTTAGCGGAGGGTACGTGATAAAAAGATCCTTGCGATTACCAGCAGCGGATTCATGGATTGCTCATTGAAGAGGCAGCTGCTGTCTGTTGTGATACAGACTAAATACTGATGACCTTTTTCTCTGCATTGTTTGTATGCACAGGAATATTTCCACCGTAATTTTTATTTTTTTGATCCATTGAAAACACAATTTTGTGTACAGCACATATGATATAGTAAGATAAAAGTAATTTTTTTACACTGCTACTGAAATAAATTTTGGTGTTTAACAGACTCAGTTGTCCTCCCAACCCTGTTAACTTATTAGTAGCCAGTCAATGAATGAAGATTACAGCATTAAGTGGCTTAGTTAGCTTTGAACAGTGCATGACCTTTCCAAATGCTCTTCCTCTCAGTCAGAAGCTGGCAGAGCAGACACACCTCTAGAGACGTCTTGAGGGAAGTTTATCAAAACTGGGGCAGCTGTACATGGCAACCGGTCAACGTCTATCCTTCACCTTCAAAACTTAGTGTTACTAAACCACAACCGTAAAACCAGTCTGTATATGCAGTACAGCATGCTTGTTATACTCACTGTGGAACCTAAGGGGCTAATCCTCTACATTGTGTAAAAAGGCTGTTTGATCCTGTCTTCTCTGGTCCTTCCCTTCTTGCATTGCCCCCAAAACATGTCCGGATAAGATGGTTAGTGGAGTCAGGCTGCACATGCTCAGTTTGGTGTGTATTGCTAGAGTGCATGTGATCAGCACAGGGTCAATCAGCACTGTCCAGATAGGTCCTGCAGCCAGATAGGACAGTCAGTGCAGTACGAAAACCCCTTCCACAAGCTTACCAGGCTTTAACCAGGCACTGATAGAAATCACGAGATTGTTATATACTGCTGATGAGAAAAGGTACTTGGCAGTTTATATTTAATAAAATGATTGCATTTCCATGTTCTGTGTACTGTGGGAGACCAGATATAGTGAATGCAGGGTCCTGGGTTTAGTAACGCTTTAACTGGAAAAGCTGAACCATTGGGAGAAGCCAACAGCCAATGACTAGTTTCTAATGAGTGAGCAGCAGTTATAAATTAAGCATCCATGGAGGCAAAATGGTGTGGAGGGGCCCATAATTTCCAGCGGTTTCTGGTAATTTTGTGTTCTTGGAAATGTCATCTCTGGTGACGTGACTTTATACTAACCCATTGGCGGCAGCCTGTGCAAATATGCGGGCTCTTTGCGCCTAGCCTTAAGCTCCTAGGGGCTGCATATTTGCGCAAATTGCTGCCCATACACCTGTGCTGTGAGCACTGCGCGGCACAGTTACTGACTAGCCAAAAGTTCCTGATCGCTCCTTGCAATTGGGAGTTTTCAGATCGCGTGACCGATGTGATTGGCTGTTTTCGACGGTCACGTGATCCAAAAACTCCTAATTGCAAGGAGAAATCTGGAGCTTTTGGTTAGATCGTAGCTGTGCTGGGAGCATGTTCTCTTAAGCCCAGCCTCCCAGTGTCATAAACCTCTTAGGAGGTTAATTTTTATAACCTTGTATTATGCGGTCTTCAACACTGGGAGCCCCTTGGTAACGTAATTTTCTCTCTATTGTAATATATTATTTGCCTGTTTTTGAGGCATGGCAGTTCTCTGCTTTTATAAAATGTTCTCTTGTCCTCTACAACCAGACACCTCTATCACATTGTGGTGTTTGTTTTTTTGGGTTTTGTCCCCCCCCCCCCCAAAAAAAAAGACCAACCTAGTTTTATGGTGAACCATGGTGAAACGTAGATGTAATTCTAGCTTGGGTAAGATACTTCTGGCCCAGAACACCTACTATGCTGATATGACGATGCAGAATTGCCATACTCTAGCTCTGTTCTCTTCTTCTCTTAGTGACTGTATTATGCTCGGTCTTTTGCAGTATCTCTAAAATAGATATGTTAGAAATCATAATGAGTTATTGAAAGTCGCATTGTGTATTGGGAGGGGTGTGCTGTATCATGGGTATCGGTGAAAATGGACTGTATTCCACATGATGGAAAGTCTGACTGACATTGGCAGGCTGGACAGTTTAAAAAAAAAAGTGTATGTGCAGTACATGCGGTATTTATCATTTTTAACATTAATCAATTGGATTACATTTGACAAGACTTGGCTGTTTATACATTTTGAGATATCTTCTGTAACATTCCAAACAATTTCTATTCCTTTTAGAATTTGGCATTATAGCATTATGTATGAGTATTCACATAGTTATGCCGCTGCCTGCAGGGAGATTGGACAACAGCAAACAAAGCTGTAAGGACAGCCCAGCATAACCACTTTCCACTTCCAGCATGCTTCATATTTTTTCTTTTCTTTGCTTAATTTTTCTCTTTTGCTCTTTTAATAAAATTGTTCTAGCAAGATTCCTCAGTAGCTTGAAGGCTTGTTTTTGCAGCTTCCATATTGGCTATTCCTCAGCTACGCCCTGGGCCCCTCATGTTGGAGTAAAAGGACTTTTTTTGAGACGCCTCTTGAATATTGGGCTACAAACTAGATTTTCTGCCTGCACCCTGCTTTTTGTCAAATGTACCAACTCTGAAAAGTTATCAGACTTTCACAATGCTTTAGAGGTGCTTCTCTTGTAATGGATCATTCCCATTGTCCCCAAAGAGGAAAGATTGAAGGTTTATATTTAACCACTTCTGGACCAAGCCTATTTTTGACACTTGTTGCTTAAAAGTTAAAATCTGTATTTTTTGCTAGAAAATTACTTAGAACCCCCCAAACAATATATATATATATTTAAGCAAAGACCCTAGAGAATAACATGGTGGTTATGTCACACCGTATTTGCGCAGCGATCTTTAAAATTGATTTTTTGGGGGAAAATATACACTTTTTTTTTTAAATGAAGAAAACCATAAGATTAGCCTAATTTGTTTAAATATTGTGAAAGATGTTACCCTGAGTAAATAGATACTGGACATCTTAAGCTTTAAAATTTCACACGCTCGTGGAATGGCAACAAACTACGGTACTTTAAAAATCTCCGGTGGGAAGGGCGACCTGGGCAGAGCGGTGAAAGACGGTGCTCATTATGATTGATGAGCTCAGGCGTGTTCGCAACCCACATGTGCAGAGTACTGCACAGCGCTAATCAAAGGCAGTGAGACATTTCTCCATCTCTGCAGCCGTGGATCAGGAAAATGTCTTGCTGCCTGTGATTAGCGCTGTTCAGTGCCAACTTCCTGGTGGGTTCTGCACGTGCGGGTTGCGAACGCGCTTGAGCTCATCCTTATAACGGCCAAGTGGATCATTGGCCGCATCTGTTGTTGAGAGAGCCGACTGCTAGCTCTAAAAAAAACGCAGACAAAACCCCAGTACAACCACTTCGACCAAAAGACGTACAGGTATGTGATTTGACGTGAATAACCCGGCCGGGTCTCGCAATCAAGTCCGAGGCCTTATATTCAGTAAATTTGCTCAGAAAAAATAAAATAAGTTGCATCGTAACACTGTTATATAAGCCTGTCCTGAATTTACTTAAAATAACCATATCATTTTTTTTAATTAAAATATAGAATTAGAAATGTATAAAGTAAAAGAAAAAATAAAGATGAGTTTTAGGTATACCATGGGATTGTTAGGAGTTAACCCATAAATCAGATATTCGTATGGGTCTTAAAGTGGTTGTATTCGTTGTCTTTTTTTTTTTAGGCAACCTGCAAGAGAAAGGCATAATGAGCTAGTATGACTAGCATACTAGCTCATTATGTACCACTTACCTTAGATCGGGGCCCCCGAAGCAGTCCGCGTCCCTCTCCAGACGCAGCCATCGCTGCGGCGATAGCCGGAATGTTACTTCCGGGTATCGCCGCACCAGCAAATCACAGCGCCGCTCCGCATGCGCGTGGGAGCCGTCAAATTCGGCTACGTCGTCGAATGCTGCGACCTAGCCGAATTTGTAAATGGGATTAACCGCATGCGCGTGACGTCGGCAGCGCCGGGTTTAAATGCAAATATCTCCTTAACCGTGTAGGTTAGGGAGATATTTCATGCACCTACAGGTAAGCCTTAATCTAGGTGTTTGTTTACAAAGTGGGTTTACAACCACTTTAAATTCAGAGTATTGCCGTAGATATAGTTCCTAAATCTCCATAAATCAGTGCTGAAACTGTCCTGTTGCTTGGAGTACCTGGGACTGATGATCCTAGCAAGTGGCCCTGTCTGAGATGTTCTTCCTCTTGGAAAAACTCCTGTCTCTCCACTCCCATGTTCAGACAACCAACCCTCCATTATTGGATAAGAGTCTTGGGTCTAATGGCATCTTCGTTCAAGGCGGTTTACATATGCCCACTTTCACTCCAGACAATTTAAAATTTAACATTGTAGCATGGAACAAGTAGGCTAAAGCCCCGTACACACGGTCAGACTTTTGCCCAACCAACTTCGTTTTGAGCAAGTTGGACCAACAATCCGACCGTGTGTACGCTCCATCGGACAAACTTTTTTTGCTTTTTTCTTGTTTTCATCGGACAAAAGTTGGGTCTGCAAACGGACAAACTTTTGCCCAACAAAAGTCCCACCGTGTGTACAGAAAACCATCAGACTTTTGTCCGATGGGCAAAACAACTGTTAAAATCAACCAATAATAGCAGAAGTTGACCAAAGGGTGGCGGTAAAGAGCAGAAAAACCACGTGATGTTGCAAAAAGTTTTGGGAAAGTTTGCAGAAAAGTCCGAGCGTGTGTATGCTATGGGTGTTCCCGACCAACTCCGTTCGGACAAAAAACCACGGAAAAGTCCGACCGTGTGTACGGGGCTTTAGTCTCTGAATTATCCATAGACCTGTCCAGAAGGAGGACTAGGCTTGCCCTGGCATTGGGTAAGGGGTCACTAGTTGAGCACTAAAAGCCTGCAAATCCTTACTTCCCAGTGGTCACAAACTTCTCACAACAGATGCCAGCTTTTCAGGCTAGGAAGGAGTCCGACTGTCATGGTTATGCAGTCATGTTTGTCTCTCGGCTTACCTCTCCATGTGTTCACCTTCGAGGCCAGACACTCACACCTGGCTGCTTTTATAATCTCTCCTCCAAGTTGGCCCCACCCCAGGCCCTATCGGAGAACACTATATTAACCTGTGCACTGCAAGTCTGCCTTGCTGATCAACGTTGTTTGTTAAGCATTGTGTTTGGGTTCCTGCTTGCCGTGTGCTACGTCTGTCTCTGTTTACGATATTGGCTTATTCTGGACTATCCCTGTCTGCTTGTGACCTTGACCTTTGGCTTGTCCTTTGTTTATCCTTGTCTGCTTGTCGCCCTGACCTTGGCTTATCTCCTCACTATCTCTTGTATCCTGAGCTGCTGCTTCCCCTCTATCCTCTATACCCTACGTGGCGTGAGCTAGGGGACTCAAGGGGCCGCTACCTGGATCCAGCTGCAGCTTAGGCCATCCTCCCCACTAGAGGCTCTGGTGAATATCTGCTGGATCTTAGACTCCGCGCCCTGGGAAATCTTGGGCTCTAACTCCCTGTGGGATCCCTGTTGTGCTCCAGTGGATCTGCCTTCCTTAACCACCCAGTGTTCTATCCGTAGCAGTCAGCCATAGGGTTCACTATCTTGTGGTGCACTCCTGACCTACGGTGTGCATCTGGCAACTCAGGTGACCTGACAGTTTGATCAGCTATGGACCCGGCTGACGTGCCCCTTTCCATAGATGATCCGTTACAGTGCATAGTCCGCAGACTTGAGACCCAGGAATCGAATCGGACTCAGGTGATGCGATTCCTCCTGGATCTGGTTTCCCGCTTCGAGCAGCTTCAGGTCTCCTTGGGAACCCCGAGTTAGCAACTTCAAGCACAATCAGCGACTGCACCTAATTCCAGTCGCAGCCACACATTCACTACAACTTCCAGCTCCATCCCGTTTCTCTGTAGACTCCAAGGCCTGCAGGGGGTTCCTCAGCCAATACACTATTCATTTTGAGCTCCAGCCTCAACTTTGTCTGATCGGGCAATGGGTAGCCTATATCATCTCCCCCCTCTCCGGTGAAGCTTTAGCCTGGGCAGCCCCTCTGTTGGGAACTGAATGATCCTGTGGTTTTTAGACTGTCTGACTTCTTGAAACTTTTTCGGAATATCTTTGAAGAACCGACTTGTGTCTCTTCAGCGGCCAGCACCCTTTTACGTCTTTGCCAAGAGTCTACTTCTGTAGGACAGTATGCTCTTCATTTCCGCATTCTGACGGCTGAGGTGAGCTGGAACAATGAGGCCTTAGTCGCAACCTTTTTGCATGGCCTTTCTGATAGTGAAGGATGAATTAGGAAGAACCATCCCCACTGATCTGGACGAAGTTATCTCCTCGTGTAACCAGATCTATACTCTTTTTCAGGAAAGGACCCTAGAAAAGCGATGCCGGCACTCCTTGGTCCTTAGTCAGCCTGAGCTCCCCTCTCTTCGACCCGTGGAGCATCTCCTGCCAGCTGAGGAACCCATGCAGCTGGGTCGGACCAGGCTATCCCCCGAGGAAAGTGCTAAGTGCAGAACTCTGGGCCTGTGTCTCTACTGTGGGGGCAAAGGTAATTTTCTTGACACTTTCCTTCTTCGCCTGGAAAAACACTCGGGTCCATAACATCTGGAAGGTGGAGTATTGGACCCAGAAATATCACCTTCACCGTCTCGTCGTCTTCTTCCTGTGTTCCTTCATGTTGGCGCTTCTTCTCATTCGGTCTCGGCATATATGGATTCCGGAGCCACTGGCAATTTCATGGACTGGGAAATCGCATCTTCCATGAGACTCGCCCTTTTGCCTCTCCCCACGCCATTGGTGGTCTTGGCGATTGATGGCACTGTTCTCCCAGGGGGTCCTATCCGCTTCCAGACCCTCCCTGTTAAGATGTCGGTATGGACACTCAACCAGGAGTGGATAGCCTTCCTTATCTTACCTAAGGCCCCAACTCCTATCGTTTTGGGTCTTCCTTGGTTACGGCTCCACTCTCCACACGTTGACTGGACTGCTGGACAGATCCTGGCTTGGGGTTCCTCCTGTCCCTCGTCCTGCCTACCCAAGGTTGCCCCAAAAGAGAAACTTCCTGTTGCCACCATCCCAGTATCTTTTGCTCTTCCTACTGCATATAGTGATTTCTGGGATGTGTCCTACAATAGTCAGGCTGATGCACACGCTAATTCATGTGGCACTCTGGATGAGGAGCCCACCTCTGAACCTGAGCCGATCATTTACTCCAGTTTGCATAACCATTTACCTTTGTCTGTCCCTAAACACCCTTGGACGCACAGCCAGGCTAACTTGTCTGCAAGTTCTGCAGTCGCTACGCCCTGCGATGTGATTCAGGTAGTCGCTACACCTGACTGCTATTCACTCGGCCTCTGCACCAGTAATGCCAGTCCAGCCCATACCCAGTGAGCCTCCTACTTTTTCTTGTTCAGGACCTTCTGCAACCTCGCCTCACCCTAATATTACGTCCATTCAAACCTAAGGGGCTCAATCCATCCTTTGGATAGACTGCCTGATTCGGCCAGGTGGGGTTTTCAACCTTTTTTTTTTTTTTCAGGGCTCTTAACCTTTTTTTCAGGGCTCTCTGCATTCTGCTGGTCTTTCAGCTATTCAGCTTGACTCCTGTGACATGTCACCTTCTTACCAACCTGACATCAGGGTTCCACTGACCTCAGCCCAGTCTGATGGTCCTGTGCTTGATGTCAAGTTCATCTTTTAAGGGTCTGGGGACCCTCCTCAGATTCCTGTTTATCCTCTCATGCCCTTGCTTATTCCTAAAAAGCCTTTGGTCCTCAATAAATCCTCTCGTCCTCTCCCTACCTCGGTTCCAGCCTCTGAGGATAATCTAAAGTACGAGGTTAGTCAAGTTCTAGATTCTCGACTCTGCAGAGGCATTCTTCAGTACCTTCTGCATTGGAGAGCGTTTGGTCCTGAGGATGCATCTTGGATCACTGTATCTGAGGTCGTTGCACCTCGTCTGTTGAGGAGGTTTTATTCGAGATTTCCATTTTAAGCCTGGGCCCGGGAGGGGGAGGGCCCATAAGAGGGGGAGTACTGTCATGGTTATGTAGTAATGTTTGTCTCTCAGCTTACCTCTCCATGTGTTCACCTTAGAGGCCAGACACTCTCACCTGGCTGCTTTTATAATCTCTCTTCCAAGTTCAGAGAACACTATATATTAACCTGTGCACTGCAAGTTTGCCTTGCTGATCAACATTGTTAAGCATTGTGTGTTTGGGTTCCTGCTTGCCGTGTGCTACAGTAGGTGCCGCCGATATTGTGTCAATATCGCCGCTTCTAGCGGCGATATTGACACCCTATGAGCTCCGTCGCGAGAGCCAGCGCCGAGCTGTCTCGTCATCGGGAAAGGAAAAAATGTTCCTTTCACGATGAGCGACACTCATTGCCGATAGGCGGGGATCCGACGCGGATTACCGCCAATACCAGGCACTGCGTTTTGTATGAATCCTGAGCGGGAACTCCACGCCAATTTTTAAAGAAAAAACCGGCGTGGGTTCCCCCTCCAGGGGCATACCAGGCCCTTGGGTCTGGTCTGGATTTGAAGGGGAACCCTACGCCGAAAAAACGGCGTGGGGGTCCCCCTCAAGATCCAAACCAGACCCTTATCCGAGCACGCAACCTGGCAGGCCTCAGGGGAAGACGAGAGCGGCCCCCCCCTCCCTCCTGAACCATACCAGGCCACATGCCCTCAACATGGGGGGTTTGGTGCTCTGGGGCAGGGGGGCGACCTGCGGCCCCCCCACCCCAGAGCACCCTGCCCCCATGTTGATGAGGACAGGGCCTCTTCCCGACAACCCTGGCCGTTGGTTGTCGGGGTCTGCGGGCGGGGGGCTTATCGGAATCCGAGAGCCACCTTTAATAAGGGGGCCCCCAAGATACCGGCCCCCACCCTATGTGAATGAGTATGGGGTACATCGTACCCCTACCCATTCACCTGGTGGAAAATAAATGGAAATAAAAACACAACACAGTTTTTAAAAGTATTTTATTGCACCGCTCCGGAGGTCTTCTTCCGACTTCGGGGGTCTCCGGTGTCGTCACCGCGTTCTCCGGTTCTTTCTTCTGCCGGGCCTCCGCTAACTTCTTTTTAGCTCTTTTGCTAACGGAGGCCCGGTCTTCTCCGTCTTCTTCTTCTCCCGCTCTCCTTCTGTTCTTCTCCCGCTCTCCGGTGTCGTTGCTGCGTTCTCCGGTTCTTTCTTCCGCCGGGCCTCCGCTAACTTCTTTTTAGCTCTTTTGCTAGCAGAGGCCCGGTCTTCTCCGGCGTCGGCGTCTTCTTCCCTCTTCTCCTCCTCAATGTTGACTCGTCGCTTCCTCTCGCAGTAATGGTAAATCTTCGGTCCGCAGAGATTAATATAGGCTTCACATGACGTCACAGTCACATGCTCCGGGGCACATGTGCACATGACGTCACAGTCACATGCTCCAGGGCACATGTGCCCCGGAGCATGTGACTGTGACGTCATGAGAAGCCTATATTAATCTCTGCGGACCGAAGATTTATTTATCATTACTGCGAGAGGAAGCGACGAGTCAACATCGAGGAGGAGAAGAGGGAAGAAGACGCAGACGGCGACGACGGAGAAGAAGACCGGGCCTCTGCTAGCAAAAGAGCTAAAAAGAAGTTAGCGGAGGCCCGGCGGAAGAAAGAACCGGAGAACGCGGCGACGACACCGGAGAGCGGGAGAAGAACCGGAGAGCGGGAGAAGAAGAAGACGACGACGGAGAAGACCGGGCCTCCGTTAGCAAAAGAGCTAAAAAGAAGTTAGCGGAGGCCCGGCAGAAGAAAGAACCGGAGAACGCGGCGACGACACCGGAGACCCCCGAAGTCGGAAGAAGACCTCCGGAGCGGTGCAATAAAATACTTTTAAAAACTGTTGTGTTTTTATTTCCATTTATGTTCCACCAGGTGAATGGGTAGGGGTACGATGTACCCCATACTCATTCACATAGGGTGGGGGCCCCCTGTCCTCATCAACATGGGGGCAGGGTGCTCTGGGGTGGGGGGGCCGCAGGTCGCCCCCCTGCCCCAGAGCACCAAACCCCCCATGTTGAGGGCATGTGGCCTGGTATGGTCCAGGAGGGAGGGGGGGCCGCTCTCGTCCCCCCCACTTTCCCTGCGGCCTGCCAGGTTGCGTGCTCGGATAAGGGTCTGGTTTGGATCTTGAGGGGGACCCCCACGCCGTTTTTTCGGTGTAGGGTTCCCCTTCAAATCCAGACCAGACCCAAGGGCCTGGTATGCTCCTGGAGGGGGAACCCACGCCGGTTTTTTCTTTAAAAATTGGCGTGGAGTTCCCGCTCAGGATTCATACCAAACGCAGTGCCTGGTATTGGCGGTAATCCGCGTCGGATCCCCGCTCAATACAGTGTCGCGTCTCCTCGCCATTGCAGCGAGCGCGACACGTGTCGCCACCCTGCTGCCGACATCTCGGCACTCCTGTCGCCGAGAATCTCGGCGATGGGAGCGCGATAGAAACACAATATCGGCGGCACCTACTGTACGTCTGTCTCTGTGTTTACGATATTGGCTTATTCTCGACTATCCCTGTCTGCTTGTGACCTTGATCTTTGGCTTGTCCTTCGTTTATCCTTGTCTGCTTGTCGCCCTGACCTTGGCTTATCTCCTTCCTATCTCTTGTATCCTGAGCTGCTGCTTCCCCTCTATCCTCTATACCCTACGGAGCGTGAGCTAGGGGACTCTGGGGGGCCGCGACCTGGATCCAACTGCAGCTTAGGCCATCCTTACCACTAGAGGCTCTGGTGAACACCTGCTGGATCTTAGACTCCGCGCCCTGGGGAATCTTGGGCTCTAACTCCCTGTGGGATCCCTGTTGTGCTCCAGTGGATTGTCCTTCCTTAACCGCCCAGTGTTCCTTCCGCAGCAGTCAGCCATAGGGTTCACTATCTTGTGGTGCACTCCTGACCTACGATGTGCATCTGGCAACTCAGGTGACCTGACACCGGTATACTCTTTCAGCTTATAGGACTTGGTAATTTTAGAGAGAGCTGGATCTCAGGGCATTGCAGTTATTCCTTCAACAATGGACTTCTCAACTTCTCATTTGCAAGGTCTTCCAACAAGTATTTAGTCAGACAGTGCCACGACAATGACTTGTATCTATCAGTGAGGAACCTGAAGTCTTGCGGCTCAAATAGTGGTGGATCTAATTCTGGCTTTGAAAGAATATCACAGTCCAGCCCTGTCTGCCATACTACACATTCCTGTTGTGGATAATTGGTGGTTCATCTGATATCAACGTCTGGACTCTGAAGAATGGTCTCTTTGCCCAGATGTGTTTCAAGCACTCTTCCTCAGGTGGGGGAACCCTGATATGGCCCTCCTGGTTTCCAGATTTGACCACAAACTAAGCAATTTTGTCTTCTAAGGCTACTGAACCCTGCCTTTCTCGCCTACTGCGCAGGATCGGGGTTGAGGGAATGGTGATTCTTGACTCACTGACCTGACTCAGAAGGATGTGGTGTTCAGAACTCATCAAGCTCCATGCAGATTCTGGACTTTCCCAGATCTTCTGTCCGAAGGGTCTGTTTTCCGCCCTACTTCATCATTGCTGGCTTTCACAGATTGGTTGTTGAAGCACAGGTGGATGTGTGGTATGCACTGTTTTGCATTGATCTCTCAGCTGTAGGTCCCCTTCTGTCCGACAGTCCCCATAGAGGACCGCCTACTTCTCATTTCATTATCACTAGATGTGTTCTGCAGCTAATCTTTCAGGCTTCTGACTTCAAGGGCAAGGTGCTTTCTGGATCAAAGTGCATGCCACTATTTTAGTTAGAGCTTCTTGGGCTTTTCAGCTTCAGGCATCATTTTTTCTGATTTGCAAGGCTGTCATCTGGTCTTCTGTTCTCACATTCATTGAGTTTTACCAGATTGACGTTTAGCTAATGCTGTCAGTCTTAATGTGGCTCTGTAGTCTGTTGAGTCACCTCTTTTAACCTGTTGGATTTTGTCAGCCTTTTAGCTTTCATTTGCTGTGTTGCCAACCCATCCGTTTGACTGCTTTTGGGCATCCCTATGTGTCAGAAAATGTATCCTGTGTCTTGTAATGTACAATTAGGAAAATAGGATTTTTGATTTGCCCTAAAACTCCTTGCATGGAATACATTACGGAATACTGATCCTTCCCTTTTTCTTATGATCCTCTTCTACTATTGCTAAAAAAACTGAGGTCTGCTGGGAGTGGGAGGGGGTTATGCTGGGCTGTTATAACCGCTTTGTATACCAGTGTCCAGTCTCCATTAGCTGCATAACCCACTTT
This sequence comes from Rana muscosa, assembly GCA_029206835.1. Lineage (NCBI taxonomy): Eukaryota > Metazoa > Chordata > Amphibia > Anura > Ranidae > Rana > Rana muscosa. The sequence goes on from CM055122.1 coordinate 481,021,983, forward strand.
GCCGGAGTACTCATCCCTTGTCCTGTAATGTACACCATGAAAAAGATTTTAAAGTCGATGTAAACCCAATTTCATGAAATTTGAGCTGGGCACATATATCAGCATATTTCTAATCGCTCTTCAAAGCACTTTGTCTCGTAGCTCTGTCCTGCCCCGTTCCTCTGTTATCAGCCTGATAACTTTTGACAAGCTCTCCAAGGCCCAAAGATAGAAGTGTGTGTGTGTGTCGGAGGAGGTTACTATAAATTAGCAGCCAGCTAAACAATTCAGTCACGCTCTGCATGTGTGGGGAGGGGGTGTGTGCCTTTCCTCCAATCGGCTTTCTCGGTGTCTAGCAATGATCTCCTCCTACAGTTGAACGAGGAAGTGAGAAACCTAACAGGACGTGCACTTTCTAAACCGTGGGTAAAGGTGAAGACAGCAGATTTTCATGTAAAACTTATATAGGGAGATTTGTTTAATCCCTGTGTATGACCTGAGGCTGTTCACTTCACTTGGTATATGCAAGGGATTACATCCACTTTAAGGATTTAAAAAATCCTATTCTGTTTTTTCATAATTGTAGTTGAAGTTGGATCCATGGGTGTTGGATTTTTTATTTTTTTTACTTTTTTAGTTTTGGCCTCTTTGGGGTGACTTCTCTTCACATCTTGCCCTGGTGATCGTAGTAACCAGCAGATTTTTATTTTATTTTTTTACCAGGGGCGCACAGATGGCAGTGACAAATGTGCCTTTTAGCTCCCCTTTTTTAAGTCTTATTGGTGTAATTTTTTTCTGAACTGGCATTATATTTCTTTATTTTTTTTATTTATTTAGATCTTCAGAAGAAAAGCAATAGAACTGGGAGAGAAACTGTTACCTGCTTTCAATACTCCAACAGGAATCCCTTGGGCATTGTTAAATATCAAAAGGTAAAATGTATATTTAGATTTATGTACCTTTTTTTTCTAGCTGACAATTTTTAATTTTTTTTCTATCTGCTATTAAGTACAGCCAAAAAAGAATGGTGAGACATTTGTTACTTTAAGGTAGGTGGCAAAGCTTTTAAACTATAGGGAGGTATTGTAGTGGTCCTTTTAAAAAATCTGCCATTAACAATTTCCTTATGATAAGGTGTAAAACATGTAGTATGCCCGTTTTAACTTTTATACATAACTATGTGAAAAGTAAACAGCTCAATGTAAATCTGTTGGTATGTTCATATTTAAAAATCCTTGTTTCTTGTATAGTTGTGTATATGGTACTATATACTCACAATGTACTTCTATGAGCCAATGCAGCATACTGTATGTCGGTTGCACAAATGGATACAAATTAGGAAATTGGGCAATTGCAAATTTAACTGAGCCAATGATTAAATGATGCATAAGTGAGTGTTAACTTTTTATTAGAATTTTCATGTTTAAACAATTGGTTAGTCCAGAGAAATCAATATTAGAATGTGCAAATCTTCTTGGTGTCCAAAGCTTCCCTGCTAATGCTGTAATGTGATGGGTGGCATCACTGCCAATAGAAAGGTTTGAGTTTGGAAGGGGGTTGTCCAATATCAAATATTACCGTATAAGCCGAGTTTTTCAGCCCTTTTTTTAGGGTGAAAATGCCGCCCATCGGCTTATACTCGAGTCATGTTGCCACTTACCTGTCTCCGGTGTGTGCGGCAGTCACTTCTCTAGAGCAGGGGTCTCCGTATCCCGGCCAGCAGCTAGCATCCATCCGCCCGTGTACTATTCTGGCTTGCTCGTTTCTGTAGCAGAGCCGCTGCCGTAACTCCCACCCATTCCGCGACGCTGTGCGCTACGATTGGCTGCTGGGACTGCCATGTCCTAGCAGTCAGTGACATCATTGGCGTGGCACCTCCCGGTTACCCACACGCTGTCTGTATTAAAGATCCTACTGCAGCGGCTGGAGTCGGGAGATGAAAGATCGGAAGTCCACTCTAATAAAGGCAAGCAACACAGTACAAGTACAGTAATAAACAGATAACACTCTGATTGGACATTGATGGGACACGCTGATTTTTCACTGATGGGGACACTCTGATTACTCTTTCGTTCATTGACGGACACAGCTTTCTCTTGACAAGTGGGTTTTGTCCTTCATTTAGGAGTGACTAGGCAGAAAACTAGAAAGTGTTAATACATCACACCTTGTACAGTACCGCCCTGGTATAACCCCTCTCTCTGCACCTCGCAGATAAGTTTAGTTTTTTTCTGCCTAGCATAGGAGAAGGACATGGCTCCCTTCAGGCCAATTGGTCCGGGGTTTTTTTTTTTCTACGTTTCTACTTTTTTTTTTTTGTTCCTGCGATCTTCGATCAACTGCCGACTGGGTGACATGCTGGATCCCAGATCCTTGTAGTCTCCCTAGTTTCGGCCATCGAGCACGTGCCGACCCTAGCTACGCACTGGATTTTCCACGACATGCCCGTCACTCCACGGGTGGCTGGTGAGCTTATGCTCCAGGGCATGCATATGATCGGTCTCTATGGCTCAATCACAGCATGCCGGGCCGACAGTCACCACCGTAACTGCGTGGAAGATGATCTGTCCGGAATGTCTTCCAGCATAATCCACGCAGGAACGGTAAGTAGCTCCCCTGCTTCGGCAGGAAGACTTGGCTGGACATTCCTGGAAAGATCAAGTAAGTGGTTTTGCCTTTCCTTCCTCTCTCCCTGCCTTCCCTCCTCCCTCTCTCCCTGCCTTCCCTCCTCCCTGGGCTCTGAAGCTAAATCTGGTTGCTGGGGGTCACCTGGGGGGCTCCATCTGGAGCGGGGCTGTGCTGTAGGCTGTCATTAAATATGTCACTGTGCTGCTTACCTGTGTGTTTTCTCCCTCCATGCTGTCGGCGGCCATTTTCTTGTGGTTCGAGCATGCATGCATCTACCGCCGCTCGGCGACCATTTTCTTGTGGTCCGTGGACGCTTTGGCCTCTGTCGACTGCTCGGCGGCCATTTTCTTATGGTCCACACTGTTCTTCAGCACGGCCGCTTGGCGGCCATTTTGTGGAAGTCTTTGGCCTCTAGGGTGCATTCTACAGGCGCAAAAGTATACAGACACACGCTGACAGGATCAGACTGACACAGGCAGCGGTGGGAGAGCATCTGAGGCGGGAGCAGAAGGCAGCAGTAGCGGTACCGTTCTAAGGGTGGTGAGTCCTCTGGGAGACCCTGCATCTCTGTAGCAGCTAGGAGGGTGGCCTATTGATACCTTGCCTGGAGTCCCTGTGGGTGTCAGGCGCGTGGGTCAGCGTGACGTCAGAAGCAGACATCTTTTCCCCTGAAACACCTGAGTTGGTAGCTGGTGCCCCTGATGTATCTGTTGACGATATGTCTGCAATCCTGGAGGCTTTTGCTGCCAAGGTAGAAGCGGCGTGTGGGAACACGGGGGGTAGGAAATGCCCCCTTCCCCCGCCATCATCTGGGGATAATTCTGATGCAGAACCAGGCCCAGCTGTGGCTCATGGCCCTGATTCTGCTGCATCAGAGACTGCAGCCCGTGGCCGATTGGACAGTGAGAATGACTCCAGGTCAACACGCGAAAAGGCTTTGGTATCTGACCTTATCACTGCAGTGCGGGATATGCTGAAATTGGAAAATGCTGCAGAGACGGCGGTCCCCTTTGGGTTCCGTAAGCTGTCCCGCACTGCTAAGGTGTTTCCTTGTGTGTCTTATCTTGATAAGCTTTTATACAAGGAGTGGGAAACCCCACTGAAGGTTTTTGCAGCCCCAAACATTTTTGCAGTCCGGTACCCCTTTGAGGAGAATTTCCTGAAAAAATGGTCCTCTCCCCCGGTAGTGGGACCCCCCTGTGTCCAGACTTAACAAAGTTACCACGATTCCAGTGGAAGGGGCTCCTGTCTTAAAGGACCCTGTGGACAAGAAGGCTGAGGCACTCGCTCACTACCTATACACAGTGGTGGGCTCAGCGGTGCATCCAGCATTGGCTGGGGCTTTGGTGTCGCAGACACTTACTGAGTGGGCAAAGATGCTACTCCAGGGGTTAAAGGTGCGGGAGGCTCCTCCGAATGAGGTAGCTTTGGCTGACCAGTTGGTACAGGGCCTTAAGTTTATCTGCGAGTTAGACATGGATACTCTCACCTTGCTGTCTAGAGCCTCGGTTTATGCAGTGGCATTACGCCGCCTGATCTGGCTAAAGTGCTGGTCTGCGGACCAATCTTCCAAGAAAGCCCTGCTGGATCTGCCCTTTAAGGGCGACGGACTTTTTGGGGCCTCTCTGGATGACATCATTAAAGATGTCACAGGAGGTAAGAGCACGTTGCTTCCACAATCCAAAAAGGTACACGCAAGCGTTTTTTTCGTCCGCCCAGGGCGGCAGGTAAAAGATCCCAGGCCGATAAAGCGCCTGCTCAGGTACAAAATCGTCCTTGGTTTCGCAAGCCCAACAAGCCTGCGGACAAATCAACGTCCGCATGAAGGTCTGCCCCCACCAATCTCTCGGGTGGGGGGGGGCGACTTGGTGGACATCTCTGATCTCCAACCAGTGGGTTTGCAAAGTAATCTCCTCAGGCTACAAGATATTTTGTCTCTTGTCTGCCGAACAGATTCTTTCCCTCCAACCTCCAGCTTCAGCCGACCCGTCGGGAGGCCCTGTATGAGGGCGGTCCAGGATCTGCTGGAATGCGGGGTTGATCATTCCTGTCCCAGGGCAGGAATGGTTTCAGGGGTTTTACTCTAATCTGTTTGTAGTGCCAAAGAAGGATGGGGTTCGTCCAATCCTGGATCTGAAGGCCCTCAATTGCTTTGTGAAGGTACAAAGATTCCGGATGGAGTCGGTTCGGTCTGTAGTCACTGCTCTCCATCCAGGGGACTTTCTGGCGTCCTTGGACATCAAGGACGCATACCTGCATGTTCTCATATGCTCCAGGCATCAGAGGTTTCTGCGCTTCGCAGTCAGGGAGGACCACTATCTTTCGTTTGTGGCCCTCCCGTTTGGCCTGGCATCGGCACCCAGGGTGTTCACCAAGGTGCTCGCCCCGATTCTGGCCCTTCTAAGACAGCGGGGCATCGCTGTCATGGGCTTCTTGGACGACCTTCTTCTGAGGGCTGCTTCAAGCTCAGAATTAGAGGTGAGCGTGTCTATAACCTGTCAGACTCTCCGAGACACTGGTTGGGTGCTAAACACGCAAAAGTCAGTATTGGTGCCGACTCAACGCCTGGGGTTGATTCTGGATTCCTCACAGGCAAAGGTTTTCCTTCCTGTGGAAAAGTTGCAGACCCTTTGGGCTGCGGTGCGGCAGTTGACATCCAAAAGATGGTCGTTACTCCGTTTTTGCATAGCCTCATGGTAGCCTCCTTCGAGGCGGTTCCATATGCTCAATATCACACGAGTGTTGCAGAAGGTAATTCTGTCCAGATGGGACAAATGCCCATCATCCCTGGATTATCAAATCCGGGTAAGCCACCTAGTCAGGACTTCCCTGGTATGGTGGCTGACATCACTGGCACTTCTGTCCGGAAAGTTGTTCGTCGTGATCACCATCCAGTGAACAGGACGGGACGCCAGCCTTACCGGTTGGGGGGGGGAGTCTGGGGTGTAGAGTCGACGCAAGGTCGCTGGACCCCAGAGGAATCCCGCCTGCCGATCAATGTCCTGGAACTCTGGGCGATCAGGCTGTGCCTCTTCAAATGGTCTCAGAGGCTGCAAGGGCGTCCAGTCAGACAACGCCACGGCAGTGGCATATGTCAATCATCAAGGAGGAACAAGAAGCTCAGCTGCAGCATCGGAGGCTGCTTGCATCCTGAGGCGGGCAGAAAGGAGCGTACCGGCCCTGTCGGCCGTGTACATTCCGGGTGTGGAGAACTGGCAGGCAGACTACCTGAGTCGCCAAATGCTGGACCAAGGAGAGTGGTCCTTACACCCGGATGTGTTCCAGCTCCTCTGCCAAAGATGAGGCATGCCAGACGTAGATCTCCTGGCGTCCCCACTCAATCGGAAGGTATTGAGGTTTGTGGCCCGGTCAAAGGACCCATGGGCAGACGCAAGGGATGCGTTGGTGGCATTGTGGGGTCAGTATCGGCTAGTCTATGCCTTCCCTCCCATGAGGCTCCTTCCTCATCTGTTTCGCAGAGTGGAGGCAGAGGGGATTCCAATGATCCTGATCGCTCCAGATTGGCCTCAGCATCCTTGGTATGCCGATCTAGGTCGTCTGGTAGCAGACGTCCCCTGGCGCCTGCCACTATGGGAGGACCTGCTGTCGCAAGGCATACGCCATCTTGCTTTACAGTCACTGGCTTTAACGGCATGGCTATTGAGAACCAGGTTCTGAGAGACCGGGGCCTGTCAGATTTGGTGATCTCTACCATGAGAAGTGCTCGGAAGCCGTCTTCTAGGAAGGTTTACCATTGTTCTTGGAAGGCTTACATATCCATGTGTGAGGAGATGAAGTGGCATCCGCGTACTTATTTGGTCTCCAGAATCCTGCTGTTGTTACAGCGTGGGGTGGACCAAAGGCTCACCTTAAGTATGATTTAAGGGGCAGATATCTGCCCTGGCTGTCTTTTTTTTTTTTTTAAGCAACCCCTGGCGGCTCACTCTCTCGTGAGTACGTTTGTGCAGGGGGTTCAACATGTGGCCCCTCCGGTCCGTCCCCCACTACCTCCATGGGACTTGAATCTGGTCCTCTCGGTGCTTCAAACGTCACCGTTTGAGGACATTAGGGAAATTCCCTTGACACTTTCTCAAAAAGTGGTCTTTTTGGTGGCTGTTACGTCAGACGGGTTTCTGAGCTTGCAGCCTTGTCATGCAAGGCTCCCTATCTGGTTTTCCACAAGGATAAGGTGGTGCTGTGTCCGCAGCCTTCCTTTCTTCCTAAAGTCGTTTCGGCTTTTCATCTCAATGAAGACATTGTACTTCCATCCTTGTGTCCTCATCCGTCAAATTCCTAAGGAGTCGGCGTTGCATTCCTTGGACGTTGTCCGAGCTCTGAGAGTATACTTATCTGCTACTGCTCCGTTCTGGAGGTAAGACTCGCTGTTTGTTTCGGTGGCTGGTCCCAAGAAGGGCCTAGCGGTCTCGTCGGCCACCATATCTAGGTGGATCCGACAGATGGTGATTCAGGCTTACGCCATAAAGGGTCGGGCGCCCCCCTTTCCTGTCGCGGCGCATTCGATCAGGGCAATAGGTGCCTCTTGGGCTTTCCGACATCAAGCGTCTGTTTCCCAATTATGTAAGGTGGCGACTTGGTCGCCCGCTCACACTTTCACAAAATTCTACAAGGTTGATGTAGGTGCATCTTCGGATGCTTCTTTCGGCCAAAAAGTTTTGCAGGCGGCCGTTTAGAGTTGCAACTCCTCGGCGAGGAGCTCTGTTTTGTTTTGGGGTGAATTTTACTTTTACTTTTATGCTGTTCCCACCCCTCGTTTTTTTGACACTGCTTGGGGATGTCCCACTTGTCAAGAGGAAGCTGTGTCCGTCCATGAATGAAAGAGTAAATAGGATTTTTGTACTCACCGTAAAATCTTTTTCTCCGAGTTCATGGACGGACACAGCACCCACCCCTCCTTTTTTAAGTTTGTACTGCTTTTTGACGAACTGATCTGCGAGGTGCAGAGAGAGGGATTATACCCAGATGGTCTGCCCCCTTGGGCGGTACTGTATCAGGTGTGATGTGTTAACACTTTTTCTACAAGTTTTCTGCCTAGTCACTCCTAAATGAAGGATAATACCCACTTGTCAAGAGGAAGCTGTGTCCGTCCATGAACTCTGAGAAAAGGATTTTACGGTGAGTACAAAAATCCAATTTTTTCACTGATGGGGACACTCTGATAAGACACTGATGGGGACACTCTTATCAGAGTGTCCCCGTCGGTGTCTTATCAGAGTGTCCCCGTCGGTGTCTTATCAGAGTGTCCCCGTCGGTGTCTTATCAGAGTGTCCCCGTCGGTGTCTTATCAGAGTGTCCCCGTCGGTAGTTTACTGTTTATTGTTCAAATATTTATTTCAAAGACATTTAACCTACTGATGCCTCAATTAATGTAATTTTATAGGTATTTTTTTATTTTTTTTATTTACCGTACTAGTAGCTGCTGCATTTCCCACCCTAGGCTTATTCTTGAGTCAATAAGTTTTCCCAGTTTTTTTGTGGTAAAATTGGGTGTCTCGGCTTGTATTCGGGTCGGCTTATACTCGAGTATATACAGTATATTTGAATTCAGCTACTTTTAAAGGCCACGCTGTTACACCCCCTCCCTGCCCAGGCCATTTTTAAGTTTTCAGCGCTGTCACACTTTAAATGACAATTAGTCATGCAACACTGTTCCCCTATTCATATATATTAGGGCTGTTACTGATTAAAATTTTCGTGTTCGATTAATCGTTTTTTTTTTTTTTAAATCGATTAATCGACTAATTTCGATGAATTATAACGCACATAGATCCAACTACTTTTAGCTGATCTCCTTGCAGGCCGATTCCCAGTGCAGCTGCCAACCACTGGAAAAACGGATAGCAGGATACAAAAAACACACAAAGGCAGCGCTCGATGGGAATAGCATTAAAACTTTTATAGTCTTCAAGTAGGTAACAAAATAAATATTGCACTGGAGATAAAATCAATGTAGTTACATAAACTGTAAAAATGGTGCGAGTAATACCAAACGGTAGCAAAAGCAGTCATAAAAACATGTAGCTAAGTATGATACTGGTATAAAAATGTAGATAGTAAAGGAAGAAAATCCTGGATGGCCGCACTCCGTGAAAAAATGCTTATTTATGCTGTAAAATCCATAACGCAGCACAGCATACAACCACAAAAAGTGAACAGGGACTAGGCTAACGCGTTTCACATCATATGATGCTTACTCATAGCTAACAAAACAGTAGATTCAATCGTGTATAAGAAGGAAAGTGGAATGAACCACCGTCCAATTAGAAGATACAAACGCAGGTGAAAGTTGTATGGCACATAATCGAATCTGCTGTGGTCAGAACACACACTAAAAGCACACACCTGTGAAAGACACAAGAAACGCATAACAGCAATCAGAATGGTTGTTTTGACCATTATAAAAAGTGAATACAATCAAGTATTAAAAAGATAAAAGGTGAAGCTGTTATGGCTGTTTGAAGAGAAGTATATATAGAGTGTGGGTGAACCGAATAAAGTGCAGAAAGAAAAAGTGAGAAAGAAAAAACAAGGATGAGCATAAAGGGAAATGAAAGAAAAAGTTTGGAAAAGAAATGAAATTAAATATAAAAATACAAATACAAATACAAATAAATGAAAATAAATAAAAATTGAAAATGAAAATAATAATAATAAAAATGAGAATAAAATAAAAATAATAATAAAAATAAAAATGAGAATAAAATAAAAATAATAATAAAAATAAAAATGAGAATAAAATAAAAATAATAATAATAAAAATTAAAATTAAAAAATTAAAATGAAAAAGTGAGAGTGAAAACAACAAAGAGGTGCATAATGTGTTGTTAGTGTTAGCTAGTAGAATGGGAATAAACTGATCCATGAAGTGAAGAAATAATTATGATAATATAAGGTGCATGTTGTTTTAAATTGTAGGTGTGTGACTAGTAAAAAATATTATATGGTACTATATCTGTGACCTTGTGTGCTTGTGTTTGTGTACAAAAAAATGTGTGTGTGTGTGTATTGGATATAAAGAGTTAAAAACAAATGTAAAGCTTGTATGCAAACTGGTTGTGAGGTCTAAAAACTGTCTGTATATATTTTTGAACATGTAGAAGAAGGAGGGGCTCGAAAGAAAATAGGAGAAGGAAAGAATAAAGAAAGAAAAAAGGGGAAGAAAGGGGGGGGGGTGGAATGAAGCGGAATGAAGAGAATAAAAGGGAAAGAAGTATGAGAGTGGATGAAAAGAAGGAAAGAGAGGAAAACGAGAGAGAAAAAAAAGAGAAAAAACTTTTAGCCGAAAATCCATCACTGTGATGAATAAAAGATGTCAATGGATTTGTCCAATGTAGTGGTGAACAAGAATGTGTGAATTGCAGAAATAGAGAAGCAGACGGGAAGAGAAGGAAATAGATGGGAGGGGAAGGGAAGAGAGGAGAAAGAGGGTGAGAAGGCAAGGAAAAGGGAGGGGGGAAAGGGGAGTGACGGGGGTTTGGATAAGGGTAAAGAATAGAGAAGGGGAAAGGAGGGGAAACGGAAAAGAGAGGGGGGGGGGAAGAGAAGATAGGATAAAGGGAGGAAAGTAGAAATATGGAAAGGTGAACTGGAACGAGCAGGGAGGCAAAACAATATATTAATATACTAGTGATAGAAATACAAATACTGAAAATGTATCATATGTATATAAAAAGAAGAAATAAAATAAACCTGTCATATACCATAAGCCAACCTAAAAGTTCCAAGGAAGCTGGACAATATTCAAATAACTCAAACTCAAAATGGAAAGGGCATGTAAACGTGTAAGGAGAAAAGACGTTCATACATGTATATGCATACATGTGCACACAAAGAGAACCACACATATATCTATGAACGAACCAAAAAATATGGTTCAAATATGTAAAAAGGAAAAGTTATTATTAAAGTTAAACCTTAAACATAAATATTGTGTGGAAACAAACTGTGGTGTGCACTCAAAAGAATGTATGCATATACCTTGTCAAAACTCACTGATAGGCTGACCGTAAGATGTATGTGGAACATGTATGAAATGCACCAAAACACCGAACAGGCAATATTCGTTGCTGTGACGTAAGATGGTAACAGGAGGGGTGACTTTCATGTGATGACACTTATTAGTAAAAGTGAGACACGTCCCATTCAAAGTTAAGTCCTGAAGGACGTCTGGTGTTTAGAAGGAAAATCCATCGAACCTCTTGTTTACAGAGTAGATTAAATTTGTCTCCTCCCCTTAGAGGTCGCACTATTTTATCAATGCCCTGTATGATGAGGCTTGACGTATCTTTTTGATGAACTGTGTTCCAATGTCGAGCGACATTGGTCATGTTGTCTTTGTCAATATCATACAAGTGATCGTAAAGACGATCTTTGAGTCTCCGCGTGGTCCTTCCTACATATTGGACAGAGCATGCTGTGCAGGTGATCGCATATATTATATAGCGAGTGTATAAAAAAATGTGTACAACGATACCACTGCTGAATCCAGATGAGAAGGGGCTAACATCAGTCCGTCGGCATGTAGATGTCCCGTGAAGGGAACTATCACAACTCCCGGTGGATGGCTGTAGAATCCCATAGTGATAGAGGGAAGTGTAACAGCCCTTGCATGTGACAGATAGTAAGGTCCCGCCGGCATGCAGATATGAAGGCACAGCAAAGGAGCCTTTCAGATGGACACGGCAAGCCCAAAGAACTTTGATCGATCAAAACAATTAATCGAGGAATTAATAGTTCATTTCCACAGCCCTAATATATATATATATATATATATATATATATATATATATATATATATTGGATACGGAAAGTATTCAGACCCCCTTAAATTTTTCACTTTGTTATATTGCAGCCATTTGCTAAAATCATTTAAGTTCATATTTTTTCCTCATTAATGTACACACAGCACCCCATATTGACAGAAAAACACAGAATTGTTGAATTTTTGCAGATTTATTAAAGAAAAACTGAAATATCACATGGTCCTAAGTATTCAGACCCTTGGCTGTGACACTCATATATTTAACTCGGGTGCTGTCCATTTCTTCTGATCATCCTTGAGATGGTTCTACACCTTCATTTGAGTCCAGCTGTGTTTGATTATACTGATTGGACTTGATTAGGAAAGCCACACAACTGTCTATATAAGACCTTACAGCTCACAGTGCATGTCAGAGCGAATGAGAATCATGAGGTCTAAGGAACTGCCTGAAGAGCTCAGAGACAGAATTGTGGCAAGGCACAGATCTGGCCAAGGTTACAAAAAAATTTCTGCTGCACTCAGGTTCCTAAGAGCACAGTGGCCTCCATAATCCTTAAATGGAAGACGTTTGGGACGACCAGAACCCTTCCTAGAGCTGCCTGTTCAGCCAAACTGAGCTATCGGGGGGAGAAGAGCCTTGGTGAGAGGAAAAGAAAAACCCAAAGATCACTGTGGCTGAGCTCCAGAGATGCAGTCGGGAGATGGGAGAAAGTTGTAGAAAGTCAACCATCACTGCAGCCCTCCACCAGTCTGGGCTTTATGGCAGAGTGGCCCGACGGAAGCCTCTCCTCAGTGCAAGACACATGAAAGCCCGCATGGAGTTTGCTAAAAAAAAACACCTGAAGGACTCCAAGATGGTGAGAAATAATATTCTCTGGTCTGATGAGACCAAGATATAACTTTTTGGCCTTAATTCTGAGCAGTATGTGTGGAGAAAACCAGGCACTGCTCATCACCTGTCAAATACAGTCCCAACAGTGAAGCATGGTGGTGGCAGAATCATGCTGTGGGGGTGTTTTTCAGCTGCAGGGACAGGACGACTGGTTGCAATCGAGGGAAAGATGAATGCGGCCAAGTACAGGGATATCCTTGACGAAAACCTTCTCCAGAGTGCTCAGGACCTCAGACTGGGCCGAAGGTTTACCTTCCAACAAGACAATGACCCTAAGCACACAGCTAAAATAACGGAGTGGCTTCACAACAACTCCGTTACTGTTCTTGAATGGCCCAGCCAGAGCCCTGACTTAAACCCAATTGAGCATCTCTGGAGAGACCTAAAAATGGCTGTCCACCAACGTTTACCATCCAACCTGACAGAACTGGAGACGATCTGCAAGGAGGATAGGCAGAGGATCCCCAAATCCAGGTGTGAAAAACTTGTTGCATCTTTCCCAAAAAGACTCATGGCTGTATTAGATCAAAAGGGTGCTTCTACTAAATACTGAGCAAAAGGGTCTGAATACTTAGGACCATGTGATAGTTCAGTTTTTATTTTTTAATAAATCTGCAAAAATGTCAACAATTCTGTGTTTTTCTGTCAATATGGGGTGCTGTGTGTACATTAATGAGGAAAAAAATTGAACTTAACCACTTAACGACCGCTCACTGTATATATACGTCGGCAGAATGGCACCGACAGGCACAATCACGTAGAGTGTACGTGATTGCCTTTGTATAGTTGGGGGGTCCAATCAGACCCCCCTTCTGTACAGTGAGCGGTGGCTAAGTGTCCAGGAGCGTTCCGGGATGAGGGGGCAGCCATTCGTTTCTGGCCACCCCCTCGCGATCGCTCCCGGCGAATGGAAATGCCCCCTCTGTCTGTGTCAGACAGAGGGAGCAGGAGGAAGTGATGTCATCTCTGGTGCGGCGCTCACATATACCGAGCGCCGTACAAGAGAAGACATCAGGTCAGTGCACACAACACTACACTGACACCAGGACACATAGGGACATAAATCGCCCCCCCCCCAGACACCCCAGATCACCCCCCAGATCACCCCCCCAGCCCCCAGTCACAGTGTCACTGATTGCAGTGACCATTTATTTTGTGATCACTGCAATCAGTGACATTTGTGACTGTAAAAGTGTCACCAAAGTTTAGTCTTAGGTCCAGTGTAGCCCCCTAACCCCCCCTAATAAAGGTTTAACCCCCTGATCACCCCCCAGATAACCCTTTCACCCCCTATCACCACTGTCGCTTAGCGATCATTTTTCTGATCGCTGTCTTAGCGTCAGTGATGCAGATCGGTGGCCGGTAATTTTTTTTAGGTTCGCCGCAGGTTTTTATAGCGTCAGGTACCCCAATATATTATCTAATAAAGGTTTAACCCCCTTAATCGCCCCCCAGGTAACCCTTTCACCCCCATCACCACTGTCGCTAAGCAATCGTTTTTCTAAACGCTGTCTTAGTGTCGGTGATGCAGATCGTAGCCAGTAATCTTTTTTTAGGTTCGCCGCATGTTTTTATAGCGTCAGGTACCCCAATATATTATCTAATAAAGGTTTAACCCCCTTGATCGCCCCCCAGGTAACCCTTTCACCCCCTATCACCACTGTCACTAAGCGATCGTTTTTCTAAATGCTGTCTTAGTGTCTGTGATGCAGATCGGTAGCCGGTATTTTTTTTTAGGTTCGCCGCAGGTTTTTATAGCGTCAGGTACCCCCATATGTTATCTAATAAAGGTTTTAACCCCCTGATTGCCCCTAGTTAACCCTTTCACCAGTGATCACCATATAAGTGTTACGGGTGACGCTGGTTAGTTAGTTTGCTTTTTATAGTGTCAGGGCACCCGCCGTGTATATAACCCAATAAAGGTTTAACCCCCTGATCGCCCGGCGGGTGATATCAATTAGGTTTTAGCGTCAGAGAGGGTCTGAGTCACACCCCAGGCAGCGTCAGGTTAGTGCCAGTAACGCTAACACCCACGCGTGAAGCATACACCCCCCTTAGTGGTATAGTATCTGAACAGATCAATATCTGATCAGATCTATACTAGCGTCCCCAGCAGTTTAGGGTTCCCAAAAACGCAGTGTTAGCGGGATCAGCCCAGATACCTGCTGGCACCTGCGTTTTGCCCCTCCGTCCAGCCCAGGCCACCCAAGTGCAGTATCGATCGATCACTGTCACTTACAAAACAAAAACACACATAACTGCAGCGTTCGCAGAGACAGGCCTGATCCCTGCGACTCCAGTGCTGTAGGAGGTGATTTCACCACCACAGTTAAAAAAAAAAGCAAATATGCCGAAGCATTGGGGCAGCAGGGGCGGAGGAGCGATTTTGCTCCTAATGCCGCGTACATACGGTCGAAATTCCGACGGAGGCTTGCCCGTGGAAAAGTCCGACCATGTGTGTGCGGCATAACTTTTTTGCGGGAGGATGCCCCCATGCTTCGGCATATATAAACGGTGCGTGTATGCCCATCATTGGAAGTGGGTGGATGAAGGGCGGTATTCTAATGGTGGGCATACCCACCGATCAATCTCTTTTTTCGTTCAGCCAACTGGCTGCATGAAATAAAAAGATTACAATACATGTCCAACAAGGACCAGCAACGTACTGGTATGTTGCTGGACTTTGAATGTTTATACCAGAATGATGCCTGCGGGTTTAGGTATCATCTTGGTATCATTCTTTTCAGCCTGCGGCCGGCTTTCATGTAAAAGCAATCCTAGCGGCTAATTAGCCTCTGGACTGCTTTTACAAGCAGTGGGAGGGAATGCCCCCCCCCCCCCCCCGGATATAAAAAGCGCCATTGGGAAAGCATTTTATCACACCGATCTTGGTGTGGTCAGATGCTTTGAGGGCAGAGGAAAAATCTAGGGTCTAGAAGACCCCAGTTTTTTCAAAAAGAGTACCTGTCACTACCTATTGCTATCATAGGGGATATTTACATTCCCTGAGATAACAATAAAAATGATAAAAAAAAAAAATACTTGGAAGGAACAATTTAAAAATAAAATAAAAAAGCAAAATTAATAAGAAAAAAAAAGAAAAAAAAAAAGCACCCCTGTCCTGCCCTGCTCTTGCCCAATGGCGAACGCAAGCGTCGGTCTGGCGTCATATGTAAACAGCAATTGCACCATGCATGTGAGGTATCACCGCGAAGGTCAGATCGAGGGCAATCATTTTAGCAGTAGACCTCCTCTGTAAATCTACTGGGGTAACCTGTAAAGGCTTTTAAAGGCTTTTAAAAATGTATGTAGTTTGTCGCCAATGCGCGTTTGTGCGAAATTTTAAAGCATGTCGTGTTTGGTATCTATGTACTCGGCCTAAGATCATCTTTTTTATTTCATCAAACATTTGGGCAATATAGTGTGTTTTAGTGCATTAAAATTAAAAAAAGTGTATTTTTTAACCCAAAAAATGCGTTTGAAAAATCGCTGCGCAAATACTGTGTAGAAAAAAAAAATGCAACACCCACCATTTTAATCTGTAGGGCCTTTGCTTTAAAAATATATATAATGTTTGGGGGTTCAACATAATTTTCTTGCAAAAAAAAAAATGTTTTCATGTAAACAAAAAGTGTCAAAAAGGGCTTTGTCTTCAAGTGGTTAGAAGAGTGGATGTAAGCTTCCTAATGTTGTGTATAAAATGCCAGAACAGTTCAAAACCCCCCCAAATGACCCCATTTTGGAAAGTAGACACCCCAAGCTATATACTGAGAGGCATGTCGAGTCCATGGAATATTTTATATGTTGACACAAGTTGCGGAAAAACGACTTTTTTTTTTTTTTTTGCACAAAGTTGTCACTAAATGATATATTGCTCAAACATGCCATGGGCATATGTGGAATTACACCCCAAAATACATTCTGTTGCTTCTCCTGAGTACGGGGATACCACATGTGTGAGACTTTTTGGGAGCCTAGCCATGTACGGGACCCCAAAAACCAAGCA
This sequence comes from Rana muscosa, assembly GCA_029206835.1. Classification (NCBI taxonomy): domain Eukaryota; kingdom Metazoa; phylum Chordata; class Amphibia; order Anura; family Ranidae; genus Rana; species Rana muscosa. Next base: position 481,038,267 of record CM055122.1, read on the forward strand.
CCGCCTTCAGGCTTTCTAAGGGTGTAAATTTTTGATTTCACTTCTCACTGCCTATCACAGTTTCGGAGGCCATGGAATGCCCAGATAGCACAAACCCCCCCCCCCTCAAATGACCCCATTTTGGAAAGTAGACACCCCAAGCTATTTGCTGAGAGGTATTGTGAGTATTTTGCAGATCTCGCTTTTTGTCACAAAGTTTTGAAAATTGAAAAAAAAAATATATATATATATTTTCTTTCTTAATTTTCAAAAACAAATGAGAGCTGTAAAATACTCGCCATTCCTCTCAGCAAATAGCTTGGGGTGTCTATATTCCAAAATGGGGTCATTTGGGGGGGTTTTGTGCGATTTTGGCATTTTATGGCCTTCGAAACTGTGATAGGTAGTGAGGAGTGAAATCAAAAATTTGCGCCCTTAGAAATCCTGAAGGCGGTGCTTGGTTTCCGGGGTCCCGTACGCGGCTAGGCTCCCAAAAAGTCCCACACATGTGGTATCCCCGTACTCAGGAGAAGCAGAAAAATGTATTTTGGGGTGTAATTCCACATATAACCATGGCATGTGTGAGCAATATATCATTTAGTGACAACTTTTTGTAATTTTTTTTTTTTTTTTTTTTTTTAGTCATTATTCAATCACTTGGGACAAAAAAATAAAAAATTCAATGGGCTCAACATGCCTCTCAGCAATTTCCTTGGGGTGTCTACTTTCCAAAATGGGGTCATTTGGGGGGGTTTTGTACTGCCCTGTCATTTTAGCACCTCAAGAAATGAGATAGGCAGTCATAAATTTAAAGCTGTGTAAATTTCAGAAAATGTACCCTAGTTTGTAAACTCTATAACTTTTGCGCAAACCAATAAATATACGCTTATTGACAATTCTTTTACTAAAAACATGTGGCTGAATACATTTTGGCCTAAATGTATGACTACAATTGAGTTTATTCGATTTTTCTTATAACAAAAAGTAGAAAATATCATTTTTTTTCAAAATTTTCGGTCTTTTTCCGTTTATATCGCAAAAAATAAAAATCGCAGAGGCAATCAAATACCATTAAAAGAAAGCTCTATTTGTGGGAAGAAAAGGACGCAAATTTTGTTTGGGTACAACATTGCATGTCCGCACAATTTACAGTTAAAGCAGCGCAGTGCAAAATTCTGAATTCACCTCTGGTCCTCTAGCTACCAAATGGTCCGGGGCTTAAGTGGTTAAATGATTTTAGCAAATGGCTGCAATAGAACAAAGAGTGAAAAATTTAAGGGGGTCTGAATACTTTGCGTACCCACTGTGTGTGTGTGTGTGTGTATATGTATGTGTATATGTATGTGTATATGTGTGTATATGTGTATATATATATATATATATATATATATATATAGTGTGTGTGTATTAGGGTTGTCCCGATACTAGTATCGGTATCGGGACCGATACCAAGCATTTGCGCGAGTACTTGTACTCGCGCAAATGCTCCCGATGCCCAGTCCGATACTTTTTTTTTTCTCAGAGCGGGGGGTGGAGTGCAGGGTGGAGAGCGGGACGGAGAGTGTGCGGCGGGGGGCGGAGACCAGGGCCGAGAGCGGGACGGAGAGTGTCCGGCGGGGGGCGGAGACCAGAGCGGGGCGGGGGGCGGAGACCAAGACGGAGAGCGTGGCAGAGACCGGAGCGGAGAGCAGAGCGAGTCTTCAGGCGGGTAAGTAAAATTAATCTGATCCAATTGCCTTGCCTGTCTGCTGCTCAAATGCTACCTGTTTCCCCTTCACCTCCATGCCGCTGTGCCCCCTTCACCTCCATGCCGCCGTCCCCCTCCGTGCTGCCGCCCCCTCCGTGCTCCTCCTCCACCCCCTTGGTGTCTCAGGATGGAGAGCGGAGGTAGGAGCCGATAAATCCGGCTCCTTGTCTGAATGTACCGAGTCATCACTGACTCTGTCCATTCACATAACTGAAACATCGTAAACTGTGTTTACAATGTTTCAGTTTATGAATGGAGAGGAGCCGCTGTCTTCTCTCCATTCATTTTCAGCGCAGCGGAGGCTGCTGAGAAAGGGACTGGGGAATATGTGTCCCTAGTCCCTTTCCCTGTCTCAAAGGGGAGATGTCAGAGGTCTGTTAAGACCCCTGATATCTCACCAAAGCCCCCCACAACAGGGCTGATAAAAAAAAAAAAGAATAAAATAAAAATGAATTGTAAAAAAAAGAAAAGAAAACACACACACTGACACTGTCCACCCCCCCCCCCCCTTAAAAAAATAAAGCATTGTAAAAAATAAATAAATAAAATAAATAGTAAAAAAAAAAAAATACTGACACATGAGATTAAAAAAAAGTATCGGTATTCGGTATCGGCGAGTACTTGAAAAAAAGTATCGGTACTTGTACTCGGTCTTAAAAAAGTGGTATCGGGACAACCCTAGTGTGTATGTGTATATATATATGTATATGTGTGCACAGTAGGAGCTACTGTCACGGTAAAATGGACAGTTTGCTGGACACAGGGTCTGCACATTTGCAAGGTGCAAGACTACAGAGCGTAGATGTGGACTGGAGAAGACTGCTTTCGCAGCTTTCTCCAGGTTTTGGTATTCTGGAAAGGGGCTTTTGTAGTTTGGAGATTCCACAGTGTCTTGGGAGGGATGGGTTCTCCAACCCTGTGTCCAGACTTTGCTGATTACCAGCAGGGTGTGTGCTCAGGTGAGCACAGCCCTTATAATGTATGGGAAGACCTCACGGCTCCCAATTGGAGACGGCTCCACACCAAGAGACAGGAGGTCTTCAGGAGTCAGAGAGGCTGTAGGTGACAGCCAGAACATTGGTGACTGCAAGAGGCAGAGCTGTGGACGCTAAAGGGAAGCCGTCTACGTTGAGGAGTCCGGTGGTCTGGGTGACCAGGGAAGTGCAGAAGTACTGCTACAGAGAGCCAGGTGGGCTAGCTTTTTTTGTGATGTGTATTTGATGGAGAAGAACCCCTGCGTGGGAAACCTTTGTTTGGACTTTTATTTTGCCTTTTTTAATAAAAATGGGCTACCATGCCCTTAAATATAGTTCCTGACTGGCATGAATCGCTGGGAAAACGCATCTACCACTTGAGCTAAACAACCCCATCTCACAAAATATATATATATATATATATATATATATATATATATATATATATATATATATACACACATATATATATACACACATATATATATATATATATATATATATATATAAATTAACTAGGGCTGTTAATGATTAAAATTTTCGTGTTCGATTAATCAATTTTTTTTTTTTTTTTTATCAACTAATTTCGATTAATTATAATGCACATACAGATCCAACTACTTTTAGCTGATCTCCTTGCAGGCTGATTCCCAGTGCAGCTGCCAACCACTGGAAAAATGGATAGCAGGATACAAAAAACACACAAAGGCAGCGCTCGATGGGAATAGCATTAAAACTTTTATAGTCTTCAAGTAGGTAACAAAATAAATATTGCACTGGAGATAAAATCGATGTAGCTACATAAACTGTAAAACTGGTGCGAGTAATACCAAACGCTAGCAATGTAGCTAAGTATGATACTGGTAAAAAAAATGTGTACAACGATACCACTGCTGAATCCAGATGAGGAGGGGTTAACATCAGTCCGTCTGCATGTAGATGTCCCGTGAAGGGAACTATCACAACTCCCAGTGGATGGCTGTAGAATCCCAGGTTGATAGAGGGAAGTGATAGAGGGAAGTGTTAACAGCCCTTGCGTGTGGCAGATAGTAAGGTTCCGCCGGCATGCAGATATGAAGGCACAGCAAAGGAGCCCTTCAGATGGACACGGCAAGCCCTGCCGGTGTCCGTGACGTCATCGGATCTCCAACGGAACTCCCTGAAGACCCGGAAGCCGGCGTAGAGGTGAGTACCGATCAAAAGAGTTTTGATCGATCAAAAAAATTAATCGATTAATCGAGGAATTAATAGTTAATTTCCACAGCCCTAATAAAAAAATAAATTTATATATATATATATATATATAATCTCCTTTTTCATATGATAAAATATTGAAACGGCATCAACATAATTCATCACAAGCAGTGCTCCTGTCAATATTAAAATGGCTAGGCTAGCAAATGTCCATTTGACATAAGTGATACAGAGAAACACACATAAGACAGAGGTAGCAGATGGTGAGAGAGTCCAAAGTAGACACAGGTGGTAATCTCAATGTTGTCTGTAAACTGTTCACCAGATCCCTCCCCAAGTGTGTCACACTCCCCTTTGGGGTTTAAGCTCACCAGACATCCGAGTTTATCAAGCCTTAAATGGATATCCTGAAAAACTGCTTCCTTATGGTGTCCTCAAATCAGGGTTTTCAAGCAAACATCCGGAACAAGGTTTGCTCTTGGACCCCAAACACAATAGGGCAGTAAGAAATAATGTCAACCCAGGTTGTTCTAGATATTCAGGAGGAGGCTTTGAACTGTCATAAAGCTCATGGAATTACATCTATAACAGAGTCATCAATGTGAAAGTTCCTTGGGACTCTGCCAGCGGAACTTTCATATTGATGACTCGGTTATAGACTTATTTCCATGAGCTTTATGACAGTTCAAAGCCTCCTCCTGGATATCTAGAGCAACCTGGGTTGACATTATTTCTTCCTGCTCTATTGTGTTCTGGGTCCAAGAGCTAACCTTGTTCCGGATGTTTGTTTGAAAACCCCGATTTGAGGACACCATAAGCAAGCAGTTTTTCAGGATATCCATTTAAGGCCTGATGAACTCAGATGTCTGGTGAGTTTAAACCCCAAAGGGGAGTGTGACACACTTGCGGAGGGATCTGGTGAACGGTGCACAGTTTATAGATAACATTGAGATTACCACCTGTGTCTACTTTGGACTCTCTCACCATCTGCTACCTCTGTCTTATGTATGTTTCTCTGTATCACTTATGTCAAATGGACATTTGGTAGCCTAGTCATTTTAATATTGACAGGAGCGCTGCTTGTGATGAATTATGTTGATGCTGTTTCAGTATTTTAATATTTTATCATATGAAAGGATATTGTATGTTCAAAGCAGCTGCTGTTGCACATTTTATGTGAAAAACTTTAATTTTTATTTATATATTTTATCTGTATCTGCCAAGGGAAAATTTGAACACCATAGCGCTGAGATGAGGAGAAGAGTTGGTGTCAGCTGCATTAGTGTGTCTTCTTTTTGAATTTATATATATATATATATATATATATATATATATATATATATATATATATAATAAATATCATATAAAAAGCATAAAATTCATAGAGTCCATATGATAAACAGCGCTGGTTATGGATAAATGTCCAAAAACATATAAAACACTTGAGTGATGACTTTGCAACAGTCAAACTAGTAGTGGTATTTCTTCTATGGATACGGTCTGTAGTGCACCCTACACCAATCCCAAGTCTTCACCACAAGTGAGGCACGCTCCCCCTCTGGGGTACAAACTCACCACAAAGATGAAAAAGATAAGCCTTTTTAGTCTGTAGGTAGTCTCACTCCAACATCCGTCATCACCACCAGGGCAGTATGGGTTAAAATCCTCAGGCAAACATATAAGGACATAAAGGCACCAATAGTGTAATATTGCTTTAATCAAGAAATCCCCCAATACAAAGTCCCTGTTTCAAATGCACGTACATTTCAATCACTTGTAAAAAAGCACATAAAGTATAGAGTGTATTCACCGCAATCCTGTCCCAAGAGGGCACCCGTGTTGCAAACGTAACGCTGCAGTCTTTGTTCCGGGTTTGAGACAGTTGCCGTGGAGATCACTCTGTACTTCCTGGTTACAGAGACGCTGCGGTATCTGGGCCCTGACCGGTTTCGTCACAAGCTGACTTCAACTGAGGGCGTAGATAGCCCAGCGTCAACGTGCGTGGTATAACCCCCCGCTCGTCGCCTATTGGCTGGAGTGCCGCAATCCGTCCGCCCTGATTGGTGCTTGTCAGGGCGGAACTGAGATATGCACGTCCTCAAACAGGAGCTTTTGGGGAGTGTTCCAACAGCACGTATTACTGCACAATTTGTTATATAACAGATAACAAAACGAAAATTTGAACATAGAGGGGCTAAAAGTTGCTATCAAAATAAGACAGCAAACATGTGAATAAAACCATCACAATTTTAAAACAATATCTCAATCACTATTTTAACCCCTTATTGGGGACCAATCAGCCCTTGGATGTTTTTAAAGGACTCATACTTCGTGATTTGGAACACATCAAACCTAAAAGAAATGTCAATCCACGCTATATCAAAGAAGGCATAGAACTTCTAGAGAAGAGAAAGGAGATAATAGTGAGACCAGCAGACAAGGGAGGTGGAGTGGTAATCCTTACCAAAGACTTTTATCACAACCAGCTAACACAAATGCTATCTGAAGAGGCAACATACTTGAAGCTGGAAAGAGATCCCACTCCACAATATATAATCAATCTACAGAAACTGGTGGAAATGGGTTTCCAAACCAGAGCTTTGTCTTTGAGGGAGAGTAAATATTTAGTACCGAGTAGTAGTAGGATACCTACTATATATACTCTCCCTAAGATCCATAAAGACCTCAACCTTCCACCAGCAAGACCCATTGTGAATGGGATCGGATCGATTACATCGCGTTTGGGCCAATATCTTGACCATTACCTCCAAAGCAGTGTGACATCAACACATGTCTATCTTAAAGACACTAAGGACCTCCTATCTCTATTACAGGAAATAGATCTGACTGGAAAAGAAGAAGTGTTCTTAGTAACCGCAGACGTTTCAACGTTATACACAATAATACAACATGACGACGCCCTCTTAGCCCTGAATTGGACACTGTCTAAAAGAGATGACATCTCCCATTCACAGAAATTGTTCCTACGTAATGCTCTGGATTTTTGTTTAGGACACAATTATTTTTGGTTTGATGGAAGCTTTTTTTCACAAAGAAGGGGAGCAGCCATGGGTGCTAAATTTGCTCCAAGCATAGCGAATTTATTCATGGCAGAGTGGGAGGACAAAACAGTATTCCACACGAAACGTAAAGAACTGATACTGTACCGACGATATATTGACGATCTATTTCTCATATGGGCAGGATCAATAGCATCACTAGAAACCTTCCTGGAAGAACTAAACCAGAACACTAACAATATTAACCTTACTTGTGAATATAATAAGGAAAGTATTCATTTTCTGGATGTTCATATATATAGGAATGGGAATAAATTGGGCACTAAAGTTTACTTTAAGCCCACAGATGCTAATAGTTTTCTTCCCACACAAAGCGGCCACCACCCCGCATGGCTAAAAAACATCCCTAAAGGCCAATTGATGCGGGTAAGACGCAATTGCACTGAGGATGCAGATTTCCTATTCCAGGCTGATGTACTAAAGAATAAATTTATGGAAAAGGGTTATAAAGAAACACAACTAATCAAAATTATTGAAGACCTCGCAGCTACTCCAAGAACCAACTATTTGAATAAAAACATTCTCCAAGGGCAAAATAATAATAAAAATAATCATGAATGGAGTTTTATATCAGGATACCACTCACAGTATAAAGAAGTGGAACATATCTTCTTTTCCCATTGGCATATACTCCTTCTTGACAAAATCCTTAAACTATATACCAACAAGACCTACTTTTATCTATAGGAAAGCTCCTAACTATGGAGACAGGGTCGTCAAGAAGATACTAGACGTACCACACAAACCCCCATCTTTTTGGGATAAGGATGGCTTTTATGCCTGCAGAAAATGCCGCCCTTGCAGAGAGGTGAATAAACCCCTTAGAGCACTTGAAAACTTTACATCTACGTCCAATAACAGAGAGTTTACCATTAAAGATTTTATTACCTGTAACACTACCTATGTAGTGTATGTTTTAGAATGCCCCTGCAAGTTACTGTACATAGGCCGGACTAAGAGGGCTCTTAAAATACGTGTAGCTGAGCATGTGGCAAACATCAAAATTGGGTATAAGGATCACAATGTTTCCTTACATTTTAAATTGTTCCACGACCAAAACCCCGCAGGTCTCAAGTTTTGGGGAGTGGACCACCTAAAACCACCTTGGAGGGGGTCCAATTTAGTAAGAGAATTATCCAAGCTTGAGACCCAATGGATTTATTCCATAGACACTTTATCTCCGAAGGGGTTAAACATAGATCTAGACATCAATTGTTTTATTAGTGATTATTGATATATTGTTTTTATTAACAGTTTTTATGATTAATTTTTTATTGACTGTTTTAGCAATTTTATCTACACTTTTAACAATTGATTTGAATACCGCCTCTCAATGGCACCCTTTCTCGGCCCAAACCTCTGAAACTTATAGACTTATGTACATATATGTTGATATATTTATCTATAGTTTTATTTATCTAATTTTATCTATCTAAGGCTAATTAATTATACACTCATAAATTTTGACGGTCCAATTTTCATTTTATTTTAAATAATTTAGATCGAATTTTAATTTATTTCATGTAGTTCTATATACACTTGTATATGTGTAGACTATACATATATATATATGCATCTATTATATGCATGTACCTTATATTGATTTATTTTCAATATTTGGATTAGCGGGTTTAAATTCCCATTTTTTGAACATCTTCTGCTGCTAGAATACACGCATATACACATAGTGGTTGCATAGCCCGAATATGTCTAATGTAGTGTTAAAATGTACACTGCATCTCTCAGGGGACAGATTAGGTGTTTCACTAGACCTGTCCCATTGAGCTATATTGTGCAGCTAACACCAAGTAACTGCAGCTTTCCTTCTGCAAACAAATCATCTTTTTTAAGAAACAGTTAAACACCGACAGGTGGATATTATCATAGTGCAAGCTTTTCGCTTCTATGTAATAGTGATTGAGATATTGTTTTAAAATTGTGATGGTTTTATTCACGTTTGCTGTCTTAGTTTGATAGCAACTTTTAGCCCCTCTATGTTCAAATTTTCGTTTTGTTATCTGTTATATAACAAATTGTGCAGTAATACGTGCTGTTGGAACACTCCCCAAAAGCTCCTGTTTGAGGACGTGCATATCTCAGTTCCGCCCTGACAAGCCCCAATCAGGGCGGACGGATTGCGGCACTCCAGCCAATAGGCGACGAGCGGGGGGGTTATACCACGCACGCTGACGCTGGGCTATCTACGCCCTCAGTTGAAGTCAGCTTGTGACGAAACCGGTCAGGGCCCAGATACCGCAGCGTCTCTGTAACCAGGAAGTACAGAGTGATCTCCACGGCAACTGTCTCAAACCCGGAACAAAGACTGCAGCGTTACGTTTGCAACGCGGGCGCCCTCTTGGGACAGGATAGCGGTGAATACACTCTATACTTTATGTGCTTTTTTACAAGTGATTGAAATGTACGTGCATTTGAAACAGGGACTTTGTATTGGGGGATTTCTTGATTAAAGCAATATTACACTATTGGTGCCTTTATGTCCTTATATGTTTGCCTGAGGATTTTAACCCATACTGCCCTGGTGGTGATGACGGATGTTGGAGTGAGACTACCTACAGACTAAAAAGGCTTATCTTTTTCATCTTTGTGGTGAGTTTGTACCCCAGAGGGGGAGCGTGCCTCACTTGTGGTGAAGACTTGGGATTGGTGTAGGGTGCACTACAGACCGTATCCATAGAAGAAATACCACTACTAGTTTGACTGTTGCAAAGTCATCACTCAAGTGTTTTATATGTTTTTGGACATTTATCCATAACCAGCGCTGTTTATCATATGGACTCTATGAGTTTTATGCTTTTTATATGATATTTATTGTATTTTACTTTTTATATGTATGAGGTTCTCATTTCATATAAATTTAAATAGCTGCTTCCTTTTATATAATTTGTATCACAGTTTAACAACTCTGATATAAATTCTTGAGCTGAATATATCGTTTATTCCCCATTACTTTTCCAGCTAAACAGTTGGAGGAGTGAGCCACAGGTACCGCATACTAGCACCTAGGCGCCGAGAAGTGCAAATTTGGGCCAGTTATTTTGCACCTTTACTTTATATATATATATATATATATATATATATATATATATATATATATATATATATATATATTAGAGGTCGACCGATATATCGGTCGGCCGATATATCGGCCGATTTTTGGCATTTTTTCATTAATCGGCTTTGGCCGATATTCTGAGAACAGAAGCCGATATTAAAAAAAAAAAAAAAAACTTCAGCGCGGCTTGGAAATGACATCTCTCATAGAAGTCAATACAAGTTGCCTGAAGTTTCCCGTGCAGTGACTCATCTTTGGGCAGCCTGCCAAGTGAGAGAGAAAAGTTACAAATGTTTCTTCTTATTAATGAACTGAACTTGTGAGTAGAAGTTCTCAGTTTAACCATTTAAAGGCTAAATCTTTTCTGACACTTGTAGCTTACAAGTAAAAATCCTGTCTTTTCTGCTAGAAAATCACTTGGAACCCCCAAACATTATATTTTTTTTTTTTGCAGAGACCCTAGGGAATAAAATGGCGGTTGTTGCAATATTTTATGTCACACGGTATTTGCGCAGCGGTCTTTCAAACGCAATTCTTTGGGAAAAAAAATACACTTTAATGAATGTTAAATAAAACTAAACTTTTTTTTTCGTCAAAGTTTTGATTACCTGTTTTTGTGCCTGCTTCCTGATTCCCTTACCGAAGATGGCGGCGGCAGCACCCGAGAGCCGAGAGAGAGATCGGCTTCGGGTGCCGACATCGCGGGCGCCCAGGACAAGTAAGTGTCCATATATTAAAAGTCAGCAGCTGCAGTATTTGTAGCTGCTGACTTTTAATATATATTTTTTTTTTGGCGGAACTCAGCTGCTTTCACACTGGAGCGGGCAGGCGTTGGCGGTAAAATGCAGCTAGTTTTAGCTGCGCTTTACCATAATTTTAGCGGCGATATTCGGCTGCTAGCGGGGTGCTTATAACCCAGCTAGCGACCGATGAAGAGGTTAAATGCGCCCGTGTATCACCGCTGCAGAAGCGCTTTGCAGGCGCTTCAGCAGCAGTGCCCATTAATTTCAATAGGCAGTAGTGATGGAGGAGCGGTATACACCGCTCCAAAGATGCTGCTTGCAGGACTTTTTTTTAACGTCCTGCCAGCGCACCGCCTCAGTGTGAAAGCACTCAGGCTTTCACACTGAGACTGCAGGGGAGCTGTTTTGCAGCCATTTTTACAGGTGCTATTTTTAGCCCAAAAGTGCCTGAAAAACACCCCAGTGTGAAAGGGGTCCAACTGTTAGTTTTTTTTTTTCCCCTTCATCGGCCTAACATATCGGCCCAAAAAAATCGGCATCATATATCGGCCATCGGCCACAGCGATTTCTAAATATCGGCATCGGCCAGAGAAAAACCCATATCGGTCGACCTCTAATATATATATATATATATATATATATACACACACACATACACATACACATACGCATACACACACACACACACATTTAAACCGCATTATTTTGGTGATGTTTAATCACCAGTGGGTTTTTATTTTATTTTTTTGTATGAAGGGGAAAAAAAATATTTTTAGATCTGTATAAAGTTTTGCAAAAAAAATGAATTCTTCATAAATTTAGGCTAAAATATATAGAGAATTCCAAAATCCAAGGAGCACCTTCAGGCTTTCAAGGAACATACATTACACTTCTAATTTCATGACTATCACATTGGAGGTCCTAAAGCACCAGGACAGGAGAAACACCCACAAAATGACCACATGTAAACTTTTATATTCTATTTGACAAATTTTTAGTTGGTTGAAGGTTCGTTTTTACCTTTTAATCATCCATATTTTTTATATTAAAATGGTATAACGTCTAAATGCATCGTCTCTTGACACTGCATTTTCAGTCATTGTCTCAATGTCTTGTTGCTATATTAACATAATGACAATCTGTATGTCCTCAATAAAAAATGTGTGCCCTTGCTGTAGATGGCACGTGAAAGAGAAATTTGCCCTGCTAAGTGCCACATTATTATGGGGAATGTCTGAATACTTTTATGACTTTGCCAAGCAATATCCTGACACAAAACATTGCATGGATCTGGCATTTATACCGCAAGGATACAACATGAGTGGTGGTTTTTTACAATGACTGATAGTTTCCATATAATGTTCCTTTTAACACAGTACCACCTTATCCAATAAATCGTAGCCTTTGGACATTCAACTTATAATTTTCTGCAAACTAGCAGCAAGATTTCATTTTTAACCACTTAAGATTTTAACAAAAGGGCATAGGCAAATGAGTTGGCAGTAATATAAGCAAAAATATTAAATAAGCATCTTTTTAGATGAATTTTTCTCTTTACTTTTGGTTCATTATACTGCATTAATTATTCCATTTGACCTCAAAACCCTTAAAAGATAAAATATTAGTCTTTTTAAAAAAATGCCATTTCCTTACAACATTACTTTAATTGTTTCTGTAAATTTAGCATTTCCGTATGCCTGAAGGTCAGTCAGGTATTTTGTGTAATTTCAAACGATGGGTCCAAATAAGCCAAAACTTTTTCAATTTAGTACAGCAAAAAATAAACAGTGGGTAAAATAAGTATTGAACACCTCACCATATTTCTATACATTTCCAAAGGTGCTATTGACATGAAATTTTCACCACATGTCGCTAACAACCCATGCAATCCATACATACAAAGAAACGAAAACAAATCACTTCAGAAATTAACTTCTGTGTAATCAGAAATGTAAAAAGAGAACGAAAATGAATGCAGCCACTACATCTAAGGATGCAATAATATTACCTTCTGTTTTTTGGTTTAGTTGCACTTTGTCAGATTGAAGTCTAGCATCTTCCCAACAGAATGAAATCATACTTGCCTAGGTGGATGCAGCATCGGTCCGATGTTCCCTGGCGCCTCTACACTGAGAACGGATCGATCGAACACAGCCGATGGCTCGGTTCTCACCGCTCCGCAAGCAGAGAGCTCCTGACTGTCAATCAGCAGCTCTCTGTTACTCCACGCTCACTGGAGCACTGAGCTGTGGAGGGTGGGGAGCAGCCATCTCAGGCTCTCAGCATTTTGCTGCGGCCAAGATGGGTGTCGGGCCAGGCACCTGATGGATCCAGACTTTATTGTCGCAATGACACGGTGCCTGGGCTCATATCGATGACGTCAGTAGAGAGCAGACTTCAGTCCGTTCTCTGCTGAAAAAGGGTCACAGGAGTGCAAAACGAGGCCCATAGAAGCCATAGGAGAAGCCCAGTCAAACGAGCTTAGGCTGGACTTCAAGTACAGAGGTTACTAATGAACTATGCATCTCAAGTACATTAAAGTGATTCTAAAGGCAGAAGGCTTTTTTTTCCCCCTTAATGCCTTCCGTGCCTTTTAAGGTAAAAAAAAATCAGTCGCCAATACCTGCCAGCAGTCTCTCTCTCTCTCTCAAAAATCCTCTGTTGCATTCAGGCTGTCCCCGCACTGCAAGAGTTAAATGCTTGTTTAGGCCTAGGGGAACAAAAAAGCAGTTTTACTTATCTGATCCTCCGGCTCCCTCCATGCTGCAGCCTCTTCTCTTATGCCCTGGTGGTCGCAGGTCCTCCGACACTGTTAAGACCTGCTCTGCTTTGGATGCAAATACACAAAGGAATAATCCCACCACTGGAGCATAAGGGAGCGTTGACTAGGGTAAGTAAACCTGCCTTTCCCATCCCCTAGACCTAAATCAGCAATTAACCCTTGCTTTAACACCACTGCAAATAAGGATATTTATTTTCCTTTGAGTTGGGCTTTAAACACACAACACTGGTGTTGTGATTTAAGTGTACATATTCCTACTAAGTAATGAACTTTCTTAATGTTACAAATTTACATTCCACAATGACTTGACTTTGGTTGAAAACCGGAGATACAAATAACAAACAGTGGGAATTGTCGAGAATTGCATCCCTAACCAGCTCACAGCATGGAAATGGCTCTGAAAATGCTCTGCAGCTAGGAATACTAATTTTGTGCCGGTTTGTCTTCTGCAAGTTTTTTGACTGAGCTCATTAAATCATTCATTTTTTTTTCTACTCAAATAATTTGCTTATTTTCATCAGAATTAATGCAGCAACATAAATGCTCGACGGGGAATATTTCTTATTCAGATTCTTGGTGTAATAGTCCATTAGCTAATTTAAAGGCATATTTTTTTGTAGAATGTTGAACAACACTTGAAAGACCCTGGACTTTAACTTTATCCGTTACTAATACCACTGCAATTAATATTCATATTGCTTTATCGGTTTAAATGTAGTGAAATTTTATTGAACAGGTGGATTTCTATTTTTGTGCACTTTATAAGTCAAGATGAGCTGCCATCTGATATATGTATAATATGCTGGATGCTTTCTGCCTGTTCATTGTCTTTTCTTCTTAAAATGTGTTATTAACTTTAACCATTTGTAATACAGCCAGACGGGAGCTTTTTTATCCTGAGTGTACATCATATTGTCCTCTATCCTACTGCGGCATGCAGTGGCACGATTGCTGTCCTCTGATGTCCTCAGTACACTGTGAATTACAGTGATCAGTACTGGGCTGCTGTGAGTGACCAATCACATGTTCACAAGTTAACTGTTATGGCATCCATTCATGATGGGATTATTTATTGTGATTTCTATGATTGGTCATACTGATCACATGGTACAGGGCCAGTCACAGTGGGCCCTGTATTATGTGATAGCTGTAGCCATCACAGCAGTCACAAAAGTAAACTATGAATCAAGAATGAAAAAGGGTCTCTGTATACATAGTTACATAGTAGGTGAGGTTGAAAAAAGACACAAGTCCAACCTATGTGTGTGATTATATGTCAGTATTACCTTGTATATCCCTGTATGTTGTGGTTGTTCAGGTGCTTATCTAATAGTTTCTTGAAACCACGATGCCCCCCGCTGAGACCACCACCTGTGGAAGGGAATTCCACATCCTTGCCGCTCTTACAGTAAAGAACCCTCCACGTAGTTTAAGGTTAAACCTTTTTTCTTATTTTAATGAGTGGCCATGTGTCTTGTTAAACTCCCTTCCGCAAATTTTTTTTATCCCTATTGTGGGGTCACCAGTATGGTATTTGTAAATTGAAATCATATCCCCTCTCAAGCGGCTCTTCGCCAGAGCGAATAAGTTCAGTGCTCGTGGGGGGCGTGGCTTGGCGAGCGAACAGGATGGCAGCACACTGAGAGAGCTCCGTAGCATATCCAGCCGTAATTAGCCCTACACCCGACCACCAGCTCACAGATGCCGGGCAGGAAACTCTATTCCACTCCCCGCTCTCGCACGCGCCGTGACTCAGCGCTTTACCAGGCAAACACTATCACGGATATCTTTAAAAGCAAGCGGACAGCCGGAGACAACATTGCGAGACCCAAGATGGCGCCGACTCCCCACGAGGAGGACTGCAGTGAGGACTCGCAGTCGGCTCCGGAGGACACGGGCAGGGGTAAGCAGAGATTGGACCACCCCTTAACCTATGCGGATATGTCCGTGATAGCTGCGGACATTAAAGCCACTTTTTCAGCGGCCATCACGGATCTAAAGACTAGCATGCTTGTAATTAATGGCAAGATGGCGGCGGCAGAAAACGCAGGCCGGCAAAGGGACAAGGCCATCCATAAATTAGAAATGTCTACATTGGCTCAATCCCAGCATTTCATTGACATGAATAGGCACATTGAGGACCTAGACAATAGGGGCAGAAGGTCCAATATTAGAATAAGGGGGATCCCCGAGTCTGTGGAACCGGAGCAGATTGTACCGGTGCTCAGGAGAGTGTTTAACAGTTTGCTGGAGAGGCAGGAGGACATGGAGATCGAATTTGTTAGAGCTCACAGAGCCCTTAGGCCTCGGGGCTCTGATTCTGCACCCCCCAGAGATATTGTATGTTGCCTTCAAAGCTTTGTTCTCAAGGAAGATATAATGCGCAAAGCCAGGAGAAGGGAACAGATTGTCTTCAATGGCACAACAATAATGCTGTTTCAGGATCTCTCACAGATCACCCTGAAAAACAGACGAGCACTGCGTCCCTTGCTGGAGAAGCTGAGGGAAAGGGACATCAAATATTCCTGGCGCTTCCCTTTTGCCATATCGGTCTCCTATAATGGTCACCAGCATGTGCTACGTACGCCAGCGGATCTACCGGAATTCTGTGATGCTTTAGACATGGAGCGGATGGATCTCCCTGAGTGGTATGCAGACTTTCTTCAAACCCCCCTAGTGAGAAGTCCTCCTGATTCTCCCTCCACGTCCCCCGACAAGAGGTCAGCAAAAAATCAAAGCCTAACCGAGGTGGTAGCTCCAAGATGGACACCCCGAGGAGACAAGCCGAGTCTATGCGCGAACAGGACGAAGGCTGACTGCCTGCAGCGGTTGCATTTTTCTTCATTCCTTTAATTTTTACGTTTAGCCCTTTTTTTGCTATTTTTGCTGTGTGGCAATTCCTTCCCGGGCAATGAGGCCCCACACTTGCCATCCTCTGCCCAGCCCTAACACCCATCTACATGTTACAGTGACCTATCCTGGTCATGACGGTCCATCAATTTGAGCTCTTAGCTACAGGGTAACCGCCATTCGCAGAAGAATATTTGTGGAATGGGTTGACCTAGTAAGCAGACTGGTATGGGTGTCCAGTTACTAGTTGAATATCGTTTTCTGGTTTAGATCTTCTAATATTGTTTTTTCACTCTTTCTACCGCCTCAGGTGCATTCAGAGACAATATATACTTGCTTAAAAACCTGCTTTTAGAGCTGGGAGGGTACAGACACTTATATTAGCTCATGTGGATGCTAGATGCGTTAGCATGTGAATATATGTCTCTGCGTGTCTATACAGGTATATATATATAATTTTTTTTTTTTTTTTTTTCCCCTTGAACCTGCCTAGAAGTTCATCATACACCATGGTCGGGTGTATCTAACAGTGTTTATAATATGCAGCTTAGACGGCTGTTTATGCAATAGTTCGGTTGTTCTTTAAAGTTATCTCGGCTACCTGTTTATATTTCTTACAAGTTTATACTCGTTACCGTTCTGACTGGTGGGCAGCCGCCTGGTCGTGGTCGCCTCCCGGTGACCCCACAAAGTGCTCCTTTGGGGATCCAAGGGAGCACTACATTAATCTGGTCAGCACCTTCTTCTGGGGAGACGTTTAGGTGTCTCAGAGGGAGGTTTGCTAATATACCATTCTCGTTCTACTTTTCTTTTCTCTAATAACTACCTCTTTTTCTTTATCTCTCTAATCTTTCTGATCTGTGTAAGGTGCCTGACACTTGTATTTTGTAGAGTATAGCCCGAACCTCAGATTATAATCGCTAACCTACGGCCTGTAGCTTTGTTTTCTGCAGCTGGGATTGCCGACCGCCTCCTCCTGGCCTACCTCCATGGCCTACGGCTCACTGGGGCGCTGCCCCTTAGTGATTTCACATAACGTCAGGGGATTAAACATACCTGAACGTCGCTCTACCCTATTAAGAGAGCTTAAAAAAGGTAAGCCGCATTTTGTATTTCTACAGGAGACTCATTTAAAGACACGTCACATTCCAAAAATTACAGACTCTCATTTCCCAAGGGCGTTCCATGCCACGACTCCCGATTCCAGATCAAAGGGGGTCTCCATACTGGTTGGCAGGGACGCCCCCTTCGAGCTGTCCGAACAACTGTGTGACCCTAAAGGCAGATTTGTGTTCCTGAAGGGGATGTATGGGGGTTCTCCAATAACATTGGCGAACGTATATTTTCCAAACAAAGCCCACGTTACATTTTGCCAACATGTAGTCAGAACGCTCCAGGGTTTTGCTGCCGGTTGCCTGATATTGGGTGGGGACCTTAACGTTCCCCTAAGCCCACTTTTAGATACCTCCAATAATAAGACCTGTGTTACATACAGAATTCTCAAAAGGATGAAGTCCCTTTTACAGTCCTTACACCTTGTGGATATATGGCGCTTTCTTAACCCAGACGGTAGAGATTATACGTATTACTCGGTGCCACACGCGAGATATGCTAGGTTGGACTACCTGTTTGTGTCACAGAGGGATCTGCATAAGGTCACGGGGGCGCACATAGGTATACAGACAATTTCGGACCATTCCCCAATCTCCCTTTCGCTTGACTTACTGAAGACCGCACATAGACAAGCAACATGGAGACTCAATACTTCATTGCTGACTGATCCTGTCCTCCTGCCCACGATCACCAATAACCTGATAGAATATTTCAAAAGTAATGCCACTCCAGGGATAGACCCTTTGATTTTATGGGAAGCCCATAAATGTACTATTAGAGGGACGCTGATAGAATTGGGCTCCAGACGTAAAAAAGAACGAGAAGCTCACATAAAGAACCTGACGTTACAAATATACGCCCTGGAAACGTTGCACAAACAATCCTTATCGATTAATTCAGCCAAGCAACTTCTTGACGCTAGAAGATCCTTGCAGCAGTTATTCGACTTTAAAGCTAAACGCCTCCTGTTTTTCAAAAGACGTCTTTATTACGAATCGGGGGACAAGGCGGGCAGATTTTTAGCTAGAGCTCTGAGGGAGCATGCCTCCACCAACAATATTGCGGGCATCAGGAGTGATGCTGGCAAACTTGACGTGGCGTCAGAGGCGATAGCTGAACACTTCCATAAATTTTACAGTAAACTTTACAACTTACCCCCGCAACATAGACAACCACACATGGAAGGGGATAGAACACAAATTATTCAGGACTATCTTACTCGGAGTGGGCTTCCTTCCTTATCGAACCATGACTCCGAATTACTAGAGACTCCGATCTCGTCAATTGAACTTAGACAGGCGATTAAGCAACTTAAAGCAGGTAAGAGTCCCGGTCCGGACGGGTTCTCGGCCCCGTATTACAAGACTTTTACTGACATTCTCATGGACCCGCTTGGAAGGGCCTTGAACTCCCTGTCCACACCTAGACAAGTGACGCCTGACTTTTTGTCAGCACACATTGCGGTTATCCCAAAGCAGGGTAAAGATCCAGGGGAATGCTCCAACTACAGACCCATATCATTATTAAACCTTGATGTAAAATTATTCGCGAAGATTATTGCCTTGCGACTGAGTCCACTCCTACCGAAACTGATCGGTTTGGAACAGGTGGGCTTCATGCCTGGCAGGGAGGCAAAAGATAACGTCACTAAAGCACTTCTTTTAATTCATGCAGCACAGATACGGAAAATTGAGGGCTTTCTCCTATCCACGGATGCGGAGAAGGCCTTCGATCGAGTAGCTTGGGATTTCATGATGGCTGTGTGTAGACGGGTGGGTTTGGGAGTACACATGCTTTCGTGGATAGCTGCACTCTATCAGAATCCATCAGCACATCTGAAAATTAACGGCACACTGTCTAATAAAGTTCACATTACTAATGGGACGAGGCAGGGCTGCCCGTTGTCGCCCCTCCTATTTATCCTCTCGTTAGAACCCTTTATTAGAATAATCCAAAACAACACCACGATACAGGGATTTCGGGTGCAGGACAGGGAGTTTAAGACAGCGGCTTATGCCGATGACCTTTTATTTTTTCTTACAAACCCGACTGTTACCCTACCCAACTTACTAAAGGAATTTGCTTACTTTGGGTATCTCTCAAACTTAAAGATAAATTACTCTAAATCCGAGGCTTTGAACATTTCACTTCCAGACAAACTACTTACTCTAACCAAAATTAATTCTACATTTAGGTGGGACCCTGGAGCACTTAAATACCTTGGGATCTGGTTGACCCCCCAGCTACAGTCTATCTTTGAAAAAAACTATCCACCACTTCTCAGGAGTTGTGAGAGGGATTTTAAGGATTGGCATGTGAGGTTTTTCTCCTGGTTTGGTCGTGCGGCAATCATACGGATGGTGACCCTGCCTAAGTTCCTATATGTGATGCGTACACTGCCGGTAAGGGTCCCACAGAGATTCTTTGGGGCATTGAACTCTGTCATCCTGAGGTTCCTATGGCACCACAGAAAACCTAGAATAAAACTTGTGACACTGATGAAATCTAAAGACATGGGTGGGATCGGCCTGCCAAATTTTAAAAATTATTACCAGGCATCACATATAGCTAGAGTAATAGACTGGCACTGTCATGCCCACATGAAAGATTGGGTGAGCCTAGAAGCATGCTTATGCCCGGTCCCTCTCACTCACTCCCCGTGGATTCCTTGGCACAGTCAAAAGTCTGACCTTTGTAAACACCCCATCACGAGCACGACACTTGAGATATTACACAATCTAAGCAAGCAAGGGGATATCACCACATGTCCGAGCCCTCTGACTCCCCTGAAGGATAACCCTGGCTTTGCTCCAGGCGTACGGAATTCCTCGCTCAGGTCGGTGTCACGGAGCACTCCGTTACTGGCGGGTGGTTGTTTTGAGGGGGGAAAGATACGAGACTGGACTTCCCTCAAATTAGAGAACGATCTGCCTCACTTAAGACAGTGGACCTACTTTCAGATACGAAGTTACCTAGGTAAATTTGGTAGCCAGCAGGACATGAATAGACCCCTGACTGACCTAGAGTTGGTGTGTCGCGACAAAGCACCTTTAGATAGAGCCACGTCAATTGCGTATGCTTGGTTGCGGCGTTCCGGGGCCGGGGGGACGGGTGATCACTGGAGGAGGTGGTCGGAGGATTTGGGCGAGGAAATATCTGAATGTAGGTGGAGGTTTGCCTGTATTCTAGCGCATAAATGTTCGATTAGTACAAAACTGCAGGAAACAAATTACAAATTGCTGACACGATGGTACAACACCCCTGACAGACTCCACAAGTCGGATGGCCAAAAACCAGATATTTGTTGGAGATGCCAGTCGGATCGGGGCACTTTGATTCACATATGGTGGCATTGTGCCCGGATCACACCCTTCTGGTCTACAATTCGGTCATTTATCAAAAAAATTACTGAAACAAAGATAGAGTTGGATGCAGCCTGCTGCCTGTTGCATGTGACCAACTATTCCTTTAAGAGATATAAACACTCCCTGACAAAACACTTGCTAAACGCGGCCAAATCTCTGATTCCTCTTCATTGGAACTCGCCTCGGATTCCTTCCTTGGCAGATTGGCTGAATAAGGTAGGGGACCTGTACGAAATGGAGGATACATTGGCCCAAGATAAAGGTACAGGGGAGAAGTTCCGCGAAACTTGGCAGCCGTGGTTGCTATTTAAATACTCTCAGGATTATATAGCGGCCAAATCGGGTCTCAACCTATGAGAACATTGTATTTAATGTCTCAATTTTAGGAGATCACTACAGCCAGAGCTGCTCATTGGAGGTCTTATTCGGAGCCCCTATGACACTTTTAGATGGGTTTCATGAAGTACTTATCTCATGTTAGGCGCCTTGTTCTTTACTCTTTTCTTCCTTTCTTTACTTTCTTTCTTTCCTTCTATTTTTTCTCCTACCCTTTCTTTTTCTAACCCTCTCTTGGTTCTGTTCTTAAAGTGCAATCAAAATTCAGATTAGCAGATGATGAATACAAGGTTTGGGATTCACATATCAATACTCTCCCCTCTTTCCTGGGTTATAACTAAACTCGTTTATGTTCATTCGATAGACACATGGTATTCTGCCTTGTAGTTACTCGCTCAACGAATAATATGTGAATTGTATAAGCCTGTACCCGCCTTCCTGGTATTTTCCGCCCGGTGAAACTAACCAAATTGTACACTTGTGTTAAGTCGTATCTCAAATGACTGTATTGATTGTTTTTGTGCAGTTGCATCTGCGTTATGCGAATTATGCGCACCGCTCCTTTTCAATTTTCAATAAACTTTTAAATGAAAAAAAGAAAAAAAAAAGTTCAGTGCTCGTAACCTTTTCTCATAACGAAAATCCTCCAGACCCTTTATTAGCTTTGTTGCCGTTCTTTGTACTCGCTCCATTTCCAGTACATCCTTCCTGAGGACTGGTGCTCAGAACTGGACAGCATACTCCATGTGCGGCCAGACCAGAGTCTTGTAGAGCGGAAGAAATATAATTTAACTCTGGAGTTAATCCCCTTTTTAATGCATGCCAATATTATCTTTGCTTTGTTAGCAGCAGCTTGCTGAGGCTATCATCTACTAGGACCCCCAGGTCCTTTTCCATCCTAGATTCCACCAGAGGTTCTCCCCCAGTGTATAAACTGCATTTGTATTTTTGCCACCCAAATGCATTATTTCTCTTTTCGTCCATGGACGGACACAGCTCCTTAAATCTTGACCATTGGGTTATGTTCCTGTTCTATAGAAGGACTAGGCAGAACATGTTGGCTATTTAATACATGTTACTTTAACAGTGTTGAACAGCCTCGCCCAGGGGGCGGTCCCTCCGTACATAACCCTCCACCCTGCAGTCAGCAGCCTCCGTTTTTTTTCTGCCTAGTAGAGAAGGACCTGGCTCCATTTGGGCCCAGAGTCCTGAAGAAATTTTTACTTTTTATTTTTGAGAATCTTCTATCAACTGCCGGCTAGGCATGACAGGCAGGATAATATAGATACTTGTAGTCCCCCCAGTCCGGCTATCGAGCGTGAGCAGACCTTGGCTACGTGCGGGGTCGGCCACGACATACCCCCATGGCTCCAGGGGTGGCCGGTGAGCTATGCTCCCAGGGTTCACACATGACCGGGCGGCTTCCTGTCTGTCACAGTGGACCGGGCCAACAGCTACTCCGTACTGCTCGGTTGTAGGTCTGTCAGGAACGCACCAGCAGGTCCTCGCAAGGACGGGTAAGTACGGTTCCCTCCTACTTCGGTGGGATGGAACAGCTGGGCATTCCTACGGTGGTCGTTAGGGGGTCCTCCTATCCTCCCCTCTCTCCCTCTGTCACCCCTTTTTTCCTCCTCCCCTTGCGGGACTCGCTGCGACCGGGGAATACATTTAGGGGGGCTCCAGGTCCCGTGGGGGGCTGTGGGGGTGTCCAGGCCCGCTCTGTGTGGGGGGTAATAAATTATGGGAAGCTTCCGCTGCTGGCCTTCTCGTCCACCTCGCTTACTGGGCGCCATTTTTTTTTAAGTGCTGGCGCCATTTTTCTGGGGTCTGTGCATGGCATTGAAAATCCCATTGGCGGCCATTTTGCCGTGGCTGCGCTATGTTGCAGGTCTGCAATTGCGGGTGGCCATTTTCTTGTGGTCCACGCGCTTTCTCTGATGCACCATTTTGTAGTGGGTTTTGGCCTCTAGTGCTGGCTGGCTTCCTCAACAGCGCGAACGGCGCCATTCACCTCACACAGTTCCTTTGTGTCAGGTATCTTGACTAAGTCCCTGAGAGCTGTCAGTGGGCAATATGGAGTCAGAAGCTGCCGTTTTTCCCCAAACATTCCATAGGTAGCAACCGGTGCCCCTGCACCTGCGGTTCCCATGGACGCTTTGTCGGCAGTCCGGGAGTCATTTTGTTGCCAGGGTGGAAGCGGCGTGCGAGCGTAAAGGGGGTACTAAGTGCCCCCTCCCCCTGTCATCGCCTGGGGAATGTTTTGAGTCAGACTCGGGCCTGGCTGCGGCTCAGGAACCCAGTTCTGGTCTGTCAGAAGAGGCGAACCTGGGACCTTCCCTGTGAGGAAGACCCCTCATCCCGGGTCAGCTCAAGACAGGACACTGGTAAGTGCACTTAGCGATGCTGTGAGTGACACTCTCAAGCTGGAAGATACAGCTGGGACTTCCACAGCAGGGTCTGTCCCTTTTTGGGTCGCACAAACCGACCCGCTCTGTTAAGCTTTTTCCTTGCGTCGATTTCTTTGACCAGTTCATAGATAAAGAATGGGAACGGCCGCAGAGGCCCTTTGTGGTCCCTCAGCGCATGGCGCTCCGTTACCCGTTTGAAGAGAGCCTTTTGAAAAAATGGGCTTCTCCGGTCGTTGATCCCCCGGTCTCTCGGTTAAATAAAGTAACCACTATCCCGGTAGAGGGGGACCCCTGCTTTTAAGGACCCTACTGATGGGAGGTCTGAAGCGGTGAGCCGCTCCATGTTCACCATGCTGGGGTCAGCATTGCGGCCTATATTGGCTGCCACCTTGGTGTCCCAGACACTCACGGAGTGGGCAAAAATATTGCACCAGAGTGTGGAGGAGCATCAGCCACTGGCCAAACAGCTGGTACAGGGACTTGTGTACGTCTGTGATGCAACCCTGGATGCAGTCCCCTTGCTCTCCAGGACCTCTGCATCTGCGGTGGTATTGCGCCGTCTAATATGGTTGAAATGCTGGTCCGCTGACCAAGCTTCTAAGAAGACTCTGGCAGATTTGCCTTTCAATGGTGGGAGGCTTTTTGGTGCCTCACTGGACTACATCATTAAGGATGTCACTGGAGGTAAGAGCACACCTCTCCCTCAGCCCACTAAGGGGAAGGAGCGTGCTTTGCGATTGGCGAAGACCACCATCAATTTGTGGCTCTTCCATTTGGCCTAGCATCGGCACCAAGAGTTTTCACCAAGGTGCTCGCCCCGATTCTAGCTTTGCTGAGACAGCACAGCATTGCTATCGTAGGCTACTTGGACGACCTTCTTCTGAGAGCTGCTTCAAGCTCAGAATTAGAGGAGGACGTGTCTATTGCCAGTCAGACCCTTCGGGAGTTTGGTTGGATACTGAACCTCCAGAAGTCGGTGTTTGTACCGACCCAGCGCCTAGAGTACTTGGGGTTGATTCTGGACTCCTCGGAGGCCAGAGTCTTTCTTCCCTTGGAGAAGTTGCAGACACTCCAGTCTGCAGTGAGGTTGTTAACATCCCGTAAATGGTCGTCTCTCCGTTTTTGCATGCGAGTCCTGGGCCTCATGGTAGCCTCTTTCGAAGCAGTACCATATGCCCAATTTCACACTCGGGTCTTGCAGAAGGAGATTCTCTCCAAATGGAACAGATCCCCCGTTGTCTCTGGATCGTCAGATTCAGATAAGTCATCTTGTCAGGTCCTGTCTGAGTTAGGTTCGGGAAGTCTTTCCTCCCCTTTCATTGGAATGTGATCACGACGGATGCCAGCCTGACCGGTTGGGGGGGGGGAGTCTGGGGGGTTCAGGCAGCCCAGGGCCGCTGGACTCCGACCGAATCCTAGCTACCAATCAATGTTCTGGAACTCCGGGCGATCAGGCTGTGCCTCTCCAAGTGGTCTCAGAGACTGAAAGGGCGTCCAGTCAGGATCCAGTCAGACAACGCCACGGCTGTGGCAAACGTCAACCATCAAGGAGGAACAAGAAGCTCGGCTGCAGCGTCAGAGGTCGCTCACATCCTACGGTGGGCGGAAAGGAGCGTGCCGGCTCTATCGGCAGTTTACATTCCGGGCGTGGAAAACTGGCATGCGGACTATCTGAGTCGCCAGATGCTGAACCACGGGGAATGGTCGTTACATCCGGAGGTTTTTCAACTCCTTTGCCGGAAATGGGGCACGCCAGACGTCGATCTCCTGGCTTCTCGACTCAATCGCAAGGTGGCGTGGTTCGTGGCCAGGTCCAGAGATCCCTGGGCAGACGTGTTGGTGGCCCCGTGGGGTCAGTATCGGCTAATTTTATGCCTTTCCCCCACTAAAGTTACTTCCTCGTCTACTCCGCAGAGTAGAGACCGAGGGAATTCCGGTGATTTTAATCGCCCCAGATTGGCCCAGGCATCCCTGGTACGCCGACCTTGTGCGGCTGGTGGCGGATGTGCCCTGGCAACTACCAATGAGGGAGGACCTTCTCTCGCAAGGTCCCATTCTTCATCCTGCTTTACAGTCGATGGCTTTAACGTCCTATGGTACTAAGGGACCGAGGCCTGTCGGATTCGGTCATTTCAACCATGTTGAGGGCATGGAAATCTTCTTCTAGGAAGATCTACCATCGCACATGGGAGAGCCTACATCTCTGTGTGAGGAGATGGAATGGCATCCACAGACTTATTCGGTTTCCAGGATCCTGCTGTTTTTACAGCACGGAGTAGATCAGAAACTTGCCTTAAGCACCATTAAGGGGCAGATTTCAGCCTTGGCTGTTTTCTTTCAACGACCCCTGGCGGCTCATTCATTGGTAAGTACGTTTGTGCAAGGGGTCTGACATTTGGCTCCTCTGGTGCAACCACCACTACCTCCGTGGGGTTTGAATCTGGTGCACTCGGCGCTTCAGAAACCTCCTTTTGAAAACCTCAGGGAAATTCCTCTTTTGACGCTCTCTCAGAAGGTGGCCTTCCTGGTAGCCGTCACATCCGTCAGGAGGGTTTCTGAATTGGAAGCCTTGTCTTGCAAGTCCACATATTTGGTCCTCCATAAGGACAAAGCGGTGCTACGCCTGCAGCCTTCTTTTCCTTCCGAAGGTGGTTTCGGCCTTTCACCTGAATGAGGACATTGTACTTCCATCCTTGTGTCCTCGGCCATCGCATTCCAAGGAGGTTGCACTACATTCTTTAGACGTGGTACGTGCCTTGCGGGTGTACCTGTCTGCTACGGCTCCGTTCCGGAGGTCTGACTCACTGTTTGTGTCGTCTGGTCCGCAGAAGGGCCTGGCGGTCTCGTCAGCCACCATTTCTCGGTGGATCAGGCAGACCGTCATCCAGGCCTATGCCCTTAAGGGGCGAGCGCCTCCCTTTCCTGTCACGACGCATTCGACCAGAGCTATTGGTGCCTCCTTGGGCTTTCCGACATCAAGCGTCCGTATCACAGGTGTGTGTAAGGCAGCGACCTGGTCCGTCCGTTCACACTTTTTCAAAGATTTACAAGGTTGATGTGAGTGCATCTTCGGATGCTAGCTTCGGCCGCAAAGTTTTGCAGGTGGCCGTTTGAGGTTGCAACTCCTCCGTTCAGGAGCTCTGCTTGTTTGGGGTGAAAATGTTTTTTTGATTGCTGTGCCCACCCCTCATTTTTTGATACTGCTTTGGGACGTCCCAATGGTCAAGATTTAAGGAGCTGTGTCCGTCCATGGACGAAAAGAGAAAATAACGATTTTACGGTGAGTACAAAAAATTCTTTCTCTGTGGTCCATGGACGGACACAGCACACACCCCTACTCCTTTTTTAGTTTGTACTGTGTCCGTACATGGAAGACAGAGAAAAGGATTTTACGGTGAGTACAAAAAAATCCTATTTTTACATTTTGCTACATTGAACCTCATTTGCCATGTATTTGCCCACCCCATTAATTCAGATCTTTTTGCAAGGTTTCCACATCCTGTGGAGAAGTTATTGCCCTGCTTAGCTTAGTATCGTCTGCAAATACAGAGATTGCACTGCTTACCCCATCCTCCAGGTCGTTTATGAACAAATTAAACAGGATTAGTCCCAGCACAGAACCCTGGGGGACCCCACTACCCACCCCTGACATTTCCGAGTACTCCCCATTTATCACCACCCTCTGAACTTGCCCTTGTAGCCAGTTTCTATCCATATACTCACCCTATGGTCAACGCCAACGGACCTTATTTAGTACAGTAAACGTTTATGGGGAACAGTGGCAAATGCTTTTGCAAAATCCAGATACACCACGTCTACAGGCCTTGCTTTATCTAGATGGCAACTTAGCTCCTCGAAGGTTAATAGATTGATTTGGCAAGAATGATTCGTCATGAATCCATGCTGATTACTGCTACTGATATAGTTCTCATTACTAAAATCTTGTACATATAGTCCCTTATCATCCCCTTCCAGAGCTTACATACTTTTGATGTTAGGCTAACTGGTCTGTAATTCCCAAGGATGTATTTTGGGCCTTTTTAACCACTTCGCATCCCAGCTATAGTCATATGACGTACACATGAGGGATCTCCCAGCCTGGGCGGGCGTCATGACGTCCTGGGCTTCCCTGCCGCCTAGGGGGCGCGCCTGCCCGCGTCACTCAGGAGCCGGTGCACGTGCCCGGCAGCCGCGATGTCCGCCAGGCACCTGTGATAGCCGGTGACACAGCCAAGGGCGTGGATCTGTGTGTGTAAACATACAGATCCACATCCTGTCAGAGCAGAGGAGAGCGATGGTGTGTTCCCAGTACAGAGGAACACCGATCGGTCTCCTCCCCTTGTGAGTCCCCGCCCCCTACAGTTAAAATCACTCCCTAGGATACACATTTAACCCCTTGATTGACCCCTAGTGTTAACCCATTCCCTGCCAGTCACATTTATATAGTAATCGGTGCATTTTTATACATGTGAATGGTGTCAAAAGTGTCCGATGTGTCTGCCGCAATGTCGCAGTCGCAATAAAAATCGTATATCGCCGCCATTACTAGTAAAATAAATATGCCATAAATCTATCCCCTATTTTGTAGACACTATAACCTTTGCGCAAACCAATCAATATACGCTTATTGCAATTTTTTTTTTTTGTATTTTTTTTTACCAAAAATATGTAGAATACATATCGGCCTAAACTGAGAATTTTTTATTTTTTTTTTATGGATATTTTTATAGCAAAAAGTAAAAAATATATATTTTTTTTTGGGTTTTTTTTCCAACTTGTTACTCTTCCTTTTGTTTATAGCGCAAAAACAAAAAAACCCGCAGAGGTGATGAACTACCACCAATTCATTTGGGTACAGTGCTGCATGACTGCGCAATTGTCATTCAAAGTGCAACAGCAAAAAAAAAAAAAACCCTAGGTATAAATTAAGTACCTTGATGCGCCCTTGTGAAGAGGGAGGATTAGCTTTTCCAGACTTATACAAATATTTTTTAGCCACTCAGTTGGTTACAGCCGCATGGTGGTTTAATCCAGATTTATACAACCCTTGTACCCAGCTGGAAGCAGCAGTAGTAGGTTCCGTAGAAGCTCTCAAGGTACGGTTATTTAGGGGCCGTAGGACACTTCATCAGGTGACTTTTCCTATGCTTAATACTATTCGAGCTTGGGAGGCCGGCCTCAGATGTGGGGGTTATCCAGAGGGAGCGATCTCTCCAAATGCCCCTCTATGGCTAAACCCTGCCCTCTCTCAATTCTTTAAAACACCAGACCCTATAGCATGGACCAAATACAATATTAAATTACTTGCTCAAGTGGTTACTGATCAGAGGCTATCTACCTTCTCTACACTAACCTCAATTTTTACTCTTCCTAGCTCTTATCTATTTAGATACTACCAGCTTTCACATACTTTTCATGCACAGTTTCCACAGGATAGCTTAACGATGATACAATCTACTTTGGAATTAGTACTTAGGTCTGAGTGTCTGGATAAGCCTACCTCAAGACTCTATTCTCATCTTAATTTAACTTCTATCCTGCCATTAGGGAGTCTTCGAGCTAGGTGGATTCGATATATACTAGATTTGAGTATGGAGGATTGGAGCTGTGTGTGGGATTTCCCTTTGAGATCGCTGGTCTCCTTGAGGGATCGTGTTATCCAATTTAAACTCGTACACAGAGCATATATCACGCCATATAGACTTCAAAAGATAAATCCTGCTTGTTCCTCTAAGTGTTGGAGGTGCGGAGCAGCTCAATGGGATTTCACACACATCTTCTGGACCTGTCCATATATAGATACATTTTGGATGGAGGTAGTGGATATATTAAATTCTATCACTTCTGCTCCTTTACCGTTTTCAATATCAGTCTGTTTGCTGTGCTTAGTAGAGGATGTTACCCCTATAGAGACCGAACGAATATTTATTAATACAACATTATTCTACGCAAGAAAATCTATTGCATTATATTGGGAAAAAACATCATCCTCCTTCGCTGATATACTGGAAACAATTGATTAATGATAATCTTCAATTGTATAAAGATACTTTATAGGAATAGGGGTTGCCCTAGTAAATATGATAAGGTTTGGGCAAAGTGGCTGGATAAGCAATATACGGCATCTAACATAGAGGGAGGTAACAATTTATAGAAGGGATGTTCCCTATATGGGATATTTGTGTTTAGAATATGATTGGAAATAATAGTGATAATCCATATTTTTTTCTTTTAGTTCTTGTTTTTGCTATGCAAGGTGATGATCGTGTTATTTTACTAATATATTTTAGATTTATTGTGTATGATGTGTTATGTTTTGTTTAAGAAATTAAATAAAAAGATTTATAAAAAAAAAAAAGTGCAACAGCGCTGAAAACTAAAAATTGGCCTGGGCAGGAAGGGGGTGAAAATGCCCTGTATTGAAGTGGTTAAATATTGGTGCTACATTGGCTTTTCTCCAAACAGCTGGTACCATTCCAGTCAGTAGACTGTCAGTAAAAATTAGGAACAATGTCTGGCAATTACTTGACTGAGTTCCCGAAGTACCCTTGGGTGCAAGCCATCTGGTCCCGGTGATGGCTCTGTAGAGCCATCCATGTTCGGATTGCTTTTCAGAGAGCATTTCACAGGCAGTGAAGAGAGCTGCCTTGCCACCGGCTTTTAACTTTTTTCACCTCACAGAAGCAACCCTCTGAATTCCACAGAAGCAACCCTCCATTCACTTGAATGGGTCACAATCTGTGGATGTATAGTGGGTATAATTCCCACCACAGCTGCGAAACAAAGAATTGCAGCCAGCCACTGCAGGTGCACACCTCCCAGTGGCTGCCTGTGCCGCTAAAGAGGGTAGCTGTTGAGGGATGGTAATACTGTGGCCCAATCACAAGATTTTACTGCCCCCTAACTTGAAGTGTGAATGAGTCCCAATAGTGCAACCAGTCACAGGTCTCCGATCACTACCACACCACAGTGTTGCCAGACCGGTGAAACTAGAATCTGTGTTCCTGATTTTGTCTGTTTATGGATCTTATTTCTGCTTGTTGCCTGGACCAATCCTTTGTCCGTATTCTGATCATGTCTCTGCCTGCACCCTACTGACCCAGCTGCACGTCCGACTGCCTGTTACTGCGAGACGCCAGTCCCAGCCATCCACTGCAGACAACTGTACTACTGGAACCACAGGAGCTCTTTTCTTTTAGCTTCCTGTACTTTTTGGACAGTGAACATGGCATTGCAGTATTACAGTACATCGGTTTTGATACAATTGGTTGATTTCTGTTATTCACAAGATACAATGTCTGGTAAGTAATCAGTCAAGGCACTGAAAAATTCTCAAACATATGGTATCCCCATATTTGGGAGGAGTTGCAGAATGCCTTTTTGGGTGTAATTCTAAGTATGCCTATAATGTGTGTGATGCTAGCCATACACCTGTCAAAATATCGTTCAAACGAGTTTTCGAAAAATTAACACATGGTCGTGAGAGCAAACTATTTTGTAATCAACAAATTTTGATTGATAAATTGTTCAACAGACATAAATGAAGTAGTTTTGTTTGTTTTGTCACATATGCCTAGTGCAAACTATAAGGGCAAGAAACAAATTAGCCTTTTCAAGTTCTCGTCAGTTCGTCTGCAGTTTTCCAAACTTTTCCTTCGATTTTTCGGCTCAAACATTAACCGTTTTTTTTTTTTTTATTTGTGCCCATTAACTAGACGATAAACAAACGAACTTTCCAAATTACAGATTTTCAAAGACTTTTTGTATTGGCCACCATTAGACATATCTTATACATTGACAACTGTGTGTTAAAAATAAAAATTCTTGCCTGCATTTCCCAAAAAATACATTTCCAAAGACTCCTTATGCCTCTTAGAAAATACCTTGGACTGTTTGCTTTCCAAATCGGGGTAATTTTGTGATGTTTTACACTGTCCTGTTGCTACAGGGCATTCTGAAATGTGATAGGTAGCCAGGAAATTTGATGCTCCTTCAAAGCCAAAGATTTTGAAGCCCTTTATGCATTTAGACTGTGAAAAAAACTCACACGTGGTATCCACATACTAGGGAGGTATGTGTTTTTGGGGTGTAATTATAAGTTTGCCCATGCTCTGTGAGAAATAACTTGTTTAAATTTTTGGGGAAAATAAATTCCTTTTTTAACTTCAAAAAACTCCATACCTCTTACCTCTCATGCCTCTTACATAAATACCCTGGACTGTCTACTTTCTCAAAAGGGGTGATTTGGGGGCGTATTATTTGTACTGTCCTGGCAATTAAGGGCCTCGTATGAGGTAGGCCATCAGTACATCAGAAATGATCAATTTTCAAATATATATCTTCTGCAATAAAGTGCCTATACCTGCCTGCGCTATACCTGGATGTCCTGACAACTACAGTATCCTCTGTCAGTTGGCTCCATCAGAGCTCTCCCTGGGACAAGTGCTGTAGGCGCCCCACAGCCCTCTCCTGACGGGCCGTCTTTTCGGTCAGTGAGTGGCTCACTCGCGGCTTGTCGGCAGCTGCTTGATGAGCCTGTGTCTGTGAAGCCAGCCCATCCATCGGTCTTCTCCTCTATTCTGAATCTGAAGCACAGATGTGTTCCTTTTTTTAAGGCTCTCTGTTGGAGGAACTGTTTGACGCTATTTATTCACCTTCACTTGTGAGTGTATCGATTTTTATCCTTTTATATCCAATAAAAAGACGTTATTGCACCATGAGCATGTGCGCTCGTATTCCCTTTTTGTTTTCACAGCTATCAATTCCCGTTGATCACTGAGCTGCAAGGAGTATGGTGCCTACCAGATTGCTTCGCATTAAGCATTCTCATTAAATGATTCTGTGGTCAGTGTGTTATCACTTTGGACTGGACAATTTTAGCGCAAAGACTATTTTTGTTTATTTTTCTATTTACTAGTGGTGGATGAGTTTTGTCAATACTTAATTTATGTCTATTAAAATTTCATTTTAGAAATAGACTTTATAATTTAGCAATAAAAAAAAGACATGAAAGTTGTTTTAAGCATAATTTTTCTTCAAACCTTGAAAAATTATGTAGATTGTCATTGGGGGTGGGGGCAAGGATTTAGAATAACTATACATTTTAAAACCACAGTGCTTTTATGGATGAGTGTTCTACTACTTCATGTGCTGATAAGTCAAGACAAGATAGCTGCCCGAATGTTAAAGTACAAAAGCTTTTGCTAGCGTATGCTATCTTTTTAAATATTTAAAGAAATTGCATGTTTTAGGATTCTGAGTAAGTCTGAAATATGTGACTAGACAAGCATAAACTATTACAATCTACAGAACCCACTCAGATCAACAATCTATAATTTGTCAGTTTTGTACTGACAAATTATAGTTATTGTAGCGTGAACATCAGCAGCTTTCTGAATCATTTCAGACTAAAAATTTTAAATGTGTACTCCAAGGGTTAATCTTATGTTTAGCCTCAAAATATCCTTTTCAGTTTTTTGGCCTTGTGTCCTCTTGGCGTAGAACATTTTTTGTTTTGGGGGGATGATTTGATGTGCTTGCTTTTTTTTTTCTTTTTTTTTTTGCGTTTTTCAAATACAGTGCTTTACTGACCTCACTAGGGCAACTTTGTACTAATTGTATAAGCATTACAGACATCCCGGAATTAACCTGTCTCGCACAACCCATTTATATGTTGAAGACTTTTACATTCAACTAAACTGTCCTTTTCAGAAACGCTTATACCTGATGTAGGGTTCTATCAAGGTCAGTATAGTACTGCTGCTTCATCCCGGATACTTATATGCAAATTCCCATCTTTCTGCCTCAACGCTTTCTGCATTTGCAGTGGGCGATCAGCATTTTGAACCAGTAGAAATTCAAAAGTTCAGAGTAGTCAGAACCAGAATAGTCCAACATCTTCCATTTGGTTTGGAAACAAATGTTCAAGTAGAAAACCGTGAACAAGTACCTGCTGCTTCAGATGAGTTAGCACTCAGGCTCCTCTCAAGACACAAAGTGGGGAGCTAGCCCAGATCGTCACTGTGTCACTTCCAAATATAGCTTTGGATGGCTGCACTGCAAGTCTTCAAAGAAATTGCTTTATTGTACAAATGCAAATACATAAAGCACTCCATATGCACTGTTGGGAAGGGATGGAATGTTTGTGTTTCACACTAGTCTCAGTACAGTATACACACACACACACTTGTTTTGCCATCCATTTCTATTTAAAACTGAATGGGTTGTTTTACAAGGTAAGATTTCACATGTACTTTTTACCACTTCCTATCAAGTGTACGTATACTGTATATACATCCAGGAAGCAGTTATACCAGGATCATGGCTGCAGCCATGATCCTTGTGTCATCATTTAGGGCCAACGATTGGGATTTGTGGCTGTACAGCCACCCAATTGCCTTTTCAGCTCTCAGAAGGGGGAATAGTAAACCCCAATCTCTCAATAAAGAGTACCTGTCACTTAAGCTTTCACAAGGGAATGTTCATCCCCTGTGATAGCAATAAAGTTTAAAGAATAAAACCAACATTAAATTTAAGTAAAATTAAAACCTTTTGCAATGTTGTGTGCAAATGTTCACACAGGTCCCGCACATATATGTCAACAGTGATTGCACCACTGCACACGTTAAAGTGGAAGCAATAATTCAAGTGCCAGAGCTCCCTTTAAACTGGTAACCCACTAAGCCTTTTAAAAGCGTTGCCTATGGACAATTTTAGGTTTGTTGTCATTTCACAGGGGTGCACAATTTTTTAAAGTGTTTGAATGTTTGGTATCTAATGACTCGCAGTATCCAGTGTAAAGCCAAATTACAGATCTGGTTGCCAAGGAGCCCACTGATCCAGAACCTGCATGAAAAATCAGTGACTGCAGCCTATGGATAAAATAAACATCTTGGAATATTTTCTTGAGAGGGAAAACATATCCATATAAGAATTTAAGCTTTGTTCTGTAGAGAAGTAGTACAGCACCAAAGGACAGGCAAAAACCGAGACTCTGAGTGGGAAGGGAAATCTAGGAGCATTTCCCTACAACTTTTTTTTTTTTTTTTTTTTTTTTTTTGACAGTAACAGTCATGATGAGTAAATATGAAGTGCAGCCGTCTCAAAATGTATAATTGCTCATCGATGAGCATGTTATACAAGGAAGCAAACTGCTCTTGCTCATCATTGCAGTTTGCTAGACCACTTATCCCAGCAGCAATTGCACATGCATGCCTATGAGCATTCTCTTGTGAACTTACCCATTATGAAATCAGCACTGTCCCAGTCAATGGGCAGTCAATGAATCCAGCGCCTAAGCAGCATAGGATATATGGCCCAGCTCAGTAGCCTTAACCACTTCCATACAGGGCACTTATACACCTTCCTGCCCAGACCAATTTTCAGCTTTCTGCGCTGTTGCACTTTGAATGACAATTGCGCGGTCATGCTACACTGTACTCAAACTAAATTTTTATCATTTTGTTTCCACAAATAGAGCTTTCTTTTGGTGGTATTTGATCACCTCTGGGATTTTTATTTTCTGCTAAAAAAAATAAAAGGCCGATTTTTTTTTTTTTTTTTTTTACGTTTTTTGTTTTGTTTCAGTTATAAAACTTTGTAAAGTACGTTTTCTCCTTCACTGACGGGCACTGATGGGGCTGCACTGACTGGCACTGATAAGGCGGCACGGATGGGCATGGATAGGCAGCACTGATAGGTGGCATGGATGGGCACTGATAGGTGGCACGGATGGGCATGAATGGGCACTGATAGGTGGCATGGATGGGCACTGATAGGTGCCACTGTAATGTGTTGTACTAATGGATGCCAATCAGTGCCACACAATGCCTGCCAATCCGTGGTGCCCATTGTGGGCACTGATTGGCATCCATTAGGCATTTCTAATTGCCATCCCTGGTGGTCTAGGGTGGCATACCTTATGGTGGGCATCCCTGGTGGTCCAGTGTGGGCATCCTCGGGGGGGCTGCGCTGATAATTGATCAGCACAAACCCCCCCCTGTCAGAGGAGCAGCCGATCGGCTCTCCTCTACTCGCGTCTGACAGACGCGAGTGAGGAAAAGCCGATCACCGGCTTTTCCTGTTTACATCGTGATCAGCCGTGATTGGACACGGCTGATCACGTGGTAAAGAGTCTCCGTCAGAGACTCTTTACCTAGATCGGTGTTGCGGGGTGTCAGACTGACATCCCGCAACAACGATCGCCGCGATGCGCGCCCCCGGGGGCGCGCAGCGGCTCAATATCCTGAAGACGTCATATGACGTCCAGTCAGGATATTGAAACCACTTTGCCGCCGTCATTTTGCAATCGGGCAGGCGGCAAGTGGTTAAACAGGCAGCCAAAGGAAATGGGAATCTTGGGCCTCCCTGAAAAGGGCACAGTCCAGTGCACCAGCTCACGAGGGATCACAAGCACGTTCCAGCACTGCTTCTGGTATTTTTCGTTTTGAATTTTAAAAATAGTTGTCTTTAGCACACCATGCCAGCTGCCCAGAGTGTTCCGAAAGTTTTGGGCTGTTCTTGGCTGAAGGGGCTCGGTGGATGAAAGTTAATGAAGAATTGGGCAGCTTGCAACTCCACTGGAACTATAAACCCTCCACTTAGCTAAGATTATATATATATATATATATATATAATCAAGGTCTAGGCATTTTGTCTCTTGATTGGCCACAGTGGAAGTCTGCAGCAGCATTTTGTTCGACAGGTTAAATTAGAAAGCTAGGAGTTATTTTCAGGATTGCGTGAGGTTGGTATAATGTGTAAATTACACTTCTGTTAAATGACCCTGCTGTGAGCATGGCGGTAAAGTTAGTCGACTACTGCCAGTCTCTTTGCATCATTTGAATTGAAGTAGTCATGTCAATAGAAGAAAATGCAGTTGTTCTTTAGGTATTTCAGTATGTCTACACCCGTGAATTTATCTTTATAGCCAGCATCCTCATTGGTTTGACTGGCTACAGGGACAAAGAAAAGTGCATGATTGGTGCTTAACCTGCATATGTTCTAATTTTTTTATCATGATGGCAAAATTCTTGTATTGCAGAGTAATACAGAAAGGTAAAGTGCTGTAATTATTGCCTGCTTTTATTAAGAAATCATAGATTTCTATACAACAAAGCATGTTTCGTGCCATATGCACTTTCACATTTAAAGTGGAACTTCACTCTGCCTATCAACATTGATTATTTTAAAATCCTCATGCAGGTAGCATTCATAAATGGGAAAGTATGTATCATATTTACTTGTGTTTATTTTTTTACATTTCATCGGTTACTTCCTGGTTTTATACATCCCAGGAGTCTTCAAAAGGGGAGGAGAGGATGGTGTTTTCTTAGCTAAGCGCACACTCATGCATGCTTGAGCTAAGGGAAGATGGATGCTACATGAATTATCTGCCCTTACTCAAGATGGCCACAGCCAAAAATGCTAGGGGGTGTTTTCCACAGTGATTTTTCAACAAAATAAAGCACAGACATGGATGGACGGGAAAGGTTTGCGTTGAATATAAAAAATTAAATAGTGTTTTCGGTTGGTGATGCTCAGATGCAGAGAAGATCTACTTTAAGATTATGTGCCTGATGCAATGGGTAAGTGCCCTAAACAAAGTCGAATGTGGTACCTTTTTCACAAGTAATTTCACGTATTGACCAAATTTATGTTGATGGGAAAAAAAAATCATACATTACATGATTCCAAATCTTTTGGTGTAAAATGGGACCCATGGTTTATTTACTGCCACTCAGATTGAGTTGATTCTAACGACTATATCAACATGAGTTCTTGGAGTATAAATTTCGGAGAAATCATAGTACAGGACAGTGACTGTATAAAAATTGACACATTTAGAAAAATTTGTGTGAGAAGAGAGCAGTGGTGTCAGGAACAACAATGGTACAGAGGAAAGAAAAAATTAAATCTGCTTATCAATGGTAACATATAGCGGAAGATGCATTCCTAGATAACTTACGGGAAACAATCAACCGTTGTTTAATGATTAGACCAAGGGCACCATTTTTTTTGTCCTAGTAAAGCATAGTATGATATAGAGCAGTGTTTCTCAATTCCAGTCCTCAAGGCGCCTCAACAGGTCATGTTTTCAGGATTTCCCTCAGATGAAATGGCTGTGATAATTGCTAAGGCAGTGAAACTGATCAAATCACCTGTTCAAAAATAACGGAAAGCCTGAAAACATGACCTGTTGGGGCGCCTTGAGGACTGGAGTTGAGAAACACTGATATAGAGTGTGAAATATATTTTCTACTCGGTTTATGGAATCGATGCAGAGTTTAACGTGGGAGAAGGGTACATATTGAGTTTTCCAGTGAAGGGCCATCACCCAATGGATAGCAACACAAACTGTATGAATCAGTCTGATTTGTAGTGTGGTAACTTCTGAGATTGGAGCAAATAATAAACATTGAAATGGGGTAAGGGAAAGTTGACCATCTGCTTTTTTAGAGGCAAAGGTGTCAAGCTTTCTCCTCCAAATTGGAGCAATGTGTGAGCATTCCCAAAAGAGATGGAGAAATGTACCCAGTGTATGGCATCCCCTAAGACACTGTGGGGAAAAATAGCATGGGATTTAACTGGGGTTTGGTTACCATCTTGTTTGCAGTTTCAGCGCTGTTTCTCTGATGTTAACCACTTAAGCCCTGGACCATTTGGCTAGCCAAAGACCAGGCCACTTTTTGCGATTCGCCACTGCGTTGCATTAACTGACAATTGCGCGGTCCTGCGACGTGGCTCCCAAACAAAATTGGCTTCCTTTTTTTTCCCTACAAATAAAGCTTTCTTTTGGTGGTATTTGATCACCTCTGCGGTTTTTATTTTTTGCGCTATAAACAAAAATAGAGCGACAATTTTGAAAAAAATTCAATGTTTTTTACTTTTTGCTAGAATAAATATCCACCAAAAATATATAAAAACCATTTTTTTCCTCAGTTTAGGCCAAATTACGTATTCATGTTTTTGGTAAAAAAAATCGCAATAAGCGTTTGATTGGTTTGCGCAAAAGTTATAGGGTCTACAAAATAGGGGATAGTTTTATGGCATTTTTATAAATTTTGTTTTTTTTACTAGTAATGGCGGCGATCAGCGATTTTTATCGTGACTGCGACATTATGGCGGACACATCGGACACCATTTTGGGACCATTGTCATTTTCACAGCGATCAGTGCTATAAATATGCACTGATTACTGTAAAAATTGCACTGAAGGGGTTAACCAGTATGGGGCGCTGAAGGAGTTAAGTGTGCCCTAGCGAGTGCTTCTAACTGTAGGGGGGATGATGGGCTGTGTGTGACACGACACTGATCACCGCTCCCGATTACAGGAAGCTGTGATCCGTGTCCTTGTCGCTAGGAAGACTGGGGAAATGCTTGTTTACATCAGCATTTCCCCGTTCCTCTCCGTGAGATGATCACGAGTATCCCAGCAGACAGTCCGCGGGACTCGCGGCGCACGCGCCACTGGCAGCGCGTGCATCCACAATGCTGCTGGCAGCGCATGCATCCACAATGCCGCTTCTTAAAGGGGACGTGTTTGTGTGTGTATGTATGTATGTATGTATGTGTGTGTGTGTGTGTGTGTGTGTGTGTGTGTGTGTGTGTGTATATATATATATATATATATATATATATATATATATATATATATATATATATATACGCCCATCTGCCTGTCCGTGCCATTCTGCTGACGTATATTGTCGTGCGATGGTCGGCAGGCGTTTAAAAGAAGGTTTTTATCTTAATGCTTTCTTTGCATTAGGATAAAAAATCTTGTGTGTAGAAGCCTCCCCAGCACCCCCCTAATTACTTACCTGAGCCCCATCTCTCTCCAGCGATGTCCACGAATGTCTAAGCTCCCCGCGGCAGTAAGCCAGCCAATCGGGAGAGAGGGGCGGGGCCGGGTCAGTGTTCCGTGTCTGAATGGACACATAGCTCTGACTCTGCTCGGGTGCCCCCATAGGAAGCTGCTGGCTGAGGGGGCCCTAGACAGGAGGGAGGGGCCAGGAGCAGTGAAGAGGGACCCGAGAAGAGGAGGATCTGGGCTGCTCTGTGCAAAACCACCTGCACAGGGGGAGGTAAGTATAACATGTTTAAAAAAAGAGACTTTACAGTCACTTTGAGACCCAATGTTTTTTTTAGTTTTTTTTTTTAGATGCTATAAAGTCTTTATGCAATACGTATTCTTTGTCCATTTACAGATTGTAGTATACCCTTTTGGCTTTTGATTTGTTTGCCATTGGACAGCCTTTATTTAGTGATGCAGTTTTTTGGCAGTTTTATTGAGCATCTCCGTATACATACGTATCCTTATTACATAAACGAAAACACTCCTTTGCACGATTGGATTACCAGACAGTCTGAATGTCATGATAGTGATTTTTTTCAATAAAAAGTTTGTAAACAATAAAATATCATGTGGCTGAACTTCCAATGCAAATGTTGACATTAGCAACTTGGAGAGTTCTATGACCTAAAAAAAAAATATATAAATTGGAACAATTTGTATTTTCTTATCAATTCAGGTTCCTGTGACTTATCTGGAATTCACACTTGGTGATTTCAAAATGTCTAATCTTTGCTTACGAATAACAGTTTGGTTCATAAACCAATGTACACGGCAATATGTGCAGAAGGGATATTCAAAATGATTAGTAAACACAGCAGAAGAAGAATTTTCTGTACAAGGTCAGCTGTACATATACAGTAGACAGCTGTGAACAAACTTCAATTGATTAAACTCTTTCAGGAAAGGGCTACTCATCTCTGTGTTTTCTACAGACGCCACACTCAAGGCAGAGCATGGATAAAATACGGAGCTTTGATATGTACTCAGACATACTGGCAATAGGAAACACTCCAGGGTCCATCTATTTATAACCATACCAATGTAGACAGGGGCTGCTTGATGCTCTAGGGCAGCTCATTTTCCCAGCCGCTCTAACTGGCCTCTGGTAATTATCTGCAGCTTGAGCGCTGTGGCTCAGATGGTCCTACAACTATAGTGTCTGAGCTAGCTGGCAGCAGTGTCACTTTATTTACGAACATGTTTAATCATAGCAGCAGAGATGACAAAATTCCTATAATTTAAGAAACTGGCAGAAGCATAAACAAAAAGCAGTGTATTGTCACTTTGAAAGTTCTCGCAAGCAAAACTTATCTCTGTATGGCTCTATTTGGGGTTGAGGCAAGGGAGGCTGAAAAGGCACATGCTCTAGGAGCGGTTAGTATATGGCGGGGGGGGTGCACTGGGAGCTTTGGTTGCTTTATTTTCCTGTGCCTCACTGACAAGAGGAAGGATTCTGCTCTTGTGTCTCTCCAATAGCAGCCTACACTGTGCAGGAGAGAGCGGGTGCCTGATGGGAAAATTCTCAGGGTGGCACTGCTGGGGGGCTATGGGCAGACTTCCCTTCTTCCTGCCTCCCCTTATTATGCAATATAACATATGACCAGAGATGGCAGAGAGAAAAAGTGGTCTTCATTCCCAGACACCAAGGGTGGAGGGAACAACCCACCCGCCTGACCAATCACCTGAACAAGGAGTTTAGCTGATCAGGGCTGTAGACATGACATGGCTGCAGTGTCCTGCTTGGAGGTTGTACCCCCATGGGAAACAGAGGAGCCAGGAGTGGTGGTGGGGGACACAAGAAGAGGATTGGGGCTGCAAAACCACAGAGCTGGTACGTGTGTACCATGTGACATGATTTTTTTATTTTTTTGCCTTTAATATCACTTTACAGTTAAAATGGTTACCAAGGGTGTGTTAAAATGTACATATATTACTGCTATGTAGCTTAATATTGCAGGTTAACCTGGCTTTTCCTTTGAGAATGTTTAGATTTCACCATTGGTAACAGTAGTGAAAGGTTTAGGTTAGGTTTTTTATTTATTTATTTTTTTGGAAAGGGAAAAGGAAAAAAAAAACACGCATGTATTGGTCTAAAGTCAAGAAAATTTAAAACAGTTCTAACCATTATTGAATAATTTTGTTACGACTGTTTATATTTGTTTTTTGCTTTGCTTTATTTGAAATGTTTGCTGCCTGAATCTGTACACTGTACCTTCTCTGGTGTGTTTAAACATTATCATCCAAGGTACTTCTCATTATGTAGTTTGGTTTTGGCTGCAAGGCTGAAAATATCATTTAAGGTGTTTAGAGGTCTTTCTGAATACATAAACAGTATTCAGAGAAACCAGTGGTAAGTAATAAGCTATTCTGAATGTTGTATGTGATTTAAATTGGCCTGTTTCCCATTTCTGTAAGAATGAGTTTATAGGAGCGGAACCGAGGCAAAAACACCAACTGAGCTCTCATTCCGTTTTTTCCTACAAAGCTGTTGAACCTTTGTGAAAATATTTTAGCAAGCATGTGGTGAGAAGAATTTTAAATTGATATTAGAGGTTTTAATGTTTGTTTTGCTAAAATATGATGTTATACTTGCTTGCTCTGTGTAATGCTTTTGCACAGAGCAGCCCCAATCCTCCTTTTTTTGGGGTCCCTCGCCAGCACGCCTGGTACCTCCCCCCTTTCGTATACCAGTGCAGAGAATTAAGGTAAAAAAAAAAGCCTTTAGTCATTACAACCACTTTAAAACTCACTGAAAACTGGCACAAAATTCTTAAAGTACAATTTGATTATGAACCTAGTGATTCAACAATAATTACTCTTTCGTTCATGGACCAACACAGCTTCTCTATTGACATAGTGGGTATCATCCGTTAATTAGGAGTGACTAGGCAGAAAACTTGTAAAAACTGTTGCATCACACCTTCTACAGTAGTGCCCAGGGGGCGGACTCTCTGGGTATATCCCCTCACTCTGCATCTTGCAGATACGTTTTTTTCTGTCTAGCAAGGGCAACTCCTCTTTTGAGGAGCTCTGTTTTTGTTTTGGGGTGAAGTTGTTTTAATGCTGTTACCACCCCACGTTTTTTTCTCTGACACTGCTTTGGGACGTCCCACAATGTCAATAGAGAAGCTGTGTCGGTCCATGAACGAAAGAGTAAATAGGATTTTTTACTCACCGCAAAATCCTTTTCTCTGAGTTCATGGACCGACACAGTACCCACCCCTCCTTTTTAAGTTTGTACTGCTTTTTGATGAACTGATCTGCGAGATGCAGTGTGAGGGGATATACCCAGAGGGTCCGCCCCCTGGGCGGTACTGTAGAAGGTGTGATGCAACACTTTTTACAAGTTTTCTGCCTAGTCACTCCTA
Source organism: Rana muscosa (assembly GCA_029206835.1). Classification (NCBI taxonomy): domain Eukaryota; kingdom Metazoa; phylum Chordata; class Amphibia; order Anura; family Ranidae; genus Rana; species Rana muscosa. Next base: position 481,081,135 of record CM055122.1, read on the forward strand.
ATTAACGGATAATACCCACTATGTCAATAGAGAAGCTGTGTCGGTCCATGAACTCCGAGAAAAGGATTTTACGGTGAGTACAAAAACCTATTATTGTTTTTACTTGTTACCAACGTGATACATGTACATAATCATATTTTTTTTTTTCTGTGTTGACTAGCTAAAGTTTCATGCACACTGCTGCTTCTGAACGGACATTTTTGGGGCTATATAGAAATATGAAGGTATTGGGACTTTTAAGGTGCAACAACTACACAATATTCAATATAAAAAATATTTTATTACAAAAAAATATATGAAAATTCATATGTACAAATATACATGAACCATCAAAATAAACATAATATAGTTTCCAAAGTGCATACAGACAAAATTCTCTACATGTTTCGCCATTTTGTAGGCTTCCTCAGGAGTTTGTCATGCAAATACTGGAAACAAAAAAAGAAAAATAATAAATACATAATATTATTTACTCAAATTTCAAACTCAAAATTACAAAACAGAATATTATTAAGAGAAAAAGGATAACTGAAAACCATAACCAGCCCAATGGTTGCTCAAAAGTTCATCTCAAAATTAGATCTATTTATTCAAGGTATATGACCTTATTAGTATCAGTTGTAAGTACATTACCTGTAAATTTTGATGGTACAATCTAAAATGAAGAATGACCAGATAGCCAATGAGCTATCCCACACGGGGGCGCCCGTAAGGAGGGGATCATATGGTGTATCATAGAGGGGGAGAAATACTGGCACAAATAACCACCCGGATATTACTAGCACAGGAACAGAGGGCCATCTGGGGGAAATTACAAAGAAAATTCGAATTAAGTCAAATAACAATCTATGTATAAGAGTAAAGGCGTCTAATCTAGTTATACGGCACATACCCCATCAGTATTTACCTGTTTATGGCTGTTGATAGTAAAAAATATAAATTAGAATAGGCAAAAAAGGGGGCAGTATCTCCAAAGTACCCCAATCAGTGTCCACTCTAAAGGAAACAGAAATAGTGGAAATTACTATAAATATATATAATAATCCCCTCTAGTTGGTAATCAGAATTTTAATTTTTAGCCATATACTTGCTAGCTGATATATACCTGGTTAATCCAATTGGATAAAGTGTGTCCACATTAGGGCATCTCTGCCGAAAAACTTGTTTTACAAAACCGATCAATCAGTTTACTGAAAAAATATAAAATATAAAAACCATTTGGGATTAAAGACCAAAGTAAACCAGACAACAGGATAAAAACCAATGTTGCCCATAAAGAGATCTAGTGCCTAAGTAATTTACCTTTGACTGATATCTAAGAACGTCTTCTCCCCAGAATGTTGGTCATGCTACTGATTTACAAGGCTGCGATCCGGACTATATACCCCCCCTCCCCCTTCCCATTGGACGCACAATGGCGCCAAATCAATGGGCGGAGCGGGCACGTCAGTTCCGACATCCGCCCATCGTCAGATCCGACCCGGAAGTGACAATTCCACCACTGAAAAACCGGAGACGTCCGCCGGAAGCACCACCCCGCTCATCAGGAGAAAACATCCTGACGAGCTGGACGCACCATAAGACGGATCCGGAAGGGGAAAAAAACATGCCTAAAGTATAGAAAAGGGCAGACTTCCTTTTAAAATCACGGCAGAAAGGGCACATTGGATGTTAAAAAATGGGGCCAGGATATCCGGTGGGCTTAGTCAGATGGCGCTCAGATTGTCTCCCAAAGGAGAACAAAGAGAAACGCCCTGGGCGCCCATATGATCACCAAATCCCCCCCAAAAAAGAAAAGGGAAACGCCACCCTAAAAAATGTGGTAAACTCAATTGAAATCAATTACATATAATGTAGATTTATCAATGATTAAAGAGAGCCCCTATGGAATATAGAAATGGTACATTCAGTCACCTGTACATAAAGACAAATTTAATAAACAAAAATAAAAATAACAAAACAAAATTTAATTTGTTTTAAACAGAGTCTACATATACAGCATAACGATTTTTTTCCTACAAAAAGGGTTTGAAACTGATGGACTCATTTAACCCGGGATACATAGTAGCTCTCAAGGTATGTATCCATCTGGTTTCTCGTTGTAGGAGATTTTTGTCCACATCCCCACCTCTTTCATTAAGAGGTATGTATTCTAAAGCAAAGAATTTAATCTTTGACAGATCGAAGGAGTGGAAAAGACCACTATGTCTACTAATAGGAGTCTCCATTTTTTTCTTTTGAATGAGAGATACATGGTCTCTCATTCTGTGAAAGAAAGGCCTCTTCGTTTTACCAACATAGAAGGCCTTACAATCACAGATCATCAAATAAATTACGCCAATTGACTGGCAATTGCTAAAGAAATTTGGTCTATACGTAACTCCATTAGGGAGAACTATTTCAGTAGAATCATATATAAACCTGCAAAATTCACAATGACCACATGGGGCCGAACCCTTTCTACTCTCAACCCTCTTGATTTGGAGATGGCTATGAACTAGTTGATCTTTTAAAGACCTAGATTTTCTATAGGTAATTTGGGGAAATGGCTTAATATATTTGGAGATAATCTCATCTGTTGCTAGCAAAGGCCAGAATTTTTCAATAATTTTTCTTACTTTCTGATGTTCACCAGAGAACCTGGTAATTAATCGTACCGTTTGGTCAGTAGTTTGAGGTTTCTTAGGATGTATTAGATCTTTCCTGTTTTTATTTTTTGCTCGTTTATAAGCTTTTTTGAGGGTTGAACGACTATACCCTCTAGCAATTAGTCGAGATTGGAGGGCAGAGGCCTCCGTCTCGAAATCGACTTCCTTACTACAATTTCTTCGAATTCGTAAATACTGACTGTATGGGATACTTTGTACCAGAGTCCTGGGATGAGAACTTGTGGCATGCAGGATGGTATTGCCTGAAGAGGGCTTTCTATATAATGAAGAGCCCAAGGTGCCATCAGAGTTTAAGTAAATAGAAATATCCAGAAAATTTATCACATTCTGGTCACAAATCATTGTAAATTTGAGATTAAAGGAATTTACAGCTAATGAAGACATAAAAGATGTCAATTCCTCTAAGGAGCCAGTCCACACAACAAAAATGTCATCGATAAAGCGTTGCCATATCAAGACTTTATCAAAAAACATTTCAAATGATTCTAAAGAAAAAATCTCCCGTTCCCACCCCCCCAGGTACAGGTTGGCGTACGACGGGGCACACTTGGTCCCCATCGCAACACCCTGCACCTGGAGGTAGTGGGAACGGTCGAAAACAAAAATATTGTTGGTAAGTATGAACAGCAACAATTCCAAAATGAAATTGTTGTAGGGCCTGGCTCCAGGTCCTCTCTCAGAGAGGAAGCCGTCTATAACTTTAATACCCCTAGTGTGGGGGATAGAGTTATAGAGGGCTTCAACGTCTATAGCTACTAGCCATGACCCTGGTGGTACACATAGACCATCCAAAGATCTCAGTAGATCGGCGGTGTCTTGAATGTAGGAACTTAAAGAACCTACATGGGGCCTCAAATAGTCGTCTACCAGCTTACTAGCTGGTTCTGTAAGGCAACCAATCCCTGACACAATCGGACGGCCAGGGGGATTTTCCAAATTTTTGTGCACCTTTGGCAGAGCATAAAACGTGGGAAGTCTCGGCTTATCAATAACCAAGAATTCACACGTCTTTTTGTCTATAAGGTTATCACAAAATGCCCGATTAATGAGAATACGGTATTTTGTATCCGCATATTTTACCTGTGCAAAAGGAATAGAGCGATACCAACTTTTATTTGAAAGGAGGTTCATGACCATCTGCTTATATTTGTTTAAATCCATTACCACTATGTTACCTCCTTTATCCGAGGGTTTTATCACTAATTGTTCGTTCTGTTTTAAAGATAACACAGCTTTTTGTTGGGATGGCTTAAGGTTGGTATTTCTTCTAAACCTTTTCCAATTGGTACTCTGTAGTTCCTTTGTAACTTGTTGGGTGAATGCCCAAATGTTGGGGTTTCCTTGGAGAGTAGGAAAGGTCCTGGATTTCGGTTTATATAAATTAGGTGGAGGAAAAATTCTCTCCGTGGAAATCTCATCTACGAGGCCAGACTGGGGTTCCTCAAGGGGGTCATCTAGTGGATTACCTTCTTCCCATAATTCCATTAATTCATTTATTGCCTGAATCTCCTTAATTGTTTTATTTTGCCAAAGATCTTCCCCCATGGAATCCATGGGAGAACGTTGATAATCCCTGTCAAACATAATCTTAAAAGTAAGTTTTCTCGCAAAGAGGTTGACGTCCTTTATAATTTCAAAGGCATCAACCTCCTGATCAGGACAAAAAGTCAGGCCAAGGCCCAAAACCTCCGTCTGATCTGGTGTAAGTAAATGTGAGGACAAATTAATTACTTGGAAATTACTTTGGAAGTTGCTTTGAGTGCCTGTGAAGGAATGGGTGTCTTTTTGTTGTCCACAATTGGGGGTGGTGAAAAGATTGGCGCAGTGCGAAGATCCCCTATATTGGGGATTTGAAAGTCCCCCGGAAGGGGTAACTATTGATTGATTTAACTTCGGTGCATTAAGAATATTAGAAAAACTGGGTGTGGATAAATTAAGGTGACCATCACCTGTGGGATGAGTGGGAGGGGGTACATTTTTGGACTGTGAACGTAAACCCTGACGATTCATGTCCTGTTGAGTACGTTTAGAAAGCGCTGACATCGAAGGTGCTCGATCAGTCTTTCTTTTATTAGAACTAACTGACATGTTTGAGGCATTACCTGGTAGGGACGAGGAAGATAAAGATGATTCATCAGAATCAGTGGCTTCCTGATTTTTATTTGTTTGCTTACGAGCTGAGGATTTGGATTTCCTCCATTGGTTTTCAGTAGTCCACCGATAGGCTGTGTTTGATTCATATGCCAGACGATCCCTATAGTATTTTTTATCCTTAGTTTTAAGGATATTGGAGACAAAAGACTCCAAATGTTTTTCTAAGAGAGCCTCTCTATTAGAGAAGGTTTCCTCCGTAGTCAAGTTGGAATTTTCAACATACAATTTTTCTATGTCGTTATTGACTATCTCTAAATCTTTAGCATAGTTTTGGCAAAGAGCCTCCATCATCTTAAATGAACATGACTGTAAGTTTGATTCCCAGTCTAATTTGAATTCTGTCTCCACTTTAAATATATTAGGAAAAATCTGTATACGTAATCCCCACGGTACAATTTTATCCTCTAAATATTTCAAGAAATACCTGCGATTCCAAAAAATACGTGCTTTCTTTTCCAATAAACGTTGAAGGCTATTGAAAAAGCGTTCAAGGGTAATCCCACCAAATGTAGACCCTTGGGCTAGATGGATTTTAGTCATAAGGCCATCAAATGCCGACCCTCTATAGGTAGCCATGCTGATTGGACATTTTTGGGGCTTTGAGCATTTTTTGTCCTAAGCCCCTGAACTCCCCTTTACACAAAACATGTGTGGGGGGTGCATATTTCCGTATCTCCCTTTGTGACCGCCAGGCCCCGTACGAACGATCGGGACCCGAAACTCCCTTATCCAGGTCACCCTGATCGCTGTGATAGCCTCTGATTCACTATCAGTGATCAGTCACTGAAGCCCACTGTCGTGTTTTCTCTCTGTTAATGTAGAAGAGAGATGCATCATAAAAAAATACAAAAAAATGCCTAGATCAAGGTTTGTGCTTTGGGTTAATGTTTGGGTCAAAGTTGGGGTCGGTTTTATTTTTTGACAGGATTTTTTTATTTTTTTTAAATTTCTGTCAGTGTGTTTTAGGTAGAATAAAAAAAAAAGGGCAAAATGCACACTTGTTTTTGGGCTGTACTACGGCTACAAACAACAACTAACATACACATATGTGGTATCGATTCAATCGACAGGCGCAGGAGGCTTCAAATTGAGTTGTTGTTTGGTGGCAGGTTATGGTTAACAAGAAATATACAGCTAAATAATAAAAACAAAATTATATATATATATATATATATATATATATATATATATATATATATATATTTTTTTTTTTTTTACTATTTTGAGCCAGTTTCAGGAGCTACTCATTGCAATTTACCACCAAATGAAAGCCCAATTTGTCCTGAAATAAAATGCGGTATAATCCACCTTTATGCACAAAGTAGTGATGGTATGTACAGTTTAACACATGTCAAAGCTGCAAAATTGTACTTGGGCATTAAAATTTGTTTTACTCTTAGGTTCAAAGGGGTTAAGAAAAACCTGTCTCATGCATGCACAAGCTTTTTGAGGCGTTTAGAAGCTGCAGAGTTTAGAGGCAGTCAAAGCTCCTCTCCTGAACGCAGAAGAATCACATTTAGGAGTGGAGCTTTTGGGCATAAAGGCCAAACATGTGTAAATGTGTATAGACGAACTCTAAGTGCTAAGTGTGTTTTGCGTTTGAGCGTTTATTGATTTTAATTTCCAGAATAAATTACAATTCTGGCCAAACTCTCGCCTAAACGTGTTTGAAAAACTGCGGCTAATGGACATTTTTAATGCTAATTTGTCCTCTCGGGAGGAATGTATGTCATTTCTTATATGCCGTATTTGCCGGAGTATGACGACCCCCTAATTTTCCAGTTAAAACATAGGCTTTGGGCTGTACTCGCCTTAAAAGACTACCCCCCATTCTGAGGCAACACCACTTAAAAACTTTAGATTTGATTTAAGTAATTTCAATTAAAATGGTTATGACTTACCGGTACTTTAAAATCCTTCAAATTCCTCCTCATGTTCCTCCCCATGTTCATCCTCGGACATCATAAGTTCATCAATGACATCTTGCGATACATTTGCATCTTCATTTGCTTTCCAGTCTCGCACCATCTTTTCTGTTACTCCATATAGTCTGGCAGAAGCACAGTTAATTCTGTTACTTGGCAAAGTTTACAACTTTCAGCTTGAAACTGGCTTCACATTTCCTTGTTGCTGGAGCCATGATGGGGTCTTGTCTACCAGCCAAGATGGGGGTCTTGTCTACCATTGGGTTGTTTACACCCACTAATCTGTCAGCCCACTGGATGTGCGATAATACTGTATGTACGGTAGTTTCGGCTACATACTGTATACCACGCTGAGCCAATCACGGCACACATGGTATTCTATTAAATACAAAGCCTGCTCTGATTGGCAGTGGGTTGTAACGACATCAGCCCGCCTCTCTGACTCGGCCTATCCAAGCAGGCTTTTTGTATTCATTAATAGAATTCCTTGCTCGCCGTGATTGGCTCAGCGTGGTATACTGTATGTAGCCGAAGCTACATACGGTATTACTGGACATCCAGCGGGCTGACAGATTAGGAACGTTCGTTTTGGGCCAGCTTGGCCCAAACAAACTAAAGGTTCACATTTTTATACCCTGCGTATAAGACGTCCCCCAATTTTTGGGGGATGTTTTTAAGTATAAAAAGTTGTCTTATACGCTGGCAAATACGGTATTTATAAATCCTAATTTATCAGCGAAGTTGGCAATCGCTGTTTATTGGCTTCATTTACACTGGATCTGCCATCTCTGCTCTTTCCACAGGCTATGGCTCCTAATGATTTTGTAGCTGGCAGTGGTGATTTTGCTTGGTATGTTGGACTGGTCCTTGTGAATTAGCTTGATACATTGATTGCAGTGGGATATGAAGTGAAGCACGTGCAAGGTACACATAAGATACTTTGATGAAGATTTTTCACAGGGTGAAAGTGTTCCTTACATTATGAAAAAAAGCATTTCTTGAACTCCAACAAAGTGGCTGTCCTTCTACAGCCTCTTAAGCAGTACTGTTAAGGTTTTTACTCTGTGTACACACTGCAGGCTAGTCCAATGCTGCCGCCTTTCAATTTTGGAGCTGCTGCATAGTCTGAGTCCAGAGGGAGAAGTAAATGTATCCTCCTGGCTGCAGCAGATTAAAGTGCTAATATTCTCACAGCATGCTTTTCTGAGGCTAAGCTTAAGCCCTTGTAGTTGCATAATTGTGGCACTTTTAGGCTGCTGACTTTTAAAATATGGACACTTACCTGTCCAGGGCGCCCGCAATGTCGGCACCCGAAGTCGATCTATCGATCGGCTCTCGCCGCCGACATCTTCGGTAAAGGGAATCAGGAAGTGAAGCCTTGCGGCTTCCTTTCCTGGTTCCCTACTGCGCATGCGTGACTCGCGCTGCGCTATTACACTGGTCCCTGCTGTTTTCTGGGACCTGTGTGTTTCCCAGAAGACAGCGGGGGGAGGAAGGATGTGGCGTAGATACCCGCGGGTGGCTCAGGTATATATGCCCAGAAGTGTGAGCAAATACCTGTATTACACAGGTATCTGCTCCCCCACCTGAAAGGTGCCAAATGTGACACCGGAGGGGGGGAGGGTTCTGAAAAGCGGAAGTTCCATTTTTGGGTGGAACTCTGCTTTAACTTGTTTTTTTTTTTCTGCCTCAACCACCATTTGAACCCATCCGGGATATTCCCTTAGAGATTCATACAAGCAAATAGCCTTTCTTGCGGCCATCACATCAGAAACACATCTGACAGAACTAGTGGCTCTTCTTAATGCTTTACAATGACGAGTATGTATTACACCAGCCTAGACCACCTTTTCTCCCAAAGATGGTTTCAGTACTCCATCTCAGTTAGAACATTGTTCTACCATCCTTGTGTTCTGCTCCTGAGCACCCAAAGGAAATCTCTGTACATTGCCTTGATGTAGTCTGAGCTCTTCGTGTGTACATAAACGCTGGTGCTTTAATTAGATAAACAGGTTCCCTGTTTGCCATGGGCACCCCCACTTCAAAGTCCACCCTTGCATGCTGGCTAAGGGATTTAATTGCTAGAGCTTATGCTGTAAAACAAAAACCTGCACTTGACCTTTTACATGCACACTCCACCAGATCTCTTAGCATATCTAAAAGCCCCAAGACCACTTGGTCTTCTGTTCATACTTTTTTACCTGGTGGATGTGCAAGTTTCCTGCAGCAGTATTCTGATCCTGGGTTTTTAATCCTTGTGTTTGAGCCTGTTGGCACAGTTCTGTTTGCCTAGTTGCTGCCAACACCTATATACATTTCTTGGGGATTTCCCATGGTGTATGAATAAGATGACACTGCCATGTACTGTACGAATAAGATACATTTTGATTACCTGTGCATTCCAAATGTTAGGTTACAGGACACAGGCCATCCTTCCTAAACTGTCCTCCTTGCTTTGCTAAAAAAAAAAAAAAAACTGAGGACTCATTGAGTGGGGTAGGGCTATAAGGGAGATGCCCCAGGGGCACGTGTCCTCAAAATCTTGCCAGTGTCCAACCACCTGAAGGTACAATCCTATAACCCATGGGTGCGCAACCTGTGACCCTCCAGCTGTTGTGGAACTACAAGTCCCATGGGGCATTACAAAGCTGATCAATGCAAGCATGACTCCCAAAGGCCGAGGCATGATGGAACTTGTAGTTCCAAAAACTTGAGGCCACTCAGGTTGAGCACCCATGCGTAACCCATGGTGTACGAATAAAATGCCTGTGTGCTGTACTGCATTTCAAGATATGTGGTGGGAATAGGTTTTGCCTTAGTTTTTGACTGAACTTCCACGTTGATTCATTTTTATGTTAAATCATTATACAGCTTGTTAATGAATTTTTCCCTTTCTGACCCTATATCTTGTATCTTGATATTTAGTGGGATTGGTCGGAATTGGCCCTGGGCTTCTGGAGGCAGCAGTATCTTGGCAGAATTCGGAACACTACACTTGGAATTTGTCCATTTAACGGAGGTATCCGGAAACCCAGTTTTTGCTGAGAAGGTTGGTTTATGTTCCAAACTTTTGAAACTCATTTACTACAGAAAAAGTAATTGATATAATTTGGAGCCTTTATCTTGGTTTGTTTCCTAGTGTATCCCTTACTTGGAAAAAGTATAAAGGATGAGAGTTCAGATTTTTTTATACTTCACTGGCTTCATGTTTGTTCTAGAAAAAGTATTAGTACAATGGAAGTTAATCCAGGTTCAGGATGGCAGCCCTGGAGCTTGCAGCTTTTAATACAAGCCAACAATAACTGCTCCCATGTTCCTATCTCCACGTATTTACGTTATGTGTTTTTGGACACGGCCATAATTTACAGCGTATGGGCATGCAGAAAAAAATACAGCCAAAATAAATTGCACAGCATTTTCTGTAATACATTTCTGTGGACAAATATACACTGAAGCTGTGATTCCTAGGCACCACAATTAACAGCATACGGTGAATATAAAAAGTATGCACACCCTTGTAAAAATTACAGATCTTTGAGATGTGAAAAAAAAATTAGACCAAGATAAATCGCTACTGAATTTTTTCTCACCCTTTCTTGGAGCGTTTTTCCAGCAGAAATGCTCCTTAACGCTCCTAAAAGCTACTAATAGGGTTTTTTGAGCTTATTTTTCCTTTTACTGCACAAACACTAAACGCTGCTAAAACTCTACTACAAAAGGCTATTACCAGAATTTTTTTTATCCAGCATTTTGTTGGCTTAAACGCTGGTGTGCATGGAGCCTTAGGCCTCATGCACACTGGATGTTTTTACAGCAGCTGTTTTTGACTTCAGACGTTTTTTTCTAGTCAAAAAAAACTCCTCATGTTATCTTATGTGTCCATGCACACATAGGCTGTTATCAGCAGTATTTGGCTTTAAAAAAAAAATGGTTTTGAGAGGAGTTTTTCAGCTGTAAAAATGCTCTAATGTCCAAAAACGCTGAACGCTCAAAAACATGGCTCACCAGCGTTTCTTTGCATTATTGAATTTTGATTTTTTTTTTTAAACGCTTGCGCGGAAAAATGCTAAAAACGTTGAAAAACTCACTGCAAAGCTACTGGCTTTTTTATAACGTTATTTTAACCACTTCAGCCCCGGAAGGTTTTACCCCCTGTCTGACCAGAGCACTTTTTTCAATTTGACACTGCGTCACTTTGACAATTGCGCAGTCGTTCACTGTACCCAAGTAAAATTTGCGTCCTTTTTTTTTTTTCCCACAAATGGAGCTTTCTTTTGGTGGTATTCGATCACCTCTGCGGCTTCATTTTTTTGCGCTATAAACAAAAGAGCGACAATTTTGAAAAAAAAAGTAATTATTTTTTCCTCAGTTTAGGCCACTATTCTACATATTTTTGGTAAAAAAAAATCACTAAGTGTATATTGATTGGTTTGCGCAAAAGTTATAGCGTCTATAAACTATGGGAAAGATTTATGGCATTTTTATTAATATTTTACTAGTTATGGCGGCGATCTGCGATTTTTAGCAGTACTGCGACATTATGGCGGATAGATCGGACACTTTTGACACATTTTTGGGACCATTGACATTTATACAGCGATTAGTGATATAAAAATGCACTGATTACGTGTAAATGTCTCTGGCAGGGAAGGGGTTAACACTAGGGGCGATCAAGGGGTTAACTGTGTGTTCCCTCACTGTGTTATTACTGTATTGGGGATAGGACTGAGTAGAAGAGGAGACATATCGCTGTTCCTACTTACTAGGAACGAACAACATGTCTCCTCTCCTCTGACAGCACAGGGATTTGTGCGTTTACACACACATCCCAGTGCTGGCACTCGTGCACGTGACTTCCGGCAACGTGCATCAGGTCCCCCACCATGCAGTGGGCGTGTGCCCTCTGGCAGCGCTTAAAGGGAAACCTCTATATATATATATATATATATATATATGTGTATGTGTGTGTGTGTGTGTGTGTATATATATATGTGTGATTTCGCCCAGGAGAGCCATTGTGGCACAGTAAATCTGCGTGAGTCAGTTAATTAAGAATCTTGCCGCTCTAGCCCACAGCCAAGTCATTCAGTATTATGAATCCGGGAGATTGTTGTCAAATGTAGTACACAACCAGTACTTGCTAAAGCTTCTTTAAAGACTAAGTTAACCACTTCAGCCCCAGAAGGATTTATCCCCTTAATGACCAGGCCATTTTTTGAGATACAGCACTGCGTCGCTTTAACTGACAATTGTGCGGTCTTGTGATGCTGTACCCAAACAAAATTTTTCCCCACAAATAGAGTTTTCTTTTGGTGGTATCTGATCACCTCTGCGGTATTTATCTTTTGTGCTATAAACAATAATTTTTACTTTTTTGCTATATCACCAAAAAAAATAAAAAATTCTTCCTCCGTTTAGGCCAATATGTATTCCCCATATTTTTGCAAAAAAAAATATCAAAATAAGCGTATATTGATTGGTTTGCGCAAAAATTATAGCGCCTACAAAATAGGGAAAAGAGTATTTTTTTTTTTTTTAGCTGGACTGCAACGTTGCAGCAGACAGATCAGACACTTTTGACACTTTTTTAGTACCATTGACATTTATACAGTGATCAGTGCTATAAAAATTTACTGATTACTGTTTAAATGACACTGGCAGGGAAGGGGTTAACACTAGGGGGCTATCAAGAGGTTAAGTGTGCCCTAGGGAGGTGTTGCTAACTGTGGGGGGAGTGGACTGACTGGGAGAAGAGCGAGATCGCTGTTCCTGATCACTGATCAGGAACAGACAATGCATTGGCTCCGTCGCTGCGGGCGTGTGCCTTCGCCCGCTGTATCTATTACATGAAGTGCCGTACCAGTACGGCGATTTGCGCAATAGAGCCACCGTATTTTTGGAGACGGCTGGGTCGGCAAGTGGTTAACTTTTTTTCTTCTTTAAATTCCAGCTCCCCATGTAGCAATATACCATAATTGTGCCTCTGTTGCATAAAAGAAAACGCTTTCTCTGTCTTCAAGGACAAGGTCCTACCTCCGCCCCTGGGGTCTTCATAGAAACAACTCCCATTACTTCCTTCCCTGTCTTGAATTTAATATTTAGAGCATTAAAACCAGTAAAAGGAAATGATTCAACAGCTGACCTCATTGCCACTCACCCTGCACCTGCCCTCCCTCTCCAGGAGCTGGCTCCTGCCCACTTCTGTGCTTACATATACTTATTAGTCTATTTATCATTATTTGTTAACAGATATAGCCCTCTGCAGGGTCAGATGTTTTGCCTTGTCCCAGGAGCTCCCTCGTAACCACCGAAGGTCTTCCACGACACCTAGCTTGCATCAAAATCACGTCTGGTGATCTCCATCAGCCAATACCACGGAGTGTAAAGAAAATATGAGGCTCCAATAGTTTATTATCCTTTAAAAGAAGGTTTCTTTATTGCTAAAATCATATAGCATAAAATCCAATTAAAAAATAACGTCTGCTGGCAAACCAAAACTAAATCACCCGCACATCCGGGGTCACGTGGGGCGTGATGACGTCTTCATGGGGCATTTGTGAATGAATAAATTACAAGACCCATAGCTGGACTTGTAGTTTCAATGTACTGCGAGTGTGCTGCTCAGCGCCCTCATAGTCCATTCACATTTCCTGCCGCTCTGAATCTGACAGCCTGTACAGAGATATGGGCACAGAGTTATAAGCAGTGTCTACAGGAGCCTGACATTGCACTCATGATCTACTAATTGCGAGTGCGATGCTCTGCGGACTCATTCAGATTTATTAATCCCAAAGGGAAATGAAGATGCGCGTACATTCAACAAAGGCAACGCAAAATCACAACAACTAATGGAAACAAGACACGAGCGACAATAAAATTACCAATAACCGCAGTTAATAGCAAATAAAAATAAATTAATACTATACTGTAAAAAATAAAAATACCATCCTGTTAAAATACATTAAAGCACATTTTATCCTGCAAAATCATGTCCAGATGCACCATCTATGCAGTATGTATATGTTGTATATCTTTGATACCTGCTTGTAAAGGTTTTTTAAATGTCAAGTATGACAGGTTTCAAACCTTAAATACCTGTTAAATGATTCAAGTTCACCAATCTCCTGTGATCGCTGTTTGGATGAGTGTAAGGTGTGTCATAGAACCAGTTGGAGGCCAAACATCAAAAGCAATCAGAGTATGATTTTTTTTTTTTTATTTCTTTACCTGTAACATGGTTAAAGTGAACATGTCTGTGTGTGTGTGTGTGTGTGTATATATGTGTATATATATATATATATATATATATATATATATATATATATATAGCTTCCATTACTGACTAATCTTTGTCATTTCTTTTTGGGAGTCATGGACTTTTCAGTGATTCGCCAAATAGTGAAAGGAGGAGGATGACAACCATGTAGCATGCGCCTCCAAAACTTGCTAGTAATGTGCAGTATCCATATTTAAATGCCAAGCTCCTTTTCCAGAAAATTGCCTAGGCAGTCACATGGTCCCAGTAGATATTAAAAAAATTTGCAACTTTGCAAAATGTCTGATTTTATTTTAATAACTGTAGGTCATTTGGACCCTCCTGGTAGCCTTGCTGGAAAACTCTCTGTTGGAAATCTTCATGTCATGCCTTGTTGCTAGTAAGTGAAAAATGTTTGCTCATTCTCCGCATTATAAGAGTAAAAACCGTCATAGAAACAAGCCAGGACATGGAGATTGCTAACTGGGAGTACTTTGCCTTCCAGGGGGCCCAAATGGCCTATAGGTATGAAAAGTAAAAAAAGGCATTTCACAAAGCCGCTCAGGTTTTTATTAACCAGTGCCACTTGACTGAATAGACCATTTTTCATGAAAAAGTGAACTCAAGCTGACTATAGGATGCAATTTTTAAAAAAAACTCCTGAAGAAAATTTGTACAGAATATTTTGAATGTCATTCGAAAGCTTTTGTTAGAAACACATTCGTTCAAGAGATTTTTTCAAAGACAATTTGGCCCACCACTGTCCACTCAGCAGAATATTATTAGCTTTGGGGTGAAATTCTACTTTAATATTACACACATGATGACCTTCCAGGCTAATAAATTACCCTTTTTTTGGTAAACATCACAGTTGACTCACCATTTTTTTATTTTTTTATTTTACCATGACACAATCCACTGACGCTGAAGATTAATACAAAAGAACAGTGTGTTTGCAATTGGAAAGCCTAATGCCTGCTGAGATTAGTAATTTACAAGCAGCATGCAAGCACACCTTGATTAATGGACAATGTGGAATCTTTTTATAAGCAATCCAAGGGGAAATATTGGCATAGTTTGTACTTTCGCTTTAGTACCACTTTTTCGATATAATGCAACTTACTGAAGGACACTTCTCCCCTGTAGCGACATAAAAGATTATGCTGATAGTATGGTAACTGCATTTTTATTTAAAGATGGCATGCATACTATTTCATCTGAAATAAAACTTACAGTGGAATACAACCTTCATTTGTTAAAATGGAAAAAAAAGTGTAAAGTAATCTAAATAACAAACCCAACATAAATCTTTACGCTACCGTGACTACATAAGCCATACCAATGAGTCTTGAAATGTCCTCCTCAGTTCCCTTTTTTTACCTGTTGATCCTGTGAGTGATTATGATCCAAAGCTTCCTGTGGAGGGCCATGAAACATTTGGTTAAGGCTGAAAAAATCAGTTCTCTTTTGAGGGTATCTGTATCACTTGCAGCATTGACCTCATCACCCTGCATCTGGTACCCTAAAAGTTTTGTTGCCTCCGAGCTAGAGCTGATGGTGATCGTATAGGCAAGTGCTCCTAACCTTCTGGTCTCACGTTGGTGGGCTCCATCTCCACTGCCTGGTAAGAAAGAGGACACCTAAAGGTAACAGCAGTCGCGTGACTGCTGCTAAAAACTTTAAAACCTGTACATACAGTGTACTTGGATTGTTTTCAAAGGCTATTTTTTCTCTAAAAGGACTACATTCAAACTTGTTTCAGTGCATAAACTTGCCCTCTGCTTTAAGCACTGAATATTTATTTTGACTATCAAAAATAAAATTAGTTTGGAGTGTGGTAGTTGCTAACTTGCCCTTGCAGGTACCCTTTTCCTCTCAAAAGTGTGTTATCGGACTTCCCCTGTACCTCTGTTTTGCTCCAGTGGAGAAAACTGGGTTTATTGTCATAACAGAATAATGTTCTAGCCAGATCTATTTTTTTTTCCTTTTTAATTTTGGATGGCGATTCGTTTCTTGTAAGGCCTCATGCACACTAGATGGTATAAAAACGCTAGTAGCTTAAGCTGTAGAATGTTTGTTAAGAAGTGAATTTTGCAAAGTTATTGCATTACCGGTTTTAAGCGCTTTTTAGTGTGTGTTTTTTCAGCAAAACTATACTCCTACAAAAGCTTATGGCTCCAAAACACTCATAAATGCAGGATAGCCGTGTTTTTCAGAATTTTTCTGAGTTAATGCATTTTTACAGCTTAAAAACTTCTCTTCAAACCCACTTGTTCTGGGTTTTTCCCAGCCAGAAAACGCCCCTGCCAAAAATTGCTGATAACAGCCTGTGTGCCTGAAGCCAAAAACCGCAGCTGTGGAAATGTCCAGTGTGCACGAGGTCTTAGTCATATTTATTTATCTTTATTTTTTTTACACTACATAGTTATTTATTTGTCTCTTGCTGAAATACTATAATTGTTTTTAGGTAATGAATATTCGAAAAGTGTTAAATCGACTTGATAAACCCCAAGGACTGTATCCAAACTACTTGAACCCAAGCAGTGGACAGTGGGGACAACGTAAGTATGCTAGATTTTTCAGTTTTTACGCTGTCAGATTTAAAACTTGTTTGTATGTGTACTTTTAGGTCTCTTTCAGACGGGGGGGGGGTATACAGGGGGCTGAGCTTTGGTTTTACTGCCCGCCACCCAACCACCCAAACTTTAACATAATGGAAGGGGCTGCTCACAAGTCATGCCACTTGTAAAACACTGCATCCTGAGTTAAAAATGCTGTGGTACTCGGTACACTGTAGATATTTTATATGACTTCAATCAATACCTCAAAAACGCTGCTTGAGCTAGTTTCTATGCATAAACTATTGAATTGGCATAAAGCAACAGTTTTGGAAGACACCACTCGACTGGAACATTGCATGGTTTGCCTGTGATGTGACCTTTAGAGACACAGCTCTGGATTGCAGTGCTTTCCAGACCTTTGTGCATTATGATGGTTGCAGAGCACTCTCCAGGTCCAGAACCGTGGATCAGCACTAGCGTCACCCAGTGATTGAAGACTCTCCTCTAGCTAAATAACCCCTGGTCATGACTAGTCAAGCCAGGATTTTGACCTTCAGGCACTGGGCTCTGTACTGTGTAAAAAATAAAAATAAAATTGCATATACAATTTATTAGTGCTCAGCATAAATTAATACACCCCAACAGATTTTTCAGAACTTTACTTACCTTTCAGAATCAATATTTTCTAATTAGACACTATACTACAAAATACTCCCACAAATACGGGCTATTGATTGCAACCAACATTTGTTCATTTGCACAAAGTATTTTTCCTAACAAATTCATTCAAGACCATGTTGCAAAAAATTAATACACCCCAATGAAAGTCTTGGGAGCAAAGCAAAATTTTAGGCTGGGTTCACACTATTGAGAATTGGATGCGGGATCACCGCATCCAAATCACAATAGCAGGAGAATGTGAATGGCTCTCTATGGAGCCGATTCGCGTATCTCCGATGCGGCTCCAGTGCAAATCTGTGCGTCTTTTGGTCCGTTTCTAGGTCTGAATTCAGCCCAAAATTCGGGCTGAAATCGGACCTGAAACAGTGAACCAGGACGCACTGGACCCCTGCTGGGAGCCGCATCGGCATTGGGTGTGAACGGAGCCGGAGACAACAAAATCCTAATTGACAAGAATTCAACTACAGGTGAGTCTAATTATTCATTAAACAGGAGTCCAGCAGACAGTTGATTATAAAAGGGCATTACTTGAAAAAGAAAACCCCTTTTCCGATTTCATGCTGTCAGTAGTGGCACCACATGGAAGAGAAATGTCACGAGGCCTGAGAGAAAATGATTTGTTTACACAAGAAAGGTGAAGGCTACAAGAAGATCAGCAAAGCTTTACTGATCAGTCAGAATACTGTAGAAAAAGTGATACAAAATTGTAACAAAGATTGAACTGCAAACATACCTCTGAGACATCAAGGCCGTCCATGGCATTTAATACCTCGACAGGAAGGTCTTCTGATGAGAAGGGTTGAAGAAAATTGTCATGCAAGTTCACTACAGTTAGCTAAAAAAAAGTAGAAAGCAAAACTGGAGGGATTGTTTCCCGTGACGCAATACGGTGTACACTGCAGTGGAATGGCATGCATGGGTGTTGTCCATGAAGGAAGCGTCTCCTAAAGCCCATGCACAAAAAAGCCCGCCTAGAGTTTACCACGGCCCATGCTGAAAAAGACTACTGGGACTTTGTACTCTAAAGCAATGAGATCAAGATGAATGTTTTTGGAACTGATGGCTTCAAAACTGTATGGTGTCGCAAAGGTGTGAAGACTTCAGTTCCAGAGTACTCTGTGCCTTGCATTCTGGCCATTCTATAATCAAGACTTGACTATAACTTGGCCTTAAGCAGTTTGAAAAGGACTGGTTTCTGCCTTGTCTATTCTTTTAAAATCTCTGGTCTCCCTCTTCCCTTTTAAAACCTTCACTCAAGGGGCATCTCAGATCAGCCCCCCCCCCCCTTAAAGCATCCTATCATTCCTGCCCTGCAGAAACCACCCTTTGAATCCCTCAGGCATCTCCCCTGCAAAGTGGCCTTTTTGGTTGTGTTCACCTCTGTCAGCTGGCAGTCCCCTTGTAAGGAGCCTTTTTTTTTTCACAAAAACAAGGTGGTCTTTCACCCAAGACTATCCTGTCTTCCTTAGGTGTTATTAGTCTTTCACATTAAAGACGACATACTCTTTTCATGTTTGTGCCCTACTCCAAAGCACTCAAAGGACAGTGTTCCTTATTGCCTGTACATAGTCAGAGCCATCACTCTATTCTACTCCCTTCTATTGGGAAGTCGTACTTCCTTTTTGTCCTACTTTTAGGACCTTGCAAGGAGGGACACTCTGCTTCAAAGTCCACCATTGCCTAATGTATAGAACAACTCATCACCAGAACTTGCACTCTATAAAGGACACAACTCTTCCTGCTCTCCTGTGCGCCCACTCCACCAGGTTAGTGGGTGCTTCCTAGGCATTTCACCTGGTCCATACTCTTTCAAAGGTTTGCAAGGTGGATGTGCAGTCTTTTGTGGGTCGGTTGACTCTTTGTTTTTGTTGCTTTTTATTGTTGTACCTGTTAGCACAGTCAGTTTGCTTAATTGTTGGCCCCCCTTCTCATTCATTGCTTGGGGTTAGCCCAGGGTCTATAAATACTCATCCTGTGTCCTGTACAGTACAATTAGATAAGTAGTTTGATTTGCCGATAAATTACATTTTTTGTAGTGCATGACACAGGCCACACCATCTTCAGTTCCTGGGTTACTTCCTATTGCTGCAAAACCAAGGATTGACAGAGTTGGGTGGGCTTATAGGGAAGGTGCCTAGGTAGCATGTCCTCAGAATCTTTGGCAGTGTCCAATTATCTGAAGGTGCCAGCCTATATAACCCATGGTCTATGAATACTGTGTCCTTTACTGCAGTGGTCATCAACTCCAGTCCGCAGGGCCCACTAACGGGCCAGGTTTGCAAGATAACTGAAATACATCACAAGGTGATATTATTTTCTGTCCAGTGATTGCACTATTCTAGTCTGCATCTCCCCAAGGTAATACATAAAACCCGGCCTGTTAGTGGGCCCCGAGGACAGGGTTGGTGACCACTGCTTTACTGCACTCGAAAGAAATGGAATTTACAGTCAAGTCAAATGTTATCCTTTTTTTTTTTTTTTTTTGCATGAATGCTAAAAACCAGCAAAGTAGATGTGTTGTCCAATGCAACCAGTGTTAGAGTCCCCATGACTTAGTTTTCTAAACCAGGAGAGAAAACCAAAAACTTGTTAGCTTGCAGTGGACCACACCACTTCTTCCTTTCATCCAGCTTTAATACAATACCATGATCTGTATATGAATGAGCTCAATAATTATTTTTCCTAGCATTTTTGACTATAGTACTTTGGATATAAATGAGTTTTAGAGGCTGGGTAAATGGCATTTGTGAGAATAGACTTTAAATTCCCAGCTTGTAAATACTTCTTTTCTTGAATGAAGTTCACACATAGTAACAAGACCAACTGAATCAAATAAGGCTGCATGTGCTCACAGATAATGAGTCACACAAAGCAAACGGCTCTTTAGGGGGATAAAAAGTACAGAGCCTAAACAAAGCAAACTTCTTTGCTTTTCTTTACTCTTTTTGTCTCTCTTTAATATATATCCCTATTCATAATACTAATTGCTGTAGCAGAAATGTTTCTATCTTCTGACCAAGTAACTAAGGTACAAATAAAGATCCTTTTGTCTGTTTTTGTTGTTTTTTTTAACAGGATACAATGTGCAAGGATGCCAAATTATGTCACTTCTTTAACCTTTTGAATATATTTTTCAAAACAAATTTCTTTACACCTGTGTGCATAAAATGCATATGTTCTGCAAATTCCCATAGTTTTCCACATTGACAGGAACTGTTTCCATGGGGATTGTGAAGGTCATTCAAATGAAGTCTGACTTCTAAATTCTGTATACTAAATGTTAGTTTGTGCAATTAAGCATTATTCTACTACCTGAATGCTTCATTTTACTTCCTCTCATTCTAAGTTGGCCTACTCACATGTCTATACACAGCAGCTGACATGCACCACTGTGTAGGTGGATTAAAACACATTTTACGTGTATCCTGGAGTGGGTATTATAAGTGAAAGGCAAGATCTGCATTCACAAGGCTCTTTTACAGCTAATCCTAATAGTGGGTGGATATATATTAAGAACCACACAGAGGGGAACATTTATTTTTAAATCTAGTGGTTTGCAGATGTGACACAATCTTAAATGAAACATGTACTGAGGAATAGGAAGACTGCTATTGCTGACTTTGTCTTTAGAAAATGGTAATTGCTTTTCCATCACCCTTGAGAACTTTGAGTTGCTCGTCCAAAACAAATTTGCAGGTCACAATTTTTTACTTCATCCAAACTTTCAGGTGTTACATGCATGTCAGGCAGCTGCCACTTTTAGGAGTTCAATGTTTGTCAGCACATGTCTTTTGCAACTTACTGTAGTAATTGTTCTGCTGCAGAAAACTTTCCTATTGCGTACCGCTAATTATTAGGAACATTGATAATTATTTTGGATTATTTTTATCTAAATTACAATTACATTTTTATTGCTTGCAGAACTTGAAAAAAGTGTGTGTTTAAATAACTAGTTCACGAATGGATGTGCAAGTTTTGAAGACAGCCTAAAGCAACTAATAATGTGACAAAGAGGCCATATAGTGTTAATGCATCTGTAAATAAAAAATGTATTATCACAAAGGGTGCAGTCTCAGAATGATAGTGCATACAAAGGTGTACCCCTAGATTCAGAATAGGGCAGAACCAATAGGCTGAACTTAATTCTGACCGATAATGCCTATAGCCCCGTACACACGGTCGGACTTTTGGCCAACAAACTTCATTTTGAGCAAGTTGGACCAACAATCCGAACGTGTGTACGCTCCATCGGACAAACTTTTTTTGCTTTTTTCTTGTTTTCATCGGACAAAAGTTGGGTCTGCAAACGGACAAACTTTTGCCCAACAAAAGTCCGATGGAGCAAAGTCCGACCGTGTGTACAGAAAACCATCAGACTTTTGTCCGATGGACAAAACAACTAATGTTAAAATCAACCAACAATAGCAGAAGTTGACCAAAGGGTGGCGGTAAAGAGCAGAAAAGAGCAGAAAAACCACGTGATGTTGCAAAAAGTTTTGGGAAAGTTTGCAGAAAAGTCTGAGCGTGTGTATGCTATGGGTGTGCCCGGCCAACTCCGTTCGGACAACAAACCACGGAAAAGTCAGATGGAAGTCCGACCGTGTGTATGGGGCTTAACAAGTGTTCTGTAGAGCAAACATCTTCCCATTGTCTCCACCAGCTGAAGGCTTTGGAATAGTCCCTTTTCCTAAGATGCATGTTTTTACTGGTAGGCAGGAACACCTTTTTTATGGCAGTTAATTTGTTTTGTCATTTTTTTAATAGTCTGCCTCCTTTTGAATGTGTGCCAAATAAAGTTTTCAGCTGCTTGGAGGCAAATGCAATTGTCCTACTATGGTTTCAATTTTTATGGTTAGAGATTTCAGCTAGGATACCACATAGCCACTTGTCAGAAGCATGAGCACAGGTTCAAGAGTTTGCACTCTTGGAGGAATATAAAATGTATGAATTGGTGCAGCAAGTAGCAGTGTCTCGCTTTAGAATAAAGCCTCGTACACACGACCGAGAATCTCGTTGCAAAAAACTCTTATGCCGCATACACACGATAATTTTTCCCGTCGGGAAAAATTCAATTTTTTTTTTTTAACAAGAAAAACGACCGTGTGCGGGCTTTTTGTCATTTTTCCCGACGGGAAAAACGGCATTAATCACGACGAGAAAAATTAGAACATGCTCTAATTTTTCTCGTTGTGATTCCCGTCGTTTTTTTCCGCTGCAGTTTTCCCATTAGGAAACACTGCCACGGAGCCCACACACGGTCGTTTTTCTCGACCAAAAAAAAAATGTCGGGAAAAACGGACGTGTGTAGGGAACCAAGCCGGTCCCTCTTTTTTCCCGTCGATTTTCTCGACTGTGTTTTCACCGTTGAGAAAATCGATCGTGTGTACGCGGCATTAGTTTTTCGCCACGGGTTTCTTATCAAGCTTGACGAGATTCTTGTCAAGCTTTCCTTTCATACATTGTCAATCCAAAATCTCGTCCTTGTAAAGCGCGGTCACGTACAACACGTATGACGGCAGTATAAAGGGGAAGTTCTATTCCAATGGCACGCCACCCCTTGGGCTGCTTTTGCTGATCTCGTGTTACCGCGTTAGTAAAAGTTTGGGGAGAGTCGATTCACACTTTTCAGTCTTCGTGCTCTCAGTTCGTTACAGCGTGACGAATGTGCTATCTCCATTTTAAACGCTAGTTTTACCAGAAAGAGCGCTTCCGTCTCATACTTGATTCTGACCATGCGTGGTTTTTGAAGACTCGGAAAAGCATGCACAGGAATGGTTTTCTCGTCCAAATACAGTCTGACGAGAATCACGACGAGAAAAAAAGAAGCAGGTCTTCTTTTTTTCTCGTTGAGATTCTGGGCAGTTTTCTTGACGAGAAACCTGAAAGCCTCTCGTACACACGCACGGTTTTCTCCCAACAGTTTTCTTGTCGTTTCTTGCCGAGAAAACCGGTCATGTGTACGAGGCTTGAGCATAGAATGTTCTATGTTTAAACACAAATATGACCTTTTGCAAAGACCTTTGTACCTGTTAACCCCTTAGTGACAGAGGGTAAAACTATTGTTAAAGGATAAGTTCACCTTTGTTCACCTTTTTTTTTTTCTTCTAAATATCAGCTCCCCTATGTACCAATATTAGCATTTATGTACTTTTTTTGCAAAAATATCAAAGCTTTCCATTAAGTCTACAGACACAGACACTTAATTCACTTGTCCTCATCCATGTTTCCAAATGTATCCATTGCATCTGCCTTATTTCCTGGACAGACTTTAGGTCATGACACAGGAAGGAGTTGACCAGCTGACCTCATTAGCACACACCCTGCATCATCCAACCTCCTACCTACCCACCTATTCCCAGCTGCACGTTTAACTACTTCAGACCCGCCGTACGACTATATACGGCCTCTTTTTGAAGAGGGATATCTCGGTAACGGCAGCAGCTGCTGCCACAACCGAGGTATCTATCTCTTCAGGCAGCGGTTCAGTAAACGATAATGGTGGTCTCCGCGGCGGATCCGCCGCAAGATCAGTTATCGGCAGCGGGAGAGGGTCCCCCCCTCCCGCGCCCTCCGCTGCTTACCAGAGCCGTCGGCAGCGGTGGAGGCAATCGGGTCCTGTCCGTGGCTTGTCATGGATACGAGTGAGGGCAAGATGGCCCCCACCCGTCTCCATAACATAGCAGGACAATATTTTTTTTTTTATTGCATGTTAGCCTAAATATGAGATCTGAGGTCTTTTTGACCCCTGATTTCATATTTAAGAGGACCTATCATGCTTTTTTCTATTATAAGGGATGTTTACATTCCTTGTAATGGGAATAAAAGTGATACAATTTTTTTTTTTTAAACTGAATAAAAATAAAATCAAGTAAAATAAATAAGAAAAAGTATTTTTTTTTAAAGCGCCCCGTCCCGACGAGCTCGCACGCAGAAGCGAGCGCATGCATAAGTCCCGCCCACATATGAAAACGGTGTTAAAACCACACATGTGAGGTATTGTCGCGATCATTAGAGCGAGAGCAATAATTCTAGCCCTAGACCTCCTATGTAACTCAAAACATGCAACCTGTAGAATTTTTTAAATGTCGCCTATGCAGATTTTTAAGGGTAAAAGTTTGACGCCATTCCACGAGCGGGCGCAATTTTAAAGCGTGACATGTTGGGTATCAATTTACTCGGCGTAACATTATCTTTCACAATATAAAAAAAATTGGGCCAACTTTACTGTTTTATTATTTTTATTCAAAAAAGTGAATTTTTTCCAAAGAAAGTGCGCTTGTAAGACCGCTGCGCAAATACGATGTGACAAAAAGTATTGCAATGACCGCCATTTTATTCTCTAGGGTGTTAGAAAAAAAAAGTATAATGTTTGGGGGTTCTAAGTAATTTTCTAGCAAAAAAATAGGATTTTTACATGTAGGAGCGAAGTGTCAGAATTGGCCTGGGTCTCACGTGTTTAAATGAAATACAATCAATCAGTGATCACCCTTCTCACTAAATACACAATTAGATTGCATAGTGTATGGCCATCTTTATATAAGTACATAGGAGGGAGTGGAGAGAAACAGTCAGCTGTCAAGCCCGTTCAGAACTCTGCATAGCGGGAACTCGCATTTCCACATGCTTTGTTTGGGTTTTTTTTAACGAGGGGGCATTTTGGAGCATATTTACTCATCACACACAGGGCAGCCCATCCACCTGAATGGGCTGCCCTACACGCAGCAATCGTCCCAAAGAAGCTTTAGAACTTTTTTTTAGAGCGGAGCTTAGTGCGTTTTTACTGTGATTTTTGGTGCAGCGCATTTCTGAAATGCAAGGAAACGCTCAGATGTGAATGGAGCCTCATTGTTCTTGTGTTTATCGTACCAATTTCACATTCAGGCCCCATTCACATCTAGCACAGTGGGAGCACACATTTTTGGGCTTGTTTTTCCTGCGACACGCATAGGGCAGCCCGCTGATTTCAATGGGGTGCACTACATGCGGTTTATCGGACATTTGGGCGTTTTGTGGGTTGCGTGTGTGTTTTTTTTTTTTTTTTGTTTTTTTTCTGTGTATTTTGCAGAATTTGCTACTCGTTTTTTCACATGGCAAAATGTGTTTGCTTCTGTGTTTGGTGTGCCATTAACTATTAATGGCACTGAAAGTGCAACTTGTAATTTTAGGTATATAAAGGTGGCCATACACTATACAATCTGATTGTACACTCTCCTTTTAGATTTACCAAATTTATATAAAAGGAGTAAACATCTATCTAGCCAATCACTCTGTATCCAATCAGGCAGGCCCTTACACTACATAGTTGATGGAAAAACTAAAGTAGATTGTACAATCAGATTGTGTAGTGTATGGCCATCTTTATACACCTAAAATTACTTGTTACGCTTTCAGTGCCATTAATTGTTAACGTCACACCAAAAACAGACACAAACGCACATTTTGCCATGTGAAAAAATGAGTGGCAAATGCTGCAAAGTAAACGCGCAACCCACAAAATGCCAAAACGGGGCATGACAGCTGAGTTTCTGTCCACTCCCTCCTATGTACTTGTCTAAAGATGGCCATATACTATGCAATCTGATTTTATATTGTGTATTAGTGAGAAGGGTGATTACTGATTGCATTTCATTTTAAAAACATGCAGCTGGGGATGGCTAGGTGGGTAGGTAGGAGGGTGGATGATGCAGGGTGTGTGCTAATGAGGTCAGCTGGTCAACTCCTTCCTGTGTCATGACCTAAAGTCTGACCAGGAAGTAAGGCAGAAGCAATGGATAAGTTTGGAAACATGGATGAGGACAAGTGAAGTAAGTGTCTGTAGCTTTAATGGAAAGCATTTATATTTTTGCAAACAAAGTACATGAATGCTATATTGGTACATAGGGGAGCTGGAATTTAGAAACAAAAGTGCACAAAGGTGAACTTATCCTTTAAGGTGAGACTGCACAGCGTGCTTTCAGAACAGACGAGTATGCAGATATAAGGCCTCACAGTTGAAGGCCCACACCCACAAAGCTGCATATCTGTGTACAGTTGGCAGGAAGGGGTTAAGGAAAGGTCCCTGTTTGGGAAAACGTTGTGTACTAGCACAATGGGGATCTTTGAACATTCGGTGTTGGGTTTGAAAGTGAGTGTATTACCCACAGCAAATTTTATACTGGAAAGTACTTGAAGGGTGGTAGTTGGCTACCCTGGCACTTTTTCCTTTCAGTTACTTCTATGCATGTGGCTCACACATGCTATTTTAGGCTATTTTCACATCTTGGCGCTTCGAATCGCGGGTGGAATAGCTGTGATTCTGCCTGCGATTCAAAATAGTGGCAAATCGCGGGATGCCCGCTCAATCCACATCACTTCCAATGGCACCCTGATCGTGGTGCAATTTTTCAGCGATTGTACTTCTTTTGGGGGATAGGCATCCTGCGATTCTGTTTGCGCTATTCTCACTCGACGAATCACGGCAAAATAGTGCCGTCAATGGAAGTGACGGGGATTGTTCGGGTGTCCCGCAATTTGCCGCTATTTCAAAATCGCTTTGATTCGAAACGCCAAGATGTGAACGGAGCCCTAAAGTACAGAGTGTTGACTTTAAGGCATTCCTCTTAACTACAACAATTGATTGTGTTCTTGTTTTCAGATCATGTGTCTGTGGGTGGACTTGGTGATAGCTTCTATGAATATTTGCTAAAGGCATGGCTTATGTCGGACAAGACCGATGAAGAAGCCAAGAAGTTATATTATGATGCTGTTCAGGTAACTTGAATTCAAATCCTTTTTAGTGAATATCCAGTGTTTTTTATTTTTGGCTTGGTGTGTGTTTTCGAAATAAATGTCAAATAAAGCAAGTATTATGACAAATGCTACAGCTCCTATTAGAAAATAATGGATATTCCATAGAAAACCCTTTCTGCACTGTATGTGTGGTGTTTCAGGACATGATCACAGGCCATAATTTAAAATCTCATTATTATGGAGCAATACGTTGCATGTGCTGGTGTGTAAGAGCTGCAAAACTTATTACCATAGATTTCATCAGTGTGTCATACTAATTTCCAATGTGTGAATTAGCCTCTTGTCATTGGTGTTGGTGTTTATTTTAAGTTTGAAATATGAAGGGTTGGCTGTCTTGAATTTGAAAGTAGTTTATTTGCAGAGTTTTGTTATTTAACCTTTATTTATCATGCACTTCTGAGAGTGAGTTTTAGATGTGTGATTATGCGCTTGACTTACTTTCAAGTAACTACCTAATAGAGTCTCATCTCTGAAATAGAAGGAGTCGTTTCAGACTCATCACAATTCTCAATGATGGGCATATATAGTATGTTAAAAGAAGTTGTGTTCATTAAAGATGCTATTAGTGAGCAACTTCAATATTGCACATTGTGTTGCTAGGAAAAAACATTTTTCTCTTTCGTTCATTGACGGACACAGCACAAGTCTTGACCTTAGGGTTTTATATGCCTTCTATCAGGAGAGGACTAGGCAGAATCATGTTAAAAACGTCAAACTTGCACAGTATCGCCCAGGGGGCAGTTCTACTGGCTATAACCCCTCACACTGCATCCAGCAGCTCAGTTTTTTTCTGCCTAGCATAGAAGGACCTGGCTCCCGGTTGGGACCATTGGTCCTGGAGATTTTTTGCTTTTTTCTACTTTTTTGATCCTGAGATCTACTGTCAACAGCCGGCTGGGTGACAGGCTGGATAATATAGATCCTGGTAGTCTCCCCAGCCCAGCCATCGAGCGTGAGCAGACCTTAAGCTACGCGCTGGGTCGGCCATGACATGCCCCGTTTGCTCCAGGGGTGGCCAGTGAGCTATATGCTCTGGGGGAACCATATGACCGGGCTACTGCTGTCCGAGTCACTGTGTGCCGTGGCCGACAGCCACCCTGTACCGCTCGGGTGATGGGTCTGTCCGGAATGCGTCCAGCAGTCCCCGCAGGACGGGAAAGTAGGGTTCCACCTGTTATGGCAGGATGGAACAGCTGGGCATTCCTGGGGAGGTCGACTAGGGGGTCTCCCACTCTCCCTTTCTTCTCTCCCTGTCCTTTCCCTCCTCCCCATGCATCTGTGGTGGCTGGGCTTGCTGTGTACCTGACCGGGGGTCCTCCGAGGGGGGCTCTGAGTCCTGGCTGGGGGCTGCGCTGGGTGTTCGGGGTCCGCTCTCCACAGGGGAGGTGTTTTTGGTCTGTACATGTGGGATGCCTCCGCGCGGAGGACCAGCGTGTTCGCGGCCATTTTCTTTACCTCAGGACGGCTGGCGGCCATTTTGGTGGAGCCCGGCGGCCGTTTTCATGTAGTCCGCGCTTCTTTTTGCTGAGGCGGCCATTTTCTTGTAGCCCGCGCTCATTTTGCTGAGGCGCCCGTTTTCTTGTAGCCCCAGCTTAGTTTTGGCCTCTAGCGATGGGAATATTCTTTCTGAACGTCGCGAACAGCATAGAACACCTCAGACACAGGAGAGAGCGGACGGCAGCGCTGTGCAGTACCTGGGTCAGGGTGGTGAGTCCTCTGGGGGGCCCCTCAGTCTGTGGCAGCTAGGAGGGGTGGACCTTTTGTATACCTTGCCTTTGGTCCCTAGCGGGTGTCAGGCGAGTGTGGGTCAGCATGGCGTCAGAAGCTGGCGCTTCTTCCCCAGACATCCCTGTGGTGGCAACCGATGCCCCTGTACCTGCGGTGCCTATGAACGCTTTGTCGGCGGTCCTGGAGTCTTTTGTTGCCAGGGTGGAAGCAGTGTGCTGGCGCAAGGGGGGTAAAAAATGCACCCTCCCCCCCCCCCCCACCATCTTCTGGGAAAAGCTCTGATTCAGACTTGAGCCTTGCTGTGGCACACTCTGTTCTGACGTGTCAAAGGATGCGGACCAGGACCATTCGGACAGTGCGAATGACTCCGTGTCCGGGTCAGCGCAGGAAAGGGCGCTTGTTAAAGCATCACCGCAGTGCGGGAGACCCTAAAACTGGAGGATACGGCGGGGGCATCTACTGAGGTGTCGGCCCCTTTTGGGTCCCACAAGCCAGCCCACACTGCTAAGGGGTTTTCCTACCTAACTTTTTTTGATAAGTTTATATACAAAGAATGGGAACGGACGCAGCGGGCCTTTTCGGTCCCAAAACGCATGGCAGTCCGTTACCCCTTTGAGGAGTTTCCTGAAAAAATGGACATCTCCCCTGATTGTGGACCCCCCGGTATCCAGGTTAATCAAGGTTACCACGATTCCGGTGGCGGGGACCCCTGCTTTTAAGGACCCTGCAGACAGGAGGGCTGAGGCGGTGGCCCGGTCCATGTTCACGGTGGTGGGGTCAGCATTGTGGCCAGTGTTGGTCACGGCCCTGGTGTCAGACACTTACCGAATGGGCAAAATGTTGCACCATGAGTTGGAAAAGCAACAGGCTTCCCCGTTCTGCTTGGAACTGGCCGACCAGTTGGTGCATGGCCTTAAGTATGTCTGTGATGCGGCCTTAGATACAGCTCCCTTGCTTTCCAAAGCCTCAGTATCTGCTGTGGTGCTACGTCGCCTGATTTGGCTAAAATGCTGGTCCGCAGACCAGATATCCAAGAAGGCTCTGGCGGATTTGCCCTTCCAGGGAGAAAGGCTATTTGAAGCCTCGCTGGATGACATTATTAAAAATGTCACTGGGGGTAAGCGCACGCTGCTCCCACAATCCCAAAAAGGTAAGGAGCCTCGCCGTAGGCCAGGGCCCTCCTTTTCCACTCAGAAGCGTTTTTTTCGTCCGCCAGGGACCGCAGGTAAGCGTTCCCAGGCCGACAAGGCAAAGGCCTATATACAAAATTCCTGTTAGCGCTACAAACTTCCAGTCTTTTACGTGGATATGTGCAACCTGGAACAGTTCAAAAATGCTAAACACCAGAGCTGCTACCAACCACTGAAAAATGGATATCAGGAAACAACAAACACAAGGGTAGCGCTCAATGGAATTGGTAATAAAACTTTATAGTCTTGAGAAATAAAAATGACATAAATTCAATATTGCACTGAAAAAATAGAAGGTAATGCTGTAGCTACATAAAATAGATTAAAACCAGACAACCAGATAGCTAATAGATAATGGGTAAAAATTGGAACGATACCACTGCTGAGTCCAAGGAAGGGGTTAACATCAGTCCATCGATTACAAAGATCCCTTGATTACAAAGATCCCTTGATTACAAAGATCCCTTGATTAGAACTGCCAAGACTCCAAAATAGAGGGTTGTATGGTCCCAGGTGGAAGGAGAGAAGTGTGGTGTGATGACTTCCAGCATAGGTAGGTGCTGAGACAGATCAGTGGACACAAGTGTGAACACAATGGAGGGGCCCCAGGAAGAATGCGGCAGACGGCGCACCAACAAAGGATCCAGTCACTGCGGGAGCCAGAAAGAGTAGCTGTACTGTATGGGGGCCTCCGTGATGGCGGCACTGGAAGGATTGAAACAATCCAATGGAGAGCCGGGCGCGCTCGGATGACGTGCTCGAATGACGTCAGCGTTGCCTTGGCGATGGGGACAACAAGGAAGGAGACACATAGAGGCAGGGGGACGGGACTCTGAAGCAGTAGGAATCCTAAGCTCACAGGGAAGCTGTGACTGACACGTTTCACGCCACAGCGTTTTATCAAAGTCACGGAAAGAACGGCTATCCCTGTCAATATATGCACAATGGCAATGGGAGGAGGGGCCAAGTTGTTGAACCTGATGTTAAACCCTCGCTCAACCAAAGCACATATAAAATCACATACCTAATACATTGCAATGCAGGATTAATGTGTAAGACTAACAGGACACCTAGAATACAAAAATGCATGTATAGATGTGGAAAAAATAAATAAAGATGAGTAAATAAATAAACGTAATAAAGAGGAAATAAGAATAAAAATAAAATAAAAATAAATATATAAAATTAAAAATTATATATAGATAAGATGACACACAATTATTGTCGGAACAATCCAAGCATCCGTAGAAATGGAATAATAATAGCACTATATATTAAAATTGGAATTAAAGGAAAACAAAAGAACTGTAATACCATGAATGCATAGACACGCATCCATGGGTGTGCATGTGAGTGCACATATAGACACACAACCTTTAGTGCAAAAATAATAGTAATATCCACACGTACGTACATTGGTCATTGGGATTGCATGGTAACAAGATGGGTGAGTCATGCTATAACATATCTAGATGCCTCACGTGTGGTGACCCATAGGTGCACTAGAAGAACATGATTAAACAAATAATGCTTTAAGGAAGGGAAAATTTAAGCAGTTATGATGGAACTTAACGTAAACTATGATATTGAGGATATCCAGTTTTGTTCAAGCCCCCCGGCGAGAGTGAACCGAACTGGTAGATCCAGAAGGTTTCTCTCCTGCATAGGAGTGAGAACCTTTCGTTGTAAGTGTCCCTTTGGGGATAGCCTCAATCGCCAGGACCTCCAGACCTTTAAAATTCTAATACAACAAAGAGAGAGGAAGCTGAGGGCTGCAGAACAGCAGGTGCTCGACAAGAGTCAGGCCGTCCACGCCTTTAGTTCATCCTGTCTTTTTTCAAAATGGTTACAGGTCCAAGAATCTAATATCAAGAAAGATGGACAATATGATCAATAAAAAAACTAAAAAGCTTGAACGAGACGTAAAGGACTACAAAACAGGACATGTCTTTTGAGTGGAAACGTTCGGCATTGGAACCAGCGCCCAACACCACACAGTCTACTCATGGGGCCACCATGCACCCCTCTAGCCCCAAGCACAATGCTACCACTAATAACAAAAATAAGACTGGCAATAGAAACAATAATAGGAAAGGGAAAGACAAAAATGGAAAATACGAATCTAAGGGTGCACGTTCACAAGGCTATAATTCTGGCCCCATACAGCCCTTGGAGATAGTACCAGTTGTGAGCCACATCCCAAACTCCTCAGTCACCTGTGTACCATCACAATCAATGTTGGTACATAGTACACCTCCTACCATTTCGGATAACGGATCCCCCGATATGGATTTTTCGACGGTAGATCCTTTAGTCACTATAGAGACGGCTACAGGGATTTCCCAACTACCACTTAGCGTTGCAATAACTACAGCTAACAAATGTAGCCCACTATCCAAAGATCTAGATGTTTACATCAAAGAAGGGGCTCGCCCTAGACATAATGGGCCATCTGTACCCCTTAGCAATATCACTGAATTTCCTCAAGAAAATCACAATCACTGAGCTGCATGATTCTGGGAAAAATGAGAATCGCGATTCTTTTGCTTAGAATGAAGATCACGATTCTCTCACGATTCTCAAAAACGTTTTTATTTTAAGGCCCCAGACCTTGCAGATGACAGTCCTTAGGCTACCATCCTGAACCTGTCATCTTGCTCCTGCAGCTGACATTCTTATTATTAGGTTTCTATCTCCATCCAGCAGCTGTCACCTTGTTTTTGTCGTCCTGATCCTGCAGTTGTCCCTCCTGACCTGTGCCCTGGGACTCTCCTCCTGCAGGGTGTGACCTTCTCATTCTGCTCCCAGGTTGGTGAGGATGACATTCCTGAACCCACATTCAGCACTAACCCCCCAGAGAGATCGCCATTCCAGCGCACCAGATAGAGGCAGCTCTTGCATTGACCTCTGTGTGTCTCAGTAATCCCTCCCCCTGTGATGACGAGTCCGGGCCCTTAGCACTCTCCTCCTGTAGGTATACAATGTGGGCGGGGCAGAACAGGTGCTGAGTTGTGCGGGTAGATCAGAACTCAGAGTCTACGGAGAGGAATCCACCGGGAGGAGTGAGACTATGGTGAGTGCGGGAGGGGGACCGCGGCCTGTGTGGGGTGATGGGACTTGTAATTCTGCACAGACTAGGATTCCATTGCATGGGATGACGTTACATTGCTGACTGACGTCCGTTCCGGTTGCTGGCATCAGTCGGCCATTTGCGTTCCACGCTGGTTCCAACGTGATACTAAAAATCATGCTAATCCAGCCTGAAGATCGCGGGGGAGTGAATCAAAATCGAAATCTTTAAACGATTAATCGTGAAGCTCTACGATAGATCACAGATCGTTGATAATTTTTTAGACCAATTTCCAAAGGGAGTCCCGCAACCAAACGAAAAAAGAAAACTGACGAGCTAGAAGAAGAGTACAATCCAAGATCAAACAAAAAGGAGAGGACGGATACCAACTAGCTGATAGCACCATTAAGATTTATAATCTATCTTCATATACCCTTACATCGGTAGAATCTCTCCTCTAGAGGAAAGGACTCAGTTTTTCTCCCTCTATAGGACCAAATAAGTTTGGTCTCTTTAAAGATCTTAACAAGTTTGTCCGCCTTCTTACCCTCAAACGACACTTTGCTAAATGTAAAGCTAGTAATGAAAATTTATCATCTGGAGCCACTCGTAAGGATTTGACAATTCCCCCTTTCGAAAATATTGATGATAATGATGTAGATAATGATAATGACGATGTCCTGTGGATCCTGGAAGACCTTTGGCGGGAAGGCAATGTAGTAAGCCAAACCTGTGACGGATCTCAGATACCCCAGCTGGGCACATCCGCCAGACTTGTGTCTCCTGTCCTCCAAACACACCCGCAGCCTGCAGATTCGCCATAACCAGCCCTTAACCCCTCAATCACGAGACAAGCCACACAGGTGTTGAGGGTTAAACATGCAGAGCATCAACAGTTTATTAAATACAAAACATACACTTTTACACACAGTTAGGGACACTCCCCTTAGCCTTGTCATAGAGGGGGGGTAGGGGACAAGGAAGAACCAATGGGAACTGAACACTTGTACATTGAAACAGAGACTACAGATAAACATAGAGGGTTTATGGTAAGCAGGCAACCCCTCAATACACATCCCCTGCGGAGAGATGTCTGCAGTCCAGACCATTGTCTGTGCCCTGACTCAACACAGCTAAACACAGCAACAAGAGGGGGGGGTTGGATGGGGGAGAAGGATGTAGCATTACATTACATTATCTCAATGCCAGCTTCTCCCCGAGTCTCAGTCTCTTCTGGGCCATAATCTGTGGGTAGGAGGCCCGCCCTCAGTCCCTTCCAAAGCACACAGTGACAGTGGGTTCTGTCACAAAACCCAATGCTCATTTGTAGATCCAGATATTGTTTATACCAACTTTAAGCCTCTGTCAATCTTCAACCCCACCAAATCTAAAGGTTATGTGTCTATGTGCACTCACATGCACACCCATGGATGCGTGTCTATGCATTCATGGTCATTACAGTTTTTTGTTTTCCTTTAATTCCAATTTTAATATATAGTGCTATTATTATTCCATTTCTACGGATGCTTGGATTGTTCCGTCAATGATTGTGTCATCTTATCTATATATAATTTTTAATTTTATATATTTTTATTTCATTTTCATTGTTATTTCATCTTTATTACGTTTATTTACTCATCGTTACCTGCCGCATTCTTCCTGGGGCCCCTCCATTGTGTTCACACTTGTGTCCACTGATCTGTCTCGGCACCTACCTATGCTGGAAGTCATCACACCGCACTTCTCTCCTTCCACCTGGGACCATACAACCCTCTATTTTTTGGAATCTTGGCAGTTCTAATCAAGGGATCTTTGTTATCAATGGACTGATGTTAACGCCTTCCTCCTTGGACTCGGCAGTGGTATCGTTCCAATTTTTACCCATTATCTATTAGCTACAATGACTGTCTGGTTTTAATCTATTTTATGTAGCTACGGCATTACCTTCTATTTTTTCAGTGCAATATTGAATTTATGTAATTTTTTTTTCTCAAGACTGTAAAGTTTTATTACTCATTCCATTAAGCGCTGCCCTTGTGTTTGTTGGTTCCAGGCCATCAAGGTGCCTGCTGAGGGACAAAAGCGCCCCCGGTTTCGCAAGCCAAACAGGTCTGCGAACAAATCTGCAACAGCATGAATGTTTGCCCCCGCCCGACTCTCGGGTGGGGGGGTCGCCTTTGCGAGTTTGCAGCTTGGTGGACCTCCCTGCTTTCCGACCAGTGGGTTTGCGAAGTAGTTTCATCAGGGTACAAGATAATTTCTTTCTTGTCCACCAAACAGATTTTTTCCCCTCCAACCTTCATCTTCTTCTGGCTCGTCAGGACGCTTTGTTTGGGGCAGTGCAGGACCTGCTGATGCGCGGGGTTATAGTACCTGTGCCGCCGCCGGAAAGGTGTCAGGGATTCTACTCATCTGTTTGTAGTCCCAAAAAGGACGGGGTCCGTCCAATCCAGGATCTCAAGGCCCTCAACTGCTTTGTAAAAGTTCAAAGGTTCAGGATGGAAGCCGTTCGCTCTGTGGTGGCTGCACTCCATCCCGGGGATTTTCTGGCATCCTTGGACATCAAGGACGCATACTTGCATGTCCCCATATGCGTCAGGCATCAGAGGTTTCTGCGGTTTGCAGTCAGAGATGAGCACTACCAATTGGTAGCTCTACCTTTTTGGCCTGGCGTCAGCACCAAGGGTTTTTACCAAGGTGCTCGCCCCGAATCTGGCTTTGCTGAGGCAGCGTGGGATCGCTATCGTGGGCTACCTGGACGACCTCCTTCTGAGAGCAGCTTCCGCCTCAGAATTAGAGGATGATGTGGCGATCGCCAGTCAGACTCTTACTTTTTTTTGGGTACTGAACCTCCAGAAGTCAGTGTTGGTGCCGACCCAGTGCCTGGAATACCTGGGCTTGATTCTGGACTCCTCAGAGGAGAGAGTTTTTCTCCCTTTAGACAAGTTGCAGACTCTTCAGGTTGCGGTGAAGCTATTGGCGTGCCACAGGTGGTCGTCGCTGCGCTTTTGCATGAGAGTCCCTGGGTCTCATGGTAGCCACCTTCGAGGCGGTACCGTATGCTCAATTCCACACTCGAGTCTTGCAAAAGGAGATCCTGTCAAAATGGGACAAATTTCTGTTGTCCCTGGATTGTCAAATCCGGGTGAGTCGGCTAGTTGGGGATTCCCTGATATGGTGGCTGAGGTCTCCTGCCCTTCAGTCCAGGAAGTCATTCCTTCCTTTTCACTGGACGCCAGCCTGACCGGTTGGGGGGAGTTTGAGGCGTACCGTCAACACAAAGTTGCTGGACGCAGGAAGAATCCCGCCTGCCGATCAATGTGCTGGAACTTCGGGCAATCAGGTGGTGCCTCTCCACCTGGTCACAGAGGCTGCAGGGACGCCCAGTCAGGATCCAGTCGGACAACTCCACGGCAGTGGCGTATGTCAACCATCAAGGAGGAACAAGAAGCTCGGCTGCAGAATTGGAGGTCGCTCACATCCTGCGGTGAGCAGAGGAGTGTGCCGGCTCTATCGGCCGTATACATTCCGGGCGTAGAAAACTGGCAAGTGGACTACCTAAGTCGTCAGATGCTGGACCAAGGAGAATGGTCGCTACACCCGGATGTGTTTCGACTCCTTTGCCTGAGATGGGGCACGCCAGACGTGGATCTCCTGGCTTCTCGACTCAATCGGAAGGTATTGAAGTTTGTGGCCCTGGGCGGACGCAACAGACGCGTTGGTGGCTCCGTTGGGACAGTATCGGCTAATTTATGCCTCCCCCCCCCCCCCTGCTAAAACTTCTTCCTCGTCTTCGCAGAGTAGAGACCGAGGGGATTCCGATGATTCTTATTGGCCCAGATTGGCCTCGGCGTCCCTGGTACGCCGACTTGGTACGACTGGTGGCAAATGTTCCTTGGCGACTGCCGATGCAAGAGGACCATCTGTCGCAAGGTCCTATACTTCATCCTGCTTTACAGTCGCTGGCTTTAACGGCATGACTGTTGAAAGTCAGGTTCTAAGGGACCGAGGCCTCTTGGATTCAGTAATTTCCACCATGCTGAGGGCATGGAAGTCATCTTCGCGGAAGATTTATCATCGCACGTGGAAGGCCTACATCTCTGTGAGGAGATGGGGTGGCGTCCACGTACATATTCGGTTTCCAGGATCCTGCTGTTTTTACAGCGTGGAGTGGATCAAGAACCATTAAGGAGAAGATATCAGCATTGGCTGTCTTTCAATGACCCTTGGCGGCTCATTCACTGGTAAGTACGTTTGTGCAAGGGGTTCGACATGTGGCCCCTCCGGTTCGACCACCACTGCCTCCGTGGGATTTGAATCTGGTGCTCTCGGTACTTCAGAAACCACAGTTGAGAACATTAGAGAGATTCCCCTATTGACACTCTCTCAGAAAGTAGCCTTTCTGGTGGCTATTACATCAGTCAGGAGGGTTTCTGAGTTGGCGGCTTTGTCTTGCAAGTCTCCCTACTTGATCCTCCAAGGATAAGGCGGTGCTACACCCGCAGCCTTCTTTTCCTCATAAGGTTGTTTCGGCTTTTCATCTCAATGAGGACATTGTGCTTCCATCCTTGTGTCCTGGGCCGGGGCAACCCAAAGAGATTGCTTTGCATACCTTGGACGTAGTCCGATCTCTGCGGGTGTATCTGTTTGCTACGGCTCTGTTTCGGAGGTCAGACTCACTGTTTGTGTCGGTGGTTGGTCCAAAGAAGGGCCTGGTCCCGTCGGCCACCATTTCTCGGTGGTTCAGACAGAGCGTGATTCAGGCTTATGCCTTTAAAGGGCGTGCGCCTCCCTTTCCTGTCAAGGTGCATTCAACCAGGGCATTAGGTGCCTCTTGGGCTTTCCGACATCAAGCGTCTGTTTCCCAGGTGTGTAAGGCGGCGACCTGGTCGTCCATTCACACTTTCACTAAGTTTTACAAGGTTGATGTGAATGCATCTGTGGATGCTTGCTTCTGCAGGCGGCTGTTTAAGGTTGCAACTCCTCCGTTGAGGAGCTCTGGTTGTTTTGGGTGGAAGTTTGTTTGCTTGCTGTTCCCACTCCTCGTGTTTTTTTTTTTTTACACTGCTTGGGGACGTCCCTAAGGTCAAGACTCGTGCTGTGTCCATCAATGAACGAAAGAGAAAATAGAATTTTTGTACTCGCCGTAAAATCCTTTTTTCTGAAGTTCATTGACGGACACAGCACCCACCCCTCCTTTTTATGTTTGTGCTGCTTTTTGACTAACTGAGCTGCTGGATGCAGTGTTGAGGGGTTCTAGCCAGTAGGGCCACCCCCTGGGCGGTACTGTGCAAGGTTGATGTTTTTTAACATGATTCTGCCTAGTCCTCTCCTGATAAGTCATATAACCTTAAAGGGGTTGTAAAGGTTCGTTTTTTTTTTTTTTCTAAATGGGTTCCTTTTAAGCTAGTGCATTGTTGGTTCACTTACCTTTTTCCTTTGCGTTACCTTCTAAATGTTTTTTTTCTTTGTCTGAATTTCTCACTTCCTGTTTCTCCTCACTAAACTTCACACCATCATCCGAGTGGTGTGGAGTCAGCTAGAACAGCTTACTGAACCGCTTACGGAGGAGGAACAGGAAGTGAGAAATTTCGACAAAACAAAGAAAAAAAATATTTAGAAGGGAAATCTAAGGAAAAGGTAAGCGAACCAACAATGCACTAGCTTAAAGGAACCTATTTAGAAACCCTTTTAGGTCAAGACTTGTGCTTTGTCCGTCAATTAACATTTTTTTTATGGTGAATACAAAAATCCTATTTTTTAGACCAGAGTTAAGCTTTAATCACTTGACCTCCCCCAGGAAGATTTACCCCCACTTTATGACCAGGTCATTTTTGCGATACAGCACTGCTTTACTTTATCCTTTTAATTAAGCGGTCATGCAACGCTGTACCCAAATTAAATTTATGTCCCTTTTCCCCCCCTTTGGTGGTATTTGATCACCTCCTGGGTTTTTTATTTTTTGTGCTATAAACAAAAAAAACAAACGTTTAAAAAAACAACAATATTTTTTACTTTCTGCTATAAAACATATCCAATAATTTTTTTTTAAAAAATCGAATTTCTTCATAAATTTAGGCCAATATGTATTCTGCTACATTTTTACTTGGGGATCTGATGGATCTTATTCCTTGCATTGCAGGGAAAGCAAAATCCATCACATCCCTGCTGACAGAACATAGCTCTGCCTTGTTTACATAGTCAGAGTTCTGTTCTGTGTTTCCCCTCGCCAATCAGAGGGTGTCGGCGGACATCTATTGGCTAAATGCCTAATTACAGCACAGCCATGGCGGCACGGGTACCCCATACCCAGAAGTGCCAGATCACGTACTAGGTACAGGATCCGCCGCAGGAGAGAGCCGCTCTGCCGCCATAAGTCATGCAGTTGGCAAGTGGTTAAAGTAGAACTAAAGGCAAATTTATTGTTTTTGCTTTTGTTTTTTTTATGGGTTCTTTTTTTGTTTTGTTTTTTGCTTTCTTTGTTCCGTTGAGATATCCCTTCTCTTCTTGACCCATAGCCACTATAGGAGAGGGAAGTGGAAATTTCTTCAATGTGAAGTCACCAGAATTCGTAAAATAAAAAAAACAAGGGAAGCACAACCCTAGTGCAATAAACTACGTTATTAAAGGCTACGTTCACCTTTTTGTCCACTTTTTTTTTTTTTTTTTCTAAATTCCAGCTCCCTTACTTGGCCTTTAAAGAGTAACGCCACTTTCGCGGAGAACAAAAATGGCAAATAAAGAAAAGTAGCGTATACAATTGCGACACAAATCATATTGTGATTGAATGTTGTTAAAAATTACCTTTCCTTTTCAATGTGCAGCCGCTGTGAT
Organism: Rana muscosa; assembly: GCA_029206835.1. Taxonomy (NCBI): domain Eukaryota; kingdom Metazoa; phylum Chordata; class Amphibia; order Anura; family Ranidae; genus Rana; species Rana muscosa. The sequence goes on from CM055122.1 coordinate 481,120,991, forward strand.
TTCTAAAAATGCAATATGGCTACCTGGTGGTGTTATGTACACAGAATGTGTACATAACACTCCCCGAGAAACATTTTTTGCTTGTGTGATTGGCTCACTGATTTTTCCAGAAGTCGACACAAAGGTACAAATTAAATTTCAAACATCCCCTGTAACAAAAATACATTTTTGGTGAGATACTCCCAATAGGAACATATCTAAAGGGATGCAGGACCATCAGCTTTCCTCATTAGTGCCCTGCAGGTGCACAACTAATTGATAATTATGAAACCACTACCATTAAACTCACTTCCCCATATGGGTGCAGAGAAACAGATTTCTTTAGAATAACAAAAGGTAGGAATCTGCAACAAAGTTTGTTAAAATCCTTGCTATGTACATATATTAAACATCACCCAGAGGGGAATATTTTTTTTCTCAACAAAATTGGAGCTGGGCTTTAAGGATAAAAGGCAACACCGTAAATATTCCACTTGCGTAATCCTGAGTTGTGTGTAAGCATGACGCATCCACCAGGAGCCATCTGGGTGAAATGGTTGCCTCCATAACCCCCTCTATCTGAACATCAGCTGGAGTCCAGCATGCAGCTGTCAATCCCTCAACCTGTCCTTGTGTGTGTGCATCGGGAGAGGAAAGCGAGCAGCCCTCCGACAAGTAGCCAGCTATATTGGCATTTTTTGTGGGTTTTTTTTGTCAGGTGCCAAAAGCCGTAATAGGTGACAAGTGTAGGCTCCAATGCCATTGATATGATGCATTTCATGTTCAGACCTGGCAGTGAAAAGGATTAACCCCCCTAAGTAAATTTTTGAATCCTTGCCCCATGTAAATTCACAAGTGAACAATTTAAATAAACCTTTAGAACATTATCTCAAACTACCGCAGCTCTCCATGGATTAAAAATGAGATGTCTAGACCATGTTCCTGTGGAAAAGTTCATAGCAGGACCATGTTTAAATGAGTCAAAAACATGTGAGATTTTGTTTGTTCTTGTCTGTTTACAGAAAAAAAAACTGAGTGCAGTTTGACTTGCTCTGTGTCTTCTGTTATTCTCTGGGGCCATAAATACATGACATTCAGCACTAAATGGCTATGTAAACACAGCACAATGATGACATGCACAACCACCAATGTAAATAATGATAAAAAAATTTATGAACATTCATAAAAACAATGAAAATAGCCCTGATAACAAAAAGACCCCTTGAAGTATTGTATTGTGAACTAAAGCCGGACATAGACTGTTCGAATCTCTGCTGGTTCAACAGGAACTGGCTGAGATTCAAACCATGTACGGACAGGCTGATTGTATCCATCGATCCACATGGGTATAACCACCACATCTGATTTTTAGGATGCGATTCTTGCCAGTGGCTATAATATCACTAATATCACGGTCTCCTCCAAGCAAGGGTTTTAAACAGTGCATTTGAAATGGAAAATAGATAATTTTCTTAGTGCCAACTTCTCCACGCACTCCTGTAATATACTACCTTCCTAAAATTCATAAGCATTAAATGGCAAGGGGCAACCGCATCCAACCCCTCCCCCCCCCCCCCGGTTATCATATAGTTGGTGGTATTGATTGTTACATCCCGGGTGGGCAAGTACATCAAATTTTTACCTCTAACCAGACATACTATCAATTTATTGTCTGATTATCATCAGGATTATAAGAAAGGCTTTGTTAGTCACAGCCAATGTGACATTATATACAGTTATATGGTTTTTCTTCAGTGGCACATTTGGATCGGGAGTCAGACCTCCCTTTAACATCGGAGGGATTTCATAATTGAACTTTTGAAGTTTGTGGCGACGCACAACTATTTCTGGTTTGAAAATGCATTTTTCCGCCAAGATAATGGAGTTACCATGGGGCTAAATATGCCCCTAACTTGGCAAATCTGTTAATGGCCAAAAGTGGTAGGAGGATGCCATTTTTACTCAATGTAGGCTGGTGTTGGTCCTGTGGGCAAGAGATATGGCTGATGACCTCCTCCTACGGGATGGTGTTAAAGACAGCCTGACTAAAATAGTGTATAAAAAGAAATCAACTGCCCTCTTCTTCCCTTATACACTCCACTGCGCTTCGGGAGCAGGTCTGCTGATGCAGACCAGAAAAACCTTACTAGCTGCTACTTTACAAAAATACATATAATAAAAAAAAGCATTTCGAGTAAACAAAATAAGTAGCGCTTCTGTTTATCACAGCACAAATCTAAATACTATAGAAAATATATGTCCCGTAAAGAAATACATATATGTGAAAAACTATAAAGCATATACTGTACTCTAAAAATATATGTGCACGTACAATAAATTAATAAGTGTCCGTAGCGTTCAAATAATGTTTTCAAACCAGTAGTGAAAAAACATTTAAAAAAAGTCCATCAGTGAGATAAGTGTTTCAATAATAGTGACTTCAACTAAAATTTGCATAAAAATCTTCCTGTGTTCTCTTGAATAAACCTTCACCACACCAGCGTGATTAGTGACTCCACTCCCTAAGGACTTGCACTCACCAATAGGATTTGCCTTGCACTCTCATGCTCGGCTTCACAGCTTAAACACCCCTCAGGGTATAAAAGATAGAGCCAAACGATGTTGCTAGGTCAGTCAAGTTTTCCCACATGAAAAAGCAAAAAGGTCTCCAATAGTGAAGTACGTAAAAACTTTTATTAAACACAGCACAGGTAACCTTCAATAGTTTCACTCGCATCTAGCAAATCAAAGTTAGGCACTTCAGCAAAACCACTTCAAAATGCCAGACAGGCATACGGCAGGTAGCCGCGATGTATTGCGGTCTCGGCGAACCAATCAATCATTTTGTGTCTCACCCTCCTTCATATATGCCTGTCTCTCCACTCCAATCGAAAACACCGTGATCTTCTGTCCAAACACCGGACTGTATATTTGATGAGCGGTCGAAAAAACCGAACGCCACACACTATAAAAGAGCGCCGTGTAGCTTCTCCCAGACTAGTTTCGTCGCATAGGACTTCTTCCAATGGGATTGGCTACACGGACTAGCATCTCCCCCTTTATACTCCGTCCGTGATAGGTCACGGACGTGATTCATACTGCGCAAATGCGTGCTAGCTGTCCCCAGGACTTCAATACATCGGGCATGACCCCATCTGATAATATCAAATAAAATCTGCATATAATCTAAACTGCAGGTGCTTAAAAAGATAGGGAACCAACATAAAATTATCTGGTAATTATCCACAAGAGGCATTATATACAAAATGACAAGTGAGGACAATAAATCACAGAAATTAAAATTAGATGGAATCAAATCACCATAATTAAACATGCGAAAAATATCTAAATGAGCAATAGATCATTGGATCAAAAAGAAAGAGGTCAAATATATATAGTACAGATCTAATTAAGGTACATATTTTCTAGAGAGAACTGACCTTAAACTATAAATAGTCTCTCAAACCTATAAAAACCTCCATCCACATATTCAAAAGGAGGAAAAAATGTATGTGTATGCATGCACCCAAATTGAGCATTCACGCATGTGCATACATACTAATCTATTAGTTTTAAAAGAAATATATTAAAACCCTTTAAAAATTACTAATAAAACAATTCAAATCGAGTTCAATATTTAACCCTCTCGGGTGGAGTCTCTTAAGGAGAAATATCCATCTTGTTTCTCTCTGTGAGAGGTCTCTGACTCTATTTGAACCTCTCCAAGCAGAATATGTACAATCAATCCCACAAAACTGTAGAAGGGGTAGGGTCCTGATTATGTTTCTCTTTGAAATGTAGGGAAGACACTATGGTATCGGAAGCCCTTTCTGATATTAGCTAGGTGCTCCGATACCCGTACTCGTAGGAGTCGTTTCGTTCTCCCTACATAGTACAACCGGCAATGGCACCACAATAGATAAACCACAAAGGAAGAGTTGCACGTAATAAACTGTTCAATTTCAAATATATCACCCTCTTTATTTGTAAGGCTGGTAGTACCTCTGTTGTCAGTTTTCACCGTTTTACAACGGATACATTTGCGGCAAGAATAAAATCCTTTGAAGTTTTTATTCAAATTTTGGCGAGTGGGCGGGTCCAAAATTTTCCGTACCACCCGGTCACCAAAGTTAGGTGCCCTCCTATAGATAAATTTAGGATTTTCTGACAATATTTCGCATAGATGTCTATCTCTGCATATAATGTGCCAATATTTGCGAAAAATCTCCTCTACCTCTTTGTACTGATAATGAAAATCGGATATAAAACCCAGTTGGTATGTCTTATTAGTGATTCCATCCTCTTTTTTTCCTTAAACATTGTTCCCTTGGAATTAAAGCTACTTCATTGATAGTGTTCTCAATACTATCTTCCTTATAGCCTTTCTGTAAAAACTTATTGCCAAGGATATTGGCCTGCGTGTAATAATCAGTTGTACAGTTGCGACGAATTCTTAGCATTTGTCCTTTCGGAATATTTCTGATCCAAGCTGGATGATGTCCGCTTCCGATTGACAAATAGCTATTCCGATCAGTAGGCTTAAAGTAAGCCTTAGTGCTGATCGTGGTATCAGATTTCATAATGGTTAGGTCCAGAAAATTCACTTCTTCCTCACTAATGGCATGATCCAAAACTATATTATTGGTATTATGATTCAGATGTTTGATGAAATCCTCAACTGATTGTCTGGAACCCTCCCAAACAAACAGGAAGTCATCTATGAATCGCCGGTACAGTTTCAGTTCCAGTCTACATACATTGAAGACATGTCTGTCCTCCCACTCTGCCATAAATAAGTTGGCGAGGCTAGGGGCAAACTTCGCTCCCATAGCCACGCCAACCTGCTTGGAAAAAAACTGATCATGATGCCAAAAATAATTATGAGCCATGCAGAAGTCCAAAACCTTGCCCAAAAAGCATTTTTGTAAATGGGGTATATCATCCCGTTTACATAATGCCCAGTTGAGCGCCAATAAGGCGGCATCATGTTGAATGATGGTATATATATTTTGTTAAAGACAGCCTGCATACGTTTTATGGAGTCTATGAATAACAGGCCTCAAATTAAACCGATGCTAGTTTGGGAGAGATTTTTTTAGATTTGAAGATCTCGATTAAAGGGGGGAAGGTTTGTCACCTTCACCTTTTTCAAACCCACTGATATAAATCCTTTTATCCTTTTATTCTTTTATCCCTTTACATAGTTGCCATCATTGTTCATGGCTGAAATCCCCATGTAGAACTACTCAATGATACAGCCTCTAGTGTTCAGGAGTTTGATAAAAATACACTGATGGAGAAGCCTAGATCAACTAATGCCACCAACAATAGAGAACTTCATACTCTCTATACAGCATCAATCAGTTAAGCATCTGATTCATAGACCTTGGAAAATTTTACACAATGATGGGTTCCTAAGATCTGTTTTGCCTGTCAAACCTCCTGTTTACAGGGGGTATCTTCTTTGAGAGAGAGAATTGCTCCAATGTTTTCAGTCCACCAGTAAATACCTCCTCTTTTTTCCAGAACCTTACGGGTTACTATTAGTGTAGAAAATGTCAAGTATGTACCATTTAAAAGTTATAAGAATAGGAGGACAAATCCATTTTATTTCAACCAGTACCTCTAAAAATTTGAATATTAAGCCCTTTATTACTTGCAAACTAGACCGTTAACGGCATTCCTTGAACTTAAAGCGGAGTTCCGCTTATTTGCTTCCTTCCCCCTCCGGTGCCACATTTGGCACCTTTCAGGGGGAAATGGAGACCTGATTTTGACAGGTCCCTGTCCCCACTTCTGGGAGATGGGGGCCCCAGAGCCATCCCTCAGAGGTTCGGCCACCCTCCTACGCCACTGGGCCAATTAGAAAAGTCAGGGCGTTTCGCGCATGCGCAGTAGGGAACTGGCTGTGAAGCCAAAAGGCTTCAAAGCCTGTTTCACTTAGTGGAGATGGTGGTGGCAGAACCTGACGGCCGATTCTAAGGTTGTCTGTGGTGCCGACATTGCGGGCCCCCTGGACAGGTAAGTGTCCATATAGTAAAAGTCAGCAGCTACAGTATTTTTTTTTCCACAGGCTGGAACTCCTCTTAAAGAAGAGTTCCAGGCCCCCCACAATGAAATTTACAGTCCGCTGCTACAAATAATGTAGCTGCTGATTTATTAGGACACCTCGCCTGTCCAGGGTTCCCACGATGTCGGCACCCCAGCCGATTTTTGGATCGGCTCTTAGGTGCTTAGGTGCTGCCACCGACATTCGTAGTAAGGGAGCCTGGCAGTGAAGCCTTTCAGCTTCACAGCTGGTTCCCTACTGCGTATGCGCGAATCGCTTTTCAATTGGCCAGGTGGAGGAGGGAAGCCGAACTTCCGAGAGATGGCTCTGCGGCGCCGTCTCCCAAAAATGGGTACCTGTGTCGTTGCCCCCCCCCCCCCCCGAAAGGTGCCCGGTGGGGGGAGAAGTCAGTTAAGCGGAGGTTCTACTTTTGGGTGGAACTCCGCTTTAAAGTGGTTGTAAACCCTTTCATATGCCCAATGAAGTGAATAGCCACAGGTGATGCACAGAGATTAAACAAATTCTCCTACATAAGTTTTTTTCTTTTTTATCTGCAGTCTTCTTTTGTCTCCAACCCTTCAATAGAGCACAATTGTGATAAAATCCACCTGCATCTGTGAGGAGTACATAGGAGGGGGTGGAGAGCTACAGTTACAGCTCTTATACACTGTGTTAGTTGATTGGAGGAAAGGGACGTGTCCCCCTCCACATAGGAAGAGGAACGAAGGAACATTGCAGAGCTGTAGTCTAAATAGACAAGCTGTGTACCCTTCTCCTTCCCCCATCACAAATTTTATCTGTCAGGAAAACGTCTCAGAAGTGACTCATGCTGATAACAGGCATGAAGCACCAGAGAGAAACGACACAGCTTTGGGGAGAGACAGGTAAACACTACAGATATGTTTTGTTCACATTTCATGACTGGGGTTTACAACCACTTTTAAGGTCTCATTTAGACTTACTGTTGGAGGGGCAGCAAAAAATGTGCAGTTGAGCTGTGTTTTGGCCTCCTGCCAACCACCACTTTGTGACTGCGGCTAAACTGACCCAACATGTAACAATCGGCAGGTGGTAAGCCTCCCGAACACTACACACGCAAATCACTGGGGAGGCTCCACAATGGCAAAAATGGGGTTAAATAGGTGGGTGAGGAGACATCCCATTGCTTTCTTACTGCCTGTCAGTATCCTCTGAAGCGCAATCCGAAAGCGAATTGGGCTTCAGAAGCAAGGAAGATTAGATGCATGTCGAAGTCTACCCTAAATGTGTTGGAAAACCTTTTAAATTGATATGTTTAAGTGTAGATTTAGACTTGCATCTAAAGCTCCCTCTTCTCTTAAGCCCGTTCCACTTCCAGATCACACTCCAGAGGCTACTGACAAGCGGTGAGGAAGCATTGCAACGCCTCCGCACTGCCTGTTTTAACCCCATTTTTGCCGGCGGTCACGCCACAACCACGTGCACTGCACATGATAGAGTGTGCTGCTTAATATATGGAAAACCTCTTGTATTGGGATTGTTTAGGCAACGAAAACAAAATATATAGAAAAATATACATTTATTAATACAAAAATGTCATTGTATACAATACAAATATTATGTTGCAAACCTTAAAATCATGCAAAAACTGAATGGTGAACAATCGATACAATAGCCAGGATTCAAAAAAAACTCCACAACATCTGGGGGGACAATCGAACACAGGCTTTATCCAACGCATTTCAAACAGTTAAAAGATAGTTCTTCCTCAGGGATATTTAATTTGTATCTTTGTCTAAAATAAATAAAAAAAATATCATTTTCGTCCAACATGTATTGATTCACCCTCCCACACCCCCAATGGGGTAAATAAAGGGTGACTCACTTCATTACATTCATTAGAGCATATACAGTTCCCATAGAGATCACAATGCTGATACAGATTCCCCTGGTATGGTCTCTCTGTGCACCTTCAAAAATGCCCAACCTCGCATGGGGGGATCAGGATGGCTTATCCAATGATATGGCGTCTACAGAAGTCTGCTGATTTGATTTTATTATTTGTAAAGCGCCAAATACAGTTCAAGAACTGCATAACAGATAACACATACAGGATAAATTAATAATAAATAACAGAGGGAAAAATAAAAAGTAAAAGAAGCAGAGTAACAGTCCACATTTAGGTAAGCAGCAACAAGTCAGGGCGGGCTAATCAGCTTGTTAGTAGTAAGGTAGCAGACGTCCCTTATCCATATACATTGGAAAGTAAATGAGTCTTCTGCTGGGTGAAAAAAGCATAAAAGGGGAGCTTGTAAATTTGAAAAAATTTACCATAAGAAGATATTCCATGGACAAAAACGAGCTTTACTGAACTTGCCAAAATAGAGGCCCACAGAACATGTTCCTAAGAAAAGAGGAGAAACATCCAGGCACCTCCCAAAAAGTTCAGCCTAATGAGCCAGCAGGTCTGCATACAGCTCCTCCACTGATCAGCAGAGGAGAGGGAATGACGCCATGTAATCCCCCTTGCGTCCTTTTAAACCCCTCCACTCTGCCTCATTGGCTGGGTCTGATCACATGACACATCCGACCAATGATGGCGGTGTCATAGATCTCCATGGCGACGTGACATGCACCCCAAGCGTCCTGTTATTGGTGGGGGGTCCACACTGGCCTTCCCAAATGGGGAAACATTTACGCGTGGGCATTTTGCCAACTGTAGAACACAGGGCGCTGTTTATCTCATGAGGTGCCAGTGTGGGGCCTTCTACATAGGTAAAACAAGAGAACAACTGGGAAAGCGTGTAGAGAAACACATGCACAGCATGAAAATAGGGAATCTTTATCTCCCACTGGGAAGACATGTTGCAAGGCATCATAACTATAGAATGACGAAAGTCACCTTTTCAGTGGTGGAGAGGATTCACATACCACGCAGGGGAGGCGATTGGAATAAGGTCCTGCTCCAGCGGGAAATGCGCTGCATCAGGTATCTTAAAGCCATAACACCCCCAGGCCTCAATGAAATTGAAAGTTTTAGACCCTTCTTAGAAGGCTATAGTTCGGGCAAGGCTGACTAAAAGTGGGGAATATATCTGCAGAGGGGAATATCCCCTCCAGGTATTCAGCAAAGGAGGGGAATATCTTCTCCAAATGTGTCCCCTTTACCCCTGCTGGGGTTGTCCAGAGTTATATCTCATAATGGCCAGATCTGAGGATCATGGGCTGTTAGGATGTTTTCCGTTGTGCTCTTCTCTTCTGCACCCTCTCTGTATACTGTATACCACTCCTTACAGCCATTCACTCATGTTTTATTTGTGGTGGTGGGAATCAGTGCAATCTAGAAACACAGGATATACACACATTTGGGTTTTATTATAACCCTTTTTTTTCTATTTGTTTTGTTCTAAGAATCTGATTGTGACAGAATATACCCTATGTCATTGAATGTAGAGTGTTACTGGACTTGCATCAGAAATAATATGTATTCGCATTTGCACTTCGCATGGGTCATTGCTATGTCTGAGATTGAATATTTTTTCCCCTTGATTTTTTATGGTTCCTTATGTGCCCTCTACCTTTTTGTTGCCCTCTCCTATCCGGTGCCAGGGGGGGCCATATACAACCAGTGTTGTTTGGCCCTGCTTTTTTCCTGGGTGTATCACCTGGTAAGTGGTGGCACTAGTGGTGTTTGTCCCTGGCCCATTATTATTCCTCAGGAGCATCCATGAGGGATTTTGGATCGTAACCCTGCAAGTGTCTTTACCCCCATAATTCACCTCTCTTTTCCTACTCTGCCCCATTATAGCTGTCACTGCTCATTTAGCCCTGCGATTGGGGCTTGCTGTTTGGGGTTTTTAATAATCGTTCCCTGTTCCAATATGGCCGTGCCTGCGTTTTTCCTGGTTCTCTGGGCTGCGGACATCGCCATTGGCTGCAGCTGTACAGTTGGTTTCTGGGCTTGTTCGCGCCGCGCGCATTGTGTTGATATATGCACGCGATGGGCGTGCGTGGTGTCATGTGCGCGGCGCAACGAATCCTGAGGCGAAGGCGTGTTCTTCAATTCACAACTGACGCGGCCCGCTTGGGGTGCGTGTCACGTCGCCATGGAGATCTATGACACACCGCCATCATTGGCCGGATGTGTCATGTGATCAGACCCAGCCAATGAGGCAGAGTGGAGGGGTTTAAAAGGAAGCCAGGGGGTTTACATGGCGTCATTCCCTCTCCTCTGCTGATCAGTGGAGGGAGCTGTATGCAGACCTGCTGGCTTATTTGGCAGAACTTTTTGGGAGGTCCCTGGATGTTTCTCCTCTTTTCTTAGGAACATGTTCTGTGGGCCTCGATTTTGGGAAGTTCAGTAACTCCTGTTTTTGTCCATGGAATATCATCTTATGGTAAATTTTTTGAAATTTACAAGCTCCCTTTTTTATGCTTTTTTCACCCAGCAGACTTCTGTAGGCACCATATCATTGGATAAGCTATCCTGATCCCCCATGCGAGGTTGGGCATTTTTGGAGGTGCACAGAGAGACCATACAAGGGGAATCTGTATCAGCATTGTGATCTCTATGGAAACTGTATATGCTCTAATGAATGTAATGAAGTGAGTCACCCTTTATTTACACCATTGGGGGTGTGGGAGGGTGAATCAATACATGTTGTACTAAATTATCTTTTTTTGATTTATTGTAGACGGATACAAATTAAATATCCCTGAGGAAGAACTATCTTTTAACTGTTTGAAACGCTTTGGATTAAAGCCTTTGTTCAATTGTCCCCCAGATGTTATGGAGGTTTTTTTTTAATCCTGGCCATTGTATCGTTTGTTCACCATTCAGTTTTTGCATGATTTTAATGTTTGCAACATAATATTTGTATTGTATACAATTACATTTTTGTATTAATTTATATTTTTCTATATATTTTGTTTTCGTTGCCTATTCAAGAGGTTTTCCACATATTAAGCTCTCAAGGGATGATGGCAACCACATGTTTTGACATATGAGTTGACCAAAATTCTAAAGTGTTTTGTGCTGCTCTTCCTTTGACCTCCATGTGTTGCGTTTTTGGGTGTAATACTGCATTAAGGCCCTGTGCTGATCACGTCGTCCTTCTGTACATGTTTGACCAGACTTGCTCTTATTTATTCTGTACTCTTCCAATCCATCTTTATGAGTAAGCTTTGACGAGTCGTGAACATAATATTCTGGCTATTAACTTGCATAAAATGTGTAAGTAATCTAATGATACCTCTGAAATGAAAAAAAGAAATGACAGCTGCAGAGACTGAAATTTCCTTTGCTGTCTCTTGACAGAATGGAACAATTAAGCATGAAATAATTTGCTTCATCCATGTTGTGTTGTGTTAAAACGGTATGATTTTCCATCTCTGATCTGACACTTTTTCCAAAGGTGTTGTTCATACAAGATGATTACAGTGTTTATCAAGATCTAGCAGAAATTGCTGAGGACCCTAATGATACCTTTCTGACTTCAAATATTGTGTTGCCTGTCCTGAATTACTAACTTGAATTTGTGAAGACTTGCTCTTCTTTCCTTGTGGCATGTCATTTTTTCACCTGGTTGCTTGGTATAGTTCTAGGCTAGAAGGTTTAGTACAGATTATAGATTTTGTCTTGGTTATTGATGCTTTGTGCTTCATTGCAATTAAAAACATTTTTAAAAGGGATATCGGGAATGGAGCAAAGCGATTGGTTTTGTTACCTAATTGAGTGTGTGATTGGTTTAAAACATAGCAGGGCAGAGTATCATTCATTCATGCATGCTGCATTGTGTGCATCCATCCATTATAAAGAGGCTGTTCTTTTTCTGTTCACATACCCCCATCCTTGGAGTGAACAGATTCTACACACAGGATAAATTGCTGCTATTATTCCTCAAGGTAATGTGCTTCTATCTTTTCCATGCACACACTATGTGATCATTAAGCAGTCGTCATTCTTGGCATTAACTTTCTTCTGTAATGACAGCCTTTCATTAGCATGCTCTAATATCTGTGTCCACCATGCGTCAATTAATCATGACACAAAAAGCCACGGTGACTCAAGAGGTAACTCTGATCTTTTTCATTGTCTGAAACTTTTTGATATGCAAAACATAAATATTTCATTGTATTATGCCATTTGATGACTTCATTTGTCAAAACTCGTGTCAGAATGTTGGGCTTTGGCGTAGCAGTGAATTATTAGTACAGCACTAATTAGTGATGTGATGTTCCAGTTTCCAGTAAGGCACATTTGTAGCAAACCATGGTTAATTATCAGCATCACAACATGCATGCGTTTGGTGTTTTGTGATTACTTAGTAATGCAAGTATTACTGATTACTTTAATGTCCTTTTATATACTAAACACATTACAGAAGGACGAGCACCAGCTTAATCTCAAAACCAAGAATGCTTAGGCATAAAACAAGTGCATGTATCACAGCGTTTTAAGCATAATTGCATCTTTGCAGGGTACAACTTTATATGTTGACCTTCCCTGCAAAAAAAATTGAAATATAATGTAGACAGTATGAATTTGCTTTTAGATACATTTTGAGCTAAATATAACAGATGCACTTTATTCTTTACCTTATACTGTACTGTATGTCACTAGTATTTATGGATTTGATTAATGTACAGTCCTTACAGAGTAATGTCTTGATTGATTGCAGATTATGGCAGTACTGATGTTTTAGAGGTTGTATTCCCTTTTTACCAAGTGAACCAATAAGAATACAAATGTGGGAGCTGCAAGTTCAGATTCAGCAAAAAAAAGCAATATTACTATGCATAAACATGTTTTAAATATGTACACATATTTTATAACCTTTTTGTGCTTGGTGAGGTCAAAGTCCTTAATATATAAATGAACTTCCCCATTCTGTTGCTAGCATACGAGTCATGGGCACTCACCTTGACACTTTGTGCAACGTGTGTAGTGAGTCACTGGGTGCTTTACAGCTGCAGGGCCATGGTCCATCCCTTTAGAACTTGAAGACCACTTTGGGAGTATACCCACCATGTTGAGCGATGACTGGACTCAATAGGGTCCAGCGTGATGGACAGTCAAGACGGGGCCACCTTGTGTCTCTGGCAGTTTCTGTAAAAACAGGAGCTATGTTTGGAATGTGTTCACTTTACAGTATACAATTTTCAAACTTTGTGCTTAAATCTCAACTACGTAGAGCCAGGTGACAAGTTGTTACCTCACGTGACAGGTTACACACTTTGCCGCCACTTCCTCCAAGAGCCCCTATGAGATACTCAGGCCCTTCCTCCTGCCCTTTCGCCATGGCTTCTCTACAGGATGGTTTACACTCAATGTGCTGTGTACTCCTGGACTCGCATGCCCTATTTTCCTCACCTTACTTCATGCGTACATAACAGGAGATTTCCATCGCCCTGAGCCATGGCAAAAACCCAGGGAAACATTTGCTCTGGTGAAGGCCCGCACAACACTCAACCTTAAAGTGACAATGGTTCCCTTGCACCAGAGAAGGACCAATATTTAACACCCAACTTTGCATCTGACTCTAGTTCAATTTTGGGCATGCAATAAGCAGCCTACCTGACACAGGCAGCTTTTTCCGCAGATCCTTCTTTGCCTGGTGTGAACATATGCACTTCAATCCCAGAGATTACTCTTGTGCCTTGCATTCTGACCTGCCTACAATCAGTAATGACCAGACCTTGGCTTTAGGCTTTGCTCTCCCTTGTCAAAACCTTTTATTCAAGGTGCATCTTGGATTATGTTGTCTGTCCCCCTCTGCAGCACCTTGTACTTCCTTGGGACCTCAATCTATTTCTCTTTGCCCTGCAGAAACCACCCTTTGAACCCACTTTCTTTTTTGGCTATGTTAGCTTTAACGTTTTTTAAACCCACTGCATACCTGGGATCTGTTTTTAGCTCACCCTGATATATACTGTACGCTAAAGTCGATCTATTACAGAGTACATATCTCTCTCCCCCACAGACCAAGGTTTCTATAGAGACAAAGGTTTCCTTAGCAAGTTATTGAAAAATGTTAGTAAAATAAAGTAACCAAATACTTGCAATTTTAAAATTACTTTCTCTCTGGTACTCAGGTGATCTTATTCAATGATATATGATATAGATCTATATATTATGGATAACTTCTATATATTATGGATAACTTTGTGTGTCTGCAGTTCTCCATGGGGCCAGTCATTTAAGATTGTGCCAGTCATTTGCTGTCGGCAGTTCTCTGAGTTACCAATCATCTGATTTTGGCTGTTCTCCTAGGTGCCTGTCTTCTATGCATTTCTTTTGAGATCTCCTACATCTTATAAGACTTGCCACTTATATTGAATTTCTATGGTAACTGATAAACAATAGGAATGCATATAGTACTTGTACACATACATGAGTCTACCTTTAATTATTGTGTAGTGTTTACCTTTGAGTGCCCCATGTAAAGAGAAAGCCTCTGCATCTTGTTGGACTTCGGTGGAGACTTGGTCATTCAATCACAGAGCCATCGTTCAGTTAAATAGGGCAATAGAGAAGGTGCAGTAGAACATATTCAGCAGTCTCGCAGGTTAAATAGGGGACTCAAAAATGTATTTGCTTATTACAGGTAGTTATATAATGCAGACAATTTATACAGTACTTTACATACTGTACATTCTCATCAACACTGGCCTCAAGGTGCTTACAATTAAAGCTCCTTGTCTCGCATGCATACATACACGTGCGCACATATTGGGACCAATTTGGACATGAGTCAATTATTCTTTCAGCAGATCTTCTAGTGTGAGCAGCAACCAAAGTTTCAAGTAAAAACCCACATAATCACGGGGAGAACATGCAAACTCCATGCAAGATGGTGTCCTGACCGTGATTTGAACAGAGTGTCCAGCACTGTAAGGCAGAAGCATTATCCACCTAGACGCTGTGCTGCCCTAGAATCAAAACAATATCACAAGGATCTGAATGGGATCATTCAGAAATTTGTGAAAGAACATGAGGAAACCTAAGATTTTGGATGTAGCTACTAGTTAAAGCTTGTGTCCTTGTTTAGGAAACGTCATGTACTTGAGACTTGTTTGAGGAATTGTTTGGACCGTTCATTACTGGCAAGGTACACTCTGGCATTTTTGAGATTCTTTATGTATTTTTAAGCAAAAATCTCCAAGAAGCTGACTGGATATGCCACTGTCAGAGTAATTTTAAAATGAGCTTTAAGAATGCTTTCTTTAAAATATGCAGGAGATGGTGGCCACTGGATTAAAAAAACAAGACTGGACAAGGATGGAGAATAAAGGACTAACGGAAGGCATCTGTAAATTTTGAGAATGCCAAAGTACATTAATTATAGTAGCCTGGATTGTCTGTTGTGAAATTGCTGTTAGGACTAATTTTTTATTTTTTTTCCATAGGCCATGGAAACTCATTTAATTCGTAAATCTAGTAATGGCTTGACATACATTGCTGAATGGAAAGGTGGTCTCCTGGAACATAAAATGGGCCATTTAACTTGTTTTGCTGGCGGCATGTTTGCTCTTGGGGCTGATGGTGCACCAAATGATAAAACAGGACATCAAATAGAATTGGCTGCAGAGATTGCAAAAACCTGTCATGAGTCTTATGATCGCACAGGTAAGCCATTTAGATAAGTTTTAACTACTGCATTGAATGAATGTTTTCCACTGCTACTAAACTGCAAAAAGATTAAAGTGATTGTAAAGTCTCATTAGGTTTTATTTTTAAATATTAAACATGTTATACTTGCCTCCTTTGTGCAGTTGGTTTTGCACAGAGCAGCCCGGATCCTCCTCTTCTCAGATCCCTCTTTGCTGCTCCTGGCCCCTCCCTCCTTCCTATCAAGTGCCCCCACAGTCAGCTTCCTATAGGAGCGCTGGAGCCTAGTCACAGCTCTGTGTGTCCATTCAGACAGGGAGCCCCGGCCCCGCTCCCTCTCCCCTGATCGGCTGACTGACCTTGACAACCGGCGGAGCCAATGGCTCAGCAGGAGTGTCCCGGATGGCTTAGACATTCGTGAGCATCACTGGAGAGAGATGGGTCTCGGGTAAGTAATTAGGAGGGGGCTGCATTAGGATAAAAAACCTTCTGCCTTTACAACTCTAATTCAAAATACCATATATAATACCAAAATCACTAGAACATTTGTAATTTTTTTAATATAAGCCCCAGAAGCCATAGGATTTTCCATTGTGTTTAAATTACACAGTCTACTATTTAATGATTAGCAGAATACAAAGGGCAGTCTGGTTCCATGATAGTGAAAAGGAAAATCTGGACAGCCGCACTCCAATAAAACGCCTTTATTGTAACTCATTAAAATTCATGTAACAGCAGAAGCAAGGGCAATATAACTGACATGTTTCAGACCATCAAAGATGCTTAGTCATAGCTTTGACTAAACACCGATGATGGCGTGAAACGCGTCGGCTATCTTACCCTTGCTTCTGCTACTTCCACATTGAGGAGGGCGCTACTATCAGTTCACCACCTGGAGCGGTAATTTTTCTCTGTCTGGTTCCCTGACGGATGTTTGAGGTTATATGTAGAAAGCAGTGCAGCGCTAAAATCAAACTAAAAGTGGTGTCACAAAACAGTCCAAAAACAATATGTAGCAAGTTGAGGCCAGAGGATGTTGAAAAAACAATGGAAATATGAACTTCTTAGACAGAAACTGGGGTGCTGTAGTCAATCACTATACATCCCAACACAAACGTCTCTTCCCCCTGAAGCACGAACCGCTCACCTGAATGAATGGACCTCTAAGTGAACAGAAGGTCAATCAAGCTGTCCCTTCTCAAGGGTAATGATAAGGTGATGTCTTCACGTGAAGTCCTTCTTTGTACTCAATCAGTAAATGGTCTCCAAAAACTCGCTCATAAAGGATGGATCATGTAAAATTAAAGGAAACACATAGTGCTCTCCATATATAAAAAGCGACACATTTATTCCAATAAGTAAAATACTCACAAACACGGCACTATGACCTAGTGCATGGTATGAAGTACATATGAATAAAAAACCAGGTGGGTGGCTGTTCTGACATCACTATAAGCCCTCTGCACGCGTATCTTCCGTAGTGCAGGACTTCCTCAGCGGATATAGCAAGGGCTAGTGTGTCAGTGCTAAATTTATAGCATCAAGTACTGGTTTAATCAATTAGCGTGTCCCACCCACTTCGATCAAGAGGACAGCCCATCACAGGTGATTCAAGTGAATTAATCACACACATCACCAAAAACACACCGTTCATAAAGGTGCAGCAATCTCCTCAATAGTACAATCCTGAATCATAATAGCAATCCACACTTAACCACAGCCTGTAAATCAGACAGCATGCAGATTAAATCAGTACTTGATGCTATAAATTTAGCACTGACACACTAGCCCTTGCTATATCCGCTGAGGAAGTCCTGCACTATGGACGATATGCGTGCGGAGGGCTTATAGTGATGTCAGAACAGCCACCCACCTATTTTTTTATTCATATGTACTTCATACCGTGCACTAGGTCATAGTGCCGTGTTTGTGAGTATTTTACTTATTGGAATAAATGTGTCGCTTTTTATATATGGAGAGCACTATGTGTTTCCTTTAATTTTACATGATCCATCCTTTATGAGCGAGTTTTTGGAGACCATTTACTGATTGAGGAGTACAAAGAAGGACTTCACGTGAAGACATCACCTTATCATTACCCTTGAGAAGGGACAGCTTGATTGACCTTCTGTTCACTCAGAGGTCAATTCATTCAGGTGAGTGGTTCGTGCTTCAGGGGGAAGAGACATTTATGTTGGGATGTATAGTGATTGACTACAGCACCCCAGTTTCTGTCTAAGAAGTTCATATTTCCATTGTTTTTTTCAACATCCTCCAGCCTCAACTTGCTACATATTGTTTTTGGACTGTTTTGTGACACCACTTTTAGTTTAATTTTAGCGCTGCACTGCTTTCTACATGTACTCTGCCCAAGGACTTTTATATTGACCTTCAGTTTTCAGCTGCTTTCATTTGGGTTTTTTGGGTTTGTTTTTGCGCTGTCTGATTTTTCTTTTATATTTGGATGTTTGAGGTTACTAAAAAATCCTCTGTCAAAAAATGTCCTTTTGTAAATTGCAATGCAGAAATATACTGTTTACATGTATTTTATTCATTTTGTTAATTGCAAGGCAATGTCATAATGTGCTAGTATGCATCGCATACTGGCACATCATGAGAAACTTATCTTAGAACGAAGCCCTCCAGCACTGCGCTGTCACTGCTCCCAGTCTTCCTTCCGGGTTTGCATCCTCTGGCGGCATGAGTGGCCAGGGAGCGGTGACGTCACTCCCGCGCATGTGCACAGGAGCTGCTGTTAATGGCATGAGCTCTGAAGGTCCAACACTGTATGCCGGCCCTTCAGATCACATGCACGGTAACATCACCAGCTGTATGCACTCTGAATATCTCCTACACTGTGGAAGTTTAGGAGATATTCACAGTACCTACAGGTAAGCCTTACTTATAGGCTTGCCCATAGGTACAAGTGGGAGAACAAAGTTTAATACCACATTAATGCATTCCCTGCATTAAGGTAAACTCTTTACATCTTGCTGTCCTCCCTAAATACTTCCCTGAATCCTCAATTGCACTGTGCACGGCTGCAGTTTTCTCTCCCCTCTCTTCCTCTTGGCACAGGGGGAACTTTGGCAGGAGCCATTGGCTCCTGCTGATGTCAATGAAATGCTGTGAGGAGGAAGCACGGGTGGAGCCAAGCCCCACTGTGCGTTTATGGAGTAGTGCACCATACACTGCATCTGTAAAGTATTCACAGCGCTTTCCCTTTTTTACACATTTTCTGTTCCATTCATTTCATTCATTTTGGAATAAGGCTGTTTTCCTCAAAATTCTACAAACAATACCCCATAACGACAAAGTGAAAGAAGTTTGTTTGAAATCTTTGCAAAGTTTATTAAAAATAAAAAAAAACAAAAAATCACGTACATAAGTATTCACAGCCTTTGCCATAACACTCAAAATTGTGCTCCGGTGTATCCTTATTCCACTCATCATTGAGATGTTTCTACAACTTGATTGGAGTCCACCTGTGGTAAATGCAGTAAATTGGACATGATTTAGTGAGGCACACACCTGTCTATATAAGGTCCCACACTTAACTGTGCATGTCAGAGCACAAACCAAGCCATGAAGTCCAAATAATTGTCTGTTCTTTTGCGTTGTCATTATGGGGTTTGTAGAATTTTGAGGAAAATAATGAATTAATTTTGGAAAGCGGCTGTAACATAACAAAATGTGGAAAAAGATGTGAGTACTTCCAGATGCATTATAGACGCACCCAGCTCGGGAGCGAGCACACACTTTGTGCCACCATAGCAAGCAGCTTGCTCTGGGGGCACAGGGAAATGAGCCAAGATCACCGGAGGTGGACCCCAGAGGAGGAGGGTCGTTGCTGCTCTGTGCAAAACCATTACACAGAAGCAGGTAAGTTTTTAACAAGTTTGTTGTTTTAATAAAAAAAAAAAGTGCCTTTAGTATTTATCTAAACTTCTTAAGTGCACTGTTTATCTTTTTCTTTGAATACCTTTGCCCTGGTTGTACAATTTACAAAAATGAACCCTAAGGAGAAAAAAAATCTACCTGCTTGGGGATTCAGGTTTATGTACATTGAGGGGGAAAAGTATTTGATCCCCTGCTGATTTTGTTGGTTTGCCCACTGACAAATGATCAGTCTATAATTTTAACGGTAGGTTTATTTTAACAGCGAGAGACAGAATAACAAAAATATCCCAAAAAAAACTTATTTCAAAAAAGTTATCAATTGATTTGCATTGAATGAATGAGTATTTGATCCCCTATTAGCAACATTTCTGGCTCCCAGGTGTCTTCTATATAAGTAACGAGCTGAGATTAGGAGCACTCTCAAAGGAGTGCTCCTAATCTCAGCTTTTTACTTTTATAAAAAAACACCTGTCCACTGAAGCAATTAGTCCAATCTCTCCACCATGGCCAAGACAAGAGCTGTCCAAGGATGTCGGGACAAGATTGTAGACCTACACAAGACTGGAATGGGCTACAAGACCATCGGCAAGTAGCTTGGTGAGAGGGTGACAACAGTTGGTGCGATTATTCGCAAATGGAAGAAACACAAAATAACGACATTTCCCTCGGTCTGGGGCTCCATGCAAGATCCCACCTCATGGAGTTGCAATGATCATAAGAACGTTGAGGAATCGGCCCAGAACTACATGAGAGAATCTTGTTAATGGTCTCAAAGCAGCTGGGACCATAGTCTCCAAGAAAACAATTGGCAACACACCATCCCATAGAAAATATGTGGAGGGAGCTGAAGGTTCGAGTTGCCAAACGTCGGCCTTGAAACCTTAATGACTTGGGGAGGATCTGCAAAGAGGAGTGGGACAAAATCCCTTCTGAGATGTGTGCAAACCTGGTGGCCAACTACAAGAAACGTCTGACTTCCGTGATTGCCAACAAGGGTTATGCTACCAAGTACTCAAGTTTTGCGAAGGGGTCAAATACTTATTTCTCTCGTTAAAATTCAAATCTATTTATAACTTTTTTGAAATGCGTTTTTCTGGATGAGATTGTTGTTCTGTCTCTCACTGTTAAAATAAACCTACCATTAAAATTATAGACTGATCATTTCTTTTTCAGTGGGCAAACTTACAAAATGAGCAAGGGATCAAATACTTTTTTCCCCTCACTGTAAGTGTACTACAAGGGAACTATTCATTAATACATCAATACATTCACTGTGCATGCCTTATATCGTATACAGAAACCCTGAGCTTTTCAGCACAGTTTTTTAGTTGAGGTGCTGCATCACTGCCACCAGTGAGATTTAAGCTGGCAGATAGCGAGAACCCTGCCTTGAGCAGATTCAAGCAACCGATCCCTTACCTGTGTGGTGCTAAAGCCAATTACACTAAACTCAGATTGAAGAGATTCTGTCAGGATAGAAATATGGGAGCTTTCATTGCTAAATTTTTTTTTGAAGAATAAAGGGCTAATATCCTTTCTTCTCTTGTGCCATGCTGACCTGTTCTGACTGTTGTAGCTGCAATGTATGGTATTGCTAAACTGCTGTACCAATTGGTCATATTTGCCTAGTAACAGCACTAGTTATCTGGCAACTTTCTGATTTTTCAGTCATCCTATCAGTGCCTCTTACCATGGTATACAACTAATAGACATTCTTTTAAGAACATTATTTGCCGGTGTTAAGCCTACTCAAATAATCCATTTAGAGTTTAGGTAGTTATGTCTAGTTACCGCCTTCCTTTCCTATTTTTGGTATTCCCCAATAAAGAAAAAGGCATCCAGGAGGTGCTGGGATTTTGATGTAAGCTAATACGAAGTAGGGAGAGGAAAAAAATATTGGAAGAGCTCAAGTTAGGCTGCCCACTACAGATAGGGCTACCCTCCTGTGGGTACCCAGCAGGTTACCAGAAACAAACATGCACCAATGGAAGGATCGCCATTTCAAATATTTGTTTTTCACTTGAAAAAAAATCCAATGCGTTTTTTGGGGCCAGAAAACATTCCTCCCTTCATCAGGGCTACAGTTAAAAAAAAAAAAAATGTATGGAATAAAATTAGGGATTCCCTGAGCGACTCTGTGAGGAGTTAATGTAGAATTTTAGTGGATAAATGTTTTCATTTTGGAGAAGTTAGGGAGCGTTATAACCACTGTCCGTTTTTGTTGCCATCTGTGTTCCAATGGGGAGATTTTCCTTCATTTCCTGTCCCATAGCCAAAGCAGGAATTACTAGAACTAGTGTCCCCATTGGCAGATTTTCCCCTGAATACTACTATTCTGTGGACAACCTAAAATTTGGAAGTTTAAATATACTTTCACTTTCAATGATGGTAAATAGGGCGAATCTCCCTAACAAAGACGCAGCAATAAAAAAAAGCTCACAAGTGTTCTAATCCCTCTCCACTCTATCAAGAAAAAGAAAAAAAATATGTTTTGCCTTTAGCTATACTTTAATTGCTGGGCTAAAAGAGTTACCAGACAAGAGCATCTGCATGAGCAATCAAGGTCCTAGCCTATGGGCCATTCTCCTGGATAGTGATGGTACCACCTTGGAAACTAGTATGAAAAATATGATGCATGCTAGTTTCAAGATCACTTTTAATAAAGTTTTTTTAGGTTCACTTTAACTTGTAGAGAATGGTTCATCATAGATTTTATGTTACAATATTGTCACAAATTCTGTATTATCCATTATTTCAAAATATTAGCATATCTATTTTTATTTATGACCTGTGCAGCCTGTTTCTAGTCTTAATGTTTATCTCACTGGATTTGGTTATTTTCTCTACCATCTGTTTACTTAGCAATGAAGTTGGGACCAGAAGCTTTTAGGTTTGACGGGGGAGTTGAAGCTATTGCTACCAGACAAAATGAAAAATATTATATTTTACGACCAGAGGTGATTGAAACGTATATGTATATGTGGAGATTCACACATGATCCAAAATACAGGCAGTGGGGCTGGGAAGCAGTAGAGGTAAGCCACCATTTCATTTCTCTTAATTTTATAAAGCACTTAATGTTGTTTATAGCCAAAACAATGTAGAAATCACATTTATTCTTTCATGTTGTTGGTACATATTCAGCAGTGGCTGTAGCTGTGAACAAAAAGAAGAGGGGCTTAATGAGCTACACCTCTGTACAATGTGTGGGGGGAAGTTGCTTCCAGTTAAGTCCACAGCTAGGACACCCGTCTAAGTTTAATTAAGAACTATGAACTCCTAGACTATAAGCAGCATATATTAAAAGGAGGAAAAACTCAAACTCATCAATGAGGAGTAAGCGGGTTTAAGAAAAAGTACAAATTGCTTTATTACATATCATACATAAAACCACAATTACCTTCATAATTTCATAGTAAAAATTAACAACGTTGTCAGTATCAGACTTACAACAACCCTGCTCATGCTCACACACACACACTAACACACATCAGGTATCCACTAAAGGAAATATCGCTGGTAGATGAAAAATCAACAGCCAGTCCCAGCTACAGTTTATACTGACAGGTTCACTGTCTTAGTGCCAGTCATAACAGTTCAGGAATTGCGGATGTAGTTATTCAGCAACGTAGGGGAAGTGTGTGTGAAAAAGAACGGACATTGCTTGATACTGAAGCAGGTAACTGGGTTAGATCTTTGGCCAGGTTTCAATGAAGATCACGTTGAAGGCAGCTTTCTTTTGGTGGTGTACAGCTGTGTTTTTTATTTTTTGGGTTATAAAAAAAAAAAAAAATTTGAGAATTTTTTTTTTTTTGCTATAATATCCAAAGAAAAAAAGTTTATCGGTTTAGGTCGATCTATAGATATATTTTATAGATAGATATATTAGATATATATATATATATATATATATATATATATATATATATATATATATATATATATATATATACCACAGATTTTTTTACCAAAAATATATCAGAGCTAAAAATAGCCACTTATTACTACAGTATATAAATGTCACTAGCAGGGAAGGGATTAACACTAGGGGGCGATCAAGGGGTTAAATGTGTTCCCTCGTGTGTTCAAACTATGGGGGGATAGGACTGCCTGGAGGACGAGACCGATCGCTGTTCCTAATCTTTAGGAGCAGCAGATCTGTCTCTCCCCCCCTGACAGAACGGAGATCTGTCTGTTTACATTGACAGATCTCTGTTCTGTCTGTCAGTGGCGTTGTGCACACCCCCTATAGCTCTTAAAGCGGCTGATGTACCATGACGGCAATTCGCCCAAGGGAGTCAACCTGCCGCATTATAACTGCAGCGGCTGGTCCTTAAGTGGTTAAGGTAAAAAAAAAAAAAACTCTGTGCTGCAGAATCCCCCTATTATAAACTAAAAAAGTGACAATTTTGAAAAAAATATATTTTTTTTACTTTTTGCTATAATAAATATCCCCAAAAAAAAATGTTTTCCTCAGTTTAGGCCGATGTGTATTCTTTTACATATTTTTGGTAAAAAAAAAAAAACGCAATAAACGTATATTGATTGGTTTGAGCAACAGGTTATAGTGTCTACAAGATGGGGGATAGTTTTATGGCCTTTTTTTATTTTTTTTATTTTTTTTACTAGTAATGGCGGCAGACACATCGGACACTTTTGACACTATTTTGGGACCATTGTCATTTATTCAGTGATCAGTGCTATAAAAATACACTGATTACTGTGTAAATGACACTGGCAGGGAAGGGGTTATCCACTAGGGGGCGAGGAAGGGGTTAAGTGTGTCCTAGGGAGTGATTCTAACTGTGTGGGGGCTGGGCTACGAGTGACACGACAGTGATCACTGCTCCCAATGACAGGGAGCAGTAGAGCACTGTCCTGTCACTAGGCAGAACAGGGAAATGCCTCGTTTACATAGGCATCTCCCCGTTCTGCTGCTCTGCGACACCGACGGACATAGTCCATGGGGCCCGCGGGCATGGTCACAGAGCTCGTGGCGGGTGCCCGCCTGCTAGGTTGCTTCCAGTTAATACTGGCACCCCTGCGTGTCTGCTAAAACAATGTGTTTGTGCACATATCAGGAACAGGCACACGTTTGTGTGCCTTCTCCAACATGCAGTAATGTGAACCAAGCCTTGAACTGGGGTGTCTCAAGGCTGTTGGAGCAACATAGAGACAGTTGCTGGGATGTGGGCCAAGATGATAGACTAGATGGTCTGCAATAAGGGAGTATACTTGTCTTTTAAATTTAAATACTCCTGACAAAAGCTTACTTGGGATAAACAATATTTCTCTTGTCATCCATGGACTGACACAGCGTGTCTTATACACCTTTACACGTGGGTTATGTCCCTGCTTGCAGGAGAAGACCTAGGCAGAATGTGAGATGTTATACATACATTCTAAACAGCCAGAGCTGAACAGCCCCGCCCAGGGGGGCGGTCCCTCCGGACATAACCCTCCCACTGCAGTCAGCAGACCTCAGTTTTTTTCTGCCTAGCAGAAGGAGAAGACGTGGCTCTCTCAGGAGCCAGTCTCCTGACCTATTTTTATTCCTTTGGGAATTTTTTTCCTATTTTATTCTTTTGAGATCTTCTATCAACTGTCGGCTGGGCAACAGGTTGGGTACAAGATATCCTCGTAGTCTTCCCTGTCCGACCATCGAGCGTGCTGATCCTCGCCTTGTGTGCGTGAGACTCAGTTCACGACATGCCCCACGACTCCAGGGGTGGCCGGTGGGCTTCCAGCTCCGCGGTCCTCTCAAGATAGAACAGTCCGGCTGTATCTTTCGCGGTGGACCGGGCCGACAGCTACTCAGTACCGCACTGTGATAGTTCTGTCAGAAACACACCAGCGGGTCCCTCAGGGGACGGGTAAGTAGTCTCTCCTGGCTGCAGGTGAGTACATGCTGTGTGTTTGTTGTGTGGGGGGATTTCCCTGTCTCCCCCTGTGTTTTTTAATGTCACTCTCTGTTCACTAGTGCTGGCGCTGTACTGTGGGGGGTGCCTGGGGGCCATACTGTCCTGGGGGGGGGGGCTCATGCTGCTCTGCATTCGCTGGGGCTGGTTTGTTTTTGGATGTGAGGGGCCTGGGCGCCGTTCGGCGCCATGTTTTGTGTGTGTGCTGATTTTTACATTGGCGGCCATCTTGCCGGGGCCCGCCGGAGCACATTGCGGCGGCCATTTTCTTGTAGCCGCACGTTTTTCTGGCACTAGTTTGGCCTCTAGCGCCGCTGGGAACGGCGCAAATCTCCTCACACTCTCTCCTCTCAGCTCACTCACGCTGAGCAGCGCGGCTCAGTGAGACAGAGCGGCGGAACCGAGCTGTCCTGGTCAGGTTGGTGGGTTCCCTGGGCATTCCCCTACTTCAGTCAGCACAGCCTGTGGGTGGTCTGAGAGGGACATTATGGAGTCAGAGTCACCAGCTTCCCCTAACATGCCAGAGGCAGCAGCCAGTGCTCCAGCACCTGCGGTCCCTATGGACCAGTTGTCGGCAGTCCTGGAATCATTTCTGACCAGGATGGAAGCTGTGTGTGAGCACAAGGGAGCAAAAAAGCGCCCTCTCCCCACTTTATCTCCACAAGGGGAGTGCTCTGATTCAGATATGGGCCTAGCTATTGCTGCTCAGGACCCTAGCTCTGAATATTTGGATGGTTTTGAACAGGACATTCCTTGTGAGGAAGACTCCAGTTCTGAGTCAGTAAATGACAGGGCGCTTGTTAGTGAACTCATTGATGCTGTGAGGGACACTCTCAAGCTAAATGCTGCGACTGCAGAACCTCAGGCGGATACAGTCTCCTTTGGTTCTTTTAAGACCAAGCCTTCTAAAAAGGTTTTTCCATATGTACCTTTCTTTGACCAGCTCATTGACCAGGTCTGGGAAAAGCCGCAGAAGACTTTTATGGTCCCGCGGCGTTTGTCTATTTAGATACCCCTTTGAAGACGCCCTGCTTAAAAGGTGGGCTTCTCCCCCGGTGGTCGACCCTCCAGTCGCCCGTTTAAACAAGGCCACCACTCTCCCGATGGAGGGGACTCCTGCGTTTAAGGACCCCACTGACAGGAGGTCAGAAGTGGTGAGTAGAGCCATGTTCGCCTTGTTGGGATCCGCCCTACGGCCCGTAGTAGCGGCGACCCTTGTGTCTCAGACACTCACGGAATGGGCAAAAAGTTTGCACCAAACTGTGCAGGAGTATAACCTTCCTCCAGACACTATTGCTCTGGCCCACCAGATGGTGCAGGGTCTGATATATGTGTGCGACGCCACGTTGGACGCGGCCCCTTTAATATCCAGGGCCTCTGTCTCGGCGGTGGTATTGCGTCGTCTCATCTGGTTGAAATGCTGGTCTGCTGACCTAGCCTCTAAGAAGCTCCTGAGGGATCTACCTTTTAAGGGTGGTAGACTTTTTGGTGCTGCTCTGGATGACATCATCAAGGATGTCACGGGAGGTAAAAGCACTCTCCTTCCTCAAACTATCAAGGGTAAGGAGGCCCGACGTAAACCGGGTCCTTCCTTTCCAGCAAAAAAGGTTTTTTTTCGTCCGTCAGAGTCCACGGGTAAGCCATCCCAGACTGACAACAGTGCGGCTGGCGGGCACAAGCGCCCCTGGGTGCGTAAGCCGAACAAGCCGGCTCCCAAGCCCGCCTCCGCGTGAAGTCTTGCCCCCGCCCGTCTCTGGGGTGGGGGGACGACTTCGCAGGTTCACGGATCGGTGGACATCCCGGATCTCCGACCGGTGGGTGTGCGAGGTGGTCACCTCAGGATACAGAATAGAGTTCCGCTCCTGGCCCCCAGACAGATTCTTTCCCTCAAATCTCCCTCTCCTTCCTGCCCGTCGGGCAGCCCTCTTGGGGGCTGTACAGGATTTGATCGGGTCCGGAGTAATTGTGCCGGTTCCGTTCCAGGAGAGGTTTCAGGGGTTCTACTCGAATCTGTTTGTTTGTTCCAAAAAAGGACGGGGTTCGGCCAATCCTGGACCTCAAGGCCCTGAATGCCTTCGTGAAGGTGCAAAAATTCCGCATGGAATCCATTCACACGGTGGTCGCTACACTCCATCAAGGGGATTTTCTGGCATCCTTGGACATCAAGGACGCCTACTTGCATGTTCCGATCTGCGCAAGCCACCAGAAGTTTCTGCGCTTTGCGGTCGGCGAAGTCCACTATCAATTTGTGGCTCTTCCCTTCGGCCTAGCCTCGGCACCGAGGGTGTTCACCAAGGTGCTTGCTCCGGTCCTAGCTTTGCTGAGACAGCGAGGCATTGCTATCGTGGGCTATCTGGACGATTTCCTTCTAAGAGCAGACAGTGGCTCAGAATTGGAAGAAAGTGTGACTATCGTCAGTCAGACCCTCAGGGAGTTTGGGTGGCTCCTGAACGTTCAGAAGTCGGTTCTAGTCCCGACTCAGCGTCTGGAGTATCTAGGTCTGATTCTGGACTCCTTGGAGGCAAGAGTCTTCCTACCTCCAGACAAACTACTGACACTTCAGTCTGCAGTACGGGTGCTGACGTCCCGAAAATGGTCGTCAATCCGCTTTTGCATGAGAGTCCTGGGACTCATGGTGGCCTCCTTCGAGGCCATTCCTTATGCCCAAGCGCACACCAGGGCTTTACAGAAAGAGATCTTGTCCACTTGGGACAAATCCCCGTTGTCCTTGGATCTTCAGATCCAGGTGAGTCACCTGGTCAGGGCGTCCCTGACGTGGTGGTTGAGGTCCCCGGCTCTTCGGTCCGGGAAGTCGTTCCTCCCCATCCAATGGACGGTGATCACGACGGATGCCAGCCTGACGGGCTGGGGGGAGTCTGGGGAGTCCTGTCGGCCCAGGGGCTTTGGACTCCGGACGAAGCCCTCTTACCGATCAATGTGCTGGAGATGCGGGCAATCAGACTGTGCCTCTCCTCATGGTCGGAGAAACTACAGGGTCACTCCATCAGGATACAATCGGACAACGCCACAGCAGTGGCGTATGTCAACCATCAAGGGGGGACTCGGAGCTCAGCTGCGGCTTCCGAGGTCGCCCGCATCCTGAGGTGGGCCGAAAGAAGCGTGCCGGCTCTGTCGGTCGTCTACATTCCGGGCGTAGACAATTGGCAGGCGGACTATCTAAGTCGCCAGACGCTGGACCAAGGAGAGTGGTCCTTGCACCCGGAGGTCTTTCAACTCCTTTGCAGACGGTGGGGCACGCCGGATGTGGACCTGATGGCCTCTCGACTCAATCGCAAGGTGTCGAGGTTTGTGGCCAGATCCAGGGATCCCTGGGCGGATGCCTCGGATGCGTTGGTGGCCCCATGGGGTCAGTATCGCCTGATATACGTTTATCCTCCGTTGCAGTTGCTCCCTCACCTGCTCCGCAGGGTAGCGACCGAGGGAATTCCGGTGATCCTCATTGCTCCGGATTGGCCTCGGCGTCACTGGTACGCCGATCTGGTACGTCTCGTCGCAGACGTTCCCTGGCGGTTACCAATACGGGGGACCTTCTGTCTCAAGGTCCTATATTTCATCCTGCTTTACAGTCTCTGGTTTTAACGGCATGGTTATTGAAAGCCAGGTGCTGAGAGACCGAGGCCTCTCGGATTCGGTCATTTCGACCATGTTAAGGGCACGGAAGTCTTCCTCCAGAAAGATCTATCACCGTACTTGGAGAGCTTACATCGCCATGTGCGAAGAGCTGGACTGGCGCCCACGAACGTATTCCGTTCCCAGAATCCTGCATTTTCTGCAGCGTGGCGTGACCCAAAAGCTCGCTTTGAGTACCATTAAGGGTCAGATTTCGGCCTTGGCCATCTTCTTTCAGCGACCGCTGGCGGGTCATCCCTTGGTTAGCACCTTTGTGCAGGGGGTTCGCCATGTGCTCCCCCCTGTCAAGCCTCCTCTCCCCCCGTGGGATCTGAATTTGGTGCTCTCGGTCCTCCAGGAACCTCCCTTAGAAAATATTAGAGATATTCCCCTCTTGACTTTGTCTCAGAAGGTGGCCTTCTTGGTGGCCATTACTTCCATTAGACGAGTGTCTGAATTGGCGGCCTTGTCCTGCAAGTCGCCCTTTTTGGTCATCCATAAGGATAAGGCGGTGTTACGTCCGCGACCTTCCTTTCTGCCAAAGGTGGTCTCGGCCTTCCACTTAAACGAGGACATTGTCCTCCCGTCCTTGTGTCCTCACCCATCGCATCCCAGAGAGTTTGCGCTTCACACTCTGGATGTGGTACGAGCCTTGCGGGTGTACCTGTCTGCTACTGCTTCTATTCGGAAGTCTGACTCACTATTTGTGGCTGTCTCTGGTCCAAAACAGGGCCAAGCGGTTTCGTCTGCCACCATTTCTAGGTGGATCAGACAAACCGTCATTCAAGCTTATGCTCTCAAGGGGCGGGCGCCTCCCTTTCCGGTTACGGCACATTCCACCAGGGCAATTGGTGCTTCCTGGGCTTTCCGACATCAAGCGTCGGTTGCACAAGTGTGCAAGGCGGCGACCTGGTCGTCTGTTCATACCTTTTCTAAGTTTTATAAGGTTGATGTGGCTGCATCTTCGGATGCTTCCTTCGGCCGCAAGGTGTTGCAGGCCGCTGTTTGATGTTGCAACTCCTCCGTTGAGGAGCTCTGCCTTGTTTGGAGTGAAGTTTTTGGTTTTCCATTTATACTGCTCCCATCCCTCTTGACACTGCTTTGGGACATCCCACGTGTAAAGGTGTATAAGACACGCTGTGTCAGTCCATGGATGACAAGAGAAAATAGGATTTTTGTACTCACCGTAAAATCCATTTCTCTGGCATCCATGGACTGACACGGCACCCACCCTTCTTTTTAAGTTTGTACTGCTTTGTTACGAACTGAGGTCTGCTGACTGCAGTGGGAGGGTTATGTCTGGAGGGACCGCCCCCCTGGGCGGGGCTGTTCAGCTCTGGCTGTTTAGAATGTATGTATAACATCTCACATTCTGCCTAGGTCTTCTCCTGCAAGCAGGGACATAACCCACGTGTAAAGGTGTATAAGACACGCTGTGTCAGTCCATGGATGCCAGAGAAATGGATTTTACGGTGAGTACAAAAATCCTATTTTTTGTGGTATGCAGACATAATTGGGCATTAAATTTAATCAAGGTAAATGGATTTGAGGGATAATGTCCATAGGTAAGCACTTTTGATAAATGGTCAGCACCATGTTGATGCCCACTAATGTAAAGCATGATTAAAGAATATTGATTGCCTTGTTCTAGATGTGTACAGTTATGCACTTGCTTTGTAATCAACATCTAAATAATGCATCACTTGGGCAAGAAAACATGTATACAGTAAATGATAAAGCACCTTAAAGAGACCCTGTCACAAGCCTAAACTCTTGCAGGTAAAAGCACAAAATAAAATCATTTTTTAAATGCTTACTTGTGGCATTTTTCCTTCCCATAAGCTATATTTATTCACATGCAATGCACCTTTGAACTTGCTAAGAAATTGGATTCCCACAGGAAGAGTTTGTTTCCTTGCAGCACAGCCAGCTCCATCTTCGCAGTTCCTAACCCTCTCCTCTTCTTGGAGTATATAATTGTTGTTTATGCTGGCTAGGCTCCTCTGTTCCTCCCCTTACTTGAATGAAAGCTTTGGGGCTGCTGACATCACATCCAAGATGGTGGCACCAAGCAGCAGTGTCGGGTCATTTGGATTTCTACAAAAGAGAGAGGCTTTTACAGTTATGTTCCGTATAGCATAAATATAGTTGAATGGTCTGTGTGTTTTTAACCACTTGCCCACTGCCTAACAAAGATATAAGTCGGCAGAATGGCACGGGCAGGCAAAGCAACGTACATGTAAGTTGCTTTGAATCAGCCACCTAGCGGACGGGCGCCTGCCGCAAGCTCTGTGACCGTGTCCGCGGGCCCCGTGGACTCTGTCCGTTGGTGTCGTGGAGCAGGAGAACGGGGGGGAGATGCCTATGTAAACAAGGCATTTCCCTTTTCTGTCTAGTGACAGGACAGTGCTCTACTGCTCCCTGTCATTGGGAGCAGTGATCACTGTCGTGTCACTCGTAGCCCAGCCCCCACACAGTTAGAATCACTCCCTAGGACACACTTAACCCCTTCCTCGCCCCCTAGTGGATAACCCCTTCCCTGCCAGTGTCATTTGCACAGTAATCAGTGTATTTTTATAGCACTGATCACTGAATTAAATGACAATGGTCCCAAAATAGTGTCAAAAGTGTCCGATGTGTCTGCCGCCATTACTAGTAAAAAAAGAAAAATGCCATAAAACTATCCCCTATCTTGTAGACACTATAACCTTTGCTCAAACCAATCAATATACGCTTATTCCGATTTTTTTTTTACCAAAAATATGTAAAAAAAAATACATATCGGCCTAAATTGAGGAAAAAAAATTGTTTTTTTTATATATTTTTGGGGGATATTTATTATAGCAAAAAGTAAAAAATATTTTTTTTCAAAATTGTCGCTCTTTTTTTGTTTACAGTGTGAAAAATAAAAACCGCAGAGATGATCAAATACCACCAAAAGAAAGCTCTATATGTGGGGAAAAAAGGATGTCAATTTTGTTTGGGTGCAACGTCGCATTACTACGCAATTGTCGGTTAAAGGCGACGCAGTGCCGAATTACAAAAAATGGCCCGGTCATTGGGTAGCCAATTCTTCCGGGGCTGAAGTGGTTAAATTGTCTACAAATTAGCTGCTTCTTGCAAAAAAACAACAAACCATGTTAGACATGCCTGATGTAAATTTAACATATACAGTACATGTGGGCTTTGGTTTGCGTGTGCAAGTGTTGCTGGTACATTATCATTCGTTTAACCTGATATGTAGCCTTTCTAGTCCATTTAAACACTTTTTTGCTGTCCCAATTATTGTAATATGATCTTAATTTTGAGATGCATCCTTAAATTACTGGCAGTTATTCCATCTAAGAGCCTATACAGTGCAGCAATGAACATCCATCAGTACTAGAGCACCAAGTATAGTGGGACCACCTGCACCTCTCACCCTTTTTAGTTTAGCATGACAGAATTCAGGTGCAGTTCAAAGTACTTAGTGGCACTTCAGTGCAGTAGGAGCATTGTGTTGTCGGCTCACTACAGGAAGTTACAAGCTTACTGGATTTCTGACAGATCAACAAGTAATTTTTCTGTACCTGCAGTGATATTACTGAGACAGAACATGGGGAGAAAGGTCTATGCACTGTAGAGACCTACTAAAAGTTTTTTTTTATAAAGTATAAACAAACATGCATTTTAAAGTTGCTCAGTAACCATTACAACATAACCATGTAATGCAGTACTCATAGTGGTAGGCAAGCAAATCCATGTTATTTACGCTGTCAAATGCTTGAAAAAAATGCATCCCACCACTTTTGTTTTTTCTGTAGATCAGATTTTTAGCAATTAAAATTGGTTTTGAAAAAAGTGACTTAAGCTGAGATATTCATAATGGCAAATTTAAGCAAGTCATAGTTTTGGATTCCTTAAAAAAAAAAAAAAAGAGGCAGTTGATTAAAGACAATAAAATTTAAAATACATTAACAAAATTCCTTTGGTTGGTGTGGTACTTTTATTAAAACCAGTGGATGAAATATATTTAAACAGTTATTTCACTGTAGACCTGGGTTAGAGATGCAATTTTGGAGTATGCAGCAAAAATCTTTAATTGTGTTTCACACTTGTTGTTCGATAAATATTCTCTGATTTGTTCTAAATCGTCAGTTAAGAGTGCAAATGTTTGTAAAACTTCAGAGTACACCAGCTTGAATAATAACTAAGCTGTTTCTGAAGCATTTAAAAAAAATATGCAACACTTCCATCTTGCAGCATCTTCATACCACTGTTTTGTTCATTTGATAGATGCATCCCCTTCCATGCACAGATGCTGTAATAAGAAACTAGAATAGATATGCAGAGTTTATTCATATAGCATTAAAGTTAACTTTAGTGGTCTCTAGTTCTATTACAATGATAGAATCAAAACCACTCTGTTACTATATGAATATAGCAGAATCTCCTGATAATTTTTTTTTAGGATGAAGAACTTCCTTAGTACTGATGAGGCATTGCTTTCAAAGGATTCATACTGTAAATAGTCTCCAGCAGTGCATCGACATTCTTATTTATTAGTCACCAAGGGTATAACGTTGCATATTAATTTTGCATTTATAATGCACTTGCCTAACCAAGAAACTCTGCTTTCTTCTGAGGAAAGTGGACATCAACATTTAAAGTAAGTGTTCAGAAGTGTTATTACCAGTGCTGTATTAGAGTGACTTTGAGAGTGTTGAACATAGTCTCTGGTGCATGTTAAACAGCTATAAAGACACATTACATGTTCATCACTTGTGTTTTCTGCAGATGTATTGATCGCTGAAAATTACCCCCTTAAAACCTGCATTTTGTTTTAATACTCCCCATATCAATACAGTATGAAAAAAATAAAAGTGCGTTTTCTCTGAATGTAGATGGTATCCGCCAAAAGACAAGACCTTTTTAACACTCAACTTTACTGCTATGAAATCAATTCCCTGTAACATTTCAATTAGATTTATTTTATGTAGTTTCTAATTGAAAAGGCAACAAATCAAGAGCCTTCCTTCGCGCTTGGTTAATATTTCATGCTGATTGGAAGTCACACTTAGAAAGCTTCCTGCTAGATGAATGGTTTCCTTTTTTTCCCTTAACTGATTATTGTTTTCAAGTACCTGATAAGGATTTCTGCAAGCTACAGTCTGAGTCTGAAAATTTATTTTACAGAATTTTTTTTATATGCTTACAGATAATTTTTTTCTTTTAAATTAAGGTAACCGGTTTCACCAAAAAGTGATACATTAATTTTTTTTTTCTCTTGTTTTCTATAAAGGCATCATCCTCAAACTGCTGTCTTTTTGTTGCTTGAGGTTGGCTACTCAGCATTGCTAGGGGGGTTTTACATGAAAAGGTAGAGGTTTAACGCATTTTGCCATCAAGTATGGCAAATCTAAAAGAAATAGAAGTTCTAAACTGGAATAACATTTTGGATCATGCAAGATACAATAGCCTTTGTATATTATAAAATAAAAGTGCAGCACTAAACAATTAAATTAAATTACAGTCTGTGCAATGAAACAATATGCGTGATCAATAAGAAGACAAAAAACAAAAATCTTGAACTTATGTAAATTTCAATATTTGCAATCAATATACGTGCTCTATAGAAAAAAAAAAAATATATATATATATATATAATATACATTGTTAAAAATGTTGTAATATATAATAAAGTGCAACCATGTGCAAGATTATATAGAACTAAAGTCCTTATAGGAAATTCCATGAAGAGTTGTGTGTTGAAAATGAATATCAAACACCCGGCGGTGTGAGACCCATCACCAAAAACTAAGATGGAGGCTTACCAGAAAGCCAGCAAAACCCCCCACCCCCGCAGATGTGTATCGAAAGGTCCCCAGTAAGCAATATCAAACGCCAATTAATGAAACTCTATGCCAGAGTATGTATGAAAGCAATGCACTTGCATTGAATTAGAAAATTTCAGGCATGCTATGAGGAAGGCTCCGGCCAAAACATGTTGGCACTTTAGATGTCGCACTGCTGTTAGTGCTTAAAGTTTTTAGAAGAAGCAATCGAGTTGCCGGCATTTGTTGCCATAATGAAACTCAGTGCCAGAGTATGTAGGAAACCCGAAACTCCACATAGTGTGATAATGTATCAACATCCGATTTTATACCCCTGATCACATCACCTATGACGAAACGCGCTGGAAGGAGTCATGTACACACGCTACTGCACGATCACTGTTTGGCCATTTTACATAAGGGAAACTGATCGGTTTTACTTTGGATATGCCTACATGCCTGAACTTTACTAATTCAGTGTAAGTGCATTACTTTCCTAAATACGCTGGCATTGAGTTTCATTGATAGGCGTTTGATATTGCTTACTGGGGAACTTCCAATACACATATGCTGTCAGGGGAGAGGATATCTGGGTTTCCCTTCAGTGGATCGTAAATCCGACCAAGCACTATTTGACCTCGCTGGCTTTCTTGTAAGCCTCCATCTTAAGGCCCGTACACACGGTCGGACTTTTGCCCAACAAACTTAGTTTTAAGCAAGTTGGACCAACAATCCGACCGTGTGTACGCTCCATCGGACAAACTTTTTTGAGTTTGGTTTTGTTTTCATCGGACAAAAGTTGGGTCTGCGAACGGACAAATTTTTGCCCAACAAAAGTCCTATGGAGCAAAGTCCTGCCGTGTGTACAGAAAACCATAGGACTTTTGTCCGATGGACAAAACAACCAAAGTTAAAATCAACCAACAATAGCAGAAGTTGACCAAAGGGTGGCAGTAAAGATCAGAAAAGAGCAGAAAAAACAAGTGATGTAAGAAGTTTTAAGAAAGTTTGCAGAAAAGTCCGAGCGTGTGTATGCTATGGGTGTTCCCGACCAACTCTGTTCGGACAAAAAACCACGGAAAAGTCCGATGGAAGTCCGACCGTGTGTACAGGGCTTTAGTTTTTGGTGATGGGTGTCACACCACCGGGTGTTTTGATCTTCATTTCCAACACAAATCTCTTCATTGGATTTCCTATATGGACTTTAGTTCTATATAATCTTGCACATGTTTGCACTTTATTATATATTACAGCATTTTCAAGTGTGTGTGTGTGTATATGTGTGTGTGTGTGTGTATGTATATATATATATATGTATATATATATATATATATATATATATATATATATATATATATATATATATATATATACACATAAGATTTCTAAGGGCATACATTTTTGATTTCACTCACTACCTATCGCTACCTATGACCGTTTTGAAGGCTATATAATGCCAAGATGGCACAAACCCCCCCCCCCCCCCCAAATGACTCCATTTTGGAAAGTAGACACCCCAAGCTATTTTCTGAGAGGCATGTTTAGTCCATGGAATATTTTATATTTTGCCACAAGTTGCGGGAATATGACAAACTTTTTTTTTTTGCACAAAGTTGTCACTAAATTTTTGATTTCACTCCTCACTACCTATGACCGTTTTTTGAAGGCCATAAAATGCCAAGATGGCACAAACCCCCCCCCCCCCCAAATTACCCCATTTTGGAAAGGAGGCTTGATGAGTATTTTACAGCTCATTTGTTTTTTGAAAGTGAAGAAAGAAGAAATTTTTTTTTTTTTTTTCAATTTTCAAAACTTTGTGACACAAAGCGAGATCTGCAAAATACTCACCATACCTCTCGGCAAATGGCTTGGGGTGTCTACTTTCCAAAATAGGGTCATTTGGGGAAGTTTTGTGCCATCTGGGCATTCCATGGCCTCCGAAACTGTGATAGGCAGTGAGGAGTGAAATCAAAAATTTACACCCATAGAAATCCAGAAGGCGGTGCTTGGTTTTTGGGGTCCCGTACGCAGCTAAGCTCCCAAAATGTCTCACGTGGTATCCCCGTACTCCAGGAGAAGTAACAATGTATTTTAGGGTTTAATTCCACATATGCCCATGGAATTTTTGAGCAATATATCATTTAGTGACAACTTTGTGCAAAAAAAATAAAAAATTGTCTTTTTCCCGCAACTTGTGTCAAAATATAAAATATTCCATGGACTCGACATGCCTCTCAGCAAATAGCTTGGGGTGTCTACTTTCCAAAATGGGGTCATTTGGGGAGGTTTTGAACTGTCCTGGCATTTTATGCACAACATTTAGAACCTTATGTCACACATCACCCACTCTTCTAACCACTTGAAGACAAAGCCCTTTCTGACACTTTTTGTTTACATGAAAACTTTTTTTTTTTTTTTGCAAGAAAATAACGTTGAACCCCCAAGCATTATATATATTTTTTAAAGCAAAGGCCCTACAGATTAAAATGGTGGGTGTTGCATTTTTTTTCCACACAGTATTTGCGCTGCAATTTTTCAAACGCATTTTTTGGGGAAAAAATACACCTTTTATTTTTTTTATTTTAATGCACTAAAACACACTATATTGCCCAAATATTTGATGAAATAAAAAAAGATGATCTTAGGCTGAGTATATGGATACCAAACACGACATGCTTTAAAATTGCGAACCCGCAGGCATCATTTTGGTATAACCATTCAAAGTCCAGCAACAACATACCAGTACGTTGCTGGTCCTTGTTGGACATATATTGTAATCTTTTTTTTTTTTCAGGCAGCCTGTTGGCTGAATGAAAAAAAAGATTGATCGGTGGGTATGCCCACCATTAGAATACCTCCCTTCATCCACCCACTTCTAATGATGGGCATACATGCACCATTTATATATGCCGAAGCATGGGGGCATCCTCCCGCAAAAAAGTTATGCCGTGTACACACGGTCAGACTTTTCCACGGGCAAGCCTCCGTCGGAATTTCGACCGTATGTACGCGGCATTAGGAGCAAAATCGCTCCTCTGCCCCTGCTGCCCCCATGCTTCGGCATATATGCTTTTTTTTTATTTTTTTTTAACTGTGGTGGTGAAATCACCTCCTACAGCACTGGAGTCACGGGTTTATGTATCGTTGGAGCAAACGCTGTTGATGTCATATGGAAAATGCCTCTCATGCAGCCGGCTTACTGCATTTGGTTGGGGATGGTGAGGTGCAGAACCGCCTGGATACAGGAGGTCTGTGACAATTTCTTCCTGGAAGTCAAGGAAGGATAAAGTCCCACCTGAAGCCCTGTATAGCACATGAGCGTTCAGCAAAGCCAATTGAAATAAGTATACAGACACTTTTTTGTACCAGCGTCTGGCTTTACGGGCAATTGTATACGGCGCCAACAACTAGTCGTTTAGGTCCACTCCTCCCATATTTTGGTTATATTCGTGGACACAGAGGGGTTTTTCCACAACACCAGTCACTGTACGAATTTGGACTGTCGTGTCTGCATGAAGGGAGGTAAGAACGAAAACATTCTTATTATCCCTCCACTTCATAGCGAGCAAATTATTACACTTCAAGCAGGCTCTCTCCCCGAGCCTAAGACGGGATTCTACAAGCCGCTGGGGAAAGCCCCGGCGATTAGGTCGCACGTGCCACATGCTCCAATCTGATGATCAAATGAGTGACTAAAAAGTGTCACGCTCGTGTAATAATTGTCCACATACAAGTGGTACCCCTTTCCGAATAAGGGTGACACCAAGTCCCACACTTTTGCCAGCGCTCCCTATGTAATCTGGGCAGTTCTCTGGCTCTACGTGACTGTCTTTTCCCTGATAAACCATAAAGCTCCATACATAGCCTGTTGCCCTGTTACAGAACTTATAGAGCTTGACCCCGTATCTGGCACGCTTGCTGGGAAGGTACTGTTTGAAAGACAAGCGGCCAGAAATTTTAATCAGGGACTCATCAACGCAGACAACTTGATGGGGAGTGTACAAGGCTGCATAACGTTCGTTGAAGTGGTTTATGAGGGGCCGAATTTTGCAGAGCCGATCGTATTCAGGTTCTCCGCGAGGACGTCAAAGTTCATTGTCATTGAAGTGCATGAACCGCAAGATCTGCTCGTATTGTTTCCTGGACATGGAGGCAGAGAACACGGGCATATGGTCAATTCGGCACATGGACCAATACGACCGCAACTTCGTGAATTTGTGTGCCCGTGTTGAGGGAAAGGCCCAGAAAGATCTTAAATTCGGAAACCGTAACTGGTTTGCATTCTTTGTCAAGGGCGGACTGGCGACAAACGGCGATGAATTGTTGAGCATACAAATTAGTTTGGTCCACAATAGATCTATAGAGATCTTCCGTGAAAAACAGCGAATAAAAATCAAGTGGCGTAAAATCAGCTGTTTCCACCTTAATTCCGGGGTCGGCTAGTGAATGGGGGAAGTACGGGTGCTGCAGAAGTGGTGGGGACCCAAACAGGATTGGCGAATGCAGCAGGAAGGGCACTATGGGCACGACAGGCCTGTCTCTGTCTTCTTCTTGGTGGCAGCGGGACACTACTTGTGCTTGCCACCTCGCCAGCTTGAACTGCACTTATGGGACTCGCCACGTCACCAAGTGTTACTGCAGTGCTGGATGTACGTCCAGGGTGTACTGCGGTTCTTGCACCTCAACAACAACAAAAGAATGGGGTCGGGTACGCCTGACCTTAGCAGGGACCTCACCTTCGTCGCCAGAGCTATCTGTCATTGAGCCGCTGTCGTTTACGGGATCGTATTCTGAGCCTGAATCTGACAGATGCGTGACCTTCTCCACACTATCTGTCATGCTCAGAAACTCGTAGGCCTTTTTACTAGTGTACCTTCGATTTGCCATTTTGGGCTCTAAATTTACTGGTACACTAGTAAGATTCACAGGTAAAAAAGCACCTGTATAAAACGCTACCAAAAAAACTGCTAGCGATCGCAGGGATCAGGCCTGACTCCGCGAACGCTGCAGTTATGTGTCTTGTGTTTTGTAAGTGTCAGTGATCGATCGATACTCGGTGGGTGGGCTGGGCTGGGTGGAGGGGCAAAATGCAGGTGCTAGCAGGTATCTGGGCTGATCCCGCTAACAATGCGTTTTTGGGAACCCTAAACTGCTGGGGACGCTAGTATAGATCAGATATTGATCTGTTCAGATACTATACCACAAAGGGAGGTGTATGCTTTGCGCATGGGTGTTAGCGCTACTGGCACTAACCTGGTGCTGCCTGGGGCGACACAGACCCCATCTGACAATAAAACCTAATTGATATCACCCGCCGGGCGATCAGGGGTTAAACCTTTATTGGGTTATATACAGCTGGTGTCCTGATGCTATAAAAAGCAAACTAACTAACCAGCGTCACCCGTAACACTTATACGGTGATCCCTGGTGAAACGGTTAACTAGGGGCAATCAGGGTTAAAACCTTTATTAGGTAATATATGGGGGTACCTGACGCTATATAAAAACCTAGCGGTGAACCTAAATAACTGGATAACCAGCGTCACCAGTGACACTTATACGGTGATCACTGGTGAAAGGGTTAACTCTAGGGGCAATCAGGGTTAAAACCTTTATTAGGCAATATATGGGGGTACCTAATGCTATAAAAACCTGGCAGTGAACCTAAAAAAATAACTGGCTACCTAACGGCACCAGCGACACGAATACAGCGATCAGAAAAACGATTGCTTAGTGACACTGGCGATAGGGTGTGAAAGGGTTACCTGGGGGGGCGATCAAGGGGTTAAACCTTTATTAGGGGGGGTAGGGGGCTACCCTGGACCTAAAGGGGCCTAACACTAATATCCCTGACACTTTTTACTGTCACAAATGACACTAAATGCAGTGATCAGTAAATAAATGACCACTGCAATCAGTGACACTGTGACTGGGGGGTGAAAAGTGTGCCTACGTGTACTGGTGTCAGTGGTCTGTTGTTCCAACTTACTTGGATGTCTTCTCTCCTTGTTGTTCTGGACAAAATGACCACCGCAAGGAGAGATGACATCACTTCCTCCTGCCTGTGTTTACATTACACAGGCAGGGGAAGCTTCTCATTCGCCAGGAGCGATTGTGAGGAAGTGGCCAGAAATCAATGGCTGCCTCCTCATCCCGGATCGCTTCTGAAGCGAAACGGACCGCATCAGGCACCAGGGGGGGGTCCGATCTGACCCCCCACCCCACGGGAAGGCAGGGACGTACAGGTACGCCCATGTGCCCACCCATGCCATTCTGTCAAAGTACATAGTCATGCGGTGGTCCTTAAGTGGTTAATTCCATAAAACTTTTTTTTTATTATTTGACAGTTTCTTACAAAATGACCCAACGTCTGTAGCTTGGGAAGATGTACATTAGATCATTGTTCAATAATTTTTTATTTTTTTTTGCCTTTTTCTGTGCCTGCCGTAGCCAACTTGTCAATTTAAAAACCTGCTGAACTGAATATTGGAATAAAATACATGCAACCCTTGACTATTCAAAGGCCAGCATTAGGCCTTTAATAGCACTAATCCTGAGGCAGTAAAATGCTCTTTCATGCCCCTGGTTTATTTCTGTGCTTTCCCCACCATTCTGTTAGATAATGAGGCTGCCCCTGACGGTGATATGCCAAAAGGAGGTATTGGGGCCAGTAAAGCATTAACCATTAAGTGTTGAAATACTGGGATGACATGCAAGTGTAAAACTTAACACACCTCTATCCTGAAAAATTACCACAAAGCCATTGTTGGGAAAACTGGGTTTTTCACAGAGAACCAGTATAAAATAATTTCCTGTAAAAAAAAAAAAAGGCATAAGATCTTGGTATGCATTATGATTCAACCCAACTCCATTAAAAGGCAGTGTATTTATTGAGTTGTAACCCTGTTGGTTAAGCATAATTATTATTTTTACATGCTGACACCAATGCGTACTTTATGATTAACAATCACCTTGTAAAACAACCCATTCAGTTTAAAATAGAAATGAAAGGAAAAACATTTGTGTATACATTTATAAATACCTTCTTTTTTATTTATTTTTAAAGTAAATCACATTTGTGTCGGTTCTCAGCTGCATAAGAGCTGGGGGAGGAGAAGCAGCAATACACTGAGCTTCCCAGTGAATGGCTGTTCAGCGGGGTCATGTCAGGACAAGTCTGATCATTGGATGAGAGCACACAAAGTTCCCAGCATAGCTAGAGAACTGACCACACTGTGCTCTCCTGCTTAGTGTGGTCAGTTTCTAATAGGACAGCAGAGGAACTGGCAGGAACACCAGGGATTTCACACAAAGGAAGCAATACAAAGATAAGAGCATACTTTCTCATACAAGTACATGGTACAGCAGGCACATATCAGGAATATGAAGTGTTGGGGTAACAAACACTTTAAGTACAAGCTAAACGCTTTAGCAGCTAGACTAGAGCCCTGAATACCTTTTTTATTACTTTTGGATGTTTTATTGGAGGAGACACTCAAAACAAGATATTGTCTGCTGTCTCAACCCTTCTCTGTTACAGTAGCTGTCTGCAGAGAAACATGAGCGTGCTTCTTTTGCCTCAATAAAAAAATATTTTTCTTTGGCTTCAGTTTTCAGGAAGTTGACCATGGTTAAACACTCAGGCTGCATTCAAACCTGAGCATTTCAAAGTTGTGCGTTTTTGCTGCGATTTTGTACAGGTCACCAATATAAAAAGCAGAAAAACGCCTGTAATCTGCCCCAAAGAAGCTCATGTTCTTTTTTGAGCTTATGGCGTTTTTCAGGTGTTTTGCTTCACTGACAAAATGCTCAGATGTGAACAGGTGCCATGGAAATTAATGGGATTTTGCTTGTTGGGCGGTTTTCTGGCTTTTTTTCGGACGTTTAATTTAGGTGTGAATGCAACCTCAATAAAACGGAAAATTGAATACTCACCTTTCCGTAATTTTCCTTTCCTGGTGCCGACCCATGGCAGCATACTAATGGTTGATGGCTCCGCCCCCGATCAACCCCCAGGACCACGTAACTCTATAAAAGAAAGAGTTACTCCCCCCTTCAGACATTCTTTGTAACTAGACTTCAGAACTTTAAGGATTATAGCAGGGAGGGTGCATGCTGCCATGGGTCGTCACCAGGAAAGGAAAATTACAGAAAGGTGAGTATTCAATTTTCCGTTTTCCTGGTGCCTTCCATGGCAGCATACTAATGGTAAATAACTCGCTCATAGGGAGGGAACTGCGATAATACATTTTTTAATGACTTTTTGAAAGTGATAGTTCCAGAGTCCTTTTCCCAAAATCTCGGGAGGTAAGGACCGCAGGATCCAAGCTATAATGCGACATAAAGGTATTGAACGATGACCAGCTAGCCGCTCTACAAATTGTCTCCGGGGAGACCCTAGCCATAGCCGCCCAGGATGATGCGATTCCTCTTGTTGAATGTGCATTCACCGCGTTTGGAACTGGAAGACCACTAGCCCGGTATGCCTTTTGGATTATTTTCACGATCCAACTGGCTAATGTTGTTTTAGAAGCTGCCAAGCCTCTTCTGGTGCCTTTGGGGATAACAAAGAGTCATTGATCCCTTCTGAACTGCTGTCAGCTCCAAATAACGCTTTAGAGATCTGGCCACGTCCAGCTCATGTAATTTTGAGGAGGATGGATCCTCTTCGAAAGCTGGGAGTACCCACTCCTGGTTGGAATGGTAGACTGAAGGCACTTTGGGGACAAACTGATGGATAGGCTGAAGGACTACCCTGTCCGGAAAAAAGGTGACGTAGGGCTCCTCTGCCCCTAGGGCTTGTATCTCTGATACTCTTCGACCCGAGGTGACAGCGATCAGGAAAACCGTTTTGCCGGTGATATCCTCCAAGGAGCACTCCTCTGTGGGTGTAAAGAGAGAGCTTGCTAAGACGTTAAGAATGACCG
The DNA here is from genome assembly GCA_029206835.1 of Rana muscosa. Taxonomy (NCBI): domain Eukaryota; kingdom Metazoa; phylum Chordata; class Amphibia; order Anura; family Ranidae; genus Rana; species Rana muscosa. The sequence goes on from CM055122.1 coordinate 481,164,795, forward strand.
TTAGGTCCCATTTGGGATACAGCGTTTTCCTGGGAGGACGTAATCTTAACACCGCCTTCAAGAAACGTTCCACCAAGGGGTTTAGTGCCCAGCGTGTGTCTGTAAAGGCTGACAGGGCTGAGATATGCACTTTTAGCGTGCTGAGACCTAAGCCTAGGTCCAGACCATTTTGCAGGAAAAGTAAGATATCTTGGACCCCAGGATTCAGAGGGTTGAAACGATTCGTTTCGGCCAGTGTAGAGAATTTTTTCCATATTCTGCAGTAGGTGGCATTAGTGGATGCCTTTCTTGCTTGTAATAACGTTTGTACAACGTCCCGAGAGCAACCTAGGTCGCCCAACCTCCGCCTTTCAACTTCCAGACCCTCAAGTCTAGGATCTCTGGATGCTGGTGTAGAAAAGCGCCTTGAGATAGCAGCTTGCTCGTGGGTGGGAGGGGTAATGGGTTGCCCAGGGCCATCTCTACTAACAGCGGAAACCACAGTCTTCTCGGCCAGTAAGGAACAACCGCCAGGATGGTGACCCTCTCTAGAGTCAGTCGCTGGAGAAACCTAAGGATTAAGGGTGTCGGAGGGAAGGCGTAGCCTATCTGGAATTCCCATGGTTGGACTAGAGCATCCGCCCCTGCCGACATCGGAGATGGTGACCTCGTGAAGAAGAGAGGTGCTTTCGCATTGTGCGGAGACGCAAAGAGATCTATCTGGGGATTCCCCAACTGTTGGCATATCCAGCTGAAAACCTGTGGATCCAAAGACCATTCGTTGTTGGATGTGAAGGATCTCGAGAGATGATCTGCTAGCTGATTCTCGGGGGCTGGAATGTAGGTAGCCTGGAGATCTAATAAATTCTTCTCGGCCCATGCAATAATTGGGGCTGCTTCGCTGGCTAGTGTATTGCTGTGTGTTCCCCCTTGATTTTGGACATAGGCTACTGCCTCTCTGTTGTCCATTTGTAGTAGCACGGATTTTCCCTTGAGGAGAGGAGCCAAATGCAGGATTGCCATCCATGCTGCCCTTAGTTTCAGGATGTTGGATACCATCCCTTCCGCATTGAAATTCCATCTGCCCTGAACAAGCTGATCTTGGAGGTGTGCCCCCCAACCCAGCTGGCTTGCGTCTGATGTGATAATGGTCCATGAGATTGAGCCAAGAGGACAAGCAGCTAGTAGATTCGGAGACCTTGTCCACCACCAGAGGCTGGACTTCATCGAGGGAGTGATAGCTATCCTCTGACCGAGACGCTTTCTCCTCCGCTGCTTCAGAAAACCTTGTTGAAAACCCCGCAAGTGGCTTCTGGCCCATTTTACCATCGGTATGCAGGCCGAGAGGGACCCTAGGAGGCTCAGGCAATCTGACGCTGGCATAGCGTGACTCCCCAATGTATGCTTCACCTTTTGCACCAACGCCGGAATTTTGGCTGGTGGAAAGGACACTGACTTCCTCGGCGTGTTGAATAAGGCACCTAGGTACATAATTTTTTGTGTAGGTACAAACTGACTCTTCGAGTGGTTGATTAGCCATCCGAATTGTGTCAAGGTGTTCAAGACCATCTGCAGGTGAGACTGTAGAACTTCTCTGTGCTGAGACAGAATTAATATGTCGTCCAGATAGTGTAGGACTCGTATGCCCTTCTCCCGAAGGGGGGCTAAGATGGCTACCAGAACTTTGGTGAAGGTTCTGGGTGCTGATGAAATCCCAAAGGGGAGACACTGGAACTGAAAATGTAGGTTGCCTATTTGAAACCGTAGAAAATGTTGAAAGTTGTAGTGGATGGGGATGTGAAGATATGCGTCCTGGAGGTCTACAGACACCATCCAGTCCCCTGGCTGTACTGAAAGGATTACCGTGTTCAGAGACTCCATCTTGAAGTGTTCTACATAAAGGTACCTATTTAGCCTTTTCAGGTCTAAAACCGGTCTCCAGCCCCCTGTTTTTTTGGGGACCAAGAAGACTGGGGAATAGAACCCTAAGTGCTTTTCCGATTCCGGAACCGGTAGGATTGCCCGTTGAGATAGAAGTATTTGCACGTATTGGACAAGTGTTTCCCTCTTTTGTCTTCCGGCTGGTATCTTGGTTGATTGGTAGGAGAAGGATGGAGGGCGGAATCTGAATTTCCAGAAATGTCCCTGAAGGACTGTGGATACCGCCCACTGGTCTGTACAATTTTCCACCCAAACCCGGGCAAAGGATCTGAGTCTCGCTCCCACTGGCCCGGCTTGGGTGGAGGGCGTGTCAAAAGGACGTCTGGTTTTCTATCGCCAGTGTAGGGGCCTTTGATTTTAGTTTGAGGAAAGAGGCCTGTGAGCCTTTCCAGTCCCTTCTGTATTGTTTACCTGGGCGATAAGCCCTGGAGTCTCTTGATCTCTGTTGGAAATTTGCCTGCGGAGTAAACTTCCTCCTTCTGCTCCTATCCTGGGGAATAAGACCGCTTTTCCCGCCTGTGACTCTGGATATTGCCGTATCCATTTTATCTCCAAATAAGGACTTCCCGTCATACGGGATGCGACACCATGACTGTTTTGACGATGGGTCTGCTGACCATGGCTTAAGCCATAACGCTCTCCTGGCTGTGATAGAGTAAAGCATTGCTCTGGAGGAGCACCTTAGAACGTCTATGGCTGCTTCCGCCATGAAATCAGAGGTCAGCTTCAATTCATCTAGAGCTTTAATGATTTCTTCAGTATCTAGGCCACGTCTGAGGGCCGTTTCAATATTATCTGTCCACACCCTGGTGGCTTTGGAGATTGAGGATAGGGCCACCGCCGGCTTGCAGGCTCCCCCCGATGCTTGGTATACTTTTTTCAGATCGGCGTCTATTCTGCGGTCTAGGGCGTCTCTAAAGGAGACTGCGTCTTCCAAAGGTAGTGTTGTATTCCTAGCCAGTCGCATGACAGATGCATCTACTGACGGGACGGCATCAAAAATCTGAGCATCTCCTTCCGTGAGTGGGTAGAGTTTGGAAAAGCGGTTGAAGGCAAAGGGTCGTTTATCTACTTTCTTCCACTCCTCCAATACCACCCCCTTAATCTCCTCTATTAGGGGAAAGGCTGATTTCTTCCTGGTCAAATGCGGGAAGTATTTTCCTGCTTTATGTGGAGGTTCAGGATCTTCCTCCCACTGAATTGCGTCCTTAACTGCGCCAATAAAGGGTTCAACTAACCCAAAGTCGAAGGTTGATGTGCCCTCTTCTGGTATATTTCCGTCATCTTCCGAATTGAGCTCAGAATCAGGCTGGAGACTAGCTGTCTCCGCTACCCTTTGTTCAACAAGTGGGGTGGATTGATCCTGGGATGAGGCCAATTCCCTGATGGTGTCCTTGACTAATTCTTTGATTGAGCCTATGGACCCTTGTCTGTCGGCCGTAGCCTCCAAAAAACACTGGCCACAGGCTAGCTTGTCTGGTAAGGCTTGCTTGCCACATACCCAGCAATCCTTCCTCCCTGGTTGCAAAGATTTGCGCTGGGAGTCGTGTCTACTTGAGGAGTGGCGGGGTGACCTTCGGTCACTACGGGAAGCATGGGTTGAGGGTGAGCGACCCGAGCTTCTATGTCCCCCCGAACGTCCGTCACGAGAACTTCGATGAGAAGTGCGGGCTGCTTCACGGCGTGGGCTATAAAGAAACAAAACAACTGGTGTTTCTATATATCCTCTAAAGTAGTAGTGCTCTTTGAATGGAAACAACTTACCTAACGTTGCAGCCCTTACCTAGTGGTATGTTGAGGATCTTTTTGATGCGGCAATACTGGGGCAGCTGGGTAAATTTTGTAAAAAAATTTTTTAGCTAGTCAATACAGCACCGTGCAATGTCAGCGAATGTACATTCATATGTTTAACATCATTACGCTGCAAAATAACATTTTAGCATTAACACACAGGTAATTACCTTGGCTGGGTTCCATCTGGCATGTAGAATAGTTAATACTCACAACAAGGTGTATTTTCTGACAATCTGCCATTTGATTGTGGTCCCAGGCTGTTTAAATAGGATTTTTTGCTTGGGTGTACCAAGATGGCCGCCGCGCGGCTTCCTCCGGCTATTGCGCATGCGCGATTGCGTCATGCCGTGACTCCGCCCCCGGAACGAGTAAAGCCAGGCTGTGTGGGGCGCGCGAAGCGTCCACACTAGCCAGAGACATTGCAGAAAGCAGACATTTAAATGCAGCAGTGCTACGCTGCTTTATAGAGATCATTACCCGGGTAAAGCAATGTGTGACCCGAGGATTGTAACTGCCGCTGAGGAGAAAATATGCTCCTGTGTGCCCTTCATGCCCAAAAAAGATCCACAGAAAAAGGGGCTCCCACACTTATATGGCGCATTTAGCAGCCCAAGATGCGGGACTCCGTACTGCAGGAGAGCATGAACCTGCAACGGTAGCACCATGAGACGGTGAGGTAAGGCTGATTAGTGATCCTGTAGGGATTGAGGACAGGAAAAAGAATGTCTGAAGGGGGGAGTAACTCTTTCTTTTATAGAGTTACGTGGTCCTGGGGGTTGATCGGGGGCGGAGCCATCAACCATTTGTATGCTGCCATGGAAGGCACCAGGAAATCATGTATATAAACAAGTAACCAAAATATCACTTGTTAATTGGCAGCCAATATATTGTGAATCAGAAATATTGGCATAATAGATTTGCCTTTTTAATTAATGTTTTGGTGTATTTCGCAGGCATGACTGACCTTCCCTCTTAAGGACCAGTTCACACCACATGCAGTCCAGTGTGTTTGTTTTTTTTTATGTATCAAAAATGCATGGAAAGCAGGTTATAGGATTTTCATTGGCATAGTTCACACCAGTGCTTGCAGTTCTAGTGCGTTCCAGTTCCAGAAAAAAAAGTTGAAAATGTTGCATTTTTCCTGCACTAAACTGTACTGGAATGCTGTAAAACGCATCAAATGCACTGGAATGCACCAAAAATGCAAGTGACGTCCCGCGGCTCTGGCCAGTCACAGAACTGAAGTCCCCAGCCCCGGAAGGAAGATGGGTGAAGATGGACGTGGCCAGAGCCCAGCACACAGTACATCGGGTGGAGGACACAGCTGGGGGATGTTATGGATGACATGCTTCTTTAAATGCAACTCTATGGTGCATCTCTGTACTTTTTCCTGTGTTGTGTTTCCTGTTTCCTGCTGGTTCTTTCAGTAAACATGGCTTATGTACAGTAATGGTTTGTGCTGTCTCTCTACATATATCACAACAAACATGGTGTCAGAAGATATGGATTCATATTCTTTCTACACATTTGATGCTGAGAGCCTGCCAGCCTTCATGTGAGTGTTATTGGAACTGATTGTGCCTCCTGACAATTGCAGTCCTGTCCTGGATGCTGAGTGTTTGCAGCAAGGAAAACAGCATCATGGCAGCTAACAGCATTCCACTGCCTGAGGCAATGAGGGTGAGTGGAGATGTTGGCAGTAACTGGGACAATTTCAGGGCTGAGTTTCAGGACTATTCCATAGCCACAGGGTTAAATGAGAAGTCTGCAGCAGTGCAAGCAGCCACACTGAGGAGGGTGATGGGCAGTGAATGCCTCCATGTTTACAAGCATAATCTGAACCTCACAGAGGAGCAAAAGAGTGACACCAAAACCATTCTGGATGCATTAGAAGCTTTCTTCAGACCTTCTAAAAATGTCATCTATGAAAGATATATATATTTGGCTGCTGTAAGCAAGAAGACTGTGAATCAATAGACAGGTTTGTCACACGGCTAAGAGCAAAAGCTGCAAGCTGCGAGTATGGCTCTCTGAGAGATGAACTTATTTGTGATAAAATAGTTTTGGGTATCACCAGTGAAAGCACACGCCGCCACCTATTGAGGAAACATGATTTAGATCTACAAACAGCAATTGAGATATGTCGCACTGCTGAACTTACTGACAAACATATGAAAGCTATGGAGCAGGATAAACTGATTGACAATATCAATGCAGCCTCTAAACAACAGCAAAGCTTCAAAAACCACCAGCATACGTTTCAGCACAAGGGTCACCTACACAACTCACCTGGGAGGAATCATGCAAGTATTGCGGCAATGTGCATGTACGAGAGAAAAGTGTCCTGCATATGGGAAAATCTGTACTGCATGTGGTAAACCAAATCACTTTGCAAGAGTCTGTCTCTCCAGTAAAATGGAATCAAGGAAGCTGCACACAATTGAGCAAATGTCAGATCCGGAGAATGCACACCTGCTTAGCACTGATATGGTTTACTCCTCAGAATGCATTGGTGCTGTAAACACAAAGGGCAAAAAATGGTTTGTAAACCTTAGATTAAACAATATAATCCAACCCTGCCAGCTGGACTTGGGTGCAACGTGTGATGTCATGAGTATAAAGGACAAAATGAAACTGGCACCCAGAGCACCCCTTCAGCCTAGTAGCACCAAACTAAAGTTGTATTCAGGGGAACTAATGGAATCATTGGGGCTATTCCAAACAGAATGCAGCATACGTGATTGTATACACAAACTGAACTTTGAGATTGTTGATGCCGATCAGAAACCGCTATTGTCCGGTTCAACATGTGAGCGCCTTGGACTGATGCTGTTCACCATTCCTGCTGAGCTACAAAATGTTGATAATCGGCCTGCAAAATCTCTGACTAGGCCACTGACAAAACAGCAAATTCTTCACACCTACAGTGATGTGTTTGAGGGCCCGATGGTCTCTGTTCCAGGAGAGGTTCGTTTTGAACTTGATCCTACCATTCAACCTGTACAATGTGCCCCGCGCAATGTGCCTATCGCCATTAAGCCACTGGTTAAAGCTCAACTAGATAAATATGAAGCTGAAGGACATCTAACTTCAGTAACAGAGCCTACAGATTGGATCAGTAACATGGTTGTTATCAGAAAGCCTGAGAAAATCAGAATAGGCATTGATCCAAAGTTTCTGAATATGGCCCTGAAACGGTCACACTACTTAATGCCAACACTCGATGATATTTTGCACAAACTACCTAAAGCACGTGTCTTCACACTTGTGGATGCTAGAGATGCCTTTTTACAGTGCAAACTGGATGAAAAGAGTAGCTACATGACCATGTTCTGGATCCTGTGGCCAAGGTAAGTAACTTTGCCTGGATCCTGCGATGCAGTCCCAAGTGTGGCTCAGGGTTACCGCTTTTGGTAGTGAGAATCCTTTATACCCCAACAACATCTTGACGGTTTCCCAACATTTTACCATCAGTTGTACTGTGGGGCCCCTGGAGCAAAAAGAATCTGCCTCCACTGCCTCTACTTCTGTGTCATGACTAGTGTCATTCAATAATAAGCTTCTCCCACACTCCCTGCCCGCCGATAAATTACTTCCTTGCATATATTGCATTTGTGCAGCTAAAAAATACCATCTTGGGTTGGGAAGTGCCAAGCCCCCCTTCTCTCTAGGTTGTTGTAGGGTTCGAAGGCAGATTCTTGCTGCTCCATTTCTCCATATCAACTCCCTAAACACACTATCCAATTTTTTGAACCAATATTTTGGAATCCATACTGAAGAATTGTGTAGGACATATAGGATCTGTGGCATCCACACCATTTTAACCACGTTGCAGCGTCCAGTCACCGAAAGTGGGAGCCTGTTCAAGACTCGGCACTTCTGTTTTAGTTTTGTCATTAATGGTACTAGATTTCCGGCTATATATTGCCCTGGATCTCTTGTTATGTTTATTCCCAGATACCTCATCTGACTTGCAACTTTAACTTGGGTTATCTGCTGTAATAATGGGTGTATCGGTAAGATTGCCAATTTTTCCCAATTAATCCTCAGCCCCATTGCTGCGTCCAGCGAGGACTGCGTGTCCCCCCAAAAAAGCAACACCTCATCGGCGTACATAGCAACCTTTTATTCTCCTCTTAAATCCCTGTACTTCTGGGGATGACCTTATTGAGATGGCCAAGGGTTCCATTGCGAGGGCGAAAGGCAGGGGCCATAGTGGGCACCCCAGTCTTGTCCCCCTCGCCAACTGGAACCAGTCCGAGCACTCACCGTTTATTCTTACTTTAGCCTTTGGTCCCTCATACAGTATTTTAATCCATTGGGTGAACCTCGGACCAAACTGGAACTCCGCCAGTACCCTCCACAAGAAATGCCACTCAAGGCTATCGAACGCCTTGGTTGCGTCTAAGGACAAAATTGCTCTTGTCCCTCCTTTTTCTATTGGCAACTGGATATTTAGATATGTTCTTCTTATATTAATACTTATGGATCTGTCGGGAATGAATCCAGTCTGGTCCGGGTGCACCAATTTTGCAACCATTTTGTTCAGTCGTGTTGCCAATACTTTGGCAAGTATCTTCATGTCCGAACACAAAAGAGATATTGGTCTATATGATGCTGTCTCAACCTGGTCTTTCCCCTCCTTCAGAAGTACTATGATAGTTGCCTCTGTCATAGACGGTGGCAACTTCCCTTCACTTTAAAGTGACCTTGTCAGCACAGGGTTATTTTGTATGCACAAGCATGCCTGTAATATAAGGCCCCTTTCACACTGGTGTGATTTTTGCCACACTTTTCCAGGGTTAAGGCACATTAACACTATACCCCATTAAATTATCTGTAACTGTTCACACTGCAGGTGCACTGCGCTTTGAAAAGACCTGCAGTTTTTCAACAGCGTATAACAAAGGCACCTTCCATTGTAAGTCAATGGGAACGCATGAAAAGTGCATCAGTGTGAAATTTTCCTTGGGCTGCCAAAAAGCGTATCAGTGTGAAAGGTGCCCTTTGAGCAAATTTACTTAACCCTGGACTGTTTGTTGGCATGCTGCATCTTCATTGCTACCTGATTGCAGCAAGTATTTAACAAGTCAGGTTAGTCAAATACCTGTTTCCCCTAGTGGTTCTTTTTGCCAGTTCATATGTCCTGTAGTTATATACAATGATCAGCCATAAACTTTTAACCACTGACAGGTGAAGTAAATAACATCTTGTGGCAATGGCATCTGAAAGTGGGCCAGGTATATTGGGCAGCAAGTGAATATGTTGTCCCTGACGTTAATGTGTTGAAAGCAGACAAAATAGGCAAGAGGAAGGATTTGAGTGACGTTGACAAGGGCCAAATTGTAATGACTAGATGACTGGGTCAAAGCATGTCCAAACTGTAGCTCTAGTGTGTCCAGTCTGCAGTGGTCAGTACCTAGCAAAAGTGGTACAAGGAAGGAAAACCTGTGAACCAATGACAGGGTCATGAGCAGCCAAGACTCGGTCTATGTGGGGAGCAGAGTCTGGCCCATGTAGTGCAATTCAACAGAAGAGCTACTGTAGCTTAAATTGCTGAAAAAAAAAGTTAATGCTGATTCCGATGTGTCAGAACACACAGTGCACCACAGTTTGTGGTGTATAGGGCTGTGTAGCTGCAGACTGTTCAGATTGCCCATGCAGAGTGTGTTCATATTCTTTGAAAAATGGGCAAGAAATCATAAATTGCCAGGTTTGTAAACTTATGAGCACAACTGTAGCATGGCAGTTGATAGCTTGAGTGCACAAAACATACTGTACCATATTTACATTTTTATTTGGCTTATGTCACATGTATAATCCAGGTATAGAAGTCACACCTACTTGTAGCTGAATTAGAAGATTGCTGATTAAAAAATACATTTGTATTGGTGTGCATAAGCAGAGGGCCATAAAAGGTTTATCCATATTGATAGTTGTACATAAAAATATTTTATATTGTATTAATCCAATACTTGCCATGTACAGAGCTGTACACATTTTAAATCTTTGAACAAGGTATGCGTGCAATTTTGCATGGACACAGTTTCAGCATGTTAAATTTCGGTCTTAGTGTGAATTTGTATGCATCTCAATGAATCTTATTATACTAATGCTCTAATATAGTACAACTGTAAATCCAAAATGTCACTAAAACCTGGCAGTGTTAATTGACTTGCTGCCCAACAAAAAAGTAGCATACATCATCTTCTTTTTCTTATCTGTCTTTGTAAATTGAAACCATGCCCATATTATTTGCAACAAGGTGCTTTCAATTGGCAGAAATGTGAAAGGTAATTGGATTTTGCAGGTTAATCGAAACATTGACAGATTCATGTGCAGCAGCCTAATTGTGTTCTTGTTGTTGTCAGGCTTTAGAAAAATTCTGCCGCGTTGAAGCAGGCTTTTCTGGAGTCAGAGATGTTTACGCCACACACCCAAGCCATGATGATGTGCAGCAAAGTTTTTACCTTGCAGAGACACTCAAGTAAGTATGTTTGGGAACAAGATGGTAATTGGTGTTTCAGCCAGAGTGAGAGTAGATGACCACAGGCTTTGCATGGACTTTCAGTCAAAAATTAGAAGCACCTGTTGGCCGTCTATGGATGGCACATACACTCCAGGAATATCATAAAGAGTGTTGTAGACACTCGTTAGAAATGTGTGTGCCACCTGCTCAAAAAATGGAGCAGTTTGTAATTTAATGTCATGAGTTATATACGAGTCTAGCAACATTTGTATATAGTAAAACCTAAAGCAGGAAAATACTGCATTAAGGCCAATAGGGGGACTTTAACAGGTACCTTCTAAATACAATCAATCCAATAAGCATCTAAAATTTCATTATATTTCCAACTTATAAGTTACATTTACAAAAGCCACATTTTTTGGGGTAGCAATTCCATTTCAGTCGACATTTTCAGTTTATAAATGATAATTCTCCATTATTTCATACTGTTTTGAATGTATCTAGATATTTGTTGCAAATTATACTTCACATTTTGATGTTAAACAGTAATTCAGTCATTCCATAAATCTGAATTATTTTCTCAGTTTCATTAACAGCATTCACTTCTCCAAGAGAACATTACCATAGCATATGAATGTATAATTGCACAAATGGCAAACATATACATTTTGGCCTGCATACAAGACTTCCGTCTACTGTGCTAGATTAACAAAATTTTGTATACCTAGAATTATTTCCAGCAACTATAAAATCAGAGTGCTATACAGTGAGGGGGGAAAAAAAGTTTTTGATCCCCTGCTGATTTTGTACGTTTGCCCACTGACAAAGAAATTATCTGTCTAATTTTGGTAGGTTTATTTTAACAGTGAGAGACAGAATGACACCAAAAATATCCAGAAAACTGCATTTCAAAAGCTTTCGAATTTGATTTGCATTTTAATGAGTGAAATAAGTATTTGACCCCCTATCAATCAGTAAGATTTCTTGCTCCCAGGAGTCTTCTATACAGTTAACAATCTGAGATTAGGAGCACTCTCTTGAAGGGGGTGCTCCTAATCTCTGCTTGTTACCTGCTTAAAAAACACCTGTCCACAGAAGCAATCAATCAGATTTCAATCTCTCCACCATAACAAAGACCAAAGAGCTGTCCAAGTATGTCAGGGACAAGATTGTAGAACTACACAAGGCTGGAATGGGCTACAAGACCAAGCAGCTTAGTGAGAGGGTGACAACAGTTGATGCGATTATTCGCAAATGAAGAAACACAAAATAACTGTCAATCTCCCTCAGTCTGGGGCTCCATGCAAGGTCTCGCCTCGTGGATTTTCAATGATCATGAGAATGGTGAAGAATAATCCCTGAACTACACAAGAGAATCTTGTCAATGATCTCAAGGCAGCTGGGACCATAGCCACCAAGAAAACAATTGGTAACATACTACGCCGTGAAGGACTAAAATTCTGCAGCGCCCGCAAGTTCCCTCTGCTTAAAGCACATGTACAGGACTGTCTGAAGCTTGCTAATGAACATCTGAATGATTCAGAGGAGAACTGGGTGAAAGTGTTGTGGTCAATTGAGACCAAAATCAAGCTCTTTGGCATCAACTCAGCTCGCCATGTTTGGAGGAGGAACGCTGACTTTGACCCCAAGGATACCACATCGCCATCAAACATGGAGGTGGAAACATGCTTTGGGTTTTTTTTTGCTAAGGGACAGGACAACTTCACCTCTTCAAAGGGACGATGGATGGGGCCATGTACTGTCAAATCTTGGGTGAGAACCTCCTTCCCTCAGCCAGGGCATTGAAAATGGGTCGTGGATGGGTATTCCAGCATGACAATGACCCAAAACACACAGCCAAGGCAACAAAGGAGTGGCTCAAGAAAAAGCACATTAAGGTCCTGGAGTGGCCTAGCTAGTCTCCAGACCTTATCCGCATAGAAGATATGTGGAGGGAGTTTAAGGTTCAAGTTACCAAACATCAGCTTCAAAACCTTAATGACTTGGAGAGGATCTGCAAAGAGGAGTGGGACAAAATCCCTCCGGAAACGTGTGCCAACCTGGTGGCCAACTACAAGAAACGTCTGACCTCTGTGCAGTGGCGTAGCGTGGGGGGGTACGAGGGGGCCACCCCCTGGGCGAAAAATTTACAGGGGTGCTGTCACGAGTGTGGACCATCAAACACGATGATAAAATCCCCTTGTTAAACTTATGATGCCGGAGAGTCCACGTTGTTCAGCATCAGCGGCCGTTCTTGCAGTGCGGGCGGCTGAGGCATCCGACTCACGGGGATCAGCGAGGGGCCGAGCTGAGGACAGATAGGATGGCCACCTGAGAGCCCGGGACTGGACAGAATAGTTCCACCGCGGCTGCCTCCTGCTTCACCTAGCCCCCCTGACCCCGCCCCCAAGAGATGAGAAGTGGCGGGCGCGCGCAGCATCTCCTGTGCTTCCAGAGCATGGATTGCTCCATTTTCCTCTCCGCAGTAACGTGGCCCGGAGAACAGGCTGAATGGGGGGACCCAGGGGATGGAAGAATCAAAGCACCCCCGGATCAAGAAAACAGACTGGCATGGAAGGTAGAGCTAGCAGTCTCTCTGATCTCCCCCTCAGGCCCCTCTCCCAGCCCCCCCCCCTTTCCATTAGCTCCACCGTCTCTCTGATCCCAAATGTCTCTCTCTCTGAATCCAAATCACCAGTGCTGCAAAAACACACAAACTAATTTTATATAATAATCAATAAAAAGTTCAGCCATAGCCATGTTTTTTGGATGCTTTTTGATTGTTATATGAAATTAGTTAGTTTCTATATTTGCACAATTACCGTATATACTCGAGTATAAGCTGAGATTTTCAGGCCTTTTTTTTGGGGCTGAAAGCCCCCCCAGCTTATACTCGAGTCAGTGAAATTGAACATTGTAAATTGTACCTGAAAAAAATTGAGAGGCTGCGGCGTCCATCGTTTAAAACTTGCGGTCTCTTCCTGGTCCCTTCCGTGATAGGCGATTCTCAGCAGACACAGTTCCGCCTATCACGAACGTTCTCTCATCCTCACCCATCCCAGCAGACACTGTCTTCAGTGTTCCGCCAATCACGGACATCTGCTGGGAAACTGAGGATGAGAGAACGTTCGTGATGGGCGTTTTCTAAGCAGACACAGTCCGCCTATCACGGAAGAGACCGCGAGTTTTAAGCGATGGACGCCGCAGCCTCTCAATTTTTTTCAGGTACAATTTTCAATTTTAGGGGCACAGTGAGGTTGGGCACAGTAAGGTGGCAATGGGCAGTGACAATTGGCTTAGTGAAGTTGCAATGGGCACAGTGAGGCGTGCAAATGGGACCCTCTTCCACTCACAGTAGCTGCTGCATTCTCACCCTCGGCTTATACTCGAGTCAGTAAGTTTTCCCAGTTTTTTGTGGTAACATTAGGTACCTCGGCTTATACTCGGGTCGGTTTATACTCGAGTATATACGGTATGTGTTCTTACAGCACTGGTGATTTGGATTCACTACCCAGTAGGGCAATCTTAGAATTATTGTATTTGATGAAATGTTATATGAAATTTTATGTGCTTTATTTGCACAATGAGGTTGAGGTTTCTTGCAGCACCGGTGATTAGGACACACTACCCAGTATGGTTATTTTATAATATTTCAGTTAATGGGAGCTACATATGTCATATTCGCACTGTAATACTTGTTGCAGCACTGTGCAATTGGGATCAACAAGTATTATAGTGTGAATATGACATATGAAGCTCCCATTAACTGAAATATTATAAAAATCCCCTCTCCTAATGCCTATGATGGCTAACCGGTACAGAAAAGATGTAAACATCTATTTTCAGCCTGTCCAGTCATGTTATTCCCTGGTTGAGCCAGTGGTGTATGCAGGGGAGAGGAGGGAGCGCCAGCAACAGATGGAACATAGGAACCTATGCATGATGTCACCACTCCAGGCTTAACCAGTCAGTCATTGTCAAGCATGCTCTCCTCTACAGCTGTCTCACTCAGGGGGATCATGTGACCAGACTGGAGCTAGCTGAAAATAGGTTGGGTCAGGGGGGCGCAAATTACTGACAACCCACGCTACGCCACTGTCTCTGATTGCCAAGAAGGGTTTGCCACCAAGTACGAAGTCATGTTTTGCGAAGGGGTCAAATACTTATTTCATTCATCAAAATTAAAATCTATTTAACTTTTTGAAATGTGTTTTTCTGGATTTTAGTATGAGTTTATAAGTAAGAATTATCACACTTGGTTTAGACAAATAGCCTACATGTCTATATCCCCGAATTATCAAGAGCTTCCAGAAACCCTGGGTACCGGCTCCTAAGGACTATGCCAGGCTTTTTCTGGTGCCTTATGGGGATATAAAAAATATATATTTTGCGCTCACCCTAAAACAAAATTATGTATAATTAAAGGTGCTGCGATTTGTAAAATACAAATACACAACTTAATAGATATGCAAAAAATATATAAATGCCTAACCCATAAAGTACTCTAACAAACTCAATAATTATACAATATATGTTGAAAATCTCAAGAATGAGTGTTGATATTAAATCCAAAGGAAAAATAAAATTGGTCACGATAAATGTGTCCTTATAAGTGAAAGGTGCTTCACAGTGCCCTTTCCCACATGCAATATGCACTTCTTACTAGAAGGGCTGGATCTCAAATTATAGAGCTCAAACTCGCTCGCGCAGATATCATCCACCAGGGATATTCCACTCCTGAGGGTTCCTATAAAGGCGCTTGCTCCTATTTGAAAGACTGATGTTAAGATAATGGTGGAGGCGCTAGAGGCAGACTCATTCACTCATAGGTGCCCGACTATAAAACTAATCAGCAAAGTGTGGCAGGAAACTAAGGCACTAATGGGGTATAGAGGAGTGACTGAATATACCCCCCTATGGTACAATAAAAACCTGGGGGGGTAAGGGGAATAGAGAGACAGGGCATTGGCCGACTAATTCAACTGTATGATGGCAACTGCATGAAATCATTTGCGGATTTAAGACGGGAATTCAAAATACCAAATAACTCGTTTTACAAATACCTCCAGATCAGACACGCCATTCAAGCGCAGTTTAGGTCACAAACAATTGAATGGACTCAGACCCCCATTCTCCTTAAAATAATCACCCCAAATACTACCAAAGGCCTTATTTCCGAGCTATATGCCAGCTTAGGAGCTAAAACAATAAGATTAGGACCCACTAAAAGCAGAGCGGGATGGGAGAGAGATGTGGGTGCAATGTCCACAGAACAATGGGATGCGATTTTGCGACGGGGAGAACTGGTCTCGATCTCTCCCTCGCAGAGAGTATCCCATTTGTTCCTGATACACGGGGTTTACTATACCCCAAGAAGAATGTTTAAACTTGGGGTGGAGACAAAATGATGAATGCCCGAGGTGCAGAGCTTCAGGAGACCTAATACACATGGTATGGAAGTGCCCCAAGCTATTCAGATATTGGGTGGGGGCAGTAGACAGGATAAATAAAATATTTTAAGACCAATTTGGAACCAGAGTCCAAGACTTGTCTATTGGAGTATGGAGGAGTGCAGGGTGCCACCGGGCACCACTGAAGTGGTGCTGCGATGCCTTTTTCAGACGAGAAAACGAATCGCACAGAAATGGCAGGCGCAGACACCCCCCGCCGTAAAGTCCTGTTCTGAAGTTAACTCATTGGTCTGGACTGAGAGAGTGACACTCACTAGACAGGGTAACCTCAGGAAGTTTGTGAGGATGTGGAAACCCTGACTAGACGAGATGGGGTGCCCCATATAAGAGAGGAGTAGAGGGACCGTATCCGCACCCACAGGTCGCACCATACGTTTTCTTGAGGAATGGAGGGGGAGGGAGGCTGAGGATCAAATAGGGTAGGGATGGGAGGGGAAAAGAGGGGAGACTTAAGAAAAATAGTAGCACTTTTTTTTTTTCACTGTACAACACTGTTTTTACTGGATACATTTTTGTATTGAATGATGTGTATATGCGAGCAACGCTAAAAATTACTCTTTCGTTCATGGACGGACACAGCTTCCTATTGACAAGTGGGTATTATCCTTCATTTAGGAGTGACTAGGCAGAAAAACTTGTAAAAAGTGTTGCATCACACCTTCTACAGTACCGCCCAAGGGGCGGACCCTCTGGGTATATCCCCTCTCTGCATCTCGCAGATCAGGTTTTTTTTTTCTGCCTAGCAAGGAGAAGGACATGGCTCCCTTCGGGCCCACTGGTCCGGGGGGATTTTTTTCTACGTTTGTTTTGTTTCCTGCGATCTTCAATCAACTGCCGACTGGGTGACAGGCTGGATCCTCAATCCTTGTAGTCCCCCCAGTTTTGGCCATCGAGCGTGTGCCGACCCTAGCTACGCGCTGGGTTTTCCACGACATGCCCGTCGCTCTACGGTTGGCTGGTGAGCCTACGCTCCAGGGCTTGCATCGGACCGCTCAGCTTCGGCTAACCTTACGGCTAAGTCGCAGTAGCCTGGCAGGTGAGCTTGTGCTTCAGGGCATGCAGACAATCGTTCCCTAGGGCTCAATCACAGCATGTCTGGCCGACAGTCACCTCCGTGCGCGGATGATGATCTGTCCGGAATGTCTTCCAGCATGATCCACGCAGGAAAGGTAAGTAGCTCCCCTGATTCGGCAGGGTGACTTGGCTGGACATTCTTCGAGAGATCAAGTGGTTGTGGCCCCTTCCTTTCTTCTCTCCCTGCCTTCCCTCCTCCCTAGGCTCTGAGCTAAGGTTGCTGGGGGTCACCTAGGGGGCTCCATCTGGAGCGGGGCTGCGCTGTAGCTGTAATTTAAAAAATTTAATTTTCTGCTTACCTGTGTGTGCCTTTCTCCCTCCATGCTGTCGACGGCCATTTTGCGGTGGTCCCTGCCTGTTTGGCCTCTAGTGACTGTCCGGCGCCCATTTTCTTGTGGTTCGCGCCAATATGTATATATCTCAGCTCGGCGGCCATTTTCTTGTGGTTCGCGCCCGCTTTGGCCTCTATCGACTGCACGGCGGCCATGTTTCTTATGATTCACGCCTGTATGTATATACCGCCGCTCGGCGGCCATCTTTTTGTGGCCCGTGGCTGCTTTTGCCTCTGACGGCTCGGCGGCCATTTTCTTAGGCCCCACATTGTTTTCAATACAGCCGCTTGGCGGGCATTTTGCGGAAGTCTCCAGCCTCTAGGGTGCAATTCACTGGCGCGAATCTCACACAGGGAAACGCTGATAAGAATCAGACTGACACAGGCAGCGGTGGGATAACATCACAGGCGGAGCACGCGATAGCGGTACCGTTCCAAGGGTGGTGAGTCCTCTGGGAGACCCTGCATCTTTGTATCAGCTAGGAGGGTGGCCTACCTTGCCTGGAGTCCCTGTGGGTGTCAGCGCGTGGGTCAGCATGGCGTCTGAAGCAGACGTTTTTCCCCTGAAACACCTGACTTGGTAGCTGGTGCCCCTGATGTATCTGTGGACGCTATGTCGGCAATCCTAGAGGCTTTTGTTGCCAGGGTGGAAGCGGCACACAGGGGTTAGTAAACGCCCCCGTCCCCTGCAATCTTCCGGGGATAATTCTGATTCAGAACCAGGTCCAGCTATGGCTCATGGCCCGGATTCTGATGCACCAGAGACTGCAGACCATGACTGATCGGACAGTGAGAATGACTCCAAGTCCAGGTCAGTACACGAAAAGGCTTTGGTATCTGACCTTATTACTGCAGTGCGGGATACGCTAAAATTGGAGAATGCTGTAGAGGCAGCATGGTGTTTCCTTGTGTGTCTTATTTTGATAAGCTCTTGTACAAGGAGTGGGAAAACCCACTAAGGGTTTTTACATCCCCAAAGAACTTTGCGGTGCGGTACCCCTTTGAGGAGAGTTTCCTGAAAAAATGGACCTTTCCCCTGATAGTGGACCCTCCGGTGTCCAGACTTAATAAAGCTACCACAATTCCAGTGGAAGGGGCTCCTGTTTTTCAAGGACCCTGTGAATAAGAAGGCTGAAGCACTCGCTCGCTACCTACCTATACACAGTGGTAGGCTCAGCGGTGTGCCAGGCATTGGCTGGGGCCTTAGTGTCTCAGACACTTACTGAATGGGCAAAGTTACTACTGCAGGGGTTAAAGGAGCGAGAGGCTCCTCCTAATGAGGTAGTTTTGGCCGACCAGTTGGTACAGGGCCTTAAGTTTGTCTGCGAGTCAGACATGGATACTATCCCCTTGCTGTCTAGAGCATCAGTTTGTGGTAGCATTACGCCGCCTCATCTGGCTAAAGGGCTGGTCTGTGGACCAGGCTTCCAAGTAGGCCCTGTTGGATATGCCCTTTAAGAGCGACAGACTTTTTGGGGCCTCTCTGGATGACATCATCAAGGATGCCACAGGAGGTAAGGGCACAATGCTTCCTCAAACCAAGAAGGGTAAGGGGCCACGCCAGGGGCAAGGGCCCTCCTTTACTGCACGCAAGCGTTGTTGTTTTTTTTTTCGTCCACCCAGGGCGACAGGGAAAAGACCCCAGACTGACAAAGCGCCTGCTCGAGGACAAAAACGTCCTTGGTCCCGCAAACCCAACAAGCCTGCGGACAAATCTGCGTCCGCATGAAGGTCCGCCCCCACCCAGCTCTCAGGTGGGGGGACGTCTTCGCAAATTCGCCACTCAGTGGACATCTCTGATCTCCGACCGGTGGGTTTGCAAAGTGATCTCCTCAGGCTACAAGTTAGAGTTTCTCTCTTGTCCACCGTACAGATTCTTTCCCTCCAACCTCCAGCTACAGCCGACCCATCGGGAGGCCCTGTATGGGGGCGGTCCTGGGTCTGCTGGAACGCGGGGTGGTCATTCCAGTTCCAGAGCAGGAACGATTTCAGGGTTTTTACTCGAATCTGTTCATAGTGCCAAAGAAGGATGGGGTTCGTCCAATCTTGGATCTCAGGGCCCTCAATTGCTTTGTGAAAGTACAAAGATTCCGGATGGAGTCGGTTCGATCTGTAGTCACTGCTCTCCATCCAGGGGACTTTCTGGTGTCTTTGGACATCAAGGACGCATACCTACATGTTCCCATATACTCCAGACGTTTGGTCCTCCCCGATTCGCAATCGGGGAGGACCACTATCAGTTTGTGGCCCTCCCGTTTGGCCTTGCTTCGGCACCCAGGACGGTCACCAAGGTGCTCGCCCTGATTCTGGCTCTTCTAAGACAGAGGGGCATCGCTATCGTGGGCTTCTTGGACGACCTTCTTCTGAGAGCCGCTTCAATCTCAGAATTAGAGGTAAGCGTGTCCATAACCTGTCAGACTCTCCGAGACTGTGGTTGGGTACTAAACACGCAAAAGTCAGTATTGGTGCCGACGCAACGCCTAGTGTATCTGGGGTTGATTCTGGATTCCTCAGAGGCAAGAGTATTCCTCCCTGTGGAAAGGTTACAGACCCTTCGGGTTGCAGTGCGGCAGCTGACGTCCAAGAGTTGGTCGTCACTCTGTTTTTGCATGCAAGTTTTGGGCCTCATGGTAGCCTCCTTTGAAGCAGTCCCATATGCTCAATATCACACTCGGGTGTTACAGAAGGAGATTCTGTCCAGATGGAACAGATGCCCATCATCTCTGGATTATCAAATCCAGATAAGCCACCTGGTCAGGACATCCCTGGTATGGTGGCTGACATCACCGGCTCTTCTGGCCGGGAAGTCATTTCTTCCTGTTCATTGGATGGTTTTCACGACGGACGCCAGCCTTACAGTTTGGGGGGGGAGTCTGGGGTGTTCAGTCGACGCAAGGTCGCTGGACCCCGGAGGAATCCCGCCTGCCGATCAATGTCCTGGAACTCCAGGCAATCAGGCTGTGCCTCTTCAAATGGTCTCAGAGGCTGCAAGGGCATCCAGTCAGGATCCAGTCAGACAATGCCACAGCTGTGGCATATGTCAATGCTCAAGGAGGAACAAGAAGCTCAGCTGCAGAATCGGAGGCTGCTTGCATCCTGAGGTGGGCAGAAAGGAGCGTACCGGCACTGTCGGCCGTGTACATTCCGGGTGTGGAGAACTGGCAGGCGGACTACCTGAGTCGCCAAATGCTTGACCAGGGAGAATGGTCCTTACACCCGGAGGTGTTCCAGCTCCTCTGCCAGATGTAGATCTTCTGGCGTCCCGACTTAATCGGAGGGTATTGAGGTTTGTGGCCCGGTCAAAGGACCCATAGGCAGACGCAACGGACGCGTTTGTAGCATCGTGGGGTCAGTATCGGATAATCTATGCCTTCCCTCCCATGAGGCTCCTTCCTCATCTGCTTCGCAGAGTGGAGGCAGAGGGAATTCCTGATCACTCCAGATTGGCCTCAGCGTCCTTGGTACGCCGATCTAGTACGTCTGGTAGCAGACGTCCCCTAGCGCCTACCACTACGGAAGGACCTGCTATCGCAAGGTCCCATACTCCATCCTCCTTTACGGTCACTGGCTTTAACGGCATGGCTATTGAGAACCAGGTACTGAGAGACCGGGGCCTGTCAGATTCAGTAATCTCTACTATGAGAAGTGCTTGGAAGCCATCCTCTAGGAGGGTTTATCATCGCACTTTGAAGGCCTACATTTCCATGTGTGAGGAAATGAAATGGCATCCGCGTACTTATATGGTCTCCAGAATCCTGCGGTTTCTACAGCGTGGGGTGGACCAAAGGCTTGTCCTAAGTACGATTAAGGGACAGATATCTGCCCTGGCTGTCTTTTTTCAGCGACCCCTGGCGGCTCACTCTCTCGTGAGTACATTTGTGCAGGAGGTTCGACATGTGGCTCCTCCAGTCCGTCCCCCGCTACCTCCGTGGGACTTGAACCTGGTCCTCTCGGTGCTTCAGAAGTCACCGTTTGAGAATATTAGGGATATTCCCTTGTTGATACTTTCTCAGAAAGTGGTCTTTTTGGTGGCTGTTACATCAGACGAGTTTTTGAGCTGGCAGCCTTGTAATGCAAGGCTCCCCATCTGATCTTCCACAAGGATAAGGTGGTGCTGCGGCTGCAGCCTTCCTTTCTTCCAAAGGTCATATCAGCTTTTCATATCAGGACATTGTACTTCCATCCTGTCACGGCGCATCCGACCAGGGCAATAGGTGCCTCTTGGGCTTTCCGACATCAAGCGTCTGTTTCCCAATTATGTAAAGCGGCGACTTGGTCATCCGCTCACACTTTCACTAAATTCTACAAGGTTGATGTAGGTGCATCTTCAGATGCCTCTTCAGATGCCTCTTTCGGCAGCAATGTTTTGCAGGCGACCGTTTAGAGTTACAACTCCTCCGTTGGAGGAGCGCTGTTTTTTGTTTTTGGGGTGAAGTTTACTTTTATGCTGTTACCACCCCTCGTTTTTTTGACACTGCTTTGGGACGTCCCACTTGTCAATAGGAAACTGTGTCCGTCCATGAACGAAAGAGTAAATAGGATTTTTTACTCACCGTAAAATCCTTTTCTCTGAGTTCATGGACGGACGCAGCACCCACCCCTCCTTTTTATTTAAGTTTGTACTGCTTTTTGATGAACTGATCTGCGAGATGCAGAGAGAGGGGATATACCCAGAGGGTCCGCCCCCTGGGCGGTGCTGTAGAAGGTGTGATGCAACACTTTTTACAAGTTTTTCTGCCTAGTCACTCCTAAATGAAGGATAATACCCACTTGTCAATAGGAAGCTGTGTCCGTCCATGAACTCAGAGAAAAGGATTTTACGGTGAGTAAAAAATCCTATTTTATGAAATAAAAAAAAGATTGCTCTACTCCTGTATGTGTATCTTTGATATCTGCACGGGACATCCACTATGGGTTCTCCCAGGCATGAAGGATTTAAGAAGGAAGAGGCTCCATGGTGCAGTACTTAAGATCAGCATTTATTAAAGGTAACTATTGCACTTTCATATGACAAAAACAATAAGAAGCAAAAACAAGCAGTCAGCCGTTGTCCTCACATGCAGGCAGGTGCGTAGCGACATCACAGAATTAAGCTCCACCTGACACGTTTCCACGTACGAGGCATCGACTGGGAACAGAGGCTATTCTGAGACTTCACTCACCACGCATCAAATGCTCAGAAAGCAGGAGGCACACCTGAACAGCCAAAAAACAGCTCCTCCAATATGGTGTCACTTAATGTATCAAAAGTGTCAATCTTACAAAAAATTTGTTGCCAACATATTACATAACTATGCTCCATGAGTATGTCACATGATAGTTATGATCTAGATTAAGGTAATAAAAACATATATTTTACATAAAAACACTTTTTTTTTTTGAATATCTTAAAATGAATTCCCATTAATTAGAATCAGTTACCCCCATTATCAAATTGTATATAGAAATATACAACAAAATATAAAAATATATATAAAAATGTAATCTCAAATATCATTCTAAAATCTATTTAGCGCTATAATTTTCTAATATTGTCATTAACCCTCCTTTTAAGCAGTATGTTGAATACCTATCAATAGTGTGTTAATTTTATACAAAAAAAACATTCCTGATCTATGAAGCGCTTTACTTTTTTAAAGCAAGGGTCAATCTAAAAATAGTAGATCCTAAAGGGATCATTTAAAGAACATTTAAACATTTAAAGAATTGTGCAAATAAGTAAATATCACACACTAAATACTCCCTATGTGGACATGTAAACGAACTATAATAAAGGAAGGCCATTTAAATAATTAAACCATTTCACAAAAAGAAATATGAGGGAGACCGTATTAAACGATCTTCACAAATACCAGCAGGTAATGTTAAAAATTCTTACACGACTAGATGCTAAGATGTTTGGACATCCCATTCCACGTTGAGACCCAAGGGGGACTATATGATTGTAAGTCATATATCCATCGGGTTTCTTGACGAGAAATGTGTCTCTTTAGATTGTTACCTCTCCAGTGTGGTGTATATTTTTATATTGCTATAACCTGAACCTGGTGCCTTATGGGGAAAGCTGGTGCCTCCATGGGTGGGGCAAATGGGAAATAGCCTCGGCTAGTCCTGAGAAACTGGTTAATTTTCCTGCTTTCATACTTCAGGGATGCAGCTCTTGGGGAATTATTTCTCAGTTTTTGATTTTTTCCTGTCTGCACTGCAAATGCGCACCTGTCCTCCCATTGTCACCGTGCTGTATACTATGACTGACATGCATGCCAAGGCTGCTGATGTCATAACCTCGCACCATGGTGGGGTTAGGCAGGGTTTAGAAAAATCAGTCCAATGTGACTTTCGGTAATGATCATTAGAAATTTAGTGTGGGTGCCATCTGGGTTTATCACGGGCGATGTCAAACAATGGCATAACACATAATGTATATACAAAGTGCCACATACATGTGGCATGTATTAATACCATTACAATGACTCGCCACCAAAAAATCCCCAATTAATTGCCCTGTTATGGCAGCCCGCGCGTCTCCTAAGAGCAGCGAGATTTGGCTGCAGGTGGTTGCGATTGCAGAAACTGATGCAAAATTACCACACCCGCAGCCACACGCATAGAAGTGAACCTAATTTTAAAGTGTGCTGTGACTGGAAAATGGTTCGGAAGTGCTGACTTAACTAATCACGGGCATTTATGTGAACTGTGTTAGAGACCCTATTACTTATTGAAACCAGAGTTATCAGCATGTTATCCAGATAACTATCACTTTCTGAAGTACCCATGGCAGTATCTTGGTAATGCAAAGTTCTTGTTGGTTACTATCTTATGGTTTAGTATTCAAAGGGTGGAAAAAATGTGGTTTGTGGTCAGACTTTTATGCTCTTTTTACCATTTTTAATGTTGCCTAGCTGTGCTTATTTTATATATGATGTTAAATCTCTTCTAAACATTGCTGACTAGGGTTGAGGTTGTTAAAGTGGAACTTTAGGCCAAGAACTTAAATAGTAGACGGGCAGGATTTTTTTTTCAGAAGAGACCTGCTTTGTCACCAAATTTGAACCATGTGTTTGAGCCCAGATTACCTTTCCTTTGTTTACTTTCCTGCAGCTATGTAAAATCTGTTGTGTATCCACACCTTATTTTGGTTAAAGGAATAAGTTCACCTTTGGCCATGCAGGTCTCCTTCAGATCTGTCAGTATATCTGTGTGCCGAACATCATGTTACATGTTCAAACCGTTTTTAGGGTGGAACATGCAACATGTTCCCAATTCTGCAGCCGCTGCCCACTGTTGTGGTTGTCTGCTTGTAGTTCTCAATGAACTGCCATGGTAGTTCATTGATTCTTCCTGTCAGATTGTATTTGTCTGCCCGAATGTGATGTACGGCACACAGCTATACTGACAGATCTGAAGAAGACCTGCATGGCACCAGCAATCTGCTGATCGTTGGTGCAATGCTTCACAGGCTTCCGGGAAAAAAAAAATGCACATTTTTTATTACCTGGGAAAAAAAGTGCATTTATTTTTTTTAAAAAGTGAACTTATCCTTTAAATTCTTCTACATTTCAAAATAATACAGTAATTGCAACACGCATTGCTGTTTTAGAATCCTTTCATCGGATTCCATTTTGTTTTATTTACTTTGCTTATCCCTTTCAGATATCTCTACTTATTATTTTCGGAAGATGAGCTTCTACCATTAGAACATTGGATTTTCAACACTGAAGCGCATCCATTGCCCATCAACCGAAAAACTGAGAGAACGATAGAAGGCTTGGCTGAATAGAAGCAATTCCAATTGATTTTTTATACATTTTCATTCACTGCATTCCTTCGGTAGTCCGTTCGACCGATTTCAGGACAGACATCCTTCATGTCAACAAGTTTCTTTTCCTGAAGTTGTATTCCAACATTTGCAGTCTTTCATGTTTACTCTAGAGCCATTCCATTGTGATCTTCCAACTGATTGTGAATCAAAAGCACCTTTCCCTGTGGACATTGCATATAGTTAGCTAGACAATCATCACTTGCCATGTAGAAGAGATCATATAGAAAGTCTGCACTTTTAGTTACCAGTTCTTTTGTTTCATTTGACTGCAAAGATCCTTTCTCCTCTGTGAGGAGATTGTCTGCTTTATGCTGTAATATTTTGCCATGTTGCAAAAAGCCATAAAGAATAGTATAAAAACTTTTTTTCTTTCCAGTTATATGTGAATCTGATTTGTCTGAAATTCTTCTAAGACAAATTGTGTAACTGTGACACATTTCCTATTATGCGGGTTTTCTTTGGTAAAATGTTCAGAAGAATTATGTTTTTTATGAAACAGGACAAAAATATCATGCAGGCATTCCTCTTCTCTCTTTTTTTTTTTTTTTTTGCCAATGACTTTTTTTTTTGTTTGTTTCTTGCCTGTGTGACCTGATTGGTGACCTGTTCTATTATATTAAATTGTTCTGAAAGTATTTTGAATATAAAAAGTTTAGAAATATCTATATATCTGATCTATAGACAATCCAGGTTGTGCAAATAAAATAATTTTTAATATGTTCAGATAATTTTTCCTAGGGAAAGATTGCTCATCCTTTGTATCTAACAATTTCATTTCCTTTTTTTTTCTTACTTTGAGCATCAAGGTCTGTGGACCTCCTACATTTTAACTTCCTAAAGGATGTTAAAGCTGAGCTGGATCTTTCAACTAAAGGGATTTGATAAACCTGGAATAATATTAAAACTGGAGATTGCAGATTTGTCATTAATGCTTTTGTTTAAAATATCTGCTGTTTGTGGACTTTGCTAATAAAAATAGGAGCATACTGGATGTCCAACACGTATGCTTGTGGGACAGCATTCACACAAATCCAGTTTGACTTACATTATGTTCATACTGGGCAAATGAGGTAAAAAAAAATTCCTTGTGCGGTTTAGAAAAGGAGAGTCAATACCTTTTTTCTTTAACACCCCAACATTTCTAAATTATTATGCCAGAAATTGAGACTGGTGTAATGAAATCATTGTTAGAGGTCAAAATGTGCTTCATGACTCTAACAAGGTGTGTGCAACCTCCGCATTGATGGTTCATTTAACCACCAATTTTGTGATGTAAACATTTTCTTACAGCACCTTGGTATTTACACATAACTATATTGAAATGTTAATAATTTCTAATTTAACAGTGGCCCTTTCCTAGGCCAGTGGTGTTAGATCTTTGTATGCACTGGCACATACTTTTTGATTCAATAAATGTAATGTTGATACATTATTCACTATTATCATGCTTTTGTACACATGGATCTGTCACACTGTTTTCTGTGCTATTTCTCTGAAGAATTTGAACAAAAATACAAATCTTACGATTTAAAGAAAAGTGGCTACAGGTGAAGAGGTGTTTCATGGCAGCATGGCAGACCAGTCCTCCTTAAATAGGTTGTCCATTTTCATTTATACATTCCTGTGGACCACTCTCCATTTATTGTCATAGTTGGAGGTGGTTAAAATGATCCACCTCTGTAAAGTCACAGCACTTGCAGCTCCCCAGTGTTTAGCTCCTTAGATTTTATGGATGTCTGTTTTATTCATATAGGAAGCACATTTCATATATGGCTTTCCTGTACCAAAATGATCTAAAGTCCTATCAGCAGTAGATGTTCCAACTGACTACACAAACCTAAATGCATGTGTAAAAATTAGGGCCTTGGTGCCCAATACACAGCCCACAGACCGCATAGGGCCCACCAGCACGCGATGCCTGCAGCATCTTGGCGGTGCTGGCTGCATTAAATACTAGCAATGTCTCTCTTGTTGGTTGCCAGGGATTGAAAGGCTCATAGACCTTAACTTCTCTCTCACTGTTCATTGTGGAATGTGCTCTGTGTGATGGCTCCTGATTGGACAATGCTGTTGTCAGTCATATGTCACCATAATGTGCTCTGAGCAGTGCAGGCATTATTATATTGTGGTAAAACACAGAAATGTGTATTTTACTGTACTTTAATGCAGCACATACACATAAATAGGATGTTGCATTAAAATTTTTGAACAAACATTTTCCTGTGTACGTCACAATGTAACATAACATTTGTAAAAAATTAAGCTATTATTCGGCTCTCTATACATGTTGGGAATCACACTTTAGGCCCCGTGTTGACCACCTCTGATCTAGAAATCCATGAATCCTATATGGAAGTCGGTATGCTTCACATCTAACTTGGAACAATCCTGAAACGTTTGCCCTAGCTGGGCTGCCTTTTAAACTATTTTTTTTTTTATATGCCATGCTCTCTACCTCACTTTACATGAGTTTCATGTAATATGACACATTTTTCTGAGGGTGCATGTGTTTGGTTCTTCAAACCTCCTGGTTTTATTAGTGATTTTTATTCCATTCGGGCTATTGAAATTGATCTGACTAGTTCTGTATTTCTTGTTTCTAGTACTTTGATCAATTCCAGGCATTTTTAAAAGAATATATTTTATAAACAGAATTAGAACCAGCATTTTAATAGAAACACGCAAAGCAAATTTTTAATTTAAACTTTTTTGCCTTTATTTTATAGGATAAGAAAGGATGAAAACCATTTTTATGTTTGTTTCATCCTGTGTCCCTGTTGGGACAACAACCCTTAAAGTAGATATCCGGACCAAAAATTTTGCAGTACATGCAAAATTTTCAATTTTTTTGAGCTCTTAAAAATCGATGCAGGTACAGAAAAGTACTTGCTAATCTGACAGTCATTGTTCTCCCAACTTTCTATCTGAGCTGACAACACAGTGAGGTTTATTTGCTAAAACTGGAGAGTACAAAATCTGGTGCAGCTGTGCATGCTAGCCAATCCGCGTCTAACTTCTAACTTCAACGAATTAACCACTTTGAAACTAAGCCACCTTCTGACACTTTTTGGTAAGTTAAAAATCCCTATTTTCTTGCTAGAATATTACTTGGAACCCACAAACATTATATATAAAAATTGTGTTTGAAAAACATCTGTGCAAATACTGCATGACATAAAAAACTACAACAACCGCCATTTTATTCTCTAGGGTTCCTGCTAGTATACCGTTGAAATTTTTTATGTCATGCATTATTTGCGTAGTGTTTTTTTCAAACACAATTTTTGGGAGAAAATACACTTTAATGAATCTTCGTTAAAAAAAACGCTATGTAACCCAATTTTTTAGGAGAATGTAAAATATGTTACGCCGAGTAAATAGGTCCCTAACATGTCGCACTTTAAAATTGTGCACGCTTGTAAAATTGGGAGGCGCTTAAATTTTTTTTTTTTTTTTACAGGTTACCAGTTTGGAGATTTAGCACTAGAATTATTGCTCTCGCTATAACGTTTGTGGCATTACCTTACGTGTGGTACGAACACTGTTTAAATATGCGTGTGCAACCTAAGTATGCAGTCGCTTCTGCACAAGTGCATGCAGGGGCAGGGCGCTTTAAAAAAAAAATGTATGTGTGTGTTTTTACACTGACCCCCTTTTTTTTTTTTTTTTTTTTTTTTTTATAAATTTTATTCCTATCACAAGAATGTAAATATCCCTTGTGATAGAAAAAAAAGGAATGACCGTTCCTTTTTGATTACCCTTAAAAGCATCAAAACAAAAAGGAAAAACATCTGATGCTTTAAAAAAAGTCATGATGTTGCTCCCAGCCTCCTAGGTCAAAGAGGTGAAGAGAGACAATCTGCTCTCTCCTCAGCTCTGTGGCAAACTATGTGAACCATTGGCGGGGGAAGAGGAATACCCCTCCAGCTTCTAAAAGCAATCCAGCGGCTAATCGGCCACTCAGATTGCATTTATCAGAAAAAGAATCACCGGGGTTATGGCTGACAGCTTCAGCCATAACCCTGATAAACCACTTCAAACCTATAATGTAAATGTACGTTAGGGTGTTTTGAGATGGTTAAGGCAAAAAACCTGGAAGCTGATTGGTTTCTATGCAGAACTGAACCAGATTTTGCACTCGCCGGAACACCTCCCCTATATGTTGTGGGGGCATTTTGTAGTCCAGCAAAAAACTAGGCAGGACATACAGCACTGTGGTATTTACATGCAGCATTCAAACGGTTTGACCAGGAAATTAGGAGCACGCTGAATTTCTGGCAGATAACCCAATCTTTTTGGTTCTTGCTGCATTTCTTTTTTTTAAGGGACAAAACGTGGGAAAATATTTGGGTATTGCAGAGATGAACTAAATGTTTATTTTGTCCTCACGTAGGCTTTAACCAGTTGCTGTTATGTCCTGATTAGGGGGATTTTCTCACGTCTGTCTCCGCCTTATCACCTGAACTGAAAATGGGGAATACTATCCCTATTGAGGAGATATATACTGCATTTAAATTTATTCTCATCCTTGATCTTTCCAGAATAAGACAAACGTTTTTGGCTTCAGTTTCATTTCAAGTCTCATTCCTATTTACCATTGGTAAAGATGCCAAGCTCCAAATGGAGAAAAGTTTTGTTTAGAAATGCAATAATGTTGTGAAACCATCGGTGCATACAGCTTTTTTTTCCCTCTATTTTTCTTCCAAACCTTCCATAGCTTTGGTCTATTTTTTTCTAAATCACCGTCTGGCATTAAATTCTAAGTTTTTCCTACAATGTGACTAAACAGAATTTGATCTTTCATCTTTGGTATTAGTTTACTTTAACTTTGATACACATTTCTCAAACCCCCATAGATTCAGTCTGCAGTATACAAGACACACCAAAATCTACAATTTGTGCCATCATCCATGTGAAAGTGTGGTAGAATTAATGTTATTTCTAAAAGCCAAATAAGCACAAGCATCTTTTATTTAGGCTGGCCCCATGAATAGATAAACCAGCTTTAAAATATCAGAGTGAAACTGGATCAAATCAATTTGTTTAAACATTTGTTATTTTTAATATGCATTCATAGTTCTTGGAAAGACAAATGATGCTTATCAATACTTTTAATTTTATTTTTTAATCAAACAGGTTTGCGAAACTAATCACGTGTTATTGTTAACATTTATTCTGTTGACAGATTTTTAGAAACAAGTCCATTTGTTTTGTTTTCTTTCTATGCATTGGAATTTATTTTTACATTCCACCTTTATATAGATCTAAAATTTTAGGGAATATGTAATAGATTAAAATGCACAATTTATAAGAATTATATTTGTAAAATTCTATTGTGAATAAAGTATTTTATTCTACATGAAGTTTTGGTGATGTATTGATTTTTTATGATAATCTATATGAGAGGAGGATTCCTTTTTTTTTTTTTTTTTTTTTTTTTTTTAATGTCCAAAAAAATCATAAATATGACAATAAGCAGACTATTCTCTTACCACAAATTAAAAATTGGCTAAATCATTACCCAGTCGTAGACGTTGCGCATGATGCATAAAAGAAAACTTAATTTAAGTACACAGGATGTGTGTAGTGTCCTTTTACCCTGTTACAACTCCTCCCCTGTATTTTCTGACAGTTCAGTTGCGGTGTAAGGCTGGCCATAGACTGTTCGAAATCTCAGCCGGTTCAGCAGGAATCGGCCGAGATGCAAACCGTGTGGACAGGCTGAATGTTCCAAGTTTATTAATCAACTTGGGCACAAGCAGTCTGGTGCCAGATTCACTTGCGATTATCGCCAGCAGCTGCTATAGCCGCAAACAATCGCTGTCTTCTCCAAGCAGACAACAGCTCCACAGGAGGGATTTCCCTGTCAGCATGGTCTGTGTTGATTGGGGAATCATGTGACTTTCTCTCCTGCAACCCATGGTTGCAGGAAATAAATTTGCACCATCTTTTGGCCTGCCTATGTCCAGCAGCTACAACAGCTTCTATTGTCAGAAAACAGACCCCCCTGACACTGTTTATAAACACTGTTTATTGGTGTGATACAAGTACAAAATAACATTGTTACTTATATATTTACTCTGTTTCCTTTATCTGCTGATCAGAGAAATCAAGATACATTTTGATCTGCATATAAAGTGGGTTAACCACTTTATATGCAGATAAAGCCCCGGAAGGATTTACCCACTTCCTGACCAGGCCATTTTTTGCGACACGGTACTGCATTATTTTAACTGACAATTGTGCAATGCTGTACCCAAATAAAATGTATGCCCTCCCCACAAATAGAGCTTTCTTTTGGTTGTATTTGATCACCTCTGTTTTTATTTTTTTCACTATTAACAAAATAAGGCTGACGATTTTGAGAAATATTTTTTACTTTCTGCTATAAAACATACCTAACATTTAAAATCGAATTTCTTCATAAATTTAGACCAATATGTATTCTGCTACATATTTTTTGGTAAAAAAAAAAGAAGCATATATTGATTTGTTTGCGCAAAAGTTATAGCGTCTACAAATTAGGGGAACGATTTTGGGCTTTTATTTATATTTTTTACTAGTCATGGCGGCGATTAGTGATTTTTAGTGGGACTGCGACTTTGTGGTGGACAGATCGGACACTTAGCTGATATTTTTGACACTTTTATGGGAACCAGTGACATTATTACAGTGATCAGTGCTAAAAATATGCACGGACATTGTACGAACGACACTGGCAGGGAAGGGGTTAACTTTAGCGGTGATCAAGGGGTTAAATGTGTTCCCTCAGTGTGTTTCTGTGTGGGGATAGGCTGCTTGGGACAACACACAGATCTGTCTTCTTGCATAGCAGAAAGACAGGATCTGTGCGTGATCCCCTATCAGAACGGAGATCTGCCTTTTTTACTATGGCAGATCCCTGTTCTGTCGCTGCAGGAAACGATCGCGGGGCGGTCGGCAGACACAGAGTCCGCCGGACCTGCTGATTGGCTCCCCCGCTGGCTAATGGGTGTGCACCCACAGGTTGCCGTGTACGAGCCCAACGTACACTTATGGCGATTAGCGCACCTGTGCCAATCAGCCGCAGTATAGCTGTGGCGGCTGGTCGGCAAGCGGTCAAAGCAATTGGCAAGAATATATATATTTTTTTTAAAACGTGCTCCTATTTAATCCCTTTATGTAACCCTTAATTAACTTATACTTCCCCTTCTTTCATTTGTTTTTAATATCCTGACTGTTTTGGTTTTTCTATTCTAGCTGTTAATATTTAAGCATTTTTGTGTTTGTTTTGTTCATAAATTTTTTTTAACAGGACAAATTATATAACAAAATGAATACTTTTTTATCTGCTATAACGCCTTTTTTCTTTTAAACCAACACTTGGTCAAAATAGTAAAACGTGTGGTTTTTAGTTTTGTCCATAGATTACATATCATTTTTTTTCAAGCTGATATAACCAAAAGAAAGCTTAGTGTGTCCTAGAAAAAAACATGGATTTTTATCTTAAAATTGTTGTAAACCCTTACATATAGCCAGTCAAGTGAAAGAAATCCTCCCACATAAGTTGTACCTGTTTGTCTACTGCCTTCAAAAACACATTTCTCTTATCGTCCATGGACTGAGACAGCTCTAATACTGTAACACGTGGGTATATGTCCCTGCTCGCAGAAGATCTAGGCAGAATGTTAGATGTTAGAAACATACATTCTAGAAAAAACAGAGCTGAACAGCCCCATCCAGGGGGGCGGTCCCTCCAGACATAACCCTCCTACCTGCAGCTAGCAGCCTCAGTTTTTTTCTGCCTAGCAGAAGAAGACGTGGCTCTCTCAGGAGCCAGTCTCCTGGAAGATTTTATTTTTATTCCTTTGGGAATTTTATTATTTTATTTTTGAGACCTTCATTCAACTGTCGGCTGGGCAACAGGTTGGGTACACTGGTATCCTTGTAGTCTTCCCTGTCCGACCATCGAGCGTGCTGATCCTCGCCTTGTGTGCGTGAGACTCAGTTCACGACATGCCCCATGACTCCAGGGGTGGCCGGGTGGCTTTTATGCTCCCGCGGTCCTCACAAGATTGAACAGTACCTGCTGTATCTTTTGCGGTGGACCGGGCCGACAGCTACTCAGTACTATTCTGTGATAGGTCTGTCTGAAACAAGCCAGTGGGTCCCTATGGGATGGGTAAGTAGTCTTTCCTGCTTCAGGTGAGTACATGCTGGCTGTGTTTCTCTGTCTGGGGGGTTTCTCCCTGTCTCCCCCTGTTTATGCTGCTCTCTGCACCCTGTACTGGCGCTGTGCTGTGTGGGGGTCATGCTGGCCTGGCGGGGGGCGCTCATGTCTGTGTGCTGGGGCTGCCATCTTGCCGCGGATCAATAGCGCTGCTTACACGCAGCCGGCGGCCATTTTCTTGAAGCCGCTGCACTTTTGGTTTTGGCCTCTATCGCCGCTGCTGCGGCTCAAATCTCCTCACACTCTCCTCAGACTTCACTCACACTGGCAGCGCGGTGACATGCAGCAGAGCTGAGCGGTCCTTACAAGGGTTGGTGGGGTCCTCTGGGTATCCCCTCCTCAGCCTCAGCACAGCCAGTGGGTGGACTGTATTATTCACTTTATAGTGTATAAGGTCTCAGAGGGTGGCAAATATGGAGTCTGGTTCACCTGCTTCCCCACTCCTGCCAGAGGCAACTGGCAGTGCTCCAGCACCTGCGGTCCCTATGGACCAGTTGTCGGCAGTCCTGGGAAAAAGTTTCTTGTCAGGATGGAAGCGGTGTGCGAGCAAGGGAGCTATAAAGCGCCCTCTCCCCACACAATCTCACACATGGGGAGTGCTCTGATTCAGATATGGGCCTAGCTGCTGCTGCTCAGGACCCTAGCTCTGAATATTTTAATGTTTTTGAACAGGACATTCCTTGTGAGGAAGACTCCAGTTCTGAGTCAGTAAATGACAGGGCGCTTGTAAGTGAACTCATTGATGCTGTGAGGGACACTCTCAAGCTGGATGCTGTGGTACCTCAGGTGGACACTTTCTCCTTTGGTTCTTTTCAAGCTTTTCTATTACACAGTGGTACACAGTGCCTCCCCTCTCCCCCCCCCCCCGGTCGGTGCAGCATGGTGGGGGACACTTTATTCATTTATTTCTATACTCCCTGTGAGCCTTCTGTGTGATGTCTCTGAGGCAACAACAGGGTCTCTGCACCTGTGTTTTCCCGCCATTTCCTGGGGAACGCTCTGAGCTCTGACAGGACCACGGTCTGCGGTGTCAGAGGTTACCCTTTACCTGCATGCTGCTTCGGCAGCACATTTAAGCAGGTTGGAATAACAGAGAAGATTATGCGCCTCGGCGCCATAATTAAAACTTATCTTATAACTCTACACTGGATACATTCACAGTGTCTGTATGTGTTATTGATCTCTGTGTCTGCGTGGGTTTCCTCCCACGTTCCATTGCTGTGTCTTCAGTGCCATACACGATATAACGGTATGTGCGCTTCGGCTTTCTGCACAGTTTAAACATGTTCCATATGTTTATCACGCATACTATAATACATACGCGGTATGTGTATGCAGTCTGAATCTTGTGCGATTTGATTATCCACATGCTAACATACTTTTACACGGTATGTGTGTGCAGGCTGCGTGGGTTTCCTCCGGGTACTCCAGTTTCCTCCCACGCGCCAAGGGTAATGCACTGCATAACCATGTGCAATATGTTTATTCACATGCTATCATTCCTACACAGTATCTGTGTGCTGTCTGCGTGGGTTTCTTCCGGGTGTTCCGGTCTCCTCCCTCGCTCTGACGGTATGGGCGCCTTTGGCTCTCTGAGCAGCTTAAACATGTTCCATATGTTTATCATGCATACTATAATACCTACGCGGTATGGGTATGCAGTCTGAAACTTGTGCGATTTGTTTATCCACATGCTAACATACCTACACGGTATGTGTGTGCAGTCTACGTGGGTTTCCTCCGGGTCCTCCGGTCTCCACCCACGCTACATGATATGCGCGCCTTTGGGGCCATACACAGTATAAACATACACATTATGTTTATACACAACACTAAATACATTCACAGTAGATGTATGTATTGTATTCTCTGGGTCTGCGTGGGGTTCCTCCGGGTACTCCGGTTTCCTCCCATGCACCAACGGTGTGTGTGTCTTCGGCGCTATGCACACATAGACCTGTTCAAAATGTTGATCACACATACTATAGTACCTACACAGTGTGCGTATGCAGTCTACGTGGGTTTCATCCGGGTGCTCCGGTTTTTCCCCTGCGCTCCAATGGTGTGCGCATTTTCAGCGCTATGCATAAACATGTGCAATTTGTGTATTCGCATATTAACATGCCTACCCGGTTGTGTACGCAGTCTGCGCGGCTGGTTTCCGCCTACGCCCCAATGATGTGCGCGCCTTCGTCGCTGACAGTATAAAGGTGTTTAATATGTTTATCCACACATACTAAACTACATACGCTGTATGTGGTTGTACTATGCTCTTTGGGGCTATGCTCTAATTGCGCATTTTGACGCAATACACAGTATAAACTGTGTTTTTACAATCAGCACTTATCAATGGAGCAGAAGCGCTGGCTTGGACTGTGTTCGCCATGCTGAGGTTAGCGTTACGCCCGGTAGTGGCTGCATCTCTGGCGTTCCTGAAGCTCAATGACTGGGCTAAAGCCTCTGCTTCATCTATCAGTCGACCAGCAGGTGCACTGCAACTGCTTTAGCCTCTAGGTTCTCTGTGTACAGGGTGGGTCCGCACCACCTGTAGAGGCTGAGTTACTGGTCCTCTGACCGAGTTTCTAGGGAAGCTCTGTCAGGTTGCCTTTATTGGCCAACAATTGAGGCACCCCATAAGCCGGGGCCTCCCTTCTCTGATACATTGCGGGGTCTCCTTGGGTTTATCATACCCATCCCGCTGCAGGACGGTCCTGTCGGCTGTGTGCATTCCAGGGGAAGGGTCCTTTCATCCGGAGATGTTTTCACCTCCTTTACTGGAGGTTGGGCACCGGATGTGGACCTTTTTGGCCTCTCGACTCACTCGCAAGATGTAGAGATTCATGGCCAGGTCCAGGGATCCCTGGGCAGATGCGTTGGTGGCCCGTGGGGGCAGTATCGCCTGATGTATGCTTACCCTCCGCTACTGTTGTTGCCTCGCCTGCTTCACAGAGTAGTGGTTGGGCCATTCCGGTGATCCTCATTGCTCCGGGACGGCGACAGTGGTATGCCGATCTAGTTCGGCTAGTCAGACGTTCCTTGGTGACTGCCTATTTGGGTGGACCTTCTGTCTCATGGTCCCATACCTCATCCTGTCTTACAGTCCTTGGCTTTGGCACGGCTGTTAAAGCCAGGTGCTGAGGGACCGAGGTCTCTTGGATTCGGTCATCTCATCTATGTTGTGGCACGGAAATCTTCCTCCAGAAAGATCTATCACCGTACCTGGAAGGCTTGCATCACTATGTGCGAGGAGCTTGATGGCATCCATGGACGTATTCCATTACCAAGATTTTGCTGTTCTTACAGCGTGTTGGGACCCAAAAGCTGGCCTTGCGTACCATCGAGGGTCGGATTTCAGCCCGGGCTGTCTTTTTCAACAACCGCTAGCGGGCCATTCCTTGATTAGCACCTTGTGCAGGGGGTTCGCAATGTGATCCCCCCTGTCAAGCCTCCTCCCCCTCCTTGGGATCTGAATTTGGTGCGCTCGGTTCTCCAAGAACATCCCTTTGAAAATATCAGAGAGTTTCCTCTCTTGACCTTGTCCCAGAAGGTGGCTTTTTTAGTGGCCATTACTTCTGTTCGACGAACGTCTGAGTTGGCGGCCTTGTCCCGCAAGTCGCCTTACTTGGTCCTTTATAAGGATAAGGCGGTGTTGCGCCCACGACCATCTTTCCTTTCAAAGGTGGTCTCGGCCTTTCACCTTAATGAGGACATTGTTCTTCCGTCCTTGTGTCCTCACCCATCGCATCCCTGAGAGTTTGCGCTTCATACATTGGATGTGGTACGAGCCTTACCGGTGTACCTGTCTGCTACTGTTTCCAGTCGGAAGTCTGACTCACTGTTTGTGTCTGTCTCTGGTCCAAAACAGGGCCAAGCGGTGTCGTCTGCCACCTTTTCTAGGTGGATCAGACAGACAGTTATACAGGCCTATGCCCTTAAAGGGCGAGCGCCTCCCTTTCCGGTTACGGCGCGTTCCACCAGGGCAATTAGTGCTTCCTGGGTTTTCCAACATCAAGCGTCGGTTGCACTTATGTGCACGGCGACGACCTGGTCGTCCATTCATACCTTTTCTAAGTTCTATAAGGTTGATGTGGCTGCATCTTCGGATGCTTCCTTCGGCCGCAAGGGTTGCAGGCTGCTTTTTAAAGTTGCGACTCCTCCGTTGAGGAGTTCTGCTTGTTTGGAGTGGAGTTTGGTTTTTCCTTTACTACTGCTCCAACCCTTTTCTGATACTGCTTTGGGACATCCCACGTGTTTCAGTATTAGAGCTGTGTCAGTCCATGGATGATAAGAGAAAATAGGATTTTTGTACTCACCGTAAAATCCTTTTCTCTGATGTCCATGGACTGACACAGCACCCACCCTTCTTTAAGGTTTGTACTGCTTTGTTACGAACTAAGGCTGCTAGCTGCAGGTAGGAGGGTTATGTCTGGAGGGACCGCCCCCTGGGCGGGGCTGTTCAGCTCTGTTTTTTTCTAGAATGTATGTTTCTAACATTCTGCCTAGATCTTCTCCTGTGAGCAGGGACATATACCCACGTGTTTCAGTATTAGAGCTGTGTCAGTCCATGGACGTCAGAGAACAGGATTTTACGGAGAGTACAAAAATCCAATTTTTACACAGCATCTCTCAGCTCTAGAGAGCATGATGTGGGGATCTGAAGTCACACACTGGTGGGATCTGAGAACTGCTTGGCAGGAAGGGACACCCCCCTCCCCCACCCCCCCCTTTCACACAGCACACAGGAAACATGCCAATCTGAGGCTGTCAATCAGACTGTGTGCCGGAGCTCCCTCCCCCATCTCCCTCTACCTCTTGGAGTCAGGAAAACCTGTTGGAAGCGACTTCTGCAGATAGCAGAGGAACAAGACCGCAAACAGCAACCAAAGGTTCTAGGGGAAAACAATTGCTCTATTTCCCCATCAACACAGTCGGTCTTGATGGAATCCCCCCCCCCCACCGTGCAGAGCTATTGTGTTCTCCTGGTGGGGGGGGGATTCCTTGCCAGGAGAATATAGGGATTACTGCTGGCAATAATCGCATGCTACAAATCTGACATGCTGGTTGTACCCTAGTCCAGGGGTCATCAACCCCCGGTCCCCGGCCCACTACCGGGCCGTGGCTCTTCTGCAGCCGGGCCGCGGGTGCGGGTGGCCCTCAAGAGACACGCTGTGCTGAGCTGCCGGCATGAGAGCGCTGGGTGGGTGGAAGAAGCGAGCGGGCAGGCAAGCAGAGATGATATCTCTCTCCGCCCCCTGCATCACAGCTTTTCCACCCTCAAAGTCAGTGCTCTGTCTCAGTGTCTGAGATGGGGCGGGGAGCAGAGAGATGACATCATCTCACACTGCCCGCCATGCATCACCGCTCTCCTGCGGCTCCTCGCTGTAAGAACTTGTTCAGCGGCGCAGATTGCCTGCCCCCCTGGACAGCTAATCAGGCATGGCAGAGAGGTGGAGCCAGAAAGTGACAGCCGAAGGAGACCGGCTGCAGCATGAGAAAGGAGACACCCTGCTATATCCAGAGGGGCGATCCCACAGAGATGTGACGTCATCAGTGACAGGTAAGCTGTGTGTGGGAGTACAGGTGAGGTGTGCTGGAACTTGTAGTTCACCCCCTCAGCTGTCTGCCTGATATACCACAAGGGGCGCTCCACTCACTCTGCATCTGGTGACATGCAACGTGGCAAGTGACAAATCACATCTTGTGGCAGGTAATGTGGCAAGTGACAATCCACATCTTGTGGCAGGTGATGTGGCAAGTGACAATCCACATCGCGTGGCAGGTGATGTGGCAAGTGACATTACACATCTTGTGGCAGTAAGCGTGGCAGGTGATGTGGCAAGTGACAATACACATCTTGTGGCAGTAAGCGTGGCAGGTGATGTGGCAAGTGACATTACACATCTTGTGGCAGTAAGCGTGGCAGGTGATGTGGCAAGTGACATTACACATCTTGTGGCAGGTGATGTGGCAAGTGACATTCCGCATCTGGTGACAGGCAGCGTGGCAAGTGACTATCCACATCTGGTAGCAGGCGACAGTGGCACGTGACACGCTCGGGGCTCCCACTGATTCTACATTATGATGAGTTGAACTATTTCATTTATTACTACAATGTAATAATAGAAATAATGCACTTCAATCACGCTGACACCATATTAAGCATGGTGCCGTGACGATTGAAGCGCTAACACTAGCCATTGCCCGCGAAAAATCGAGACCCCCCCCCCGGTCCTTGGCACAATTTTCTTCCACGCAAGCGGTCCCCGGTGCCAAAAAGGTTGGGGACCACTGCCCTAGTCGATCAATGGATTGACATGGGTGCAATCAGCCTGCCCATACATGGCTTGAATGTTGGCCGATCCCTGCTGAACCAGCCAAGATTTGCTCCATTTATGGCTGGCTTAATTTAAAATGATTTACACCTGCAAGATAAGATATCCATCAGTCAGCAAAC
Organism: Rana muscosa; assembly: GCA_029206835.1. NCBI lineage: Eukaryota > Metazoa > Chordata > Amphibia > Anura > Ranidae > Rana > Rana muscosa. The sequence goes on from CM055122.1 coordinate 481,204,339, forward strand.
TCATTGCATTGTGTGAAGGAGCTAGGTATTTTTTTATCACTACAAAGTAGGAAACAGAGCTTGTCTTTTGAAAATGCACGTACTGTACATAATAAAACTATGCATATTTTTTTTTTTTTTAAACCGCACACAATGATAATTCCATTAAGCCAATTGTGCATGAATCGAACAGCGTGCTACTCCTACAACCGCTGTGTCCACTGGGTATCATGGGATCGGTATGACTGGTCATAGCTATCACACGATTGCAATGTAAACAAACTGTCATGCATGAATTTTCATTCATGAACAGCTTGCTTACGGTTGTGATCTGTGATTGGCCCAAAGCAATCATATGGTACCTGGCTACCTGTACTATGTGATTATCTGTAGCCAATCACAACTATAAGCAAGCTGTTCATGAATGTTAGCCCATTAATGACAGCTAAAACTATTGCTTATACGGTGATCATGAAAAAAAAAGCATAAAAATCCCTAATCCCTCACTGCATAGTAGTAGAGTGTCACAAAAACATTTTTTTTTTTTTTTTTTTTTACATACTGTCTCTTGACAGTATCTCTGATCACCACGTTTTTATTGGATATGTGTTATAACAAAGTAGGAAATAGTTTGTTTTTATTTTTTTCAAAATGCTGGGTTGTTTTTTATTTATGTAGCAAAAAATTAAAAGCCCAGTGGTGATCAAATACCACCAAAAGAAAGCTCCATTTGTTTGAAAAAAAAGATATAAATTGTATTTGCATACAGTGTTGCATGACCATGCAATTAGATAAGTAGCACAGGTTAAAGTAGCACAGTGCTGAATAGCAAAAAATGGGCTTTTCATAAAAAGGGCAAAACTTTAAAGTGGTTAAAGAGCAAACATGCTGTAAATGCATAACAGCAGGTCAGATGCTATTTGTACACATCTGCTTTAAATACCAAACAACTGTAATTATTGTAACAATTTTTAGCAATGAAATCATCTAAACCTGCCTGTCATGTTATTAAAGCGGAGTTTCACCCTAAATTACAAGACTATATCATGCTGATCATCCCACCACATACATCTACATAAGCCAAAAGATTTTTTATTATGTGTTTACAATACTGTATATTCGATGTATAAAAGTTTGACTTCCGGGGTTTTCTCCCGCGGGAGTAGGCGTCTCCACTCTTCCCCAGCGCCGCAATGTCTCCTGGGAGGACGGCGTCATGCTTCCCAGGAGACAATGCGGAACGCCATCCAGCGAATGCCATCACAACGGGGCGTGTACTTTCAATGGCGTCGACCGTTGTGATGGCAACCATTCACCGCTTCCAGGAAGTCAGTGCTTGTGGGCTTCACAATGCCCACAAGCAAAATGGGAAATGACAGCATCGGGTTTTATAACTTTGTTATCTAAGAAAACGGATGGGGGATGCTTTTTGGCACTGTACAACTGAGTACATACTTGTAATCTAAAAACCATTGTATGCAAATGGGAAAAAAAAAAACGATTGGCCGCGGAACCTCCGCTTTAAAGATCATGAGTAATGTATGACAAAAAATGTACTATTAAAAATAGGCACAGATAAGCTTCTCTATTGTATCTGATTTTAATCCTACAATTAACTAGATAAATCACTTAATTTTACTCTATCATGGTTGTAGAGGATTCTTACCAGGCATCGCACATTTTTCGAACTTGCTGTGCATGCGTGCGTGCTACTATAATGCTTTCTCATAAGGAAAAATGTAACTGTGTTGATCCATCGAATGATACAAAAGTCTTCAAATGACGTCTAATTTGCAATATACCGTAACTTTATGCACTCTGTGCAATGTTTGTGTAAGGCTAATATACTTAGGGTGAAGAATGGGAAGTTCCCCCAATGGGGTTTTTTTTAGCAGCAAAATTCCAAAAATAATTTACAATGATGCATGTTAAAAATTTATTGTGTATAACATTAAATACAATCCTAACAGGTATTACTCCGGTAAAAAAAACATGTATATAAAAACACACAGAATTATAGACACAACATTGCCATACAGTTTTGCATGCATCTGTATAAATACTGACGCGTTTCGATCCCAACGGATCTCTTCAGAGGATGGGTGGTTGGCTGTGGGAAATCTATGTATTAAATTTCCATTCTCTACATGGGTGTATGCCCAATAGTAAAAAATATATATAGAGTGTATGATTACCAGTCAACTGTGTGTTAGAACCAATGCTTCTAACCGGAGTTCCATCACTAGCATCTCAAGGGGAATTGCAGCCTCCCGGACACTCGACACCCAAAAGTGGGGCGCCACCAGGCATGTGTGACCTACAAGGAGTCATATTGGAGGGGGAGAGACCCGAGAGGGGACACACACGGACCCACAGCCGGCACCTGTAATGATACACCAAGGGCATCAATGTAGGATGCATCTGTGCTGCATCCATGTACACTATGTGATTGCTGAGTATTAAGTGGACAGACTGGAGATCAGCAAGGGTATATCCTTCAGTATATATTTGTATATATCAATGTACTTCTGTAATGGTATGTAACTAATAAGGTATGTTTGTCATATTCTAAACATAATAAATGGAATATAAAGGTTGTGAGAAAAATAATGAGGGTGGTGTGCACTATGAATGAGATGGTGAAGGACAAAAACGAATGTCACAAAAATGAAAAGATGAAATGTGAGAAGTGTAAAAAATGATAATGGTGGTGTAATGTGTAGTGTGTGTGTGTGTGTGAAAAAGTGGTGTGGTGTGATGCGTGTGAAAAGTGAAAATGGATTGGAATGATTGTGTGTGGAATAAATGTGTGTATAAGTGGGATGACAATAGTGATGGTGGGATTAAATAAAGATGTGATGAAGGTCATTAGGATCAATTGTACTGGATATGTATTGTTGCACAACAAGTGCAAACCACAGTGTTGTGTGAGAAAATATGTGGGTTCCATTGATCTTGGAGGGTCCCAGGCTCATTGAATGTGCCAAGGAGACCGACCAACACCACGGATGAAGCTGTAATTAGTTATAAATTAATCAAAAAATAATGCTAATCAGACCTGGTGCATAGTGCTTGAAGGGGTCTGGAAGGAATTTGGCAGCCAGCCTATATAGGGCTGGTGTACTTACATTTACCAGGCTGAGTCTAGTCGTCCACATGGAGGAGCTGGGGATCAAAGTGTGAGCCACACAGCTCTCAGGTTATATTAGTACTGCCCTTAATTAGGGAGGCCCTGGTGTAATCAGCAGGCGCCCCGCCTTAGTCCATGCAATATCCCCCAGGGATATCCCCACCGCAGTGGGCGGTCCTCCCTGAGTGGCTCCCTCAGCGTTCCAGAAAGACTCAAGGTCTCCGACAGTTGCCGTCTCCTCTGCTGCAAAAGCGTGACGTCCTGACATCACACGCGTGCATGGTTTCCCACGCACGCGTGGATGGCAGGGACATCCAGAGGGGATCAATATACTTAGGGTGTTGTCTTTTGACACCTAGCATAACTGCAGAAAAGCATAATTCAGGATTAAGTTGTAAACTAAGTGCAGGAAGGATCCTTTTATTATCCTTTATAATTACCATTTAGCTAGACGAGACACCAGTAGGGCACTTTACCACTTCGCCTTCCAGCATGTTATGCCTTTGTGACACGTAACTTATAAAACACTTGTGCAACAAAGTACTTCTGTTCTAATACAATCTGGCAGTCTTTGAAATGTGGAAATGAGAGAGGCTTATCTTCTTAAAATGCATCACCTGCTTACCTTCTTGTTTATATTAGAATTAACAGAGGGAAGGATGGGGTAACCTTGCTTCACAATTGTGTTATAAAAGGCTTTTAAGCTGCAATTTTCATGGACAATACTTATGGTTGTTCTAACTAGTAAGTTGATTCTGATGACCTGAGGTACAAAACTGATGTCAGAGTTAAAAGGTTTACTAACAGTTTATTAAACATGAATAACCCCTCTGTTTTTCACACAAGAAAACCATACTGTGACCACATGAATTTTGCCCATCCATTCATTGGCTTTTTTCTACACACAAGTTTTATAAGTAAATGACTTCCAGGTCAATTGCATGTTTGCATTTAGAATATTACCAATGTAAGTACCTGAACTGATTTTTAAAGTGTATATTTAAAACTTTTTTTTTAGTTTTGAGATAGTGGGAAAGGATTAGAACTCCTGTCAGGCGTTACTGCAGTCTGCAGCTTGGTTGGGAGTGTATAACCTGTAACACAGACAGAATTTAAAAACATTTCCCCTAATCATCTTTCATGACTTCACCTGAGAAGACTGTAGCTCCTGCCACAAATTCCAGGAAACAGTGCTACATCAATCTTTTAAAGGGGGCTTCTCCCCAAAGATCCTCCATTTTAGTGTTGGCAGGAGCACTGCAGGAACTGTGCTCTTTCAGACCTGTTAGTGTGGTTCCTTATATTATTCAGCTTTTGCCTTGCTCCTCCCTCAGGACTTTGGAATGGAACATTTAGACCACACTTCTTCTACTTCACTCTCTGGAAGGAAGGAAGCTATAGAATCCACCGTGGGGACTGGGACAGGTACCTCTGGCATCCGCAATGCCAATTAGGCACAGTGAATTTCCTTATCTCAGTTATGTAAGCTGATTTGCTTTCATGTTCTTTCTCTCATATGGGCTGAGGCCTGTTTCTTAGGGACAGTCTGTTCTTTTTTCTGTGTTCCAGACTAAAACCTCTGGCCAGCCTTAACTGCCTCCTCAAAAGAAGTGATCTTCATACAAAGTGAAGCCGGGTGACGCATGGAAGAAACCCTTATGTCAAAACTGCATTTCATGTTTTGTTAAGGAGTGTTCTGCAGTTCACAATAATTTTATATGGAGTTCATTTTTCAGACATGGAATTGACAACCAGAATCCTTAGATTCCAGGGTTAAGATTCCCAGCCAGGTGAAAAGATTCCTTTGGTGGTGGAGTAGTCAGATGAAACCTTTCAGCAGAATTGTTGCGGGCCTTTGCAGTAGATACTGTAGGAAGCTAACCATAGATTCCAGTTCCTGGGGCTGGGAAGCACATCTGAATCAGAAGATGGTGCAGGATACCTGATCAAAGAAGAATTTAGCCAGATCCTCTAATTGGTGAGAATTGAAAGCTTTTGCACTGGCCCTATCTTCACTTTTGCAGGGATCTTCTAGGTCACCACATGCAAGTGTTCTCAGACAATGCCACAGCTGTAGCAGGGGGAACCAGGAGCAAAATACTGCAACTCTTAGCAAAGGAAACTGTTTCCCTTTGTGGAAAAGTGTCTGGCATCTATGTCGTCAGTGCATCCAAATGGTACTAACAATCTACTGACGGTGAGTTCTCTATGCAAAATAGACCCTAAAACAAGAGTTTTTATTTTTCCTACATCATGGGACACAGTCAGGCTAATATTTATTAGCTGCTGGGTTATACTTCACCATCAGGTGAATGAACACTGGTAGACCAAAAGTCGTTTGTGACCCCCGATATAACCCCCTCCCATACAGGAAGCACATCAGTTTTTTTACCGGTGGATAATGCACGGGGCTTAAAAGACCCTGCTGATAAGAAATTGGAGTCATTATTAAAATCCTCCTTTTCTTTGGCCAGTTCAGCTATTCAGCCAGCTGTTGCAGCAATTGGTATCTGCCAGTCCGCAAAGGATCAGATCAGATGGCCCGACAGGCCTAACCAGGAGGATGATCTGCCTGAAAATAAGACAGATATTCCTTGAGCGCTATGTTTTGCTGTTGATGCCTTAAAGGATTCAATACAGCAGGTTTCTCGTTTGGCTCTCTTGTCTGTACAGTAGGTGCCGTCAATTTTGTGTCAATCTCGCCTCTTCTAGCGGCGAGATTGACACCCTACAAGCCCTGTCGCGAGAGCCAGCGCCGAGCTGTCTCTTCATCGGGAAAGGAAAAATGTTTTTTCCTTTTGCAATGAGCGTCACGCAGTGGAAGGAGATCCAACGTCGATTCCCGCCAATACCAGGCACTGTGTTTGGTATGAATCCTGAGCGGGAACTCCACGCCAAATTTTAAATAAAAAACCGGCATGGGTTCCCCCTCCAGGAGCATACCAGGCCCTTCGGTCTGGTATGGATTTGAAAAAACGGCGTGGGGGTCCCCCTCAAAATCCAAACCAGACCCTTATCCGAGCACGGAACCTGGCAGGCCGCAGGAAAAGAGGGGGGACGAGAGAGCGGCCCCCCCTCCCTTCTGAACCGTACCAGGCCACATGCCCTCAACATGGGGGGTTTGGTGCTTTGGGGCAGGGGGGCGACCTGCGGCCCCCCACCCCAAAGCACCCTGTCCCCATGTTGATGGGGACAAGGGCCTCGTCCCGACAACCCTGGCCGTTGGTTGTCGGGGTCTGCGGGCAGGGGCTTTAATAAGGGGGCCCCCAGATCCCGGCCCCCCACTTTATATGAATGAGTATGGGGTGGATAGTGGAGCAGCCTGTCAGGAGGACAACTGAGAGCGGGAGGAGACGACGGGGAAGACCGGGCCTCTCCGCTAGCAAAAGAGCTGGAAGAAGATAGCGGAAAAGCCTGGCAGAAGGAAAAAGGCACCGGAGAGCAGAAGAAGGCCCCCGAAGTCGGAAGAAGACCCCCGGAGCTGTTACTTTAAAAACCTGTTTGTTTGTTTTTTATTGACTTTTTTTCCCACCAGGTGAATGGGTAGGGGTACGATGTACCCCATACTCATTCACATACGTGGGGGGCCGGGATTTGGGGGCCCCTTATTAAAGGGGGCTCCCGGATTCCGATAAACCCCCGCCCGCAGACCCCGACAACCAACGGCCAGGGTTGTTGGGACGAGGCCATTGTCCCCATCAACATGGGGACAGGGTGCTTTGGGGTGGGGGGGCCGCAGGTCACCCCAAAGCACCAAACCCCCATGTTGAGGGCATGTGGCCTGGTACGGTTCAGGAGGGAGGGGGGCACTCTCTCGTCCCCCCCTCTTTTCCTGAGGCCTACCAGGTTGTGTGCTCGGATAAGGGTCTGGTTTGGATTTTGAGGGGGACCCCCACGCCGTTTTTTCGGCATAGGGTTCCCCTTCAAATCCAGACCACACCCAAGGGCCTGGTATGCTCCTGGAGGGGGAACCCACGCCGTTTTTTTCTTTAAAAATTGGCGTGGAGTTCCGGCTCAGGATTCATACCAAACGCAGTGCCTGGTATTGGCGGGAATCCACGTCGGATCCCCGCCTATCGGCAATGCGTGTCGCTCATCGTGAAAGGAACATTTTTTTCCTTTCCCGATGACGAGACAGCTCAGCGCTGGCTCTCGCGACGGAGCTCATAGGGTGTCAATCTCGCCGGCACCTACTGTATGCGCAGACTTTTGTGGCTTAAGAACTGGTCAGCCGAGCTTCCTTGTAAGGCTTGATTCACACCTATGCATTTTTAGTGCTTTTTGCATTTTACAAATTTGCACTACAGAACATGTTCCATTGGAAACCATGTTAAATGGACTGTAGTGCAAATCTACAAAATGCAAAAAGCACTAAAAATGCATAGGTGTGAATCAGGCCTAAGATGTTATTGGCAGGTTTCCCTTTTCATGGGGAACGTTTATTTGGCGATCATCTGGACAAATATATCCAAAAGATTTCTGGAGGGAAGAGTTCTATACTTCCTGTGAAGAAAAGCACCAGGTGTCCCTCGTTTAAAACTTCAGGGACTGCATCCTCAAATGTCTCAGCGCTAGAGCCAGGGGCAAGCTGCAGGGCCAGAAAAAGCCCTGGGTCCAAAATTCTTCTAAATCCAGCACCAAACCCTCCCTTTGAGACGCCCCCACTCTATCAGGTGGGGGGAAGGCTGCTGCACTTTGCGGACATTTGGAGAACAATAGTTCTAGGATGAGTGGGTCACCTCAACTATATCCCGCGGTTACAAGCTGGAGTTGCGGGGGGTTCCCCCTCAGGTTTTTAAGATCCAGCGTTCCATCGGATCCTCCAAAAAGAGACTTATCGTTTCAGGCACTACATCAGTTAGTGCATCAAGGAGTGATTGTAGAGGTTCCTGTATCCGAAAAAAGCACGGGGTTTTACTCGAACCTGTTTCCGGTTCAAAAACCAGGCCCTTTTTGGACCTAAGATCCCTGAACCAGTATCTACTGATCCAGTCCTTTTGGATGGAGTCTGTCCGCTCAGTTGTAGTCTCACTCCAGGTGGGAGACTTTCTAGCCTCCATCGATATAAAGGACGCGTATTTACACGTACTGTACCTATCTTTTAGCCTCATCAGAGGTTCCTGCTATTTGCAGTAGATGAACGTCATTTTCAGTTTGTGGCTCTACCCTTCGGGTTTGCTACAGCTCCCCAGGTTTTCACAAAGGTCCTAGCACCATTACTGGGTCTTTTAAGGGCCCAAGGGATCTTGGTGCTCGGGTATCTGGATGACGACCTGCTCAGAGATCACTCACTACAGGCTCTACAACAGAGCATAACATGTACAGTGCGGTATTTGGGAAGCTTAGGCTGGATCGTAAATACCAAAAAGTCAACCTTGAGACCAGCTCAGACTCTAAAATATTTAGGTCTGATCCTAGATACAGTCCAAGCAAGAGTATTCTTGCCGCCCGCAAGGGTCTGTGCCCTGAAGAATCAGGTTTGTCAGCTAAGGGGCACCAAACAACCCTCAATTCGGCTCTGTATGAGTCTTCTAGGGAGGATAGTATCCTCCTTCGAGGCGGTGCCCTATGCCCAGTTCCATTCCATGACTCTACAACAAGACATCTTGTTGGCTTGGAACAGGAGAGGACAAGCCCTGGATTATCCAATGTTATCTCCTCGGGCACGCTTAAGCCTAAATTGGTGGTTCCAGAATCAGAACCTACAAAAGGGAAGCTCCTTCCTCCCTGTAACATGGAGAGTACTAGCTACAGATGCCAGTCTCTCAGGCTGGGGAGCGACCCTAGAGGGGCTCACAGCTCAGGGGAAATGGTCAAGGACAGAACATATCCTTCCCATTAACGTCCTGGAATTACGGGCAGTACGTCTGGCCCTACTATCCTGGACGGTGGAGCTTCAGGACTACCCCACCAGGGTTCAGTCCGACAATGCCACTGCAGTGGCCCATATAAACCACCAAGGCGGTACCAGGAGTCGTTAAGCTCTGAAGGAGGTGATCTACATACTAGCCTGGGCAGAGGGACATGTGCCGATTCTATCGGCAGTCCATATCCCAGTTGTGGAGAACTAGAAGGCAGACTATCTGAGCCGCCAGCAGATCTGCCCGGGGGGAATGGTCTCTACACCCAGAGGTGTTCCAGGAAATTTGCCAACGTTGGGGATGGTCAGATGTCGACCTACTGGCATCCAGGTTCAACAACAAGCTACAGAAGTTTGTATCTCGAACAAGAGATCATCTGGCAATCGGAGCAGATGCTCTAGTAGTTCCATGGAGCCAATATTCCCTGGTTTATGCTTTCCTTCCGGTCCCTCTCCTTCCACATTTCCACATTTGTTGTGCAGGATTCGGAGAGAGGGAGTTCTAGTCATTCTGGTGGCACCAGCCTGGCCCAGAAGGCCCTGGTTCCTGTAGATTGTGAGAATGACAATAGACAAGCCATGGACACTTCCACAGTGCCACAATCTACTGTCTCAAGGTCCTATATTCCACCCCAATTTACAGTCTCTAAATCTGACAGTATGGCTAGTGAAGCCAGGGTGTTGAAGGACCGTGGCATCTCGGGACCAGTGGTGTCTACCCTAGTGAATGGTAGAAAAGCTGTCACTAGGAAGATCTATCATAAGGTCTGGAAGATTTATATTGCTTGGTGTGAAGCCAAAAAATGGCATCCTCGGAAATACGTGATTGGGAGAGTTCTCTTTTTTACAGTCCGCTCTAGAAAACAAATTGGCTTTGAGTAGAATCAGAGGTCAAGTTTCAGTCGTATCAGTATTCTTCCAAAGGCCTTTAGCCTCCTATTCACTCGTCCGAACCATTATGCAGGTGGCAGCTCGATTGCTTCCCCCTATTAGGTCACATATGTGTCTTTGGGACTTGAACTTGGCACTGTCTGTGTTACAGAAACAACCATTTGAACCTATTAAGTATTCCCATTAGACTTGCTGTCACGCAAGCTAGCCTTCCTGATGGCTATCACCTTGGCTAGAAGGGTGTTGGAGTTGGCAGCCCTTTCATGCAGAAAAGCATACTTAATCCTTCACCACGATAGCCGTGTTACGACCTGTTCCACCCTTTTATGCCAAAAGTGGTGTCGGTCTTTCATTTAAATCATTATTTCTCTTATCGTCCATGGACCGACACAGCTCTCATACTGATTACATGTGGGTATATGTCCCTGCATGCAGGAGAATACCTAGGCAGAATGTTAGATGTTTAAACATTCTAGAACAAGCCAGAGCTGAACAGCCCCGCCCAGGGGGGTGGTCCCTCCGGACATTACCCTCCCACCTGCAGCCAGCAGCCTCAGTTTTTTTCTGCCTAGCAGAAGGAGAAGACGTGGCTCTCTCAGGAGCCAGTCTCCTGGAAGATTTTTACTTTTAAAATGTTATTCCTTTGGGAATTTTTTATTATTTTTTTTGAGACCTTCAATCAACTGTCGGCTGGGCAACAGGTTGGGTACACTAGTATCCTCATAGTCTTCCCTGTCCGACCATCGAGCGTGCTGATCCTCGCCTTGTGTGCGTGAGACTCAGTTCACGACATACCCCATGGCTCCAGGGGTGGCCGGGTTGCTTTCATGCTCCCGCGGTCATCTCAAGATTGAACAGTACCTACTGTATCTTTCGCGGTTGACCGGGCCGACAGCTACACAGTACGACTCTGTGATAGGTCTGTCTGAAACAAGCCAGTGGGTCCCTCTATTGGCATCAAGGGTGTTCTCTGAGGTGCTTGCAGGACGGGTAAGTAGTCTCTCCTGAAAAGAAGGTGAGTACATGCTGGCTGTGTTTCTGTGTGTGGGGGGATCTCCCTGTCTCCCCCCTGTTATGCTGCTCTCTGCACCCTGCTGGTGCTGTGCTGTGTGGGGATGCCTGGGGGGGTCGTTCTGCCCTGGGGGGGGGGGGCACTCCATGTCTGTTTAATAGACTGGAAAGTGTTCTGGAGGACTGTGTGTGGGGTTTTGCGTGCGTCATTGGCGCGGTATTTTAAATTTAAAAAGTGCGCCATCGGCGGCCATTTTGCCATGGCTCAAGCACAGTGATACAAGCGCCCGGCGGCCATTTTCTTGTAGCCGCGGCGCTTTTAGTTTCGTTTTCGGCCTCTAGCGGCGCTGCTGAACGGCGCAAATTACCTCTCTCCTCACAGATTCTTCACTCTCCTCAGGCTTCGCCCGCGCTAGCAGCGCGGCTCATACAGCGGAACCGAGCGGTCCCTAGGGGTGGTGAGTCCTCCGGGTATCCCCTCCTCCCCCTCAGCACAGCCAGTGGGTGGACTGTACTATTCACTGTAATAGTGAATAGGGTCTCAGAGTGTGGTAATATGGAGTCTGGTTCACCTGCTTCTCCCCACTTCTCAGAGGCAACTGGCAGTGCTCCTGCACCTGCGGTCCCTATGGACCAGTTGTCGGCAGCCCTGGAATCATTCCTTGTCAAGCTAGAAGCGGTGTGCGAACGCACGGGGGCTGTAAAGCGCCCCCTCCCCACACAATCTCCACATGGAGAGTGTTCTGACTTGGATATGGGCCTAGCTACTGCTGCTGAGGACCCTAGTTCTGAGGATATTGATGTGTTTGGACAGGACCTTCCTTGTGAGGAAGACGCCTGTCTTGAACCACCTACTGACAGGGTGCTTGTAAGTGAGCACATTGATGCTGTGAGGGACACTCTCAAGCTGAATGTTGAGGCTGAGGAACCTCAGGTGGAAACTATGACCTTTGGTTCTTTGAAAGCCGTGTCTTCAAAAAAGGTTTTTCCATATGTGCCTTTTTTTGATACATACATACATACATTGACCAAGTCTGGGATAAGCCGCAGAAGGCTTTGACGGTCCCGCGGCGCATAGCCTTAAGGTACCCCTTTAAGGAGGACTTAGTTAAGAAGTGGGCTCATCCCCCAGTGGTCGACCCCCCTGTCGCCCGTTTAAATAAGGCTACCATGCTCCCAATGGAAGGGACTCCTGCATTTAAGGATCCTGCTGACAGGAGGTCAGAAGTGGCGTGTAGAACTATGTTCACCTTATTGGGGGCCGCCTTACGCCCTATAGTGACGGCGACACTTGTGTCTCAGACATCCACAGGCTGGGCACGGATATTGCACCAGACAGTACAGGAGCATAATCTCCCTCCTGAAACCATTGCCCTGGCTCACCAGCTTGCGCAGGGTTTAGTCTTCGTGTGCGACGCCACTGTGGATGCGACCCCTTTAATAATGGGGGGCCTCCATTTTTGCTGTGGTGATGCGTCGCCTTATCTGGCTGAAATGCTGGTCAGCCGATCTAGCCTACCAAGCAAGCTCCCAAGTCCACCACTGCATGAAGTCTTGCCCCTGCCCGACTCTGGGGTGGGGGGACGTCTTCGCAGGTTCTCGGTGCGGTGGACCTCCCGGATCTCCGACCAGTGGGTGTGCGAGGTGGTCACCTCGGGATACAGGATAAAGTTCCGCTCGTGGCCCCCAAGCAGGTTTTTTCCCTCGAACCTCCTTCTCCTTCCGGCCCGCCGGGCGGCCCTCTTGGGGGCCGTACAGGATTTGCTCGGTCGCGGAGTAATTGTGCCGGTTCCGTCACAAGAGGTTTCAGGGGTTTTACTCAAACCTGTTTGTTGTCCCGAAAAAGGACGGGGTTCCGCCAATCCTGGACCTCAAGGCCCTGAATGCCTATGTGAGGGTACAAAAATTCAGGATGGAATCCATTTGCACGGTGATCGCGACACTCCACCAGGGGGATTTTTTGGCGTCCTTGGATATCAAGGACGCTTACTTGCACATCCCAATCTGTGCAAGCCACCAGAGGTTTCTGCGCTTTGCCATAGGCGAAGTCCACTATCAGTTCGTGGCCCTTCCCTTCGGCCTAGCATCGGCACCACGGGTTTTCACCAAGGTGCTGGCCCCGGTTCTAGCTTTGCTGAGACAGCGAGGAATTGTTATCGTGGGCTATCTAGATGATCTCCTTCTCAGAGCAGAAAATGGCTCAGAATTGGAGGAAAATGTGACGATGGTCAGTCAGACCCTCCGGGACTTCGGATGGGTTCTGAACACGCAGAAGTCGGCTCTAGTCCCGACTCAGCGCCTGGAGTATCTGGGTCTGCTCCTGGACACTTCGGCAGCGAGGGTGTTTCTACCCTCAGAGAAGTTACTGACACTTCAGTCGGCAGTGCGGGTTCTGACGTCCCGAAAATGGTTGTCAATTCGCTTCTGCATGAGAGTCCTGGGACTAATGGTGGCCTCCTTCGAGGCGGTTCCATATGCCCAAGCACACACTCGGGCATTGCAGAAGAGAATTCTGTCGGTTTGGGACAAGTCCCCATTGTCATTGGATCTTCAGATCCAGGTGAGTCACTCTGTCAAGGCGTCCCTGACGTGGTGGCTGAGATCCCCGGCTCTTCGGGCCGGGAAGTCGTTCCTCCCCATCCACTGGACGGTTATCACAACGGACGCCAGCCTGACAGGCTGGGGAGGAGTGTGGAGAGTCCTGTCCGCTCAAGGGCTCTGGACTCCAGCCGAATCTCGTCTCCCAATCAACGTCCTGGAATTGCGGGCGATCAAGCTGTGTCTCGCCGCATGGTCGAAGAGGCTGCAGGGCCGCTCGGTCAGAATCCAGTCGGACAACGCCACGGCCGTGGCATATGTCAACCATCAGGAGGGCACTCGGAGCTCGGCTGCGGCATCCGAGGTCGCCCACATCCTAAGATGGGCGGAAAGAAGCGTGCCGGCGCTGTTGGCCGTTTACATTCCGGGCGTAGAAAACTGGCAGGCGGACTATCTGAGCCACCAATCCCTGGACCAGGGGGAGTGGTCCTTGCATCCGGAAGTGTTTCAGCTCCTTTGTCGACGATGGGGCACTCCGGATGTGGACCTGATGGCATCTCGACTCAATTGCAAGGTGTCGAGGTTTGTGGCCCGGTCCAGGGAACCCTGGGCGGATGCCTCGGACGCGTTGGTGGCCCCTGAGGGTTCAGTATCGCCTGATGTATGTCTACCCTCCACTGCAGTTGATTCCCCGTCTGCTGTGCAGGGTAGCTGCTGAGGGCATTCCGGTAATCCTCATTGCTCCGGACTGGCCTCGGCGTCATTGGTACGTCGACCTGGTACGTCTCGTCGCGGACGTCCCTTGGCGCCTGCCCTTGAGGGAGGACCTTCTATCTCAAGGTCCTATCTTTCATCCTGCTTTACAGTCTCTGGCTTTAATGGCATGGCTATTGAGAGCCAGGTGCTGAAAGACCGAGGCCTGTCAGATTCGGTAATTTCAACCATGCTTAGGGCACGGAAGTCTTGTTCTAGGAAGATCTATCACCGTACCTGGAGAGCTTACATCGCTATGTGCGAGGAACTGGACTGGCGTCCACGGACGTACTCTGTTCCCAGAATCCTGAGGTTCTTACAGCGTGGTGTTGCTCAAAGGCTGGCTTTGAGCACTATTAAGGGTCAGATTTCGGCTTTGGCCGTTTTCTTTCAAAGACCCCTAGCTGGTCATTCCTTGGTTAGCACTTTTGTGCAGGGGGTATGCCATGTGGTTCCACCTGCCAAGCCCCCGCTCCCTCCTTGGGATCTGAACTTGGTGCTTTCGGTTCTTCAGGAATCTCCTTTTGAGAATATAAGGGATATTCCTCTTTCAACTTTGTCTCAGAAGGTGGCTTTTTTTAGTGGCCATCACTTCTTTTAGACGGGTGTCTGAGTTGGCGGCTTTGTCATGCAAGTCGCCTTACCTGGTCCTCCATAAGGATAAGGCGGTATTGTGACCGCGTCCGTTTTTTTTAAGGTGGTTTTTGGCTTTTCACCTTAATGAGGACATTGTCCTTCCGTCCTTTGTGCCCTCATCCATCGCATCCTAGAGAGGTTGCGCTTCACAATTTAGATGTGGTGCGTGCCTTACGGGTATACCTGGCGGCTACTGCTCCTATTCGGAAGTCTGACTCGCTGTTTGTATCTGTCTCTGGTCCAAAACAGGGCCAAGCGGTGTCGTCTGCCACCATTTCAAGGTGGATCAGGCAGACCGTTATACAGGCCTATGCCATTAGGGGACGGGCGCCTCCCTTCCCGGTCACGGCGCATTCCACCAGGGCAATCGGTGCTTCCTGGGCTTTCCGACATCAAGCGTCGGTTGCACAAGTGTGAAAGGCGGTGACCTGGTCGTCCGTTCATACCTTTTCAAAGTTCTACAAGGTTGATGTGGCTGCATCTTCGGATGCTTCCTTCGGCAGCAAAGTGTTGCAGGCCGCTGTCTAATGTTGCAACTCCTCCGTTGAGGAGCTCTGCTGGTTTGGAGTGAAGTTTTGGTTGTTTCTTACTTTTTTGCTCCCACCCTTTTCTTATACTGCTTTGGGACGTCCCACATGTAATCAGTATGAGAGCTGTGTCGGTCCATGGACGATAAGAGAAAATAGGATTTTTGTACTCACCGTAAAATCCGTTTCTCTGACGTCCATGGACCGACACAGCACCCACCAATCCTTTTAAGTTTGTACTGCTTTGTTACGAACTGAGGCTGCTGGCTGCAGGTGGGAGGGTAATGTCCAGAGGGACCGCCCCCTGGGCGGGGCTGTTCAGCTCTGGCTTGTTCTAGAATGTTTTAACATCTAACATTCTGCCTAGGTCTTCTCCTGCAAGCAGGGACATATACCCACATGTAATCAGTATGAGAGCTGTGTCGGTCCATGGAATTCAGAGAAACTGATTTAACGGTGAGTACAAAAATCCTATTTTTGCCTTCTTTTTTCTCTCAGCCTCATTCGGCAGAAGAGTGGCGACTGCATTCTTTCGACGTTGTCCAGGCAGTTAAGGTTTATAGATCTGCCTAGAACCGAGGATCAGACTCCTTTTTTGTTTTACCAAAAGGACCTAAAAAGGGGCAGGCAGCTTCCAAGGCTTCCATTGCCAATTGGGTCCATCGATTGGTCATTCAGGCCTATGGTCTGAAACATAAAGCTCCTTCCTTTAGGGTAAGAGCTCATTCTACCGTGGGTGTAGGAACCTCCTGGGCTTTTCGCCATCAGGTATCTGTGGCTCAGATTTGTAAGGCTGATAGCTGGTCTTCAGTGCATACGTTCACAAAATTTTATCAAGTGGATGTTCGAGCAGCTGAGGATTTGGCTTTCGGCCGCAGTGTACTGCGGGCTTCCGTATAATTTCTGATGGATATTGTTTGGCAGGGTGTCTCCCTCCCCTGAAGGCTATTGTTCTGGGATGTCCCAGAAGGTAATGAATATTAGCCTGACTCTGTATCCCATGATGTATGAAAAAGAAAATAGTTTTTTTTTCATCATACTTACCTGTAAAAATCCTTTTTTGAGGATTCAGTGCTTGCTACAAAACTGATGTGCTTCCTGTATGGGAGGGGTTATATAGGGGATCACTTCCTAACGACCTTTGGTCTACCAGTGTCCATTCACCTGATGATGAAGTATAACCCAGCAGGTAATGAATATTATCCTGACTCTGTGTCCCATGATGTACTCAAAGAAAAGGATTTTACAGGTAAGTATGATGAAAAAAATCCTAGTTTTTTTCCATCATAACTGACAGTTGGGGTGTCCGTAATATTTCCGAATCAGGAGAATGCAAAAGTGTGGAGGTATTTTGTTTAGTAAACAAAAGTCCCCCCATGCTCTCACCCATCTCTGGGCCTTGCAGCTGCGCTATGCTTTAACCCTGTTCCTTCTTATTCCTCAGCAGGCCCGGATTGGGACAAAAATAGGCCCAGACATTTTGGAATGAGCAGCCCATGACATCTTAACCGGCCCCTTCCCCACTCTCCATCCTGACGGATCCCCCAGGAGAGGGAAGGGGGAAACCTGGAAAAGGTGCGGGGGGCGAGGGGGACACGGAAAGAGCAGAGGGGGGCAGAGAGCACAGGGAAGAACTTTGAGAACGTGGGGTGAGGCGAGAGCACATGGGGGTCAGAGAGCACAGGGGAGAGGCCGAGAACACAGGGAGGAAGAGGCAAGCAAAAGGGGGCCGGAGAGCACAGGGGGAAGCAAAAACACAGGGTGGGGGAGAGGGAGACGGGAGGGAACAGGGGGCAGCGGAGAGCACGGGAGGAGGTGGAGAGCACAGGGGGTAGGCGGAGATCAATGGGGGGGCTGGAGAGCACTGGGGGAGAGGCGTAGGGCACATGGGGCAGCATAGAGCATGGGGGAGGTGGGAGAGCACTGGGGGGCTAGAGAGCACTGGGGAAGAGGCAGAGGGCACAGGGGGGCAGCATAGAGCATGGGGGAGGTGGAGAGAAGAGGGGGGCCTGAGAGCACTGGGGGGAGGTGGAGAGAAGAGGGGGACTGGAGAGCACTGGGGGAGGTGGAGAGCACATGGGGAGAGGCAGAGGGCACAGGGAGGCAGTGTAGAGCATGGGGGAGGAGGAGAGCACTGGGTGGAGGTGCAGAGGACAGGGGGGATGGATAGCACAGGGGGGCAGCGTAGAGCATGGGGGAGGAGGAGAGCACTAGGTGGAGAGGACAGGGGGATGGAGAGCACTGGGGGAGAAGTGGAGGGCACAGGGGGGCAGCGGAGAGCATGGAGGAGGTAGATATCACGGGAAGAGAAGTGGAGGGCACAGGGGGCAGTGGAGAGCATGGGGGAGGTGGAGAGCACAGGAGGGAGGTGGATATCACAGGGGCAGCGGAGAGCATGGGGGGAGGTGGAGAGCACAGGGCGAGAGACGGAAGGCACAGAGGGGCAGCATAGAGCATGGGGGGAGGTTGAGAGCACAGAAGGGAGGTGGAGAGCACTGGGGGGGCTGGAGAGCATTGGGGGGAATTGAAGCGCGCATGGGGGGATGTAAAAAGCACAGGGGGGCAGCGTAGAGCATGGGGGGAGGTAGAGAGCACAGGGGGAGGCTGGATAGCACTGGGGGAGAAGTGGAGGGCACAGGGGGCAGAGGAGAGCACAGGAGGGAGGTGGATATCACAGGGGGGAGGTGGAGAGCAAAGGGAGAGAGGCAAAGGGCACGGGGAAGGTAGTGAGCACTGTGGGGGCAGCAGAGATAAGCAGGATAGGAGGAGCAGTGGGGTGGCTGCATATAGAAGAATAATTCTCTCCATCTTCCTCCTGCAGTACCTGAAAGCCTGGGCGAGGAGCAGAAGCAGGCATTCAGGTACTGCGGGAGAAAGATGGAGAGAATTATTCTTCTACATGCAGCCACCCCACCGCTCCTCCTATTCAGGTTACAGGGGCCGCACTTACATTCTCTCTGATCTGGCTGCAGCAGGCGCCTCTCCCCTTCGTGGTCACGCCCCCCGGCACCAACGGCTGAACTATACTGGTGGCCGTGGAGAGGTGTCTCCTCTAGCTCCTCCCTCTTTCATGTTTCCGTCCCCCTGGCGCCGATGGCTGAGCCTGAGCGAGACTGGCAGCCGGGCGGCCGCGGAAAGGTCGGGGGACCGGCGCGGGCTTAAAGAGCAGCTTGCCTTGGCCCCGCAAGCAAGGACATGCAGCCCGGCGGCCCTGGCCCACCGGGCAAATGCCGGTTTGCCCTATGGCCAATCCGGGCCTGTTCCTCAGGTCCTTGGTTCTCCACACTTCTTCAGCTGTAAAGTCTTTTTTGACACTTCATCTAAGAGAGGACTTGTTTCAACATGGAACACTTCACCATCCAGGAATCAACAATCTAAGGCTGACCACTTGGTTTTTGAGGCATAGTTGCTGAAGAGAAAATGTCTTTCAGTCTACCTGGTTTCTATTTTACTAGAAAGTCACAAAAGGGTAACCAGAACCACTAATGGCAAAATATGGAAGGTTTTTATCTCATAGTGTACAGTGAATAAGCATAAAGCTGAAGAGTTTTGGAATTTTTAGCAGGATGTAGCTGACAATTGGGCATTATGACACTCAAGGGGGTCAGGCAGCAGCTTTGAGTGTTTTCTGGAGAGATCTTTTGCTAAGGAACCTTTGATTTCTAGATTTTTAGGTCACTAGCCCTATCTAGGCTGTTGTTTCTTAGAGAGTCTCTAAAGTAGGACCTCTCAGTAGTTCTAAATGTTTTGACCAAGGAACCCTTTGAACTCTGTAACCTTAAAATTTCCCAATTTTAATACTATTATTTTGGTGGCGGTGTCTTCGGCCCACTGGATCAGTGAGTTGCACGCTTTATCCAACAGGATGCCTTTTTTGATGGTCTTTCCAGACCAATTTTTTGAAGGTAGATCCAGGTTTTTTTTGTTTAAGGTATCATCCTGCTATCATCACTCCCAGGACCTTACTCTTCCTAAATTCTCTCCTAATCCAGGTTGCAGTAGAGATTTTTTTTTTCACATCCTTGATGTCTGAAGGTGTTTTAAATGCTATATCTTTATGATCTGGGTCTCCCAGTGTAGGGGTTCATGCACTGGCTGGTGACACCCCATAACAGATTTGTAAGGTAGCTACGTGGTCAAACTTTATGACAACCTTTCACGACTACAGATTGGGCCTGTTGTTGGCTAGTGACCAGGCTTTTGGTAAGAAAATCTTGCAGGCTGTGGCGCCCCAAATGTTAAGATCTTGTTTATACTCACAGGTGTTGTCCTGAAAGAAGAGGGAAAATTAAGTTAGACTTAAGCCCCGTACACACGGTCGGACTTTTGGCCAACAAACTTCATTTTGAGCAAGTTGGACCAACAATCCGACCGTGTGTACGCTCCATCAGACAAACTTTTTTTTGCTTTTTTCTTGTTTTCATCGGACAAAGTTGGGTCTGCAAACGGACAAACTTTTGCCCAACAAAAGTCCGATGGAGCAAAGTCCGACTGTGTGTACAGAAAACCATTGGACTTTTGTCCGATGAACAAAACAACTAATGTTAAAATCAACCAACAATAGTAGAAGTTGACCAAAGGGTGGCGGTAAAGAGCAGAAAAGAGTAGAAAAACCACGTGATGTTGCAAAAAGTTTTGGGAAAGTTTGCAGAAAAGTCCGAGCGTGTGTATGCTATGGGTGTTCCCGACCAACTCCATTCAGAAAAAAAAAACACGGAAAAGTCAGATAGAAGTCCGACCGTGTGTACCGGGCTTAACTGGTAACATGGTTTCCAGGACAGTAACTACTGTCCGACCTATTGATTTGTAGTGATTGTTGTGTTTTTCAGCTTAGCCTCAGGTACTGTTGCATAACTGAGGATCTATGGGGAGGAGCCTCCTTTTAAAAGATTTATGTAACAGTATGTTCTGGAATTTGTCGGAGGAGCTACACTTTCTTAGGTGTCGTCCTGAAAGACTTCCTGGAAACTAAGATGCCAGTAAGTCTAATTTGAAATTATTATTTTTATAAGTAGGGGAATTCAAGAACTTCTGTCAGCTTTTTATTTTTTTTCTGTTTCCCTTTTGCAGATCTTCCCTCACTTCCTGTTTGGTAAAAGTTTGGGTTTACCCCAGAACAGAAAGTAAGGGAAATCTCTCAAATTTAAGCCTTGTAAATCAGTAAAAGCTGCCAGTAGTTGTAAAGCTTCCCCCATTCTCTCCAAAACTAAAAATAAATAAAATCTATAGTTGGTTTCTGGTATAGATACACTTTAACCATTTGATTATCTTAAACTTAGAAGTTATACCTTACAAACCTTTAACAAAGCTTCTAAGGTGTATCTTCTATGTTCATCAGGAGCGAAAGACAGTTCCTTAGGGGTATCTCTTTGGCCTTTTTGACACAGAGCTGCTCCAATCAGCATGGGATCCATGACTTGCTTAAGTTACAGTGTATCTTTTTCTTTTTATGGGTGATCCAAGTGTTTGACCTTTTGATAGCAGCCACAGGTACTTTAACCTGTAAGCAGTGAATACATTTTGCAGTGTATAGCAGCTTTTACTTTGCTCTCCCTAGATGTTCTTCAGCACAGAATATTCGGTTTAAGATGTTCCATCCAAGCAGACATCATCTTGTACAGTTCCCTCTGGACAGACATTCTAGTAAGGCAACTGGAATTCAGCAGAGCACATTGTACACTGTCACCATCCAATGCAGAGCCCGCAGGAGAAAAGAAGCCTCTGGAAGGTTGCTCTAAACATTTATCACCTTCCCTCAGCTCACACCTCCTACAGAGCCCTCAGTAATTGGCTTGAGAGGATAAATATTCACAACTTAGTTATTAGGCTCGATTCACACCTATGCTTGTTTCTTTTGAGCGTTTCTGCAGTGCTTTTTGCGGTGCTTGCCGCGTTTTTCGACACTTTTTTTACCGCGATTTGCGTTTTGCGTTTTTTTTTGTTTCTTTTTTTAACACTGTATATAGCTGGTTGCTAAGGAGGGGGCCGGGAAGCCGGCCGCCGCGTCCTTAACCGATGAGTCATCAGTTGTCAACGGGCTTCCATCTAAATGTAAAAAAAACAAATTGCTGGCTGAAAAAATAAAAAAAACAGCGTGGGGTCTCCCCCCAGGTCCATAACAGGCCCTTGGGTCTAGTATGGCTCTGCGCCCCCCCACCTCAAAGCACCTTGCCCCCATGTTGATGGGGACAAGGGCCTCTGCCCGACAACCCTTGCCCGGTGTTTGTCGGGGTCTGCGGGCAGGGGGGGCTTATCGGAATCTGGAAGCCCCCTTTAACAAGGGGGCCCCCAGATCCCGGCCCCCCTATGTGAATGAGTATGGGATACATTGTACCCCTACCCATTCACCAAAAAACAAAGTAGTGTAGTGTTAAAAAAGACAGTTTTTGACAAGTCTTTTATTAAAAATCTTCTTCCTCCCATCTTCCTCCATCTTCTCCCGCATCTTCATCCTCCGGTCTTCTCCTTTTCCCTCTCTTCTGTCTTCTTTGTCCGGTGTTCTTCTTCCTCTGCCACCGCTCCCGCCGACACTCCTCCTCCGATGCTGCGTCCCGGTGATCTGTTGGCACCGATGTCCTGCATTACTTAAATAACGGCGGGGGGGCGTAGCAATTGGATTGCGTCATCCGGTGGCCACACCCACTTGTAACGTCACAAGGGGGCATGGCCACCGGATGGCGTAATCCGATAGCCACGCCCCGGTGTTATTTAAGTAATGCAGGACATCGGCGCCGACAGATCAGCGGGAAGCAGCATCGGAGGAGGAGCGTCGGCAGAGGAAGAAGGAACACCGAACAAAGAAGACAGAAGAGCGGGAGAAGGAGAGGACCAAAGGATGAAGATGTGGGAGATGATGGAGGAAGACCGGAGGGAGAAGAAGAAGATTTTTAATAAAAGACTTGTCAAAAACTGTTTACTGTCTTTAACACTACACTACTTTGTTTTTTGGTGAATGGGTAGGGGTACAATGTACCCCATACTCATTTACATAGGGTGGGGGGGCTGGGATCTGGGTGCCCCCTTATTAAACGGGGCTTCCAAATTCCGATAAGCCCCCTGCCCGCAGACCCCGACAACGACCGGGCAAAGGTTGTCGGGAAGAGGCCCTTGTCCCCATCAACATGGGGGCAAGGTGCTTTGGGGTGGGGGGTGCAGAGCCCCCCTGTCCCAAAGCACCCATCCCCCCATGTTGAGGGCATGCGGCCTGGTATGGTTCAGGAGGGGGGAGGCGCGCGCGCTCGTCCCCTCCCCGACCTGCCGGGCTGCATGCTTGGATAAGGGTCTGGTATAGATTTTGAGGGGACCCCCACGCCATTTTTTTTATTTTGGTGCGGGGGTCCCCTCCGAATCCATACTAGACCCAAGGGCCTGGTATGGACCTGGGGGGGGCCCACGCTGTTTTTTTTTATTTTTCAGCCGGCAATTCTTTTATTTTTTACATTGAGCGGGAAGCCTGACTCATCGGTTGTTAAGGACGCGGCGGTTGGCTTTCCGGCCCCCTCCTTAGCAACCAGATATATACAGTGTAAAAAAAAAGAAAGGACGCAAATCGCGGTAAAAACCCGGTACTTGCGTTTTGAATGCGGGTCCATTGAATTCTATTACATGCAAATGCTGCTTTTTGCAGGAAAAAAGTCCCCGACCCTTTCCAAAAACGCACAAAAAAAAGCATTGATGTGAACATGTTCCATAGGAACCCATGTTAAAAAATTTCCCTGCATTTCTGCAAAATGCATCAAAAAACGCATTAGGTCTTCTTAAGCCCCATACACACGATCTGACTTTTTGACAACAAACTTCAAAATGAGCAGGTTTTCCAAAAAATCTGACTGTGTGTACGCTCCATCAGACAAACTTTTTCGGTTTTCATCGGACAAAAGTTTGCTCTGCAAACGGACAAACTTTTCGGCAACAAAAGTCCTACGGTGCAAAGTCCTATCGTGTGTACAGAAATCCATCGGACTTTAATCCAAAGTACAAACACGCATGCTCAGAAGCAAGGACCAGCCGGAAGCGTTCTGTCTTGTAAAACTAGCGTTCGTAATGGAGATATCACATTCATGACATTATGAAATCTAGAAATGCAGCGCACATTCTCTTCTTTAATAATAAAATAATAAAGCTGCTTTGCTGATGATACGGAGAAATGACAAACGAATTTACAAAGGATTTGTGTTCTAGTGAAAATGAAAATCGCGAATCAACACTGACCAAACTTCTACTAACTCAAGATTAGCAGAAGGAACCCAAAGGGTGACGCCGGAGAATTGAACTTCCTCTTTTGAAGTGTTGTCAGTACGTTGAAACGTCACTAGGTTCGTGTTTGTTGGCGAAAAAGTCAGAGCGTGTGTATGCTATGGCAATTCACCGCCAACTCCCTTCGGACAAAAATCCACGGAAAAGTTTGTTTGAAGTCCGACCAGGTGTACGAGGCTTAACACTGACTACTGGAAACAGCACAACAGTAGCAAGCAGAAGCAATCAATGCCCTAAGATTAGGAAAACCTTGCAGAGCACAGACAATTTTAATCAAAGCTCAGGCTGGCTACTGTCTAATTGAAAAAGAAAACCCAGAAAGACTAGGGACACTCCAGCTTAAAGCAGGGTCCCTACGCAGATAAAAAAAAAAATGTGTGTTGTACTATAGATCAGTGTTTCTCAACTCCAGTCGTCAAGGTGCCCCAACAGGTCATGTTTTCAGGCTTTCCATTATTTTGCACAGGTGATTTGATCAGTTTCATTGCCTTAGTAATTACCACAGCTGTTTCATCTGAGGGAAATCCTGAAAACATGACCAGTTGGGGCGCCTTGAGGACCGGAGTTGAGAAACACTGCTATAGATGATGCATCCTGCGTTAAGGCTGGGTTCACATATGAGTTTGCAGCGGCTCACAGCAGGAGTCAGGTCCGATCTCAGCCCAAATTTTTTCCTGAGTTCGGACCTGAAACGGACCAAAAGATGCACAGGGCTCCTGTGCAAATCGCACTGGATAATATTGTCCATCCAGACAAATTAAAAACCATCTAGATACTTAAACTGCAACCATGCTTTTTAGGTGTCTGTTTGGAAATTAATCTTGGTTATCTGGCTTTTTTGTACCCTTACAATGCGTTAAGGTATAGCACTTGGCATATTTTCTTTAAAGTATGGATTTTTTTATTTTATTTAAATGAAATATAGATCATTAATATAGATGTATGATAGATATGAGTTCCCCTATTCTATAAAAATCACACAATAACATATGTATCTTGTTATTTTCTTCTATGAAATGCAGTGTGGATCTAAGCCACACTCCTACAAATGACATTTCAGTGATAAATGCTCTAAATAAATATAGTTTAATCTTTTCTTAAAAAACATTCAAGGTAGTCACATTTTATAAATGATTTCCATATAATTAGACACATAGATCACGTAGTGCCTCAGGTAAACTGAAAATCCTACAAAGAAGGACTGGGTTCTCTCTTTAGCCAAACACAAAGAAATGTATAGAGCCCTAAGGCTCCCATTAGATCAAACCATGCAATATACAGTTCAAGAAAATGCTTTAAAGGTGTACCTTGAGGAAAGCAACCTAATACATTCCTCAATATTTTTTTATTTAAAAAGAATACATAGAAGAATACATGGGTTTTCTCCTTTAACTTCACAAGGCAAGGACAGAACTCTATGAGCATTTGCGTTTTAATGTATGCCATCCTGTTTGATAAGATATGACAGTTGAGTCCAGGGACTGGGTGACTGATGGCTATGTTCTTTTAATGTATCCTTAAGGAGTTCCCTGTTCAAAATTCCTGTAACAGAATGTAGTATGAAGACATAATCTTTGAAAAAGTGTGTTCTGCAGCATTACCTGCACTATTCATAGGGACATTAGCATTGGACCCCATGTTCCATACAAGACTTTTGCCCTTTAAAACTGTTATTTTTAAAGTACTCTAATAACTGTATATGGAATAAAATATAAACAATCGTGAAATGAAAAAAAAAATTACTGAATAATTTCTTTAGACTTATAAACCATATACAGCTGTCAAAATGCAATATATTTTTGTGATAGTGGTCCTTTAAGGATTGTCAGAAAAAAATAAATAGAGCAGGGTACTTACATTAGTGGCCTAAAGGGACAAGCCACACAAGTCTCTTTAACAGATATTTGTAACCAGTACAAAGATACCTGCTTATTTTGTCTGGAAATTTGTAGCTGGCTACATAACTCCTTCCATATCTATGGTTCCTATAGATGCAGTTATATATTGCTGCTGTGCCATTGGATAAAAAGAATAACTAATGAAGGTGGCCATTCACACAGCTAACTCCAACCACTGCAAAAGTGTTGCTCACTGATAGAGCTACAAATCACTGGAAACACTTCAACACAAGACCTTTTACTGACTGCAAACCATCGTGCAGCAACTAATATTAAGCTCAGAGTAGCATCCAAATACCTTCTGCAATACTGGAAAATATTAAAGGGTTACGAAATGTACAAAATTCAATTGCCATTATCCCTTCTGTTTATGTACAAAGATCATGCCACTGTATTTTTATTTAAAATGTAAAAAAAAATATATATATATATTTGAGGTGCCAGGAGGGCAGATGAGACATTGTACATTTATTCCAGTCCTATCCGAAGTTGTCACACTTCTAGAGTGAAGTATGGAGGATTTCCTAAATACTCATGGATTACATCAACTCTGAGGACCCCTCATTCTTTCTTCTACAATCTACACATTTGAAAGATACCAACTAAAACCTACAAATAATCATTTCTCATCACCTAAACAATGCTGCTAAATCTTGCATCTCATTAAAGTGGAAAGACCCACCTCTATATCATTATGGGTCTCTAAAGTCAAAGAAGTAAATGACATGGAGGACCTCTTCATCTCTTCTCACAATCAACAGACCTACACCAAAACATGCTTCCGCTGGAACATTTTGTAATATTCCACTGAGCGAAAGGATCTATTTGGACCCCAACCCAGAAGGCATGCCTATTGCCATCCCGGATGCTGGGTAACACCCCATCCCCCACTTCCTACACCCCTACTTATTCCCCTCCCCCCAAATATATTTTTTCCTTCACTCCTTCCCCTGCTACTAATCTTCCCCACCTTCCCTCCCCATCTCTGTTCCCTGTAGAAATTATATAAAAAAAAAAGAGAACTCAACCCTGTTTTCTATGTATATTTCTTCTTTTTTGGCACATGTACAACCCATTATTCTTTTGTAGGTTCCGTAGAACTCCAGCCACCACCAGTTATCTGGCCAGGTACTCAATCCACCGTCGATCTATGTGGTCTTTAAATACTGTATTTTGGCATAACTGTGTCATTGTTCTCCCTGTTGAATATTTAACCCTATGATTTATCATAATTGACATGCACAAATTGCTGTGTATTTTTGTAACACCTGCTTTATGGTTGTGAATTTTCCTAAATAAAATATTTAAATAAAGTCATCTGAGTACCTTATGTAATCATTGCTGTTGAGCAGTCACTTGACTTTTTCCTGTTTTTCCCTGTCCTCGGGGGGAAAAAATCTAAGAGGAGTTTTCAGTACTCTGCTAATATATGCTCTATAGCAGCAGAGGACGTATGGTCTATGAATCTTTGTCTGCACAGTGCTGATTAGTGCTGTGTCAGTCACATGACATAAAAAAGGAGCTTTCAGAACAGAGACTCAAAACAAATAATTAATAGCAACAAAGTGTTTTAAAACGTATTGCAAATCTATATTACAAAGCAAATGTTGATTTTTATTTTTTTTGCAATAACACAGTATAAGTGTAGATTAAATTGACCGACAATAGCTTTCACTTTGTTCACACTGTACAAATATCTTGAGGAGGTTCTGCCAATCACAGCCTGTGTCACGCACCTCAAACCTGTGTCTATGAGTGTATGCGCTGGGAGTAACAGGGAGGTGAAGCCTTCATCAATCAACGTATACCCTGCCCCTTAGTGTTTAGCAATATGAGAGCATGGAGGAAGAGGGAGGGGAGTGTCATTTACCTCTGTGTACAGTGGGGGGAAAAAGTATTTGATACACTGCCGATTTTGCAGGTTTTCCTACTTGCAAAATAGTATAAAAAGTAACCCTGCGCTGCCTCTATGCAACTAGCAGCTGGCACGGCCAACAGATAAGAGCTATAGACAGAAAAAGTTTGGAGAGAGCCTGTTGTTGCCTGGAGGTTCGAGTGAGGTTCTGTCCGAGGGAACCTCCCTCGAGGAACCAGGTTCAGAAACAGCATCTCAAACGCTTGATATGAGCCCCAAATAAATATTGACCAAAGGATTGCAGATTGAGGAACATCTGGATGCAGGAGAGAAAAGCAACATCTGTGGCATAAGAGACCACACTTAACCACTTAACGACCGCCCACTGTAATTATATGTCGGCAGAATGGCACGGACAGGCACAATCACGTGCCGGTACGTGACTGCCTTCTTATAGTTGGGGGGTCCGATCGGACCCACCCTTCTATACAGTGAGTGGTGATTATTTGTTCGGGAGCGATCCGGGATGAGGGGACGGCCGTTCGATTACGGCCACCCCCTCGCGATCGCTCCCGGTGAATGAAAACCTTCCTCTGCCTGTGTAATGTAAACACAGGCAGAGGAAGTGATGTCATCTCTCCTCTGTCTGTCTTTTCGATCCGGCGCGAGGAGAGAAGACATCACATAGTAAGTGCACCAACAGCCCACTGACACCAGTACACGTAGGCACACTTTTCACCCCCCAGATCACCCCCCAGATCACCCCCAGTACCCCCAGTCACAGTGCACCGTTTGCAGTGGTCATTTTTTTACTGATCACTGCAATCAGTGTCATTTGTGACAGTAAAAAGTTGCAGGGCAGTTAGGTTTAGGCCCCTTTAGGTCCAGGGTAGCCCCCAACCCCCTCTAATAAAGGTTTAACCCCTTGATCACCCCCCAGGTAACCCTTTCACCCCCTAACGCCAGTGTCACTAAGCGATTGTATTTCCGATCGCTGTATTTAGTGCCGGTGGTGCCCTAGATAGGCAGTTATTTATTTTTAGTTTTGCCGCAGATTTTTATAGCGTCAGGTACCCCCATATATTATTTTAACCCCCTGATTGCCCCTAGAGTTAACCCTTTCACCAGTGATCACTGTATAAGTTTTACTGGTGACACTGGTTAGCCAGTTAGTTATTTAGGTTACCTGTCAGGTTTTTATATAGCGTCAGGTACCAACATATATAACCTAATAAAGGTTTTAACCCCCTGATTGCCCCTAGTTAACCCTTTCACCAGTGATCACCATATAAGTTTTACGGGTGACGCTGGTTGGTTAGTTTGCTTTTTATAGCATCAGGGCACCCGCCGTATATAACCCAATAAAGGTTTAACCCCCTGATCGCCCGGCGGCTGATATCAATTAGGTTTTAGCACCAGAGAGGGTCTGCATTGCCCCAGGCAGCGTTAGGTTAGTGCCAGTAATGCTAACACCCACGCGCAAAGCATACACCTCCCTTAGTGGTATAGTATCTGAACAGATCAATATCTGATCTGATCAGATCTATACTAGGGTCCCCAGCAGTTTAGGGTTCACAAAAATGCAGTGTTAGCGGGATCAGCCCAGATACCTGCTAGCACCTGCGTTTAGCCCCTCCGCCCAGCCCAGCCCACCCAAGTGCAGTATCGATTGATCACTGTCACTTACCAAACACAACACACATAACTGCAGCGTTCGCAGAGACAGTCCTGATCCCTGTGATCGCTAACAGTTTTTTTGGAAGCGTTTGATACATTTGCTGACAGTCAGGTGATTTTTTTACCTGTGAATCTTACTAGTGTACCCCTAAATTTAGAGCCCAAAATGGCAAGACGAAGGTACACTAGTAAAGAGGCCTACGAGATTCTGAGCATGACAGATAGTGAAGAGGAGGTCACGCATCTGTCAGATTCAGGCTCAGAATATCTTCCTGTAGAAGACAGTGAAGTCAGCGGCTCCACGTCAGATAGCTCTGACGACGAAGGTGAGGTCCCTGCTAAGGTCAGGCATACCCGATCCCGATCTTCTGAGGTTGTTGAGGAGCAAGAACCGCAGGTCTCTCGTATCATGGAGCAGAGTAGTACTAGCGCCGCTATTCCTTCTGGTGAATTGGCAAGCACCAGCGGCCTAGTACAGCCTGGGCGTACATCCAGCACTGCAGTATCACGTGGTGACGTGGCGAGTCCCATAAGTGCAGTTCAAGCTGGCGAGGTGGCAAGCACAAGTAGTGTCCCGCTGCCACCAAGAAGACAAAGGCAGGCCCGTCATGCCCAAAGTGCCCTATCCTGATTGGCTCCCCACCACTTCTGCAGAACCCGTACTTCCCCCATTCACTGCCCAACCCGGTATTCAGGTGGAAACAGCTGATTTTATGCCAATTGATTTTTATTCGCTGTTTTTCACGGAAGATCTCTATAGATCTATTGTGGACCAGAGTAATTTATATGCTGGTCAATTCATCGCCGCTAACCCCCAGTTGCCTTCCAATGCCAAAGATTGGAAACCAATTACGGTTTCTGAATTTAAGACCTTTCTGAGCCTTTCCCTCAACATGGGCACACATAAATTCCCGTCATTGCGTGCTTATTGGTCCACGCACCCAATTGACCACATGCCCGTGTTCTCTGCCTCCATGCCCAGGAAACGATACGAGCAGATTTTGCGGTTCATGCACTTCAACGACAATGAACTTTGTCGTCCACGTGGAGACCCTGAATACGACCGGCTATACAAAATTTAGCCCCTCATAAACCATTTCAACAAACGTTTTGCAGCCTTGTTTATTCCCGATCAAGTTGTCTGCGTTGATGAGTCCCTGATTACATTTTCTGGCCGCTTGTCTTTCAAGCAGTACCTTCCCAGCAAGCATGCCAGATACGGGGTCAAGCTCTATAAGTTCTGTGACAGGGCAACAGGCTATGTATGGAGCTTTACGGTTTATGAGGGAAAAGACAGTCAGATTGAGCCGGTCAACTGCCCGGATTACATAGGGAGCGCTGGCAAGATAGTGTGGAACTTGGTGTCACCCTTATTCGGAAAGGGGTACCACTTGTATGTGGACAATTATTACACAAGCGTGCCACTGTTTAGTCACTTGTTTGATAATCAGATTGGAGCATGTGGCACCGTGCGACCTAATCGCCGGGGCTTTCCCCAGCGTCTTGTAGATGCCCGTCTTAGGCTGGGGGAGAGAGCCTGCTTGAAGTGTAATAACTTGCTCGCTATGAAGTGGAGGGACAATAAGAATGTTTTCCTTCTTACCTCCCTTCATGCAGACACGACAGTCCAAATTCGTACGGCGACTGGTGTTGTGGAGAAACCCCTCTGTGTCCACGAATATAACAAAAATATGGGAGGGGTGGACCTCAACGACCAGTTGTTGGCGCCGTATCTAATTGACCGTAAGGCGAGACGTTGGTACAAAAAAGTGTCTCTATCCTTATTCCAATTGGCTTTGCTGAATGCTCATGTGCTATACAGAGCTTCAGGCGGGACTTTATCTCTTCTAAAATTCCAGAATGAGATAGTCACAGACCTCCTGTATCCAGGCGGTTCTGCACCTCACCATCCCCAACCAAATGCAGTAAGCCGGCTGCATGAGAGGCATTATCCGTATGCCCTCCAGAGTACCCCTACCCAACGAACCCCCCAAAAAAGATGTCGTGTCTGTAGCAAGCGCGGATTTAGGCGTGACACCCGTGTTTTTTGTCCACTCTGTCCTGACAAACCTGGTCTTTGCCTTGGTGAATGTTTTGAACGCTACCTCTCAAAAGTTACGTTTTAGTGTAGGGTACAGCATTTCACAGACTATGACACACTTACACAGGGTCTCCCAAGATGCCATCACATTTTGAGAGACCCGAACCATTGCAGTTGTTAAAGTTACAAAAAAAAGTGTAAAAAAGAAAAAAAAAACGTAAAAAACAAAACACAAAAAAATATAAAAAAAAAAAAAAATAGTTGTCGTTTTATTGTTCTCTCTCTATTTTCTCTCTATTGTTCTGCTCTTTTTTACTGTATTCTATTCTGCAATGTTTTATCATGCTTGCTTTTCAGGTATGTAATTTTTTGTTTTCAGGTGCGCCATTCAACTGCAGCGCGGAATTATTTATCTTGACAGCAACAGCGTTTGCTCCCACGATACATGAAGCCGTGACTCCAGTGCTGTAGGAGGTGATTTCACCACCACAGTTAAAAAAAAAAAGAGCATATATGCCGAAGCATGGGGGCAGCAGGGGCGGAGGAGCGATTTTGCTCCTAATGCCGCGTACATACGGTCGAAATTCCGGCGGAGGCTTGCCCGTGGAAAAGTCCGACCGTGTGTACGCGGCATAACTTTTTTGCGGGAGGATGCCCCCATGCTTCGGCATATATATATTTTAGGCACAGGTTGCGTTAAAAAAATGTTTTATTTTTTACTAGGTTTTGTTTTGGTATTTGCTTTGCAGGTATGGTATGGTAAGGTCTTACTGTTGTACTGTAATGTTACTTTGTTTTAATGTTAACCATCATTTGCTTAGCATGTACGCCATTCAGTTGCAGCGCGGATCTATTTATCTTGACAGCAACAGAGTTTGCTCCCACGATACATAAAGCCGTGACTCCAACGCTGTAGGAGGTGATTTCACCACCACAGTTAAAAAAAAGAGCATATATGCCGAAGCATGGGGGCAGAAGGGGCGGAGGAGCGATTTTGCTCCTAATGCCGCGTACATACGGTCGAAATTCCGACGGAGGCTTGCCCGTGGAAAAGTCTGACCGTGTGTATGCAGCATGACCTTTTATGCCGCGTCCATACGGTTGAAATTCTGACGAAGGTTTGCCCGTGGAAAAGTCCAACCGTGTGTACGCGGCATAACTTTTTTGCGGGAGGATGCCCCCATGCTTCGGCATATATATATTTTAGGCACAGGTTGCGTTAAAAAAATGTTTTATTTTATAATAGTTTTTTTTTTTTGGTATTTGCTTTGCAGGTATGGTAGAGTAAGGTCTTACTGTTATACTGTAATGTTACTTTGTTTTAATGTTAACCATCATTTGTTTAGCAGGTACGCCATTCAGTTGCAGCGCGGATTTATTTATCTTGACAGCAACAGCGTTTGCTCCCACGATACATAAAGCCGTGACTCCAACACTGTAGGAGGTGATTTCACCACCACAGTTAAAAAAAAAGAGCATATATGCCGAAGCATGGGGGCAGCAGAGGCGGAGGTGCGATTTTGCTCCTAATGCCGCGTACATACGGTCGAAATTCCAACGGAGGCTTGCCCGTGGAAAAGTCTGACCGTGTGTACGCGGCATAACCTTTTATGCCGTGTACATACGGTCGAAATTCAGATGGAGGCTTGCCCGTGGAAAAGTCCGACCGTGTGTACGCGGCATAACTTTTTTGCGGGAGGATGCCCCCATGCTTCGGCATATATAAATGGTGCATGTATGCCCATCATTAGAAGTGGGTGGATGAAGGGAGGTATTCTAATGGTGGGCATACCCACCGATTAATCTCTTTTTTTCGTTCAGCCAACAGGCTGCATGAAAAAAAAGATTACAATACATGTCCAACAAGGACCAGCAATATACTGGTATGTTGCTGGACTTTGAATGTTTATACCAGAATGATGCCTGCAGGTTTAGGTATCATCTTGGTATCATTATTTTCAGCCAGTGGCCGGCTTTCATGTAAAAGCAATTCTAGCAGATAATTAGCCTCTAGACTGCTTTTACAAGCAGTGGGAGGGAATGTCCCCCCCCCTCGGATATAAACAGCGCCATTGGGAAAGCATTTTATCACACCGATCTTGGTGTGGTCAGATGCTTTGAGGGCAGAGGAAAGATCTAGGGTCTAACCCCCCAATTTTATTCAAAAAAAGAGTACCTGTCACTACCTATTGCTATCATAGGGGATATTTACATTCCCTGAGATAACAATAAAAATGGTAAAAAAAAAAATATGGAAGGAACAGTTTAAAAATAAAATAAAAAAGCAAAATAAATAATAATAATAAAAAAAAAGCACCGCTGTCCCCCCCTGCTCTTGCGCAAAGGCGAACGCAAGCGTCTGTCTAGCGTCATATGTAAACAGCAATTGCATCATGCATGTGAGGTATCACCGCGAAGGTCAGATCGAGGGCAGTAATTTTAGCAGTAGACCTCCTCTGTAAATCTAACGTGGTAACCTGTAAAGGCTTTTAAAAATGAATGTAGTTTGTCGCCACTGCACGTTTGTGCGCAATTTTAAAGCATGTCGTGTTTGTTATCCATGTACTAGGCCTAAGATCATCTTTTTTATTTCATAAAACATTTGGGCAATATAGTGTTTTTTAGTGCATTCAAAATAAAAAAAGTGTGTTTTTTCCCCAAAAAATGCGTTTGAAAAATCGCTGCGCAAATACTGTGTGGAAAAAAAAATGCAACATCCACTATTTTAATCTGTAGGGCCTTTGCTTTAAAAAAATATATAATGTTTGGGGGTTCAACATAATTTTCTTGCAAAAAAAAAAAATTTTCATGTAAACAAAAAGTGTCAGAAAGGGTTTTGTCTTCAAGTGGTTAGAAGAGTGGATGATGTGTGACATAAGCTTCCTAATGTTGTGCATAAAATGCCAGGACAGTTCAAAACCCCCCCAAATGACCCCATTTTGGAAAGCAGACACCTCAAGCTATTTGCTGAAAGGCATGTTGAGCCCATTGAATATTTTTTTTTTGTCCCAAGTGATTGAATAATGACAAAAAGAAAAAAAGAAAAAAGTACAAAAAGTTGTCACTAAATGATATATTGCTCAAACATGCCATGGTTATATGTGGAATTGCACCCCAAAATACATTCTGTTTCTTCTCCTGAGTACGGGGATACCACATGTGTGAGACATTTTGGGAGCCTAGCCGCGTACAGGACCCCGAAAACCAAGCACCGCCTTCAGGATTTCTATGGGTGTAAATTTTTGATTTCACTCCTCACTGCCTATCACAGTTTCGGAGGCCATGGAATGCCCAGATGGCACAAAACCCCCCCAAATGACCCCAATGGAAAGTAGACACCCCAAGCTATTTGCTGAAAGGTATGTTGAGTATTTTGCAGATCTCGCTTTTTGTCACAAAGTTTTGAAAATTGAAAAAAGAAAAAAAAATGTCTTTCTTCATTTTCAAAAACAAATGAGAGCTGTAAAATACTCACCATGCCTCTCAGCAAATAGCTTGGGGTGTCTACTTTCCAAATTGGGGTCATTTGTGGGGGTTTTGTACTATCTTGGCATTTTATGGCCTTCAAAACTATGATAGATAGTGAGGAGTGAAATCAAAAATTTGTGCCCTTAGAAATCATGAAGGCGGTGCTTGGATTTCGGGGTCCCGTACGCGGCTAGGCTCCAAAAAAGTCCCACACATGTGGTATCCCCATACTCAGGAGAAGCAGCAGAATGTATTTTGGGGTGTAATTCCACATATGCCCATGGCATGTGTGAGCAATATATCATTTAGTGACAACTTTGTGCAAAAAAATAAAAGTTTGTCATATTCCCGCAACTTTTTTTGCAAAATATAAAATATTCCATGGACTGAACATGCCTCTCAGTAAATAGCTTGGGGTGTCTACTTTCCAAAATGGGGTCATTTGGGGGGGTTTTGTGCTATTTTGGCATTTTATGGCCTTCGAAACTGTGATAGGTAGTGAGGAGTGAAATCAAAAATTTGCGCCCTTAGAAATCCTGAAGGCGGTGCTTGGTTTCCGGGGTCCTGTACGCGGCTAGGCTCCTAAAAAGTCCCACACATGTGGTATCCCCGTACTCAGGAGACGCAGCATAATGTTATTTTGGGGTGCAATTCCACATATAACCATGGCATGTGTGAGCAATATATCATTTAGTGACAACTTTTTGTAATTTTTTTTTTTTTGTCATTATTCAATCACTTGGGACACCTCAAGAAATGAGATAGGCAGTCATAAATTTAAAGCTGTGTAAATTCCAGAAACTGTAGCCTAGTTTGTAAACGCTATAACTTTTGCGTAAACTAATAAATATACGCTTATTGACATTTTTTTTACTAAAGACATGTGGCTGAATACATTTTGGCCTAAATGTATGACTAAAATTTAGTTTATTCGATTTTTCTTATAACAAAAAGTAGAAAATATAATTTTTTTTCAAAATTTTCGGTCTTTTTCCGTTTATATCGCAAAAAATAAAAATCACAGAGGCAATCAAATACCATTAAAAGAAAGCTCTATTTGTGGGAAGAAAAGGGCGCAAATTTCGTTTGGGTACAACATTGCATGTCCGCACAATTTCTAGTTAAAGCAGCGCAGTGCAAAATTCTGAAAACACCTCTGGTCCTTTAGCTACAAAATGGTCCGGGGCTTAAGTGGTTAAAGGGGCAACAACAGGCTCTATCCAACAGATCCTCCCCCACACTTCCAGGCAACAACAGGCTCCCTCGGACAGAACCTCCCTTGAACCTCCAGGCAACAACAGGGTCTCTCCATGACAGAACCTCCTGTCATGTACAGAATCTGACACCGTCCTTTATTGAACTACCCATCTATGGAGATTGTGATTTTATGAATATATGGATGTCATATGGTCTAGTCACTGAGGATTCCAAATTCTTCATCCCGTTTTTTGTTTGACAACACAAGCTTGTTTGACTCAAGGAACATATGTTCCCTTGAGTTCAAATTCTCAGTTAAGCCTTCATTCTAATCAGTGGTGGTTTATCTCACTTTCCACAGTAGTCTGTGTTCACCGTTTGGATGCCAGCATGATGTTTTGAAGTTTTCCAATGTTTTTCACAGCTTTTTTGTGCAGACACACAGTGGACTCTTAAAGTGGTTGTAAACCCAGTTAGACAATTTGCACCTACAGGTAAGCCTGGATTAAGGCTTACCTGTAGGCGCAAGAAATATTTCCTTAACCACTTCAATACCATGCACTTATACAGCTTCCTGCCCAAGCCAATTTTGAGCTTTCAGCACTGTCGCAATTTGAATGACAATTGCACGGTCATGCTACACTGTACCCAAACAAAATTTTTATCATTTTGTTCCCACGAATAGAGCTTTCTTTCGGTGGTATTTGATCGCCTCTGCGATTTTTATTTTTTGCACAACAAATAAAAAAAGAGCGATTTTTTTTTAAAAAAATAAGTTTTTCTTTGTTTCTGTTAATTTTTTTGTAAACAAGTACCTTTTCTACTTCAATGATGGGCACTGATAAGGTGGCACTGAAGGGCACTGATAAGGCGACACTGATGGGCACCGATGAGGTGGCACCAATGAGGTGGCACTGATGAGGTGGCACTGATGGGCACTGATGATGGGCACTGATAGGCGGCACTGATGGGCACTGATATGTGGCACTGGTATGCGGCACTGATGGGCACTCATAGGTGGCATTGATTGGCACTCATAGGCGGCACTGATGGGCACTCATGGGCGGCACTGATGGGCACTTATGGGTGGCACTGATAGGTGGCATGGACGGGCACTAATAGGTGGGCACAGATTGGCACGGATGGGCATGGATGGGCACTGATAGGTGGCACTGATGGACACTAGTAGGTGGCATTGGTGGCACTGGTGCCCAGCAATGCCAGCCACCACATATTGTGAAAGTGCCAGTCAGTGCCCATTTGTGGGCACTGATTGGCATATTTTTTTTAATGTTTTTATTTTATTTATTTCTTTTTACTACATGTGGATGGCCATGGGGGCCATCCACATGATTGGGGCTTCCCTGGTGGTCCTGGGGGGCTTCCCTGGTGGTCTAGTGTGGGTATCCGAGGGGGGGCTGCACTGATAAACAATCAGCGCGAACCCCCCCTGTCAGGAGAGCCGCCGATCGGCTCTCCTCTACTCGCGTCTGTCAGACGCGAGTGAGGAAGAGCCGATCAACGGCTCTTCCTGTTTACATTGTGATCAGCCGTGATTCGACATGGCTGATCACGTGGTAAAAAGCCTCCGACGGAGGCTTCTTACCGAGATCAGTGTAGCGGTGGGTCAGACTGACCCACCGCTCCACCGATCGCCGCGATGCGCGCCCCCCCGGGCGCGCGGCGGCTGTTATCCCGCAGGACGTCATATGACGTCCAGGGTGGATAACAGAACCACTTCCCGGACGTCAATCTGCTATTGACTGGGCGGGAAGTGGTTAACCTACACGGTTAAGGAGATATTTACTATTAAAAAGTCCGCCGATGACGTCACACACATGCGCAATAGCGCGCATGCGTGTGACGTCATTGCCGCTCCGGCCAATCACAGCGCCGGAGCGGCGATGTATGGACTTCTAAAAACAAACACTTACTGTATTTATTGGCGTATAACACTCACTTTTTTACCCTGAAAATAGAGGGTAAATTGTGCCTGCGTGTTATACGCAGGGGGTGTGGAAAGTTTTTTTCCTGAAACTTCCCTCTTAAAGTTAGGGTGCGTGTTATACACCGATAAATACGATATATATTTTGCTTTTGTTTTGCATTATAATAGGATATTGTTTTCACATTCACATTGAACATCATCACTCAGTGATTTACACCTCACTACTTATTTACACATTTTGGTTGTTATTATTATTTTCAACCTTTAGCGCTACACTATATAAAAAACTTTTTCCTATTGCAAAGTATGTAGAGGTCTGTAATTTTTATCATAGGTACTCTAGGTAATCCAGAAAATCACATTGTATGATTTTGTTAGGAATTACTTTGCATTTTATTGCATGACATAAGTATTTGATACATCAGAAAAACAGAACTTAATATTTGGTACAGAAACCTTTGTTTGCAATTACAGAGATCATATGTTTCCTGTAGTTCTTGGCCAGGTTTGCACACACTGCAGCAGGGATTTTGGCCCACTCCTCCATACAGAGCTTCTCCAGATGCTTCAGGTTTTGAGGCTGCCGCTGGGCAATATGGACTTTCAGCTCCCTCCAAAGATTTTCTGTTGGATTTAGGTCTGGAGACTGGCTAGGCCACTCCAGGACCTTGAGATGCTTCTTACGGAGGCACTCCTTAGTTGCCCTGGCTGTGTGTTTCGGGTCGTTGTCATGCTGGAAGACCCAGCCACGACCCATCTTCAAAGCTCTTACTTAGGGAAGGAGGTTGTTGGCCAGGATCTCACGACACATGGCCCCATCCATCCTCCCCTCAATACGGCGCAGTCGTCCTGTCCCCTTAGCAGAAAAGCAACCCCAAAGAATGATGTTTCCACCTCCATGCTTCACGGTTGGGATGGTGTTCTTGGGGTTGTACTCATCCTTCTTTCTTCAAACATGGCGAGTGGAGTTTAGACCAAAAAGCTCTATTTTTGTCTCATCAGACCACATGACCTTCTCCCATTCTTCCTCTGGATCATCCAGATAGTAATTGGCAAACTTCAGATTGGCCTGGACATGCACTGGCTTGAGCAGGGGGACCTTGCGTGTGCTGCAGGATTTTATTCCATGACGACATCGGAAGAAGACCACCGGAGCTCTGTAATAAATTACTTTAAAAACCTGTGTAGTGTTTTTTTATTGACATTTTTTTCCACCAGGTGAATGGGTAGGGGTATGATGTACCCCATACTCATTCACATAGGCTGGGGGGCCGGGATCTGGGGGCCCCCTTATTAAAGGGGGCTCCCAAATTCCGATAAGCCCCTGCCCGCAGACCCCGACAACCAATGGCCAGGTCGCCCCCCTGCCCCAAAGCACCAAACCCCCCATGTTGAGGGCATGCGGCCTGGTACGGTTCAGGAGGGAGGGGGGGCGCTCTCTCGTCTCCCTCTCTTCTCCTGTGGCCTGCCAGGTTGCGTGCTCGGATAAGGGTCTGGTTTGGATTTTGGGGGGACCCCATGCTGTTTTTTTGGCTTAGAGGGTTCCCCTTAAAATCCATACCAGACCGAAGGGCCTGGTATGCTCCTGGAGGGGGAACCCATGCCGGTTTTTTATTTAAAATTTGCCGTGGAGTTCCCCCTCAAGATTCATACGAAACACAGTGCCTGGTATTGGCGGGGATCCAAGTCTGATCCCCGTTCATTGAAAGTCGGACATATGTCAGCTTCATGTCGCAGGGCAAAGTCGGATCCAAAGTAGGACGGCTGTCGTGTCGCACAAGTGTGAACCCAGCCTTAAAGAAAAAATAACTGGTCTGTGAGAGCCGCAATTCTTACTGGTTGGTAGGTGATCAAATACTTATATCATGCAATAAAATGCAAATTAATTATTTAAAAATCATACATTTTGATTTTCTGGATTTTTGTTTTAGATTCCGTCTCTCACAGTTGAAGAGTACCTAAGATAAAAATTATTAGAAAATCTTTGGAGGGAGCTGAAAGTCCGTATTGCCCAGCGACAGCCCCGAAACTTGAAGGATCTGGAGAAGCTCTGTATGGAGGAGTGGGCCAAAATCCCTGCTGCAGTGTGTGCAAACCTGGTCAAGAACTACAGGAAACGTATGATCTCTGCAATTGCAAACAAAGGTTTCTGTACCGAATATTAAGTTCTGCTTTTCTGATGTATCAAATACTTATGTCATACAATAAAATGCAAATTAATTACTTAAAAATCATACAATGTGATTTTCTGGATTTTTGATCCATCTTTCACAGTTGAAGAGTACCTATGATAAAAATTACAGACCTCTACATGCTTTGTAAGTAGGAAAACCTGCAAAATTGACAGTGTATCAAATACTTGTTCTCCCCACTCAAGATGCCCACATGTGTAACTCTATAGTCACATGGGCTGCACAGATGAAAAAGGAGGAAATGAACAGTGTGAAAGGGAGCTGAAACTGAAGCATGCTCAGTAGACATGGTAATAGCTGGTCTACACAATCTCAGGCTGCTGCGAGTACACAGACTGCAAAGATTATCAGTGCATAACATAAGATGATATTAAATCAAATTAGCAATCATGAAATTTTGAAGTAAATACTATTAGCAAGTATTGTATAGTCCACATAGTCAGCTAGTATGTGCTTTGTATATTTAGAAATTGTAGCAATGACTCTTTTAATCTCTTCCATATGAACATTACTGGGCCCTTACAGAAGGAAGGAGGCCCTTCCACATTCAGCATCCCTGTACACATGGAATTGTATAGATTTATATACATGTGTAGCGGGGCTTTAATAATCTAAGGGAATGTTTGAGTGGTAGTTGTACTCAAACACACTATTTGATAGGGTTCTGTAAAACCCATTTTGTACTACAGGTGGGATGCTGGTGTATAGTTCCCTGTGGCCTGTTGGTGGCGTTGCCATTGGAGGCCAGGGTTGAACTGCTGGTACAGTGCTGTGCCTTGGATGTCCCCTTTCGGCGGTGGTATGGTGGGCGTGTCGGCCTGCTGTGCATCACGGGAGGGGATATAAAAGGGGCAGACCCTGTCTGTCAGGGGTGAGATCCCGGGGGTCCGACCCCGGGAGCGTGTGATTTTGTTTGTGGCCACCCCAGGCACCTTTAGCCCTGGGGTGGAGTTCCTGGCCCGGTACACTGGCGGATCAGTCCCAGGCACCTTTAGCCCTGGGGCTGCAACGGAAGGCCTTGGGTCCAGCACCTTCGGCTGGAACCCATGGAGGGAGGAGTAATCCCAGGGTGCTGCCTTGCGAGGAGACCCGTATCTAGATGAAGAGGCCGGGGGAGGACC
This sequence comes from Rana muscosa, assembly GCA_029206835.1. Classification (NCBI taxonomy): domain Eukaryota; kingdom Metazoa; phylum Chordata; class Amphibia; order Anura; family Ranidae; genus Rana; species Rana muscosa. The sequence goes on from CM055122.1 coordinate 481,245,317, forward strand.
GTTCCGAGATCACAGTGAAGGAAGGGGCCCGGTAAATCTCTGGAGGGATGTCATCGTCCCGTTAGAGGCCTAAAACCAGAACCAACGTTCACCAGGTCTGTGGCAGAGACTGTGTGTAATCTGATTCGAGCATCATTCCGGTTGCTAGGATCCACTCTAATGGGAGACTAGCCAGATGAGCTGAGACTACCTGAAGATATGGGTAGTGAATTAGTATTCTGTCATGTATCGGGTGTGACCAAAACTGTGTGGCTAGCAACAGAGGAACACCAAACACAAATAAGTGAAAATATAAAGATTTATTTAGGTGAGTGAATAATATAAGTATAACCACCTCCAATATGATACAGTGCAGCAAACCAACCAACAGACAGAGACTCACAAATAACAACAGATATGTGCAATAAATGGGAAATGCCAGAATCATATACAATAGCCAGGCCAGGGTCATACACAGCAGGTAGGCAGATGGACAAAGGGATATTCCATAAACATAAACATTAGCCAGACCAAGGTCATACACAGGGAGATCAGCAGATGGGGTAAGAAACACAGGACAGGGAGAGGATGGATGGATGGGTCAGGACAGGGAGACAGGATCAGGAACTCAGGTAGCAGATACAGAAACAGGTTCAGGTAAACAGGCAGCAGGTACAGATCAGGGCACGAGGACGATACCAGGGCAGTGTGTGTGTGCACTTGCCGAGTATTTATATTATACCTGCTAATAGGCTCAGGTGACCCCTGATTGCAGGAAGTAACATCTGCACCACACTGCCAGGATCCATCCACTGGTGGACGCCAGTACTGCAGCCCAAGAATGACATAACACCAGCAGAGAGAAGTTCCCCTGACAGTTCAAAACTGCCAGGAGACACCTGCTGGTGGACCTCAGTACTGCACGCCATATGATAAATATTATCAGCGGATGGAACCTTTCCTTACGTATTCGTTTGTGCCTGGACCTACTCCAACACCTCTTGCTGTCCTGATCTTCCTCCAACCTATCCTGTTCAATGACTATGCATAAGAGAGAAATAAACTCTACGTTGGAGTTGCAATCGGTGTGGACCTTGGAGTAATTGGGGAATAGAGACTTGTCTTTATTGCAGTGAAGACAGGAGCCATTCTCTGGGTAACCTGACCATAGAGACCCAGGTACATTACACCGCTCAACCTCTTCACACAGGAGGGTAAGGGCATGTAGCATTGGTGTGCCCCTTTTCCCAAAAGTGAGCCATAGGGAAGGAAAAGGGGTGGTGTGTGCTACACATATATAAAACAAATCATATTTGCAGCATTTTCATTTAAAAATCCATGTAATGTTTTGGGGCACAGCCCTCTAGTCTGCAGAAGCTCTTTTAGAGCTTCTGCAAATCATTCCTACTTCAGGGACAAATTTCCAATGACCCCAAGCATGTCAATGGTGTTCAGCGACAGTACATAATATCCACTTGTCATTGAAAGGCAACTGTAAAGACTGATATAGCTGACGTCCTTATGACTTCTGCCTGTACTGAACATTATATTCTATAGAAAAGTGTTTCTGTTCAGAGCAGAAATAGCAATGAGCTCAACATGTTAAACATCCATTATTATACTAAGAGTGTTATAAAGGATTGTTAAAGTGGTTGTAAAGGCTAAAGGTTTTATACATTCATGCATTCTATACATGAAGGTAAAATATCCTCTTTGTGCACCAGCAGCCCCCCCCCCCAATACCTACCTGAGCCTCCCATTACTGTCAATCTCTTTTATTTATTAATCGCAGACAGTGAGCCAATGAGGAGAGAGCAGGTGGTGGGGCTGAGCCGCGGCTGTGTGTGAATGGATACAAAGAGCAGCAGCTCAGGAGCAAGCCTTCTCCAGTGCCCCCATAGCAAGCTGTTTGCTGTGGGGGCACTTAGCCGAAGGGAGGGGCCAGGAGCTCCAGCGTGTGACCCGAGAAGAGGAGGATTGGGGCTACTTTGTGCAAAATCACTGCATAGAGCAGGTAAGTATAACATGTTATTTCTTTTAAATTGAAAAAAATTCTGCCTTTAACCGCTTGCCGACTGCCTACCGACGATATACGTCGGCAGAATGGCACGGCTGCACAAAGCAACGTACCTGTACATTGCTTTGAAATTGTCGCCATGCACGCGTGCTCCGTGACCGTGCCCGCAGGACTTGATGTCCGCCGATGTCGCGCGATCGTGTCATGGAGCTGCAGAACAGGGAGATGCCTATGTAAACAAGGCATATCCCTGTTCTACCTAGTGACAGGACAGTGATCTACTGCTCCCTGTCATCGGGAGCAGTGATCACTGTCGTGTCACTTGTAGCCCAGCCCCCCACAGTTAGAATCACTCCCTAGGACACACTTAACCCCTTCCTCGCCCCCTAGTGTTTAACCCCTTCCCTGCCAGTGTAATTTACACAGTAATCAGTGCATTTTTATAGCACTGATCGCTGTATAAATGACAATGGTCCCAAAATAGTGTCAAAAGTTTCCAATGTGTCTGCCATAATGTCGCAGTCACGATAAAAATCGCTGATTGCCGCCATTACTAATAAAAAATAATAATAATAAAAATGCCATAAAACTATCCCCTATTTTGTAGAAGCTATAACTTTTGCGCAAACCAATCAATATACGCTTATTGCGATTTTTTTTTTACCAAAAATATGTAGAAGAATACATATCGGCCTAAACTGTAAAAAAAAAAAAGTTTTTTTATATATTTTTTGGGGATATTTATTATAGCAAAAAATATTGCCTTTTTTTTCAAAATTGTCGCTCTTTTTTTGTTTATAGTGCAAAAAATTTCAACCACAGAGAAAGCTCTATTTGTGGGGAAAAAAGCATGTAAATTTTGTTTGGGTGCAACGTCGCACGACCGCGCAATTGTTAGTTAAAGCGAAGCAGTGCCGAATCGCAAAAAGTAGGATTTTTAAAACAGCTTACCTGTAAAATCCTTTTCTTGGAGTACATCACGGGACACAGAGCAGCATAGTCATTACTATGTGGGTTATATAGAATTACCTTCAGGTGCTGGCACTGGCAACTTCCAAAACAGGAAGTACCCTCCCCTATATAAGCCCCTCCCATCCGGGAGTACCTCAGTTTTGTAGCAAAGCAATACGTGTCCCCAAAAGAGGGGTGGGAGCTCTGTGTCCCGTGATGTACTCCAAGAAAAGGATTTTACAGGTAAGCTGTTTTAAAAATCCTACTTTCTTGTTCATACATCACGGGACACAGAGCAGCATAGTCATTACTATGTGGGACGTCCCAAAGCAATGCCACATGAGGGGGGGATACACCATACATAAGCTGGGCGCCATCAGGCATGAGGATCTTTTGCGGCCTGCAACACACTGCGCCCAAAGGCGACATCCTCCTGACTTCTAACGTCCACCTGGTAGAACCTAGTAAACGTGTGTACTGAAGACCATGTTGCGGCCTTACAAATTTGCGCCAGGGAGGCCTGGTGATGCACTGCCCATGAAGTTCCAACTGCTCTCGTGGAGTGCGCCCTAACTTTGAACGGAGGCGGTCTACTTCTCAAGCCATAGGCTTGTATTATGACCTGTCGAATCCACTTGGCTAAAGTAGATTTTGATGCTGCCTGACCCTTTCTGGGGCCTTCCGGCAGAACAAACAAAGAATCCGTTCTACGAATCTGAGCAGTGGCTTTTAGATAAGCTTTAACTGCTCTTACTACATCCAAAGAATGCAATAACTTTTCCTCTACCGAGCTTGGTTTGGGGAAAAAAGAAGGAAGAACCACATCCTGGTTCAAGTGAAACCTCGATACCACCTTAGGAAGAAAGGCTGGGTGAGGACGTAATACTACTCTGTCCTTATGGATAACCAGATATGGCTCTTTACAGGACATGGCGGCTAATTCCGACACTCTTCTAGCCGAGCATATGGCTACTAAAAATATCAATTTCCTGGTGAGTAGAACCAAGGAAATGTGCCGCAAAGGTTCAAATGGCTGCTTCTGCAGAACCGACAGAACCAAATTTAGATCCCATGGGCATATGGGAGCCTTAATCGGTGGAATAATACGAGTCACACCTTGCATAAAGGATTTGACAAGTGAATGCATAGCCAGGGGCCTTTGAAATAGTATTGACAAGGCCGAAACCTGGCCCTTGATAGTACTTAAGGCAAACTTCCTGTCTACAGCCCACTGCAGGAAGTCCAGAATTCTGCCTATAACGTACTTACGTGGATGCCATTTTCTGGCCTCGCACCAAGTGATGTACGCCTTCCAAACTCTATAGTAGATCTGCCTGGATACAGGCTTCCTGGCATTGATTATAGTTGATACCACAGAGTTAGAGAGACCTCTCTTCTTTAGGATGTGGGATTCAATAGCCAGGCCGTTAAACTTAGAGTTAGTAAGGAAGGGTGGTATATCGGTCCTTGCGAAAGCAGGTCCGGACGACGTGGAAGGGTCCAAGGACTCCCCACAGACATTTTGATGATCTCCGCGTACCAGGCCCTTCGGGGCCACGCTGGAGCCACCAGGATTACCGGCTTCTTCTCCAACCTGACTCTGCGAAGGAGTCGAGGCAACAATTGTAGCGGAGGGAATGCATATATCAGTCTGAACTGATCCCAAGGGAACACCAGAGCATCCGAGCCGCAAGCGAGGGGATCCCTTGTCCGGGAGACAAATCTGTCCACCTTTGCGTTGAATCTGGATGCTAGCAGATCTACATCCGGTGTTCCCCACCGCTGACATATTGCTCGGAAGACCTCGGGATGAAGGGACCATTCCCCTGGGCATAACTGTTGGCGACTCAGAAAGTCCGCCTTCCAATTCTCCACCCCTGGAATGAAGACAGCTGATATACATGGGACATGCTTTTCTGCCCATTCCAGGATGTGACTTACTTCCCTCTGGGCTGCACGACTCCTGGTGCCTCCCTGATGATTGATATATGCCACTGCTGTGGCATTGTCTGATTGAATTCTGACAGGGGACCCTTGGAGTCTGGATGTCCAGGCTACTAGGGCGTACCGGGCTGCTCGTATCTCTAAGAGATTGATGGGCAGGGTTTTTACTACATTTGACCATCTGCCCTGGAGAGACCATTGCTCCAGTACTGCCCCCCAGCCTATAAGGCTGGCATCTGTAGTGACCACCTTCCAAGATATCGGGCTGAAGGGTTTTCCCTTCTGGAGATTCTGGGGGATCAACCACCAGCAGAGACTCTTCCGAACGGAAGGGGACAAAGCCATCGGGAAGTCTAGAGCCTGAACTTTTCCGTTCCAGGCTGACAATATGGCCCTTTGTAAATTCCTTGAGTGGAATTGGGCGTATGGCACAGCTTTGAATGATGCTACCATCTTTCCTAGCAGCCTCATGCACAGGCGTATGGACGGCTGTCTTTTTGCACAAAGCAGACGGACCAAGGCCCTCAAAGAGGATACCTTGTCTAGAGGTAAGAAAATCTTCCTCTGGTCTGAATCCAGCCGTAGCCCTAGATATACCAGGTTTTTCACTGGCTGTAGGGCTGACTTGTCCAGGTTGATGACCCAACCGTGAGACTCTAGATACTTGATTGTATCGACAATTACCACTTCTAGCTTGGCAACTGAGTGGTCCATCAACAACAGGTCGTCTAGGTATGCCATTATCGTTACACCCCGTGTTCTTAGATCGGCCAACAGTGGGGCCAGAATTTTTGTGAACACTCGTGGTGCTGTGGCCAGACCGAATGGTAAGGCTCTGAACTGAAAATGGCGCCCTTCTACTGCAAAGCGTAGGAATTTTTGATGACCTGGAAAGATGGGAACATGCAAGTAAGCATCTTTGATGTCGATCGAGGCTAACCATTCCTCCCCTTGTAGGGCAGCGGTGACCGATCGGATCGACTCCATCCGGAAAGACCGGACGTTTAGAAATTTGTTTAGACTCTTTAGGTCCAATATGGGTCTTATGTCCCCGTTTGGCTTCGGGACTGTGAAAAGGTTTGAGTAGAAACCCAACCCCCACTCTTCCATAGGAACCTCCATAATTACTCCTTGGAGCAATAGTTGTTCTAACGCCAATAGGAGAGACCCTCTTTTCAGAGGGTCTCTTGGCATGCCTGACCACATAAAATGGGACGGAGGAGACTCTTTTAACTCCAACTTGTATCCCAGAGTTACTGCGGACAGCACCCATCTGTCTTTGATCGTCTCCCGCCAGGTCTCTGCGAACAACTGAAGTCTTCCCCCCACCCGTTTGAGTGGGGGCAGCCCTTCATAGGCTTGACTTGGAGGCTGGTTTAGTACCTCTTCGGATCCAGGGCTTTTTATTACCCTGTGGCTGTCCCTGATTTTTACCTCCTGAGTTTGACCGAGGAGGCCGTCGGAACTGCTTAGTAGCAGACGTCGCAGGGATAGGAGAGGTAGTCCTCTTAAAAGATGGACCCCTAGACCTCTTTTTACTCGGTAAGAGAGTACTTTTACCACTGGAAATCTTCTGGATATACTTATCCAGGTCTTCGCCAAAAAGGCGTTCCCCATGAAATGGGAAGCTAACTAAGAGCTTCTTACAGGGAGCTTCAGCAGACCAGTTTTTGAGCCACAGAAGCCTACGCATATGTACCAAAGACAGCGTGAGGCGGGAGGCCTGATGGATAGAATCCTTGATGGCGTCAACCGCAAAGCATAATGCTCTAGGCAGATCAGCCAGAGCCTGGGCCTGCTGGTCTGGCAAATCCCTCAGGACCATTTTCATTTGATCCTTTAAAGCTTGGCAGATCCCAATAGCTGCCACTGCTGGCTGTGTAACAGCCCCTGCTGTGGAAAAAGCAGATTTTAATAAAGATTCCAATTTTTTATCCACTGGATCTTTGAACATTTGAACATTATCTACTGGACATGTCAGTGATTTGTTCACAGAAGAGATGGCTGCATCCACCGTAGGAACATTCCATCTCTGGGTGAACTTTTCCTCCATGGGATAGATCACCGGAAACCTTTTAGGCGGAACAAATAGTTTATCAGGATGTTCCCAGTCCTGGTATATAAGTCCTTCCAATAATGGATGTATTGGAAAGGAGCAATTAACCTGGGGAGCTTTTAGCGACCCCAATGAGGAGACAGCAGTAGTTGATGGTTCAACAAGAGGCATTTTAAATGCAGATCGAACCATGTCAGTTAGGGTCTGGACCCACAATCTTTCAGTCTGTGATGCTGAAAATGGTTCATCTACTGTCGATTCCTCAAAAACAGAGCTAACCTCCTCCTGATCCCCTTCAGGTAGGTCGGTCCCTTCCTGGGACTGTTGCTCTGCCAACAGGCACTCTAATGGAGGTGATGGAGATCTGGCACGCTTTCTTTCCTGTAGAGAAGAAGCGATCAATGCAGCCAATCTCTGCTCCAATCCCTCCAGAGTTGAGGAAAAAACCTCCTCTGTTATATATGCAGGAGCAGGTGGACTGAGGACAGCCGCAGTACCTGGCACTCCCGGGGGTTCCTTATGGGTATTAACCTCTGATTTCTCAGGGGAGGAGGGTGCAGATGACTGCTCCAGATCCTCAGAGCCCGATGGAGACCCCCTACACTTCCTGAGAGGTATATCTCGGAGTTTTTTAGGCGGCATATTCCTTAGTTCAAAGCTGAGGTATTCCAGCCGCAATACACCCCTTACTGAAATAGTCTAATGCAATTTGCTGCTATGTACATCAGTGGGTGTCTACTAATGCGTCTTTCTGGGGATGCCTGTATCAACCGCCCGCTGTAAGCCCCTATACCATGCTACCAGCTCCTTTTCATGCTCTGTGTCCATAGCAAGCAGCGTGGACTGAGTCCTTTTATCTTGCTGGGACGCCCGCACATGCGCAGAAGCGCTGGGCGCACAGAGCGCGTCATCCGCCAGGCTCCGCCCCCTTTTTTGAAGCTAAACCTTATAAAAGGAAAGCATGTGTGCGCGCGCGCGTGCGTGCACGTGTGCGCTCTTGGCGCCATGTAGGGAGAGGAGCCAGGGTCCCTGTTTCACCAGGACTCGGGGATGGAAGGAAACTACTTGGCAGCATGACAGAGGAATGCAGCTTCCCTGATAGAGAGCTCACTCATCTGCCTGGACTTTCACCATGGAAGGAATAGTCCCAAGAAAAAAGACGTTCCACAGCGGCCTCTAGTGGACAAACACAGGTACCGCACCTTTGTCTTTTTTTTTTTTTTTTAAAAACCTCCTTTATGAAAAAACATTTCCAGGTTTACAGTTTTTTTAAAACTTCCCTTATGAAAAAACATTTCTAGGATTACTTAGGCATATACAGCTATTAGCGGGAATACCCTTTAGGTAACAGGCAGAAAGACATATTAGGCTTGGGGGTCCCCTCAATAGAACCAAGTTCCTGAGGGGCCCCCACTTACCTTTTCCCCGCCGCAGGACTTTGTTTGGTCCACAGAAGCCCAAACTTCACCTCTCACGGCAGGCATTGTACTAGACCTTCAGGGACCGGGTTCCCAAGGATTCCACTCCCCTGGACCTGTATAGCACCCTGCACAGATAGCCTCTTGGTTTTGGGTATGACCAGAGCTCTGGATCCCAGGGTCCAGCCCTCCTAAGAGAGGCATTACAGGCAAAACCCTGCTCTTCTCTGCAAGGCCCGGGTACCGACCGTTTAGCTATGAAGCTTTTTTGGTCGGATCCGGAATAGCTTGCTAAGGCCCAGAGAACCTGTACACAAGCCCAGATGAATACATGTTAACCTTGGCCAACACCTTAGACACTGGCAAAAAACTGAGGTACTCCCGGATGGGAGGGGCTTATATAGGGGAGGGTACTTCCTGTTTTGGAAGTTGCCAGTGCCAGCACCTGAAGGTAATTCTATATAACCCACATAGTAATGACTATGCTGCTCTGTGTCCCGTGATGTATGAACAAGAAAGTGCTCTGGTCAGGAAGGGGTAAATTCTTCTGGGGCTGAAGTGGTTAATAAGACTTTAACCACTTCAGCCCCGGACCATTTTGCTTTCTCAAAGACCAGAGCACTTTTTGCGATTCGGCCCTGCCTCGCTTTAACTGACAATTACGCAGTCGTGCAACGTGGCTCCCAAACAAAATTGAGGTTCTTTTTTTCCCACAAATAGAGCTTTCTTTTGGTGGTATTTGATCACCTCTGCGTTTTTTTTTTTTTTGCGCTATAAACAAAAAAAGAGCGTCAATTTTGAAAAAAAAGCTATATTTTTTACTTTTTGCTATAATAAATATCCCCAAAAAATATATAGAAAAACTTTTTTTTTTTTTTCACAGTTTAGGCCGATATGTATTCTTCTACATATTTTTGGCAAAAAAAATTGCAATAAGTGTTTCTTGATTGGTTTGCGCAAAAGTTATAGCGTCTACAAAATAGGGGATAGTTTTATAACATTTTTATTGATATTTTTTTTTACTAGTAATGACGGCGATCAGCGATTTTAATCGTGACTGGCAGAACGGGGAAATGCTGATGCGGTCACACTCACGGAGCCCGCGGCGGGCGCGCGCCCACAATGCCGCGTCTTAAAGGAGACCTACCTGTATGCCCATATGCCCAGCCGAGCCATTGTGCCGACATATATCGTCGTGCGCTGGTCGGCAAGTGGTTAACATACATGGTAGGCATAATCTGCCCAGGTTTGATTCACCAAAAATTTGGTGAATCCTATTCAAAATTCTGCAAACACGAATTTAGATGCAAATCCCGCTTAAGTTTGTGATTGAAAGTTTGCCAATTTTAGGGCTAATAGACAAACTATTGATAAAAAAGGCATAGGAAGCTGGGCTCCACCTTGGGGACATGTCAATGGAAATAAATTATTTTTTAAACACCGTACAATGGAGAGAAGGTCTTTTCTTGCATCTTTGCGGGCAATATTGAAAATGCACAAATCCTTCAAATACTTGGGGGCTGCCTTAGGCCCGGTTCTCACAGGGGCGGCACGACTTCGGGGGCGACTCGGCGGCGTGATCTCAAGACGACTTGAGACGCCCGCCTGAGGCGATTTGCATAATGACTTCTGTATAGAAGTCAATGCAAGTCGCCCCCAAAAGTAGTACAGGAACCTTTTTCTAAGTCAGAGCGACTCAGGTCGCTCCTATTAGAACGGTTCCATAGTACAGAGCGGGACGCGACTCCTCAGGCGACCGAGTCACCTGAGGAGTCGCCCCTATGTGAACTGCGCCTTAATGTATACACACACTTGTAACAGGGCTAATGTTAATAAACGTAGGTAATATCAATGGACCAGACTCCTGATCTCAATATCATAAACCATACATAACAAAACAAAAGTCCATCCTATCAGAATAGGTTTGATTGGAAACCTCCTTTGGCCTCCAAAGGAAAACCCCTTTTAGAGGTGATTAATTAAGTCAGGTAGCTAGTCCCAAAGCTACAGCTGCAGTTGATTTTGTAGCAGGACAAAGCTGTCAGTGTGTAAAGGTGATTAGAGTCCACAGTTAGGCCTCATGCCCACGGGCGTTTTTTCAGCCACGTTTGTGAGCGTTTTTTACAGCTTAAAAACGCCTGTCCATGTTAGTCTATAGCTTCATGCCCACCTAGGCGTTTTTGAGCTGTAAAGAGCATAGGCGTTTGTAAGCTGTAAAAAAAAAAACAGGACCAGTGCGTTCCGCGGCGCCGACGTTAGGCAGGAAAAAACGCGAAGCGTCAAAAAACGCGCATAAACGCGCACAAACGCGTACAAACGCGCACTAACGCCGAAGATCGCGTTTTTTAGCTCCGGTGTTTTTCTACGTAAAAATATGTAAAAAGATGATTGGACAATGTAAAGACAGGAACTTCCTGTCTGGATAATATTATTTCCCAGGAGTCCTTTGCACAGCCGTGTGCTAAGAAGAGAAGAGAACATTAGTATTCAATCCAAAAGGCATAGATCAGGGGTCTCAAACTGGCGGCCCTCCAGCTGTTGTGAAACTACAAGTCCCATCATGCCTCTGCCTGTGGGAGTCATGCTTGTTGTAACTGTTAGCCTTGCAATGCCTCATGGGACTTGTAGTTTTGCAACAGCTGGAGGGCCACGAGTTTGAGACCGCTGGCATAGATATTGAGTTTTCACAATATGGAATTACATATATTGCTGTTATCTAACTGTTGAATCACCAATAGCTCATTGACACTGTTTGTAAAACTGGTATATAGGGATGAGCCAAACACCCCCCGGTTCGGTTCGCACCAAAACCTGCGAACGGACCGAAAGTTTGCGCAAAATTTAGAACCCTATTAAATACAATGGACGCGAACGTTCGAAATCAAAAGTGCTAATTATAATGGCTAATATGCTAGTTATTGTCCTAAAAAGTGAAATATTCCTTTAAATATCGTACCTGGGGGGGTGTCTAAAGTATGCCTGTGAAGTGGCATGTGTTTCCCGTGTTTAGAACTGTCCCTGCACAAAATTAAATTTCTAAAGGAAAAAAAGTAATTTAAAACTGCTTGCGGCTTTAATGTAATGCCTGGTCCCGGCAATATGGATGAAAATCATTGAGAAAAATGGCATGGGTACCCCTCCCCCCCCCCAGCCCACTACCAGCCCCTTTGGATTTTGTATGGATATTAAAGGGAACCCCACACCCAAATAAAAAAAAAGGCCCTGTATACTCTGAACAGCAGTATACAGGCAGTGCAAACAAGACAGGGACTGTAGGTTTGTTCTTAAGTAGAATCTGTTTGTAATTTGGAACAGGTACATTGTTTAAGTGTAGCTCCAGCCAAAAAATATATTTTTAAGCTTTTTGGAAAACATAGGAAAGGATTATCACCTCTGTAACATTTGTTTTGCTGTCTGTGCACCTGTTCAGAAGATTTCACCTCACTTTCCGTCCCAATGACAAATGTTTTTTGAAAATGTGGGTTTTTTATTGAAACAAGGATTGGCGATAAAGCATCAGTGGAGAGGAGGCACCTTTTCCCCAGATTAACTCTTACAGGAGAGAATTTCCCTTCCTAGGGGTAGATTTCCTCTCACTTCCTGTTGTCTCCTTCTGTTTGCAAGTAGGAGTCGTTTGTAAGTTGGATGTTTGAAAGTAGGGGCCTGCCGTATATACTCTGCAGAAATTTGGCCCTTAGGTGTTGGTGTTGCCACAACACTGTAAGCCCTCATAGTTACTCTTGGTGGGTGCTGGAACACCCTGCTGTGAACTATTATATCAAGAATTGTAATTACATGCCATTGTTGAACAGTGGTAGGAAAAATTGGGCCTTTGGTAGTGGTGCTAGTGCCACAGTTACTCTTGGTGGGTGCAGGAATGGGTCCAGCTGTGAAATATTAGATCAAGAATTGTAATTACATGCCCCTGTTAAACAGGGGCAGAAAAATTGGGCCTTTGGTGGTGGTGGTGGTGGTGCTGGTACCACAACACTGTAAGTCCTCACAGTTACTCTTTTTTTTTAATACAAACGATTTTTATTAAGAATAGTCAGAAGAAAAAGCACAAATCTTATCGGGATGCAACCCACATATATAAAGAGAAAATACGCCTTATACAATATATAGACAAAAAAGGGGAAAAGACAAAGGGGTAGAGTCTCTATGCGGTGCTCAAGATCAGACATAGTGCTGGTTATGCCGTATGCATCCCAAGATCAAATAATACAAAAAGTTTATCCATAAGAGGTATAAAGAAAAAGCCAAGGATAAGAAAAAAGAGAATAGGGTTTTAATAGATGAATAAGAGATAAGAAAAATTAGAGAATAAAGATGAGAGAAAGAAGAGAGGGGAAAAAAGGAAAACAGTACAGTGGAGAACAAACATTCAATCTGCTGCTTCCTGTTCGAACAATTCAACTAACCCAGTATAAAATGTTATACTCAATGCCAAGCAGTCATCAGTCGCCGACGACCCCTCCTCGTCGCCCATGGCCAGCAGGGGACGGGAGAACAACGGGTCCCCAGCAGACAGGATAGTACTGGTGTCCTAAAAAATATAGTGTTGGCTATAGTATAGCCCCATATGTAGACCATGAAGCCCATTTATTATGGAAAATCTGCATGGTGTCCATGATGGTATGATGGATCCTCTCCATAAGATGGATAGACTCCATTCGGTGAAGTACCTGTGTCCATGGAACCGTCTGGGATCGCCAATTCATGGCTCTGGCCCAATGGGCTGCGCAGAACAGGGTATTAACCAATTTCTGGGTGGGTGGGGGTAGATCAGGTATAGGGGTATAGAGCAAACACATTGGGGCTGTCGGATCCAAGATGGTGCCCGAGATCAGTGCCACCCTGGAAGCCACCTGGCTCCATAGGTGTTGCAGATGAGGGCAGCTCCAAAAGGTGTGGAGCAAGGTCCCCGGGGTCTGGCATCCCCTAAAGCATGTCTCCTGAACTAAGGGATACAATTTATGTACCCTGTCTGGAGTGAGGTACCATCTCGTATGTAGTTTCATAATAGTCTCCTTAGTGGCTATGGAACGGGTACATTTGTGCATATTCTGAAGCATGTCACTCCAATCATCAGGGGAAAATGTCACCCCTAGATCAGACTCCCAACGCAACATAGCAGAGGACTTCACGGGAAGCTGAGAGTCATTTAGGGACCTATAAATGGTAGAAATCGTACCCTTGTCTCTAGAAAGGTTCTGGCAGATTGCTTCAAACGAGGAAAGGGAGATCCTGGCGTTAATTGTAAACAGGGATTCAAAAAAGTGCCTGATTTGCAAAAATCTACAGAATTCAATCCTCGGGGCATCAAACTGCTCTTAAGCCCCGTACACACGATCGGTTTGACTGATGAAAACCGTCCGATGGATGGTTTTCATCAGACCAACCGATCGTGTATGGTACCCATCGGTCTTTTTTCCATCGGTTGTAAAAAATAGAACTTGTTTTAAAATTTTCCGATGGATAAAAAACCGACGGGAATTTCCGATCGTCTATGGGCAAGTCCATCGGTTAAAAAACCCACGCATGCTCACAATCAAGTCGACGCATGCTCAGAAGCATTAAACTTAATTTTTCTCGGCTCATCTGAGTGGTTTACGTCACCGCGTTTGGAACGGTCGGTTTTTTGACTGATGGTGTGTGGCCAAGACTGATGAAAAACAGTTTCATCGGATTTCCGATGGACAAATCCATCGGACGAAAATCCATAGGTTATCCGATCGTGTGTACAGGGCTTAAGAGTTGCTCAAATGAACAGAAATGTGAGTCGTGTGTCAATGTAGTCAGCGTCAAGAGGGAATTCTGTTCCCACCAGCGAAAATCCTCCGGGGTTCGGAAAGCAGGGGGGAAACCCGGTGAGCCCATAAAGGAGGTCAGGGGAGGTCTGCATGACCTAAGTTTAAATTTGTGATGATAAAGGGACCATAGGTGAATAGTCTGACATACAATATTATTTAGTGTGCCAATCTCCCTGGGTTTCAAGCCGTTCTGCCAAAGGAGACCTAGGATATAGTATGGGCTGACAGAGGACATTTCAAAACGAAGCCAGGGGATACTATCAGGTGAGGCATGCCACTGTGCCGTCTGGGCCAACCTGGCCACCAAGTAATATAGCCAGATGTGGGGAAGTCCCAAACCCCCCTGTGACATAGGTCTATGTGTGATGAGTCTACCATACCTGGAGCGCTTATTGTTCCATATAAACCCATTAATCTCCCGCTGAACCTGTACCAGCGTCTGACGCGACACATATAGATGGAGGGCCCTAAAAAAGTATAGCAATTTCGGGAGAATGGACATTTTGACGGCCGTGACTCTACCCAAGAGGGTGATGTGGATTGACGACCATAGGCACAACCATTGTCTAAATTTAGCAAAGGCTTGCGGGTAGTTAGCGTTATACAGTGCTCTGAGGGTTGGGGCCAAACGTATACCAAGGTACTGGAGGGTGGCATTGGACATGGAAAAGCCAAATAAGGTTTTAAGGTTCGAGGCGACACGGGGAGGGATGTTAATAGGGAGAGCCGAACATTTTGAGAGATTAACGCCAAGACCAGAAAATGCATGGAAGGATTGTAGAGTAGAAATTAAATTGGGGAGGGAAACCACAGGGTCCTGGAGGAACATAAGGATGTCATCTGCATATAGGCTTATCTTATATTCCCCGTCCCCCTTCTGATAACCCCTAATGTTAGGGTCAGAGATGATCGCCCTTGCCAATGGTTCTATGGCAAGTGCGAACATCAGAGGGGACAGAGGGCAACCCTGATGGGTTCCCCTACCCAGGGGGAAATAATCTGAGGAGCAGCCTGGAAGCTTGATGAGAGTGTGAGGATTGTGATACAATGCTTTAAATTTGTTGACAAACTCCCCTGAAAAGCCAAACCTAGCCAAGACAGTGTCAATATAAGGCCACAGGACACTATCAAAGGCCTTATGGATATCCAGGCCTAACACAAGGACCCTGCGGGAGAAAAGGTCAGCATCCTGGATAATATCAGTCGCCAAGCGTATGTTGTCAGTGATTTGCCTAGAAGGGATGAACCTGGTCTGCTCAGGGCCTATCAGGGTGGAAATAATGGGGGCTAGTCTATCTGCCAGGACACGGCCTAGAATTTTTATATCATTATTCAAAACCAAAATTGGTCTGTAGTTTTGAGGGAGAGAGTGATCCTTATTGGCATTAGGGATTAGCGTCATGTTGGCTGCAAGCATGTCCTCTGGGAGTGTATGGCCCTGGAGGACATAGTTGATCAATTTAGTCAATTTAGGGGCCAATGTACCTGCAAATTTTTTATAGTATGCGGCTGTATATCTGTCTGGGCCAGGAGCCATAGAGGATTTAAGCGACTTAATAACCGCTATGACTTCCTGTTCCGTGCATGGGGTATTCAAAGTGGACAGTTGCTCCTGCGACAAAGTCGGAAGGTGAAGGGAGTCTAACCAGGCCTCAACACCGTCTGGAGGGGGAGAGTCCGGGGCAGATAATAGGGAGCTATAAAATTAGGTGAAAGTGTCGAGGACCTCCTTGGGGTGGGAGACCAGCTGGCCAGTGGCGTTCCGCAACTTGTAAACATGCGAGGGCTGAATGGAGTGGTGCAGCTTACGGGTAAACATAGCAGAGGCTGCGTTGCTATGTAATAGGAACTTCGCTTTGGCCCACCTGATAGATTTCTCCGTACGGTCTGAGAGGATGGTGTCCAATTCCACCCTTTTCAGGTCAATTTGCCTAAGAGTGTCTAGGGAATGGGATTGTGAATGCACATGATAAAGTTTGGCAAGGTCCTCAGTCAGGGATTTAATTTTAGCTAACTTTTGCCTCTTTTTGATGGTAGCCAATTCAATCAAACGGCCGCGCAGCACTGCTTTATGGGCAGCCCACAGAATCGGGAGGGGAGATGTCTTCCACCTCATTCAGCCTGAAATACTCCTCCAGCTGGTCTGACACCTGTCTGGTAATGTCCGGGTCCGTCAACAGGGAGTCATTTAGCCTCCAGGAGGCTGTCATTGGGGAAAGGCCAACGTGTGAAGTTTTAAAAGAGACCATCTGATGGTCTGACCAGGGGCACGGGTGTATAGAGGCCGACGAGGAGTTGGCTAGTAATATCGGAGAGCTAAGAATATAATCTAGACTCGCATAGCTCTCGTGTGGGCAGGAATAATGTGTGTACTCCCTAGCTCCTGTATTTAGGGCTCTCCAGGTATCAAGAAGTTGGAATGTCTCCAGAGACCTCACCAGGGACTTGGGAAAGGCCTTAGACGAGTGAGTAACCTTGCTCCTGTCTACAGTGGAGTGGGCAACCAGGTTGAAGTCTCCTCCCACTATCATGTGAGAAGAGGCGTAGCTATCTAGCGTTTGGAAGAACGACCTAAAAAAAGGAACCCTGGTCATTATTGGGGGCATACACATTAGCAACTGTCAAGGCTTTACCCTGAACTTCGCCTTGGAGGATCAAGAACCTGCTGTCAGGGTCTTTATATACATGCTTGACATCAAAAAGTGTAGTATTTCTAACAAATATGGCAACCCCCCTGGCCTTGGAGCCGTACGTGGTGAAGTAATGCAACTTAAATGATTTATCGAAGAAATTGGGGTGGGACACCGCTGAGAAATGAGTCTCTTGTAAGAGAACAATGTCTGCCCCCAATCGTTTATAATCACGAAAGGCCTTCCTCCTCTTTGGCGAGGAGTTAAAACCTCTCACATTGTGAGAAATAACCTGTAAACCCATAATATAGAAAGGGTAAGTCGAGGTTGGATTGTAACTGATAGGCAAGGAACGAATCGTAGTTGCATAACACGCAGGCCCAACACCAGAGGGGCTAGCCAGACTCCCGGGTCAGACACTGAAAAAATACACAGCAGGTTAAGTGAAGCAGCATAACAACAAATAATAAACTGATAATAAAAACATTGAAGAAAGAAAAAAAACAACCAAACTAACAGGAGCCTGGAGGGAGAGGCCATCCAGACCAGCATCAACAGTATCAATTGACTGTAAGAAACAGTCTTCCACGTGCACTCAATCTCCCCCAAAATGGAGGGGGGGAAGAGAATGTGGCAAGAGTTCAGTTCAAGTTCTCTCCCAATATAAAAAAATGGAATGGTGGGAGAGAAATGTGTCCTGTCTTGAACTCTAACGTGGGTGGGGGGTAAAAAATCCGGTCGAAAACGGCAGGTTTCCGAGGGAAGGAGACTAAAGGGCACAAACAAAAAGCCTGGGGGCCAGGTAAGCGGTAGGTTCCGCCAGGGGACCATCAGAGGAACAAAAAGGATATGGGGCTCAGCAGTCAAAAAAAAAAGGGGAGGGGGACCGATGATTAATATCAGTACCTTATCCGCAAGCCAGTAGGTTGATAGGAAAGAATCTGCTGAAGGCTTCCATTGAATTCAGCTGCTAGGGGTTTCATTGTGATCTGCGTTCACGTTGAGGAGACGGAGTGGCCCAGATAGGTGACGGGCGAGGGGTGGAAGGGTGCCTCTGTACTTGCTGCGGCTCCAGGAGGCCCAGTTTAACCAGGATGGATTTACCCTCAAGCACTGTGGTGGCGGTATATGTCGTGCCGTTGTGCGGGATCGTCAGCTTGAACGGGAAACCCCATCGATAGTGGATCCTCGCTGCTTGTAGGACCGTGGTGATCTCCTTCATCCGCCGGTGTTTCTCCAGCATCGCTGGAGAGATGTCCGGGTATATCTGAATGGCGACCCCATCAAGCTGCATACGCTGAGACGCTCGCAGGATCTCCTCCTTCACTAAATAGTCCTTCAGGCACATCACCACATCCCTCGGGGGCTTCTCCGGGGGGGGTTTGGGTCTCAGGGCCCTGTGAAGCCGATCACAAACGAAGGTATCTTCAGGCTGCTCAGGGAGGAGGGAGTGATTGCGTCAGGGAGATCAGTGACCGTTTCAGGCAGGCCACGCACCCTGATATTGTTTATTCTGTTACGGTTGTCCAAATCTTCCAGGCTATTCTGCAGCTGGACAACCGTATCTGAGAGCAGCTCATGGTCCTTGCGAGGTCTACATACGCTAGCTGGAGCTCATCATGCTTCACCTCCAAGACATCTGTCCTCCCGCCAAGCGTAGCAATCTCCTGGGAGAGAGTGTTGGTAGATTTGTGTAGCTCAGCCTGGAACTTGCGAGCAAGTTTGTCATACATGGTGGACAAACTATGGTCAAGGTCTGCCTTTGTGAGGTGGGGTGTGTACTCACTCAGCTCCGATACAGCCGAAGGAGACGCCGCGGGATCCGAGGCCTCCAGCATGGACGGCCCCTGGTCGGAGCGATCTTGGGACATCCTCGTCTGATCACGGACCCGCAGCAAATAGTTTGTTAGAGACCGCTGAGCGGATTTCTGCTTACTTTTCTTAGCCGACGGCATACAAGACAGGTCCCTCTCAGGGTTCCAGGTGTTTAGGGTGATATTTTTGGGCGGAAGAACCCCCGGGAGTGCGATAATGTCTCCGGTACCCTCGGAGCTCCCTCGCCTAGCTGCCTGCCAGTTTCGTGCCGCCTCCTCACAGTTACTCTTGGTGGGGGCAGGAATGGGCCCAGCTGTGAACTATTAGATCAAGAATTGTAATTACATGACATTGTTGAACAGTGGTAGGAAAAATTGGGCCTTTGGTGCTGGTGGTGGTGCCGGTGTGGACCCAGCTGTGAAATATTAGATTAAGAATTGTAATTACATGACATTGTTGAACAGTGGTAGGAAAAATTGGGCCTTTGGTGGTGGTGGTGGTGCTGGTGCCACAACACTGTAAATCCTCACAGTTACTCTTGGTGGGTGCAGGAATGGGCCCAGCTGTGAAATATTAGATCAAGAATTGTAATCACATGTCCATGTTGAACAGGGGCAGAAAAATTGGGCCTTTGGTGGTGGTGGTGTTGCCACAACACTGTAAGCCCTCAGAATTACTCTTGGTGGGTGCAGGAATGGGCCCTGCTGTGAATTATTAGATCAAGAATTGTAATTACACGCCCCTGTTGAACAGGGGCATAAAAATTGTGCCTTAGGCACTGGTGCCACAACACTGCAACCCCTCACAGATACTGTACTTGGAGTGCAGCAATGAGCCCTGTTGCAAAGTATTGCATCAAAAATTGTAATTACACACCCCTGTTAAACAGGGGCTGAAAAATTGGGCCTTAGCCACTGGTGGCGGTGCCCAGAACCAAAAATGTTCTTTCAAGTTATCAGCATGATCATTGAGGACGAAGAGGATAGTCACTCAGCATAACAGGATAGTCACTCAGCATCAGCATAGGCAGTCTTGAAGGATCTGACATTTAAAAACAAATATTCAGTTACATCAGCATCAGGTGCTTGGTAGCTGGTGGTGATCCAAGACTGATTCATTTTTATAAAGGTCAGTCGATCGACCGAGTCGGTGGACAGGCGCACCCTGTGATCGGTTACAAAGCCTCCAGCAGCACTGTATGTGCGTTCCGAAAGAACGCTGGATGCAGGACAGGCCAGTACCTCAATTGCATACTGTGCAAGCTCTGGCCAGTGATCCATCCTCAAGACCCAGTAACCCAGAGGATTTTTGGTGGGAAAGGTGTCCAAGTCTGATCTTGCCCCTAGGTATTCCTGCACCATGTAAACGAGACGCTGGTGATGGTTGCTGGAAGCGATCATACCTTGGGGCTGCGTACTAAAAAATTGTCTGAACGCATCGGACAGACGGCCACCTTCTCCACCGCTCCTTCTTTGACTGACCGGAGCCTCAGCAACACGTTGTCCAGGACCAGGAATTTGTAACCTCCCAGTCTCTGGGAACGCGTTGCACAGACCTTTCTGCAAAGCCTCCCGAAGATGCTTCATCCTCTGCGATGGCAAGATAAGGTCCGCAACCTTACCCTTGTAACGTGGTTTGAGGAGGGTTGACAGCCAGTAATGATCCCTCTCCTTGATTGCACGAATACGAGAATCCTTGTGCAGGCTTTGCAGGATCAGGGAGCCCATGCACCGTAGGTTTGCTGAGGCATTCCGTGCGGAGTCCTCTGGGTCACTGAGGACGACATGATCTGCAGCCACCTCCTCCCAGCCACGTACAAGTCCATGGGTGTCTTGGGACTGTAATTGATCCCTTGAAGACTGATGCTGAGTGCTAGGCTCCACCTCCATGCTGACACAATAATCCTCCTCCTCCTCCTCCTCTTCCTGTGTGATAGCCGGGCCAGCAGGAACACTGTCTGGATAAAGGGGGCCTTGAGAGGTAAGGAAGTCCTCCTCTTCCTGCCTCTGTTCTGCCTCAAGTGCCCTGTCCATTATTCCATGCAGCGTGTGCTCCAACAGGTGGACAAGAGGGACAGTGTCACTGATGCATGCACTGTCACTGCTCACCATCCTCGTGGCCTCCTCAAATGGTGCCAGGACAGTGCATGTATCCCTGATCATGGCCCACTGGCGTGGGGAAAAAAATCCAAGCTCCCCTGACACTGTCCTGGTAACATATTGCAACAGATACTCATTGATGGCCCTCTGCTGCATGTGCAGCCGCTGCAGCATGGCCAACGTAGAGTTCTACCTGGTGGGCATGTCACAGATTAGGCGGTTCTTGGGCAGGTTGTAATCCTTTTGCAGGTCAGCCAGCCGAGCACTGGCATTATATGACCGGCGGAAATGCCCACAGAGTTTTCTGGCCTGCTTCAGGACCTCCTGTAAGCCCAGGTACCTGCCCAAGAACCGCTGCACCACCAAGTTAAGGACGTGAGCCAAACAGGGCACATGGGTCAGTTGTCCCTGTCGGAGGGCGGAGAGGAGGTTGGTGCCATTGTCGGAAACCACCTTTCCTGGCTTAAGCTGGCGTGGCGTCAACCACCTCTGAGCCTGCCCCTGCAGAGCTGACAGAATCTCTGCCCCAGTGTGGCTCCTGTCCCCCAAGCACACCAGCTCAAGCACCGCATGGCATCTTTTTCCTGTGTACTTGCGTAGCCCCTTGAACGCCTACGGAGCACCGCTGGTTCCGAGGACAAAGCACAGGTAGAGGCCATAGAGGAAGAAGAAGAGGAGGGGGTGGAGGAGAGGGGTGTGTCAGAATCACCAGTAGTAACATTTTGGAAGCGTGGTGGCGGAACAACCTCCAACACTACTGCACCTTGTCCTGCATCCTTCCCAGCTGCCTGCAGAGTCACCCAATGCGCCGTGAAAGATAGGTAACGTCCCTGTCCATGCCTGCTGGACCATGAGTCAGCGGTAATATGCACCTTACCGCTGACCGCCCTGTCCAGCGAAGCCAAGACATTGCCTTCTACATGCCGGTAGAGAGCCGGAATCGCCTTCCATGAGAAAAAGTGGCATTTGGGAACCTGCCACTGAGGAACCGCACATTCCACAAACTCACGGAAGGGGGCAGAGTCTGCCAACTGAAAAGGCAGCAGTTAAGGTGCTAGCAATTTAACCAAGCTAGCATTCAACCTGCTGGCATGTGGATGGCTGGGAGCGAACTTCTTTCGGCGGTGCAGCAGCTGGGGCAGGGATATTTGCCTGGTACAATCGGACGTCGGTGTACTGATAGCAGATTGTCTGCAAGTACTTGGTTGTGACGCACCTAATTCTACACCTTCATTCCTCTCAGTACAGGTTTCAGAGAGGACTGAAGGTATAGTGGGGTTGGAGATCCCAGCTGATGAGGAGCAAGGAGAGGTGCGCTTTGTTCTTTGGTGTGGGTCTTTTAGGTAAGCTTGCCAACGGACTGCATGGCAGGTCGACATATGTCTGGTCAAGCACGTGGTGCCCAATCGGCTGATGTTTTGGCCACGCGAGATACGCTTTAGACATATGTTGCAAATGGCAACGGTGCAATCTGCTGCACACGTCTGAAAAAAGACCCACACCAAAGAACTTTTGGAATAACGCGCAGAGACAGCAGCGCCCTGCCATGCGGAGCTCTGCGGTGTGATGCAGTTGGTGTGCTGCCCTTAAGCTGGCCCCAGGAGGGCATCCTGCCTCATTGGAGATGTGCCTCCTCCTCCTCTCTCCTATCAGGCACCCACGTGGAGTCAGTGACCTCATCATCCCCTCCCTCCTCATCACTGGAGCAAATCTGGCAGTATGCTGCAGCTGGGGGAACATGACTGCCAGATAGCTGTCCTTGTTGGGCACCCCCTCTCTCTGGGCTCGTTTTACTACCCCCTCTCTCTGGGCTCACGTTACTGCCTTCCTCCAGCTGGGTTCCATCATCGGAGCCTTCAAAACGCTGGGCATCCTCCAGGAGCATGTACCCAACACTGTGCTCAAACAGTTCGGGGGACTCCTCAAGAGGACATGGTGGGGCTAGGGAAGGAGTGAATGATGCCATTGAACCGAGGGAAGAGGCCGCTTTGGCAGCTGCTTTGCCAGACAAAGTACCCTGAGCCTGGGTGAGAGAGGACGAGGAGGATGAGGACGGCTTGGTCATCCACTCTACCAAGTCTTGGGCATGTTGTGGCTCAACATGGCCAGCTGCCGAAAAGAAGGACAAGCATGTCCCACGGCCACGTGCTGATGAGGATGCACCGTGTCCACGACCAGCAGCACTGTTGCCTCTAGACACAGAGCCTGCTTGCCCTCTTTTTATTGCCTCGATACTGTCTGCCTCTCCTTGTTTGCCTTCCAGACATACTAATGGCCTGCAGCGAGATGTAGCTGCACAAAGGTGGGATGTATATATATATATATATATATATTTATATATATATCTGTACTGATAATGCAGCTATCAGAATCATCTGCCTGCTGTGGTATTAGTATGGGGATAGCAGCAATTGTCTTCAGTTAGTTTTAGGTGAAAACTGTGCAGAGAGGGACACAGTACACTAACTGAAAATACTTGCAGCTCACTGCCTGTGGTTTAATTATGAGAACACCACTATTAGTCACTAACTGTATTCAGGTAAGCTTTAGGTGAACGCTATGCAAAACACTAAGTGAAACACTGACTGTCTGCAGCTAGCACAATCACCTGCCTGCCTGTCACAGTATAGAGAATAACAGGAACGGATCTAGCTAAACTGAATACAGCGTATAAATATATATACACAACACCTAGGATGCATATATATCCTCTACACACTGTAACTGCAGCTAACTGACTCGCCTGTCTGCTCTATCTAACTCAATATAAATGACACTGTCTGTCTCTGTAATCTCTCATTAAACAACTCCAACACACTACACAAGGCCAACAAGCCGGCGGACTTATATAGTGTGGGGCGTGTACTAAACCCCCTGAGCCATAATTGGCCAAAGCCACCCTGGCTTTGGCCAATTACGGCTCTCTGTTTTTTCTGCGCTGTGATTGGCCAAAGCATGTGGGTCATAGTGCATGCTTGGCCAATCATCAGCCAGCAATGCACTGCGATGCCGCAGTGAATTATGGGCCGTGACGCGCCACTCGAATTTGGCGCGAACGCCCCATAATGTTCGCAATTCGGCGAACAGCTGATGTTCGAGTCGAACATGAGTGCGACTCGAACATGAAGCTCATCCCTACTGGTAAATAAGGGCTGTGAAATAGCATACGGCATGAAGCAAAATAAAAGGAGGCAGTTTATAGGACCTATGGTCCGCTCACCCGACCATTTGTGGAGCGATATAGTAACAGTCCTGTGTTCTCTATCTCCGGTCCGGGGGACTGTGGGTGCCGTCCTGTATGCTCCGTTTATTTAAGCGGGGTCCGTAGGGCTCTGGTGGACAGCTTGCTGTAAACACTTTATAAGCGTCAGATCCTCTGGGCCACTATCCGCTTGATTCTTTGCCGAGATATTCACCGTCAGCTTAACACAGTCAACTGTGTATGTGCAAGCGTGATGTGGTGCATCATCCACGACGCATAGAGCATCTCTGTCATGATGCCAAGTCCGACATGTTTCACCAGGAACTCTGTTTTTTTCAAAACCAGAGTTCCTGGTGAGACATGTCCAACTTGGCATGCGTCGTGGATGACGCACCACATCACGCTTGCACATGCACAGTTGACTGTTTGAAGCTGGCGGTGAATATCTCAGCTAAGAATCAAGCAGATGGTGGCCCAGAGGACCTGACACTTATACAGTGTTTACAGCAAGCTGTCCATCGGAGCCCTACGGACTCCGCTTAAATAAACGGAGCATACAGGACGGCACCCACAGCCCCCCCGGTCCGGAGATAGAGAACACAGGACTTTTACTATATCGCTCCAAAAATGGTCGGGTGAGGGGGACCATAGGTCCTATAAACTGCCTCCTTTTATTTTGCTTCATGCCATATGCTATTTCACAGCCCTTATTTACCAGTTTTACAAACAGTGTCACTGAGCTATTGGTGATCCAACAGTTAGATAACAGCAATATATGCTATTCCATATTGTGAAAACTCAATATCTATGCCTTTGGATTGAATACTAACTGTGGACTCTAATCACCTTTACACTGACAGCTTTGTCCTGCTACAAAATCAACTACAGCTGTCGCTTTGGGACTAGCTACCTGACTTAATCACCTCTAACAGGAGTTTTCCTTTGGAGACCAAAGGAGGTTTCCAATCGAACCTATTCTGATAGGATGGACTTTTGTTTTGTTTTGTTATGTATGGTTTATGATATTAAGATCAGGAGTCTGGTCCATTGATATTACCTACGTTTATTAACATTAGCCCTGTTACAAGTGTGTGTATGCATAATCAAAGCGTGATGCAGCTGCTCTTAACAGAAAACGTTGTCTAATTTTAACATTATCCTGGTGTTGGTGGTGGGTACCTGGTCTTGGCCGCCTTTTTTGTACTAAATAATTTTTCTAATAAAATGTATCCCATATTAAGCAGCATGGTCCGCCTGTGTCTCTTCACAGTGGGAATCCTTCCCCTGTAACTCTTTTTCATGATTATAAATGCTGACTGCACACACTGTGTGAACAGCTGCAGCTGTCAGATTTATACTCTGCGCAAATCAATGGCTGGTACCGCTCCAGTTCACATGTAACCACTCCTCTGAGCGGATACATATATATTTATATATACAGGGCTTTTTTTTTCTCAGAGAATAGGTGCAGGAACCCACCTTCCCCAGTCAACTTCCCGCCCTCAGCCCCACCCACAATCCCATCCCTACTGCCCCCAATCTCGCCATTCCTTGCTTGGGGGAGAGAAGTAAAATGATGCCAAATAATGGGTGTGGTCAAGGCTCAGAACTTTGTTTCACACACAATTCGAGGTTCAGGAAAGTGTAACACACAGAGTTGTGCAGTGGATTAGTGTGTATCACTAAGTGTGCAGAAAAAATATTAGCATCCCCATTCATAGCTCAACTCCCACCCCCTCCAGTCAGGGAGGTAACCCTCTCTCACCTTCCCTCCCCATCTGAATCTCACTGTCTCCCACCTGTCTATAGGTCACCCTCTCCCCCATCCACAGCTCACCTTCCCTCCCCATTCACAGATCACCTTATCTCTCCCCCCCATCAACAGCACACCTTCCCTCCCCATCTGAAGCTCACAGTCTCCCCCCATCCACAACTCACCTTCCCTCTTCATCCACAGCTCACCCTCTTCCCCTTGTGTACAGATCACCTTCTCTCCCCCCCTGTCCAAAGGTCACCCTCTCCCTCCTTATACACAGGTTACCCTCTCCCTCCCCTATACACAGGTCACCCTCTCCCTCCCCTATACACAGGTCACCCTCTCCCCCCCCCTATACACAGGTCACCCTCTCCCTCCCCTATACACAGGTCACCTTCTCCCTCCCCTATACACAGGTCACCCTCTCCCTCCCCTATACACAGGTTACCCTCTCCCTCCCCTATACACAGGTCACCCTCTCCCTCCCCTATACACAGGTCACCCTCTCCCTCCCCTATACACAGGTCACCCTCTCCCTCCCCTATACACAGGTCACCCTCTCCCTCCCCTATACACAGGTCACCCTCTCCCTCCCCTATACACAGGTCACCTTCTCCCCCCTATACACAGGTCACCTTCTTCCCCCCACCCCACAGCTCAACCCTCCTTCTCTTCCCCACATTCCACAGTTTACCTTAGCGTGCGGCTGTGCGCTCTCCCCCATCCACAACTCACTTTTGTACCCTCTGTCAACATGTCACCTCTGCACCCCCATCCACAGATTATCTATCTGTCCCTCCACATTTCACTTCTGCACCTCTGGTTACAGCTCCCCTTAATCCATAGCTCTCAACCTCCAATATTTCACCTCTGTACCCCCAGCTCCCCACACAGCTTTTACTGTGCACAAATAACCCCCCCCCCCTCCATCCCCAGCTCTGACCTTTGCAGAACAACCTCAACATCTCCACAGCTGTCTCTCTGCAGTCTGCACAGCCACCCGGCCCTCCCCCCTTCTCCCCCCCTTTCCCTTCTCAGCTCTCACCTCTTCAAAGTTTACAGCTTAGTTTATCTTCACAGGATTAGAATGGTGCAGTCGGCTCAGTTCTGTAAGGTAGAACAGGCTCCCCCCCCCCCCCCCTCAGCCTACTGTGCAGTCTCCTCTGTGCAGCGTCACCTGTCAGATCATCAGTGTACACAGAGCCGAGGAGGACTTTCACAGCGCTTCACTCGGCTCCGTGCTACAAAGATCTGACAGGCAGCAGGGGGGACAGAAGACACCTCTGCAAGACCCAGATTAAAAAACTCCTTACAGTTGCAGCATCTGGATCCAGAGCACCTATCATCAGGTGTGGGGAAGGTGCTCTGGGTGCTGGCGCCAACACACAGCCGGTGGAGGAAGTAATATAGAGAACTTCCTGACTGACAGACTGGCTGCTATAGGTGGTGGAACGCCGCTCAGCCGAGTTTCGGCTGAAAAGTATATATATATATATATATATATATATATATATATATAGCGGCCTCACCCCGTCCCCTTGTGAATAAAGTGGCTTGCTTGTTTAGGGGTATGTGGGAGGGAGGAGGGTGAGGTACACTACGGCCCCTGTCCTCTAAGGTGTAGAGGTGAAGGCCAACACTATTTTACCTTTGAGTCCTGTGTTCTGGATGGAGCCTCTGGCCCTCCTGCAAAGGGCAAGTTTGACTGTCAGTAATAGAGCCCCACACCATAAAAAGTCCAACACTCCTTTATTCTTCTTTACATATGAACAGTATCAATTGAACTTTCAAACGAATAAACAGGGTGTGGATACGAGTAGGCCCAGGCACAATGAACTCTCCTATTCCTTTTTTGGCGAATAGGCTTGGCGCACAGTCGCTGCCACCGACCGTGAGTTTGGTCGCTGCCACCGACCGGGTGAACTGTTGAGGCCCCTGCCACAGGCCTAATAGCAAGTCTCTGCCACCGACCTGAATTGACTAGATGTACCGCTGCCACCGGTCACAGAACATGAATTACCTTCCTTTATGAATAGGCCCTTGTTGGAGAAAGATATCCATCTAAGCGGTCTCCGGAGGTCCACCCGACACTGGCAATATGCTGCACCAGCTTCACGAAGGGTCAACCCTCCGGTCCTTTACGCCCTGGATTCAGGTGCCCAAACCATAGGCACCTTAGGACAATCCCTCCCTCGCGGGACCCAGCGGAAGGTACTGGGCCCCAGGCCTCCGGGTGAGTACCTCACCCCAAACTGAAGGTGTCTGGGATGAAACACGAACTCCACGTGTACAGGCCAAGGGCGCCTGAACACCGACCACGGACAGCAGCCCTCAGGCTGAAGATGCCTGGGACTCAGACCTCGTGGTGAAGATGTCCGCCCCCTTTATACCCTCCCCCAGCAAGCACAGCGGGTTCCCCGCCCCGCAGTACAGCTGCTGCGAGAGGTCACAAAGGGTACAACACTGCAGTAGTGGTTCAACCCCGGCTCAGAGTGACAGCGCCACCTGCTGAACCGCAGGGAACTAAACACCACTGATGTCCTCACCTGAACAGAATACAGCCCTATTCTCCCAATTAGTGCATCTGGGTCATGCTACCACCCAGATGCTCCCCCTAAATAGTACATGCCCGCTACACTCTCCCCCCAGTGATTTGACACTGGTCCCCAGTGTCTGGAACAAGCCATCCCTCCAACGGGAGGTAACATAACCTGATCCAGAGACTAGTTGAAAATTTCAAAAAGAATAACATTTTTGAAAAGAGAAAAAAAAAAACTGACAGTTGTGCCTGGACCTAACACAAAGGGAAGGGAAAGGAAACAACACACAACAGTAAAACATCTCAAGTCACATCATTACACTTTTCCCCCTTCCCACATCACTAGCTAAGACCCGCCCATTCTCAGCGGTCTTGATGGGATGTTCATCTGCAGAGGAGAACTAAAGAAATGTTAAGCACACAAATTCCTGACACATATGTTCGTGTGGGAATGAAAAAACCTCTCCTCAGAGAAATTCTTTCCTTCCAGAAGTGTGTGTGAAGTGAATGTCGTTGCGCAACATTGCCACCTGGTGACAGTGCCGCAGTCATAGCACTTGTCGAATCCTGAGAATCTGTGTGCCCTGGCTCTAACTACCCCAAAGTCAATGATTACTTTGTCAAATGGAAGAAAGGAGAACAAACAACTGAAACAGTCTCCATTCCTCCGAAGAGCACAAACACCCCTTTAACTAGGGCACAGTCACTGATTTTCCCAGAGAAAGAAGCACAAACTCCAGAAAGTTCCACCACTTGGGAAAAAAACAAAGGAAGGGAGTCTTTTCTCCTATAGATAGAATTTGGGATGCGGCAAAACAAGGGGCTTCAAATGTTGATCCATGGTTTCAATCTGATACTCGGCATCTTCTTTGTCTTTCCGGCGTATCAGCACTTTATCCGCGTGGATGTGCCGACCCAGCATCCATTCCACCTTGCAGTCCTTGAACCTTTGTGATGCCTTGGGAGAGCAGGTGAGGTATCTACGGGCGTGTGGCACTCCAATATGTGTCCATATGAAGTCATTGTACCAACGCTCCCGATAAACTTTGACCTCATATAACAGTTCCTTTGACAAGTACGGATATTCCCACCCGTACTCATGAGCAACCTTCTGGCCAAACAAGCGATGAAGCCTGGCCAAGGGACGCATAGTAGCTTTATTCCTCACACCCGGTAAGACAATACAGTCCGGATGGCGAGGGGCTTTGATTACTTCCAAACTGAGCATAGGCGCCCGCAACGACAGTCTCTGACCCCCGGTGTTAGATGCAGGTGGCACCGGGAATCGAAGGGCAGACTGGGGACGGGACTCCTCCTCAGGCACTGGTGCCTTCATCCGGGGTGTACTATCCCCTGCAGACATGGGTGAGCCTCTTTTTGCACGGGATGAGGACAGAGGTATCTTGTCCCAGCCTTTCTGGCAGAAAATCTGATCAATCTCTGCATTGTCTCCGATGTCGGAGAGCAACTCCAGGTCAGAAGCGTCATACATCTCAGCAGGCAGGTAACCCCTTGTAGACTCGGAGTCACCCCCCCTTTCGGGGCTCCACCGACCGTGGACTCCCGACACCTCCAACCACACCAACAGTCCCAACCCCTGGCTCACCTGGGCCTGTAGTAGTATTGCGATGTCCAGGACTCTTTCCTCCGGATCCATCGAGGCCAGGCAAGCAGCAGGGCGAAGCTCCTCCACGACCACAGGAAGCCTTGACCAGGCCGACCTTCCGTTTTTACGGTGGGAGCAGGGACCCTGTGGTGACCGAAGCAGCATCCTCGGATTTCTCTTCTTTGATGGAGACCTCCTCCAACATTTTATACAATTTTTATTTGTGATGGGATAAATTTATATGTTTACAGGCAATTTTATTAACTTTTGATAATGTGCCGAGACCCTATTTTATGATTCGTATATTATATGAATCATAATGGTGGTATGATGCACTGCGATAGAGCATACATAATTTTGTTGTGAAAATCAATGTATCTTAAATATTATTTGCCATGTGTTTTGCTCATACTCTCACCAGATCTCAGTGCCTGCTGAATAATCAGCACCATTCGATTGCTGTTGGTTATTTTATTAGCCAACTGTGTTTTATTTTGTTAGCTAACTGTTTTTGGTTCAGCAGTGTGAGTGACACGGGTTGATTTAGTTATTAATTCACTTCCTGTGTCACTCCCACATCAAGAGGTATTTAAATGTGGTGATGGGCGTCGGAACTTCAGCCTCCGTTCCCAGTAGAATCCTTGTACGGGGAAACATGTAGGGTGGAGCCACAAGTCTCTGACACCATCACGTTCCAGCCAGCTGGTGCTAACCGTGGCTGTTTTTGAAAATTTGTCTCTGTTCCATGGATGTCAGTGTTTTATGAAGCCTGTGCAATAAATACGTTTTTTATGAAGAAATACTGCACCATGAGGATCTTTTCTTCTTTCCTCTCTTTGGTAATTGACTGCTGACTTCTGGATGCTGATCTCCACTTGCTGTATGTGGAAAACGTGAGTTATATAAAACACAATACTCACCTTACGGCAAGCGAAAGATTTTTGAAGTGCCCGCAGTTTATGGGATTCAGCGCCAAAGTGACCGCCTCCGGATTTTCCAATCGATCCATGTGTGGTGAACACCGAGAACAGATCGAGTGAAGGCAGGTCGGCCTAGTCCTGAGCCCAATATCATCTTATATCTGGTAAGCAAGCCATTTACTTACTATTGGATGTGAAGCTTATACTATCAACCTGTCTGAGTATTACGCCTTCCGCCGCATAGGAATTCCTTCACGGCAACAATCCTATATATGTCATCTTTGGACTAGTCTCCCATAGATATTACATCATATGGACTTTTATCAATTGAGAGTTTGTCATAAGTTTTATTTTTATTTTGATCAATTTATCTTTTTCCATTTATATATGTTTGTTTCACTTATATTCCAGCTTTGAGATATCGGTTGGGATATCGGTTGGAATTTCACATTGTTTCAGAGATTCACTGTTATCATTCACATTGGGTTGCGCTTTTTTGATTTCTTTTTTCCATATGTTTTGAGTCCTTTTTCAGGCTAATTGAATAGCAGCACCCGCCCGTCAGGTGAAGGTCATACCATTCACCCTTCTCTCACACATTTAGAGCATCAGCCCTCGTACACACGGCCGAGATTCTCGTTGAAAAAAACATGTCGTTTTTTTCGACGAGATTCTTGGACAAGAAACTTGTCCTGGCCGAGTGTACACACGCTCGTTTCAAAGAACCCGCAGTTCTTTGAATGGAGCGTACGCGGTGACGTCATCGACTACGACGAGCATGCGCTCGTCACATTCGATGCCGTCGCCGCCATCTTGGTATACCCTACGTATGCCTAGGAAGCTACCGCGCATGCGTCGAATTCATTTCGAACATGCGCGGGCTTCCGGGAGGACAGGTAAGTGTACACACACTCACTTTTCTCGTCGAGAAACATGCCGAGGAGAATCTCGACGAGAAAATAGAGAGCAGGTTCTCTATTTTCTCGTCGAGGTTTCTTGTCGGTTTTCTCGACGAGAAACCCGATAGCCGCGTACACACGACCGATTTACTCGGCAAGACCTCTCTGCCAGCAAGTTTCTTGCTGGTTCTTGCCGAGAAAATCGGCCGTGTGTACGAGGCCTGACACTTAATTTGTGTTTCAAACACACTTAAGTTTTAATTTTTTATTTAATTTTGTCACTGTTTAAGGCAGCGCTGGATTTTTTCCATTTACTAACTAGGGCACAGTCACTGATTTTCCCAGAGAAAGAAGCACAAACTCCAGAAAGTTCCACCACTTGGGAAAAAAACAAAGGAAGGGAGTATTTTCTCCTATAGATAGAATTTGGGATGCGGCAAAACAAGGGGCTTCAAATGTTGATCCATGGTTTCAATCTGATACTCGGCATCTTCTTTGTCTTTCCGGTGTATCAGCACTTTATCCGCGTGGATGTGCCGACCCAGCATCCATTCTGCCTTGCAGTCCTTGAACCTTTGTGATGCCTTGGGAGAGCAGGCGAGGTATCTACGGGCGTGTGGCACTCCAATATGTGTCCATATGAAGTCATTGTACCAACGCTCCCGATGAACTTCAACCTCATATAACAGTTCCTTTGACAAGTACGGATATTCCCACCCGTACTCATGAGCAACCTTCTGGCCAAACAAGCGATGAAGCCTGGCCAAGGGACGCATAGTAGCTTTATTCCCCACACCCGGTAAGACAATACAGTCCGGATGGCGAGGGGCTTTGATTACTTCCAAACTGAGCATAGGCGCCCGCAACGACAGTCTCTGACCCCCGTTGTTAGATGCAGGTGGCACCGGGAATCGAAGGGCAGACTGGGGACGGGACTCCTCCTCAGGCGCTGGTGCCTCCATCCGGGGTGTACTATCCCCTGCAGACATGGGTGAGCCCCTTTTTGCATGGGATGAGGACAGAGGTATCTTGTCCCAGCCTTTCTGGCAGAAAATCTGATCAATCTCTGCATTGTCTCCAATGTCGGAGAGCGACTCCAGGTCAGAAGCGTCATACATCTCAGCAGGCAGGTAACCCCTTGTAGACTCGGAGTCACCCCCCCTCTCGGGCTCCACCGACCGTGGACTCCCGACACCTCCAACCACACCAACAGTCCCAACCCCTGGCTCACCTGGGCCTGTAGTAGTATCGCGATATCCAGGACTCTTTCCTCCGGATCCATCAAGGCCAGGCAAGCAGCAGGGCGAAGCTCCTCCACGACCACAGGAAGCCTTGACCAGGCCGACCTTCCGTTTTGACGGTGGGAGCAGGGACCCTGTGGCGACCGAAGCAGCATCCTCGGATTTCTCTTCTTTGATGGAGACCTCCTCCAAGGTCCCGGCAGTGTGCGTGGGGACGGCTGGCCAAGCGGTGATTCCTCCTCCTTGAGTAGTGGCACCTGTGCGGTCGAGGTAGATAGCTCTTGGCTTTTCAAAGGACGGTTCCACCTCTAATGAGAACTCTCCGCAGGCTTCGCAGCGCCCGAATGTCTTCAACTGCACCACTAGTCCCGAACAGCCGGGACAAATCATGCCCAGGGCCTCAACGTCTCTGCAGGAATACAGGGAGAATCTTCCCCGGGGCTTGAGCCGGATCCCCATATCCGTAACCGGAGCATTAGTCAAAGCCATCCTCATGGTAGTAGAAACTGGAAACCACGAGGCATTTTCAAACATGGTCATGGCTTGTTGCTCCATCGCGCACTGCGTAGTTCTGGCCACAGCCCCCACATGATCCTCCTCACATGGCCGGACTCCTCCCCTTTGGCGCTTCAGTTCGCGGGCTTCCTCCGAGTCACGCCCACGAACTGTGCAAGGAAGGTGTGCCTCGTGGCGTGTTGGCCAATATGGCCACCCTACTCGAAACTCCATTGGACAGACACACTCAAACTCCGTTAGCTTCGGCTCCATAACACAATCCCGGCACCAAGACCCCACGTGTAGCGGCCTCACCCCCCCCGTCCCCTTGTAAATAAAGTGGCTTGCTTGTCTAGGGGTATGCGGGAGGAGGGTGAGGTACACTACAGCTCCTGTCCTCTAAGGTGTAGAGGTGAAGGCCAACACTATTTTACCTTCGAGTCCTGTGTTCTGGATGGAGCCTCTGGCCCTCCTGCAAAGGGCACGTTTGACTGTCAGTAATAGAGCCCCACACCATAAAAAGTCCAACACTCCTTTTATTCTTCTTCACATATGAACAGTATCAGTTGAACTTTCAAACGAATAAACAGGGTGTGGATACGAGTAGGCCCAGGCACAATGAACTCTCCTATTCCTTCTTTGGCGAATAGGCTTGGCGCACAGTCGCTGCCACCGACCGTGAGTTTGGTCGCTGCCACCGACCGGGTGAACTGTTGAGGCCCCTGCCACAGGCCTAATAGCAGGTCTCTGCCACCGACCTGAATTGACTAGATGTACCGCTGCCACCAGTCACAGAACATGAATTACCTTCCTTTATGAATAGGCCCTTGTTGGAGAAAGATATCCATCCGAGTGGTCTCCGGAGGTCCATCCGACACTGGCAATATGCTGCACCAGCTTCACGAAGGGTCACCTCTCCGGTCCTTTACGCCCTGGATTCAGGTGCCCAAACCATAGGCACCTTAGGACAATCCCTCCCTCGCGGGACCCAGCTGAAGGTACTGGGCCCCAGGCCTCCGGGTGAGTACTTCACCCCAGACTGAAGGTGTCTGGGATGGAACACAAACTCCACGTGTAAAGGCCGAGGGCGCCTGAACACCAACCATGGACAGCAGCCCTCAGGCTGAAGGTACCTGGGACTCGGACCTTGTGGTGAAGATGTCCGCCCCCTTTATACCCTCCCCCAGCAAGCACAGCGGGTTCCCCGCCCCGCAGTACAGCTGCTGCGAGAGGTCACAAAGGGTACGGCACTGCAGTAGTGGTTCAACCCCAGCTCAAAGTGATAGCGCCACCTGCTGAGCCGCAGGGAACTAAACACCACTGATGTCCTCACCCGAACAGAATACAGCCCTATTCTTCCAATTAGTGCATCTGGGTCATGCTACCACCCAGAAGCTAAATAGTACATGCCCGCTACATATGTGTGTATATATTATATATATATATATATATATATATATATATATATATATCTCATTTATGGTTGAAGCCCTATATCTCATACGGATATGAATAAGATAGATAGACTTAACATAAGACTTACAACATGAAATGGACCTGAAGTGTGCCCTGATCTGATGGA
Organism: Rana muscosa; assembly: GCA_029206835.1. NCBI lineage: Eukaryota > Metazoa > Chordata > Amphibia > Anura > Ranidae > Rana > Rana muscosa. The sequence goes on from CM055122.1 coordinate 481,280,279, forward strand.
CGGAATGCCAAAATAAGGGGGCATACCCAAGATTAGAATGAATATTTTGTGGAGAGAAATGAATTTTGAGTAATGCCCTAAAAAAGGGAATGGGAGGGTGGGTATCACTCACAGGAAACCAACGAAGACTGCAGGTGAGTGGGCTGGTTAAATAGCCCACCGGGCTCCTCCCATAAATTCAGGCCAGCATACTGGCCTTCTAACTTATGGTTGAAGCCCTATATCCGATACGGATATGAATAAGATAGATAGACTTAACATAAGACTTACAACATGAAATGGACCTGAAGTGTGCCCTGATCTGATGGACGGTATGCCAAAATAAGGGGGCAAAAACATTCAGGTAGGGATGTAGTTTTATTGGTTTTAGCTTTGTTCATTGAGCAAGTTTGGTGAATGCTTGTGCCATTTCCACCTGAGGATTGGAGGATGTGCTGGACGAAGCAGGCAGACTTCCACCTGTCAAGTCTCTTAATAGTCGTGATCTGGGACCCCACACCGGGATGTGGCCGAGGCTGCTCCAATACGATAAGAGCGACTGGAGCACTGACTGGGGTTGAGGTGTGGTAGCGTGGAAGAGTGAGTGAGTGTGAAGGTGACAGGACCCAAATTGACCTAACCACCCTACCGTTGATCCAGAGGAAGGCGAAAACCCCAGCCGAGCCTAGGCCAATTGCTACAGCAGGGGAGAAAATTCCTTCCTGATCCCCCGAGAGGCGACCGGGTGAACCCTGGATCAACTTCCTATGGTTGGTTGTGCCCCGATGAATTCTCATGTGTTTGATGAACTGGCAGGCACTCAAGGGTTTGATCGGGAAAGGTAGTAGGGGACAAGAGTTCGACTGTTCAGGTAGGAGTGACAGAAGGCGATCGAGTAAGGTTACTGCACACCAGAGATTGTTTGTTTTTAGAGTTAAATGTCTAACCCGGTGCCTGATCGCTGGGTTTTGGATAGTGCCAGGTGGAGGATGAAACGATCTTGGTAGCGAGCCAAGTGAGGTCTACGTAGAACTTGGCCGGCGGGGTAGCTGCGGGTGAACTCGCTAGGCCGCAAGAACCCGTGGTAGGCCGAGTCGAAGGCTGCTTGAATGACCAGGCTGGGGAGAAGGCCAAATGGGGAACTAGCGAGGGTAGTGGACATTAACTGGTGCTGAGGGCATAGTTGTACGGGCCTGCGTAGGAAGGACATGACTTGGACTTGCCTTTACTAATAATATCGGCCGTGGCCTGGTTGTCGGTGGTGAAGGCCACGGTTTGTCCTGTCCAGATATGACCCCCAGAGCTGAGCGGCTGCCACGATCTGGTATTGTTCGAAAAGGGAGGAAGTCCGGGTAAACCCTGGGATTAGGAGTGTCTCTGGAAGCCATGGTCCTGCAAACAAATAGTGGCCAAAAATTGCAGCGAAGCCTGTGGAGGCTGCGGCATCTGTCACTACCAGCGGTGATGGGGCCGATATTGATGGTATAACTTTGATACTGTTTCACGTAGTAAGGAACTCCTCCCAAAATGACAGGTCCGCTACTGCCGCGGTGTCTAAGTTAAGGATCTGATCGGGGTCCTGTGTCTGGGAGAGGAAGACCAGGAGGCGTGATACAAAAAGATCGACCCTCGGGAATGATCCTTGCTGCAAATTGAGCATTCCCGGGAGAGACTGAAGCTGCTCCTTAGTACACCCCCGTGTACGGGTGAAGTCTTGGAGAACTGACCTGATGCGGGTCGGCTTTAAGGAACGACAAACGTAGTGAAAGCTAGTTTGCGTGTTTAGCACGACAGAGAATAGGTGAGCAGCCAAGTTGCTACTGGAGATGAGTGAGCGATTTGAGTCGGAATGCTTGCAGCGACTGCAATTAAGCCGCTTTATTGGAAAAATGAAAACAAAGTTAGCGGAAATTTTGAGTATGTAGGAACGACCGTGCGCAACATTGTATATGCAGATGGAGTGAGATGTAAAGGTTTATGCTTGATAACTTACAATCCAGGGATCTGAATTGTAAGTACCACTTTATTGGTATCACTGATGCGAATAGTTCGAATCGGGCTGAGGTGTGAGCACCGGTGGGGTTTGGTTTGTAAAGGATCTTAAACGTTGAGCCGGTGCTGCGACTGGACTCGGATCGGTCGGTGAAGTTTGTATTGCCGAGGATCCGAATCGTTGCGCCGATGATGCGACTAGATTAGGAACGGCTGTAGATGTAAGGTGATGAGGGAGCTCATGTTCCGGATCCGCGTCGTTGCACTGATGATATGACTAGACTCAGATCGGCTGATGGTGTTAGTGGTTGAAGGGGTTTGTGATTGCTGAGGATCCGAATCATAGGGCCGATGTTGCGACTAGATTCAGATCGGCTGTTGGTAAGTGCTTGGTACACATACATACTTATATATTTTTTTTTTTTTTTATAATTTTTTTTTTTTTTTTTTTTATTTAGGGAAAATTACGTCCAACCTGGTGCAGGGTGGACCTACTTGACTGACCTGGAGGAGAAATGACAGGTGGTGAGGGGTTTGACTAGCTGATTTGAACACAACAGACTGCATCTGTTGTTTCATACACGCTGTTACACTCGGCACTGGTTTAGTGCCTTTTACATGTAAGTGCATTTCTTTTTATTAAATATCCTTTTATATGCGGAGAACACTATGGTCTGCCTGTCTTATATATATTTATATACACACCTCATTGGAGTCATTTGTGATCCGGTCCATCTGCTGTTGTCATCCAACCATCCCGGAGCTGCAATACATGCCTGAGACGTATATACCCATATGGGAAGGTATCTGTGACCCTCTATAACCAAAGGGTCCACTTTGGGAGGTGAGCGGCCATTCTTATTACTGGTGGAGGTCTCTCACTGTGTTCACATCATCTGCATGTTTCCGATTCTATAAATCACTCTAGAAGATCACTGGGACTGTCTTTTGATCTATGGACTTGTTCAGTGCTGCACTGCCTTTTTATATAAGTGAGCGGTTTGGATGGTGGAGCGTGTCGGAGAAATTGGTGACAAAAATGTCCCATGACAGAGGCATGAATCGGTGCGCCGCAGGTGCGACTGACAACGACCGGGCTCTGAAGCATGTACTGAATTGAGGCCAACTACAACTGGGGCATGCTTAAGACGAGCCTGCCCACGAGAATGCAAGTGGGTTGGAATCAGATGCGTGACAGTGAAACGAGTGACAGAAATTTCCCATGACAGACACGAATCGGTGCTGCGCTGTGCGAGGAACAGCAAGCGAACTCTGGAGCATGTACTGAAATGGGGCCAACAGCGACTGGGGCACGCTTGAGACGAAGCTGCACCTAAGGATGGGCGTGGATTCGAATCAGATGTGTTACAGTGGAATGAGTGACAAAAATGTCCCATGACAGAGGCATGAATCGGTGCGCCGCAGGTGCGACTGACAACGACCAGGCTCTGGAGCATGTTCTGAGATGAGGCCAGCAATTGGGGCACGCTTGGCGAACCTGCACACGAAAATGCGCGTGGATTCAAATCCGATGCGTGGCTGTGACATGAGTGACAGACATTTTCCATGACAGAGGCATGAATCGATGCTGTGCGACTATCAGCAAGCAAACTCTGGAGCATGTACTGAAATGAGGCCAGCAACTGGGACACGTATGGGACGAACCTGCACATAAGAATGTGCGTGGATTCAAGTCAGATGCGTGATGGTGACGTGAATGACAGAATTCTCCCATGATCTAGGCATGAGACGGTGCGCCGCATGTGCGGCTGACAACGAGCGGACTCTGGAGCATGTACTAAAATGAGGCCAGCAACTAGGGCCCGCCGGGACGAATCGGTGCATTGTGGATGCGACTTGGATTCATATCAGAACGATGCAGAGGAAATCACTATCGATGCAAGACAAATCAGTAGCTATTTGCAGGGTTTCATGAGGAGAGAGAAGGGTGTGCGAGATGAGACAAGTAAAATTACTATCAGTGGAATGAGATGACAAACTAGCGGGGACGAACCAGTGAGTCGCTGATGCGACTAGATTCGACCGGAGGGTAATGCAAAGTAAAATAACTGTAATGATAGACAGTGCATTCTAAGTGACATGGGCCTACTATTCGGCGTGAAACGACAAGAAAGAGAAAAAAAAAAAAAAAAAAAAAGCACAAAACTAAACTGATAAAAACAGCTCTGCGTTTGTGTTCACGAATTGCACGACAAGACTGTGGTCTTGCACGAGGCTGAAATAAGGCTGCATATGGAGACTTGACTAATGACTCGCAAGTTCCACAGCTGGGTTTTGATGACATGGTTTACCCGGCAAACAGTGCGTGAAGCAAAGAAATTGCACGAATCCTACGTGCGACAGTTTGAAAACTTAATGTACGAAAAGCATGGTGGGTGTCCAAGACATCCAAAAAGTGTGGTGTTACGCCATGTATGACGCACAAAAATTACTTTGGTTTGGTAAGAGTTGAGTGAGAGAAAAACGCGTACAAACGATACGCAAGTTCCGCTGCGGGAACTAAAACACACGGCATGAAGGCAAACAACAAATGGCAACGATGGAAAGTATGCAACGTATGTGACCCGAATCAGTTCGTAAATATACGAAAGGAATCCGATACAAATCGGTAGTGAGGAGTATAGAATTCATGTAATACGAATTGGTTGTATAGTGTATGCCGCCCTTTACTCTAAAACTGAACACCAATCACCCCTCCCCCCAGGCTAACCAGTGCAGAGAGGCAGCAGGTGGGACTAATTAGAGTCTCCCTTTTTTTTTTTTCCCAAATGGAAGACGGCAACCTTATGGACAGTGAATCTTTACGTCCAGTGAAACCTACTGCGAGTGACATCGGACAGTGACCGAAAGCGACTCGGAGGTTTGGATTTATAAATGAATCCTATGTATGGGACAGACAATAACTCAGAAGCAGACTATTAAAGAAAGGAATGCAAGACAGGGAGCATTACTAATTGCAAGATTGTACCTGACGCAAAAGATTCGAAAAGTACCTGCGATAGTGAGCGGGAACCGCCGACGAAGACAACGAACAAAGACGCCGAAATGCCCTGCAATCGAAACGCCAGGACTCACAAACATGAGGTGAGCTGGTAAGAGTCGGCCCAGTGAGATCCATTATCACTCACAGGAAACCAACGAAGACTGCAGGTAAGTGGGCTGGTTAAATAGCCCACCGGGCTCCTCCCATAAATTCAGGCCAGCATACTGGCCTTCTAACATATATGTGTGTGTGTGTGTGTGTGTGTGTGTGTGTGTGTGTGTGTATATATATATATATATATATATATATATATATATATATATATATATATATATATATATATATATATATACATACATACACATAGCCCCCGACCATCCCAGGGTGAACACAGAGTATGTTCAGGGTTGCTGTTTCTTCAGCGTTTTGGCCACAGCGACTAGTTTCTAATCTGCAACTGGACCTCTAGGCTAAAACTAGCTAAAGAATCACAGACAAGAAGAGACAGGGATAACCAAGATAACAAGAGCTGTATATAAACTCTATTGTGGCCTTTTTCAACCAGGGTGCCCTAGCAAAATGCCTAAAAATTGACCGAAATTTCCCAAAAATTGTCAACAAGGCGAGGATTGAATCAAGTCTGCCTTTTTTTTGTTACACAAAGCCACATTATTGTGAAGCATTACAACCTTGGGCACTGGGTGGGCCTGAAGACATCTTTGTTTGCCCCTCCCCTGCTCCTATCCGTCAGTACTGGGGTTATGTTAGCTAAAGGAGAGAGGGAAACTGAGGGAGAAGAAAAAGGCTAAAATACTAGTCGGTACCAGTGTGCAAAGGTATATTGTTTGTAAAAATGAATCACCTCTAATGCTCAATTGCCCATGTGTGTGGATGCTGCTGTGTTATGTAAAGCTGTTAGTTTAGCTTTTTACATTTTTGAATGGGGTGCCTTGGGAGTGTATATAATTTTAAAGGGAGCTTGACTAAAAAAAGTTTGGGAAACACTGGTCTATTGCAATAAACAGTGTCACCTACTAATATACAGCAAGGTTACCAGTACATCCTGGTATCAGACCTAGCTAATTGGCACAGTGCATGTGAAAAAATAACAAGGACAGGGCAGAGATACTCTTTCTGTCACAAGGATTTAGATATACACTCCGCAGCCTACAAGGCAGGGCTAGGCCCAAATTTACTAGAGACAAAGTAAAAAAGCTAGGGTTTTACTACAAGCATTAAGATACTGCAGAGGATACAAAAGTGTAAAATCAACCAGCAGAAGGACATTAGAAGATAGGAATAATTGGCTTAAATGGCATATGCCTAACTTTTTATTTTATTTATTTTACAGTATACGTGATTCTGCAGTAAAGCTACAGTGTGTGGTCGGGAAGTGGTTAACTTGATACTTGACATAATTTTTTACAAGACACATTCAATAAAATGAAATGAGAAAGCCGATTATATTCATGGAATATATGTACTGTGACTTCTATAATACAGGAATATTCACTGGGAAATCACATACCGTACTTAGAAGTAATTTTGAATACAGATTTATAGAGTAAAATTTACATTTATTGTGGGCCTGGAAAGCTGTTAGTCTGAACTCACATTTCAGCAGCTATTTATAACAATGCATCCGCTCTGATAGGTAGACATAATGCCAACATTTTTCCTCTTAATTTGACACTGCTGTCATGCATAAAAAACGTAAAAACTGTTCCCTGCAAAAGAAGAGGCATTATACTTATGGTTCCAGTGACTCCTGTTACCGATTTTTGCTACAGTCTCATCAATATATTCAAGTTTGACACTTCTGGGAGTGTTGAATACCCGTGTCCCCTGCTGCATGCTATGGTTCCATCCGCTAACCTCTCAATACCTACTGTATCTTGTAGTGACATACAATGAAAAGAGTGTTCGGTGGGGAGCACAGACATTGAAGGCCATTATGCTACAACAGAGCAAGTATTACCTCTTCTTTTGCAGTGCACTATTTTTAAGATTTTCCTTTTTTTGGCTTTAAGGCACCCAGAGGAACAAGATAAAAGCTTCCAAATCCAGCCAATCCAGATATAGAGATGACTAAACTTGTGTGACCAATCCCTGACCCCCACTGAAAGAGCAATTGTTAGTGTTGAAATTATCATTATTGTTCTCTAATGATAAACCAGCACCAGAATTGTGTGCCAATACAGTAGCTCACATTTATCTATTCATAGCAAAAATATGTACGTTTGTCTGTATCTGCATGTTTATGGAGCTGGCAACAGGTACATAAGTCTTACCAAAATCCTTCCATCTATATCTATCTATCACCTTGCTGTATTATTCAATTTTTTAATCAATTCTTTGCTACAAATACATCGATAAACACATATATCAGGGGTGTTTTACCTACCAAAGGATTTTTCTCCTGCCAGTCCCAATTATTATGTTGCTTTGAACTTTTGTTAATTAAAGCTTAAGTTTAGTAAAAAAAAAAAAAAAAAAAAAAAAAGAATGGAAATAAGGGATATTATTTGCCTTCAGTGAGAAGTGTTCCTTGTGCTGCTGTATCCTCCTTTAGCAAAAATCTTCCTCCTCCATTGCCAAAGCACACTCACCCCCCCCTCCCCCCTCCATTGCCCCACTGCTGTAATCATCCGTTGCAGCGGGGCTCAATAGAACTGAGGGAGCTGTCATAGACACTCATCAAGAGTGCCCAATTGTTTCTGACATTTCTGCTCTGCTCCTCCATTCATAAAGGCCAGTACTACAGCTTCTATGAATGAAACAGAATCTATGAATGGAGGAGGAGTAAAAATTGAAGGGACTGCTCCCTTCATTCATAGATCCTATTTCATTCTTAGAAGCTGTAGCACCAGCTTCTATAAACGAAGGAGTTGGCTAGGAGGGCGGGCACACTTGATGACTATTATTAATAACTATGTTATTTGGTTGTCAGCGAGCTGGTCGGTAAGTAGGCTTGGTTTTTCCCTGGGCATTCCCCAGGTCTTGTTGTTACCTGTTTTAGCCTTCCAATGCTACTTGCCGTGATAGCCAGCTATAGATGGGGGCGGTGGACATGGTTTTGTTTTCACCTATGGTGCTTTTATTGGTCCAGCAACACACCAGCACCTTTGCAGCTATTGTGCTACATGCTGGGTGTTTGGCGTGCTCCTGTACCTTTAAGGAGGGGTGGCTCCCCTTCAGTCCACCTGCCCTCTTCTAACCATCAGAATGCATGTGCCTCCCTTGTGGGGACACTCATAGTTAGTGTAGGACCACAGACTCCAGGGGGCCTTGGCGTGGCTCTGTGGCTCACACATGCGTTTGCAAATGCGTGCGGACAAACCCCTGTTTTTAACGCATACTGTTAGACAGGTTATTTGGTTGTCAGCGAGCTGGTCGGTAAGTAGGCTTGGTTTTTCCCTGGGCATTCCCCCTTGTTGTTGTTTGACACTTGATGACTTCCTGTGGCAACTCCCTTACTTCTATTAACCCCCGCCACACCAGAAGATTATGGTGGCGGGGGATGGGTCATCGAAAGATGAACATTTCTGCAGCACCAGGGACACATCTCACTGAAGGTAAGTAATGTCTCCTTTTATTTACTTATGTAGCGGGTGTCAAATTTATAGGGGCGTATCTGGGCCATAGATGGCCCAGATACATTGATTTTTAGGGATTTATGGACACTTTGGAGTGTGGGAGGTATGAATAGTGTCATGTTCCCTGCGGTCCCTAGGTGGCGCTGTCACCTGGGACCGGGGTTGAACTGCCATTCTAGCGCTGTGCCCTTTGTGTCCTCTCGCGGCAGTAGTACGGCGGGGCGGGAAACCCGCTGTGCCTGCTGGGAGAGGATATAAAGGGGGAGGACATCTTGCGCACGAGGTCCATTCCCCAGGCACCTTCAGCCTGAGGCTGCTGAGGTTTGTCTGTGCCCAGGCGCCCTTGGCCTGGGCACGTGAAGTCGAGTTCCATCCCAGGCACCTTCAGCCTGGGGTGAGGTACTTTACAAGGAGGCCTGGGGCCCAGTACCTTCGACTGGGTCCCGCGAGGGCGAAGCATTCCTAAGGTGCCCCCGGTATTGGGTGCCTGAATCCAGGGTGTAAGGGACCGGAGAGGTGACCCTCCCGTAGAGCCGGTGCAGCATTTTGCCGGTGCCGGTATTGGCCTCTGGTGACTGTCCGGACGGATGTCTTCCTCTGACAGGGGTCGTTTGTCCTAACGGAGGTATTTCATGGTCTGTGGCAGAGACCCATCTTCATCAGGTCAGTGGCAGGCCTCATCTAAGGCCTGTGGCAGAGGCCTCAATGTTCACCCAGGTCAGTGGCAGGGACCAAATTCACAGTCGGTGGCAGCGACTGTGCGCCAAGCCTGTTTGCACTAAACGGAACAGGAGAGACTTTATTCATTAAGTTGTGCCTGGACCTACTCTTCCCCACACCCTGTCTGTTCTTTTAAAGTTCAACCAGCCTACCTATTGATCAAAGCAAATAAAAGAGTGTTGGACTTTTTATTGGTGTGGAACTCGTGTTACTGGAAGCTAAGTGTCCCTGTCTGTGACAGTGGCAATCATCCTCCATAGGAGAAGCTGAGGCTCCGGCCTAAAACGCAGACCCGAAGGTAAACGGTTAGCTCATATCTCTGCATACTACATCAGAGAGCCGAGCTGGTGGTGTGCATCTTTCCCCCTTCTCCCAGATACCCCTAGATGAGTCATACAGCCATAAAGAGAGGGGAGAAGGCGGGGGAGACCGCTACACTTATAATATTTATTTTAGTAATATTAGATTTTTATACATCTAGGTCACCTTTCTGCCCCCAACCTGTAATTGGACTGTATGGGAACAGCAGAAGATTGATGACGTCATCTCTCTGACGACTCTGCCTCTTCCGTCTCAAACTTTGTTCCTTAGCTGCACAAGTATTTGAGGCAGTGCTTGAATTGCTGACCCTTCTTATCTTCAAGTTCACTGTGCATCAGATTACAAGAGGTTAACATCAAGACAGGTTCAGGTACATACATTAATAAATATTATAACTCTGCGCTTAGTAAAAGCAATCAATAAATCACTGTGCAAATCTAAATAGAAAGATTCATGAATTAAAGAATGCATAAATAAAAAGGGGGAAAGAAGCACTCATTTATGGAAAACATTGTTACGCTTCTTTAAATGAATATATATCAATCACCAATATGCAATAATAAATCAATAAACACACCAACATCAGTGCATTATTTATATATATATATATATATATATATATATATATATATATATATATATGTGTATATGTAGCGACCTCACCCCATCTCTTTTGTCTAGGGGTATCACACACGATAGGGTGAGATGCGCTACGGCCCATGTCCTCCCCATAGCTGTGGGTGAGGTGAAGGCCAGTACCAAATATTTCCTCTGGCCTATGTGCTTCTGTAAAGAATCAAGTCCTGCTGTGCCAACACTTCCCTTTGCTCCCATTAACCAGAGGTCCCCACACCGATCACAGTCCAACTCTTGTTTTATTGCATTTCCCACAATAAACAGTGCTTCAGTAGCCAACTGGTTGCGACTTGATAACATTTTGATACAGGGGATGAGCAGGTCGAGGCACTATCCTAATTCTCAGCTAAACCACTGCAATCTCGCCAGCGGTTACTATAGCCATATCTTGAAAGGACTTAGAACTTGAGAGTCTCTACCAGCGACTCAAGAGAACGTAGATAGGAGTACCTTCGCTGCGTTGCGGCCCCTATCAGGGGAAGATGTCCCTCCAAGAGAGTTACCAGAGGCCCATCCGTCACTGGGTTGATGCTGCTCCAGACTCTCCGAATGGGTAACCTCCCCGGCCTCCTCACCTCAGATATGGGCCCCATCCACTTCAGGGACCCTCGGACCTCTCCACCCTCGTGGGACCCAGTCAAAGTCACTGGGCCCCAGGCCTCCTGGTTTAGTACCTCACCCCAGGCTGAAGGTGCCTGGGATGGACTCCAACTCCATTCCGGTCAGGCCTAGGGCACCTGAGCCGGAATCCGGACCCGCCCGCACCCAGGCCTAAGGTTCCTGGGCGCTAGATGAAGAACCTCCAGCAGAGCAAGACCTCGTGACCAGGGCGTCTCCCCCTTTTATCCCCTCCAATGACGCCACGGCAGGTTCCCCGCCCTCGCCGTACCATCTCCGAGAAGGGACAAAAAGGACAGCACTATCGCAGTGAATCTACCTTGAGCCTGCGGGCACTCACCACCCACCGGCCAAGGAGATTATTACACCGCCCAATCCTCCACGAATACAAATGGTCATTACTCCCATACCTACACACCTGAACTTCCACCCAGGTGTACCCCACCTAAATTTAAAGACCCCGCTACATACTCCCCCCTGTGATTTGACGCTGGTCCCCAGCGTCTGGTGCTAACCCATGTCTCCCAAAGGTGGTGACATGAATCTGACCCCAGAGGCATCCCTAAAATTTTAACCTCAATCACACCAAGACCTGCTCAAAGGGAAGGGGAACATAAACAAACTTTTTGTTTTTTCTAAAATCCTCTAAGCATGTACACATATACAATCCCTCCCGTTTCTGTCTAGGAACCACCCCATACTCAGTAGTCCTGACAGACGAATCTCCTGCAGAGGGAAAGAAGAAAAAAAAAACTTGCAAGGAAAACCACATCCTGACATTCTGTGTAAATTTGGAATGAATGGGTCCATCAGCCGAGAGACCCACTCGCTCCAATAAGTAAAGTGATGCAAATGTACAAGCAACAGCCGTTGCGCAACACCGCCACCTGGTGACGATGCCACGGTGATGACACTTGGTGAAATCTTCAATCTTCCTGCTTTCCTACTCTGACTCTACCCCCAAAGTCTCTGTCTTTGAACTGTGAAGAAGAGAGAACAAACAAACAAACAGCTCTCATTCCTCCAAAGAGTAGAAAAAAACAAAAAACCCAAATAAAAAACTAGGGTACAGTTCGATACTCCGGCAAGAACACCTCCAGAAACTTTTCACAGGAAACAAGTGAGTCTCTTCTCACAAATAGAACCTCGGATCAGGCAAAAACAAAGGCTTCAGATGCTTATCGAAAACCTCAATCGAATAGTCCGCGTCCTCTCCATCTTTCCTGCAGATGCGCACCTTGTCTGCGTGGATATGGCGGCCCCACATCCAGTCTGCTCTGCAGTCTCTAAACTTTTTCGACACTGGTGGCGAACAGGACAAGTACCGCCAGGCATGAGGCACTTTAAGCTTCTCCCAAACGAACTCATCGTACTGTCGCAGAACTTCAACCTCAAACAACAAGTCTCTGGGCAAGTACGGATATTCCCATCCATACTCGTGAGCGACCCTCTGAGAAAAGAGTCGTTGCAATCGGGCTAAAGGAGGCATTGTGGCCCGCTCACCTTCTCCTGGCTGAACAATGGCCTCCGGGTGTCGAGGTACTTTCACTACCTCTGATGGCTTCTCTTTCGGTGCCCGTAGTGATGCTCGTTGTTTCCCCGCCAACAAAACGGGTAATACTGTGGACTGTGGAAGAGCAACCAAAGGACTAGGCTTCCTCGTAGACTCCGGAGCTTCCGCCCGGGGCGTGCTGTCTCCTATAGACATAGGCGAATCCTGGGGCGCACGTAGCATAGGTAATGGGCGTTTTGTCCCAGCCCTTCTGGTGAAACAGTTCATCGATCTCACCGTCATCTCCACAATCCGACAGTGACTCTAGGTCGGAGGTGTCATAGATCTCCGCGGGAAGGTAGTCTCTGGTAGACGTGGTACTACCCTCCCTAGCGGGCTCCACCGACTGTGGACCCCCAACACCTCCAACCACCACCACAGTCCCAGCCCCTGGCTCACCTTGACCTTTTGTAGAACTGGGATGTCCAGGACTCTTCCAACCGGATACATCCAGGTCAGGCAAGCGACGGGGTGAAGCTCTTCCATGACCATAGGAGGCCTGCACCAGGCCGACTTTCCTCTTCGGAGGTGGGAGCAGGGAATCTGTGGTGACCGAAGCAGCATCCTCGGATTTTTCCTTCTCAGTCTCTGATTGGGCAGTCACATCGCCCTGGTCAGTGCGTACGGGAACCTCCGCAAAGGCCTGGATCTCCCCTTCCGGAGTAGCGGTACCTGTGAGGCTGTTGAGGCGAAGGGCCCGGGGCCTTACTGTGGATGGCTCCACCTCGAACAAGAACTCTTTGCATGCTTCGCAACGCCCGAATGGCTTCAGGTGAACCACCAGTCCCGAGCATCCGGGACAGATCACACCGAGGGCCTCCGTGTCTCTACAGGTGTACAGAGCCAACTGTCCTCGGGGCCTGAGTCTTATCCCTGTGTCTGTAAGGGGAGCAGCAAACGTAGTCCTCTTCGTGGGCTAGGGAACCGGAATCCACGGGGAGCTTGAGGCCATCCCGACTGTCTGCTGCTCCATCACGCACTGACCACGCGCCGAAGTCTCCACGTGAGTTCCTCCACATGGCCAGACTCCTCCCACGACTTGCACGTTTTCGCGGGCTTCCATCAAGCTCCGCCCACGAACTGTGTAGTCACGGGGTGCCTCATGGCGCAGTGCAGTAAAAGCCCCCACATGTAGTACGTCACACGGCTGGACTTCTCCCTCTTCTCGCTCCTCCGCATGGGCCTTTCCCGTCTTAGGGTCATTTCCACGACTTTGAGCAGGGATGCACTTTGGCCGATCACATGGCCGACCTGCTCGGAACTCCTCCGGGCAGCAAAGTCTAGACACAGCCATTCTTACTTCCAAAGTCAAAACACACATCATCCCGGACTGACGAGCCCCCACGTGTAGCGACCTCACCCCATCTCTTTTGTCTAGGGGTATCACACACGATAGGGTGAGATGCACTATGGCCCATGTCCTCCCCATAGCTGTGGGTGAGGTGAAGGCCAGTACCAAATATTTCCTCTGGCCTGTGTGCTTCTGTAAAGAATCCAAGTCCTGCTGTGCCAACACTTCCCTTTGCTCCCATTAACCAGAGGTCCACACACCGATCACAGTCCAACTCTTGTTTTATTGCATTTCCCACAATAAACAGTGCTTCAGTAGCCAACTGGTTGCGACTTGATAACATTTTGATACAGGGGATGAGCAGGTCGAGGCACTATCCTAATTCTCAGCTAAACCACTGCGATCTCGCCAGCGGTTACTATAGCCATATCTTGAAAGGACTTAGAACTTGAGAGTCTCTACCAGTGACTCAAGAGAACGTAGATAGGAGTACCTTCGCTACGTTGCGGCCCCTATCAGGGGAAGATGTCCCTCCAAGAGAGTTACCAGAGGCCCATCCGTCACTGGGTTGATGCTGCTCCAGACTCTCCGAATGGGTAACCTCCCCGGCCTCCTCACCTCAGACATGGGCCCCATCCACTTCAGGGACCCTCGGACCTCTCCACCCTCGCGGGACCCAGTCGAAGTCACTGGGCCCCAGGCCTCCTGGTTTAGTACCTCACCCCAGGCTGAAGGTGCCTGGGATGGACTCCAACTCCATTCCGGTCAGGCCTAGAGCACCTGAGCCGGAATCCGGACCCCGCCCGCACCCAGGCCTAAGGTGCCTGGGTACGTGATGAAGAACCTCCAGCAGAGCAAGACCTCGTGACCAGGGCGTCTCCCCCTTTTATCCCCTCCAATGACGCCACGGCAGGTTCCCCGCCCTCGCCGTACCATCTCCGAGAAGGGACAAAAAGGACAGCACTATCGTAGTGAATCTACCTTGAGCCTGCGGGCACTCGCCACCCACCGGCCAAGGAGATTATTACACCGCCCAATCCTCCACGAATACAAATGGTCATTACTCCCATACCTACACACCTGAACTTCCACCCAGGTGTACCCCACCTAAATTTAAAGACCCCGCTATATATATATATATATATATATATATATATATATATATATATATATACACACACACACACACACACACACACACACACACACACACACACACACACACACACACACACACACACACACACACACACACATACACATGTGTGTGTGTATATGTATGTGTGTGTGTATATATATATATATATATATATATATATATATACATGCACAGTTGTGCTCATAAGTTTACATACCCTGGCAGAATTTATGATTTCTTGGCCATTTTTCAGAGAATATGAATGATAACACAAAAACTTTTCTTTCACTCATGGTTAGCCATTTATTATCAATCACCTGTGTTTACTCTTTTTAAATCATAATCACAACAGAAACTAGCCAAATGACACTGATCAAGTTTACATACCCCAGTTCTTAATACATTGCATCATTGATAACTTGAAGTCCTTTTGTGGTATTTGTAGATGAGGCTCTTCATCTTCTCATATAGTAAAGCTGCCCATTCCTCTTGGCAAAAAGCCTCCAGTTCCTGTAAATTCTTGGTCTGTCTTGCATGGACTGTACGTTTGAGATCTCCCCAGAGTGGCGCAATGATATTGAGGTCAGGAGACTGAGATGGCCACTCCAGAACCTTCACTTTATTCTGCTGTAACCAATGACAGGTCAACTTGGCCTTGTGTTTTGGATCATTGTCATGTTGGAATGTCCAAGTACGCAGCTTCCTGGCTGATAATTGCAAATGTTCCTCCAGTATTTTTTGATAACATACTGCATTCATCTTGTCATCGATTTTGCCCAAATTTCCTGTGCCTTTGTAGCTCATGCATCCCCAAAACATCAGCGATCCACCTCCGTGATTCACAGTAGGAATGGTGTACCTTTCATCATAGCCTTGTTGACTCTCCAAATGAAGTGTTTATGGTTGTGGCCAAAAAGCTCCATTTTGGTCTCATCACTCCAAATGACTTTGTGCCAGAAGGTTTTAGGATTGACTCTGTGCTTGTTGGCGTATTGTAAGCGGGATACATTGTGGCATTTGCAATGGCTTTCTTCTGGTGACTCGACCATGCAGCCCATCTTTCTTCAAGTGCCTCCTTATTGTGCATCCTGAAACAGCCACACCACATGTCTTCAGAGAGTCCTGTATTTCTAGTTATTTGTGAGTTTTTCTTTGCATCCCGAACAATTTCCCTGGCAGTTGTGGCTGAAATTTTAGTTGGTCTACCTGACCGTGGTTTGGTTTCAACAGAACCCCTCATTTTTCACTTCTTGATTAGAGTTTGAACACTGCTGATTGGCATTCTCAATTCCTTGGATATCTTTTCATATCTCTTTCCTGTTTTATACAGTTCAACTACCTTTTCCCGCAGATCCTTTGGCAATTATTTTGCTTTCCCCATGACTCAGAATCCAGAAACATCAGTGCAGCACTGGATGAAAGATGCAAGGGTCTGTCAGGAGTCCACACCTTTGCATAAAGCTACAGCTCTGATGTATCAGGGTTCTTTACTGGGTCCAGCTTGCATATATATATTTCCTGCAAAAGAAATAATTTCTCGTTACTTGCTCTGTTGTTAGTTTGAGCAAGATAACACAAGTCCTTAGTTCCCATCTGACATTATTTTCCTGATGTCATTTCATGATAAATGGTAACAATACAGTGCGGTCATGCAGAGATGTCCATAAATCCAAAGTATTCTTCAGCTTATACCACTGCACCTACAAGGAATAGGGGCACATCATTTCACAATCCACACATTCTGCTTTTGATTTCAAAAATAAAATAAATAAAGACAAAAGGACCAACAATCTGTCATTAGCCAGATCAAAAACGATACAGCATCTGGCTGCAGGTGGAATCTATCCTAACAGGGTGTTTGGATTTGATGTGATGGGTCTGTTATATTTACATTTGTTATTACTGTAAAGATTTAACATGAAGGATAGGCTGACAGCAGATCACATGACCAAAACTGTTAACTGTTTCCTAACATGCATAAGGAACTAGGCATAACAATTGAACTTGAATTATAACATAAAGCATACACATCATCACATCTTCCCTCTCAAGTATGAAGCATTTAATATGAGACAAAGTCCCTCCATATCTTTGGTTTAATAGCTCGACTATAGCGAGAGAAAGTAACCACTGGCTCATTATCTGTAGGATTGGTGTCCAGTTGAGAGTCACTCCCAACATTATCATATGCTGATATGTTTATTCTGTCCTCTGTATCCTCAGTAGGCTCAATATCCGTGTTTAGGACTTTTGTGCCATCATGGGCTTGTTCTTTATCTCCATTGTCATGCGGTTCCTCTAATGATGTATCCGCAGCAGTGTCTGGACGAAGATGACGTCTGTTTCGTCTCAGTTTCTGTCCATACTTGGTCTTGATTATATATGATTTCGGTGAATTGGCTTCTTTGACAATTCGAGCAGGTTCCCATGTATTCCCAGTTACTCTGTGTCGCACAGCTTGCCCAGCACAGGGTGGACAAAGGGATTTTGTAGATTTATCAAAAAACAGTTTTTGCCTTTTCATGTTTATGATCCTCTGAGCTGTTACTCGATCCTGTGGAATAGACTGAGGCTGCAATTTCTGTGGTGCAATAGGCACTGTGGTCCTCAGTGTTCTACCCATTAGCAGCTGTGCAGGTGAGCATAAACATTCAATAGGTGTTGCACGATAGTTTAACAGTCCTAGGTACACATCCTGCCCTGATGATTGCGCTTTCAGTATAATGGATTTGGCTATGCCAACATACTTCTCTGCTAGACCATTGGCCTGTGGGTGATAGGGGCTTGTGGGTTTGTGCCTGACTCCCCATTCACGCAGGAAGCACTGGAACTCAGAACATGAGAATTGTGGGCCATTATCGGACACAAGTTCTTTACACACTCCATGTCTTGAAAAAGTATTGTTTTGAAAGCCCATATGACTGTTGTTGCTTTTAAATTTCTCAGCTGCACTAGCTCAAAGTATTTGCTGTAGTAATCTACTACTATCAGGTAATGGTTGTCCTCCAAATGAAAAATATCTGTACCCAGTCTCTGCCATGCCTGTGAAGGAGCATACCACAGTGTAAGAGGTTCTTTTGCATTGTGTCTTTGAAATGTCTGGCAGGTTTCACACTTCTTCACAAGTGTCTCAATATCAAAGTCCAAATTAGGCCAGTAGACCAACTCCTGTGCTCTGCGCTTACACAGAGTGATGCCCAAGTGCCCCTGGTGGATTTGTTTCAGTACTTCTGCCTGTTGTGACTTAGGAATGAGAATACGGTCACCCATAAATATGATATCCGAATTAATGTATAGCTCATCTTTCATAGGCCAGAATCCCTGTAGTTCAGGACACAGCTTCTTTCGTTTTTCTGGCCAGCCATTGCACATGACACAAGTTAGTTTTTCTAGAACTTTATCCTGTTTGGTGTCTTGTCTTATCTTCTCCAGCCGTACATCCGATATTGGAATGTTCGCTAATACTGTATGTACCTGTTCTTCCAACTCAAGTTCATCCCGTGCTTCATAACCTTCTGGAAACACTCTAGACAGGGTATCTGCCATTTGAATTTCCTTTCCAGGTTTACACTTTACTGTGAGATCATACTGCTGTAATTTCATAACCATCTGCTGCAGACGTGGAGGTGTAGAAGCTAGTGATTTCTATAGATGAAAACAAAAACAAAAAATTCTGCGCTGCCTGATTGTATAACAGCTCACACAACCAATTGAAAAATGGTGGAATACGAACAAGACAAAAAAGTGTAGCACTAAACTAAATGAGAACTGCACTGGAATGAAGTGCAGTATGTAACAGTGATAAACAGTCAAAATAAACAACGTAACATTCAAGAAGTGATAAATGAATAAATGAAAATATTCAAATAGTCCTCAGTGATATGAGTTGTGTAACGTAAAAGTCACCAGAAAATACTGAGTTCATTAATAAAAACAAAATTGATAGATGCTGGTGAGAATCAAAATAATGGTGCTCCTAAATGAACTTGACGTGAAGCGAGTGCACTTAAAGTGACCACCACCAATCGATAGTAGAAAAGGCTTACCAGAGAGAGTGGACCCCAAAAACATACGTTCAGAGGGTCAACCGGACATGGGTAAGCCGCTGTGAAGAGCGAATCTCCAGCTGCGATTCAAACAGGAACCTCAAACTTCAATCAAATACAGAAGGTAGGGAGAAGTGTCTCTTGTATCCAGATGGTGATGACACTTGCAGGTAGTGCCCGGTTAGGGCCAGGTGGTGATACCAGATATATGCCAGAAAGTAAAAGGAAAGGAAAGGCACATAGTGTAATATTGTATAAAAAGGGTATTTAATGTAGGTAGGAACACTTACATTTAGAAGAATGTAACAGCGCTTTATCAAATGATCAAATGGCAACAGTAGGGTCTCCCGACGCGTTACGCATCCAAATGCATCGTCATTTAGGAGCACCATTATTTTGATTCTCACCAGCATCTATCAATTTTGTTTTTATTAATGAACTCAGTATTTTCTGGTGACTTTTACGTTACACAACTCATATCACTGAGGACTATTTGAATATTTTCATTTATTCATTTATCACTTCTTGAATGTTACGTTGTTTATTTTGACTGTTTATCACTGTTACATACTGCACTTCATTCCAGTGCAGTTCTCATTTAGTTTAGCGCTACACTTTTTTGTCTAGTGATTTCTATAGGATGTACTCTGTGGTCTGTTTCCACAACTACCGGGCGACCATATATGTACTGGTGAAAATTCTCACATCCATTCACAATAGCCAGTATCTCTTTCTCAATTTGGGCATAATTGGCTTGCGTTGGGGTTAGTGCTCGTGAAGCATATGCCACAGGAAATCCTTGTTGAGTCAGTAAAGCACCTAACCCAAACTGGGATGCATCTACTTGAAGTACAGTGTCACAGTTTACGTCCAAATATTTCAGTATTGGCCCTGGATGTTTAGTGATCAGTTTTTTCACTTTGTCGAAAGTCTTTTCCATGTTTGCATCCCAACACCAAACAGCATCCTTCTGTAGCAGTGTACGTAGCGGTGCTATCTGTTGAGCAAGGCCCTGAGAGAATTTGAATAGATAGTTGAAAATACCTAGTGATGTCTCCAGCTCCTTTCTGGAGGTTGGGGCCTTCATTTTAAGAACTGCTGTAATCTTCTTTGAATCAGGCTTCAGACCCTCTTTGGTTAGTAGGTGTCCAAAATATGTAACTTCTTCCCAATTTGCATTTTGTTTGGATTGAGTGTGAGATTCTTCTCACGACACCGATTGAGCAAAGCAGTAAGGTTTTTGTCATGTTCCATTTGATCCTTTCCATAGACCAGTAAATCATCAACTATTACTTCAACACCCTGTAGACCAGCGATCAATTAGTGTGATTTCTTTTGAAATATTTCCTGTGCAGATGCTATGCCAAAAGGTACCCTTGTGAAGCGCCATCGACCCAAAGGGGAGTTAAAAGTGGTCAAGTAACTGCTGGCTTCATCAAGACGCAAGTAACCAGAATGGGCGTCTAGTACACTGAATACTGTTGCTCCTACTAGCTTGTGCACTATATCCTCTATGGTGGGGAGTTTGTAGTGTGTGTGGGTCAATGCATATACGAATTGCACCTGTGTTCTTCTTCTCCACCACAACCATAGAACTAACCCATTCCGATGGTTTTGTGACCTTTTTTACTACTCCCAGCTTCTCCATCCTAGTGAGTTCTAGTCTGACTTTATCCACAAGAGTTAAAGGTGAATGACAGGCTGTGCCCCTCTTTTATATGTATGCGGCTTACATCCGGGAGGCACCCCAGGCCCTTGAATAGATCACAGTACTCACGTTTAATGTCAGCCTCTGTCAGACCTCTGTACCCACCAATCACAGTCATTATGATCTTCACAAGTCCAATCTCTTTATTTGTTCTGAGACCCAGCACGGCTGGGGCTTGAGTTTCTATCACAAACAATTGTAAAACCTTTTCAGATCCCTTGTATGAACATTTTGCATGACAGCGACCCATTACTTTCAGCTTTTCACCCCCATATCCCATTAGTTTCGGTAGGTCTTGAGTCTCTAAGAGGGATTCATTACTGAGGTGTTCCAGGTATATGTGGCTTGGCACACAATTTACTTGTGCTCCTGTATCTATTTTGAATGTGATTGGAGTTTTGTTAGCCCCTATCTGTATTGTTACAGTTGCTTCATCTGCAGACTGATGTGTTTTTTGTACTGCTGCAAGATATATTGGGGTGTAGTCTGAGTCTGACCCTGCATTGTCATCATTGTCCTCTATGGCGTGTACAGAACATGTTCTTGACCTTCCAGTTTGTGAAGACAGCTTACACACCCTGGCAAAATGTCCTTTTTTCTTGCATTTATTGCATATCTGCCCCCTTGCCGGACAGACACTATTTTTATGGTGCATGTTTCCACAATATCCACACGCTTCTTGTGTGTTACTTGTCCCAATGCCATAGGTGCCCTTTTCTCCTGTGTGTGTTCTTTCTTGCCAATATCTGCTGCTGTGATTTTCAATAGCATTAATCTGGAGCTGTGTTCCTTCCAGTACCTGCATGTCCTTTCTTGACATTTCATATGCTCTGGCAATCCTTATGGCTTTCTCAAGATTTAAGTCTTCTTCTTGCAGCAGCTTTTCCTGAACTTCCTTAAACTTACTGCCCATCAGAATGCAGTCTTTTATCATATCTCCAGCATCATAGAAAGCAGTCTTTGGCAAGCAAGCGCAGCTGTGTCACCCATTCATCCAGACTCACCTCCACACTGCTTCCTCTCATAAAACAGTTTCCTTTGCACTGTGGAGTTTCTCCTCGGGTTGTAGTATGCTTCAAACTTTGCAAACAGCACCTCTACTTTCTTTTTGTCCTCTGCAGTGATCTCCCCACTTGCTTGCCAGGCTCTGCACGCATCACGTCCTTTTTGTCCCACACATATCAGAAAGTGAGCTGCTTTCTGCTGATCAGACCATCTGTCTGCATCTGGTCCTGCAAACACAAGCTCTATCAGCTCTTTCCATTGTGACCAGTTTTCAGACACATTCCCTGATTCCAAATCCAGGGATGGAATGTTCTTTGTGTTGCTGTTTGCTGCAATGACTCTTCTGTACCCCTTCTGGTACCATGTAAAGATTTAACATGAAGGATAGGCTGACAGCATGAGCTTGAACACGAGCTTGGTCTTTATTCAGTAGCATCCATCTGTAGCGGGTGTCAAATTTAGTGGGGTGTATCTGGGCTATAGATGGCCCAGATACATTGATTTTTAGGGATTCATGGACACTTTGGAGTGTGGGAGGTATGAATGGTGTCATGTTCCCTGCGGTCCCTGGATGGCGCTGTCACCTGGGACCGGGGTTGAACTGCCATTCTAGAGCCATGCCCTTTTTGTCCTCTCGCGGCAGTAGTGCGGCGGGGCAGGGAACCCGCGGTGCCTGCTGGGAGGGGATATAAAGGGGACGGACATCTTGCACACAAGGTCCATTCCCCAGGCACCTTCGGCCTGGGGGCTGCTGCGGTTTGTCTGTGCCCAGGCGCCCTTGGCCTGGGCGCGTGGAGTTGAGTTCCATCCCAGGCACCTTCAGCCTGGGGTGAGGTACTTTACCAGGAGGCCTGGGGCCCAGTACCTTTGACTGGGTCCCGCGAGGGTGAAGCATTCCTAAGGTGCCCCCGGTATTGGGTGCCTGAATCCTGGGCGTAAGGGACCGGAGATGTGACCTCCCCGAAGAGCCAGCGCAGCATTTGCTGGTGCCGGTGGAGGCCTCTGGTGACCGTCCGGATGGATGTCTTCTTCTGACAGGGGTCGTTTGTTCTAAAGAAGGTACTTCATGTTCTCATGGTCTGTGGAGAGACCCATCTTTCTCAGGTCAGTGGCAGGCCTCATCCAAGGCCTGTGGCAGGGGCCTCAACGTTCACCCAGGTCAGTGGCAGTGACCAAATTCACAGTCGGTGGCAGAGACTGTGCGCCAAGCCTGTTTGCACTAAACGTAACAGGAGAAACTTTAATTCATTAGTTGTGCCTGGACCTACTCTTCCCTACACCTTGTCTGTTCTTTTAAAAGTCGCCCAGTCTCAAAGCAATAAAACAGTGTTGGACTTTTCTTGGTGTGGAACTCATGTTACTGGAAGCTAAGTGTCCCTGTCAGTGACAGTGGCAATCATTCTCCACAGGAGAGGCTGAGGCTCCGGCCTAAAACGCAGACCCGAAGGTAAATGGTTTAGCTCATATCTCTACATACTACATCAGAGAGCCGAGCTGGTGGTGTGCATCTTTCCCCCTTCTCCCAGATACCCCTAGACGAGTAGAACCAGCCACAGAGAGAGGGGAGAAGGTGGGGGAAGATCGCTACACATCTTAGAACTAACCACAGCTCCCCGCCCCCAGATCACATGACCAAAACTGTTAACTGTTTCCTAACATGCATAAGGAACTAGGCATAACAATTGAACTTGAATTATAACATAAAGCATACACATCATCACAATTACTCTCACATCAATTATCAGACCTTTAGATTTCATTTTTGTAGAAAACGTATGTATCCCATCCATCTTGGCTCTGTTAAATATTATGGCAGCTGTATTGCAATTAACAACCTCCTCTTAATCTGAACTAACCCCATATTACAAATTTTTCCCAATAACCTGTATTTAATTTCCAACCAAAGGTTGTCTAAACCAGTTAAAATATATCCATATTATTAATACAATTTTTAAACTCATATCAGAAATTAATACTCAAGTGATAATCTCAATATCACACCCTAATTTGAATATATATATCCACAGATATATTTCCTTAAAGGAGGACATTTGACTATCAAATGATATTTAATTTGTGTAATACACGTTGAAGCCGCGTACACACGGCCGAGAATCTCGTCAGGAAAAAACTCGTTGTTTTTCTTGACGAGATTCTTGGACAAGAAACTTGTCCCGGCCGAGTGTACACACGCTCGATTCAAAGAACCCGCGGTTCTTTGAATGGAACGAACGCGGTGACGTAATCGACTACGACGAGCGTGCGACAAACAAAAAACAAAAACCGCTCAGGTGTAGATGTCCTCTAGGTGGTTATCTCCTCCCAACAGCCAAGGGTGCAGGCAATGCAATTTCAGGAAAAACAAAAGATCAAGTCTTCTGGACAGCAGCACTCCAATAAAAAGCCTTTATTATGTAAAATCTTCAAAGATCCAAATACATCACAGCAAGTCCCAAAATTCTGGTGCTGACTAGTTTCACACTTTCTTAGTGTTTAATCATAGCTGGTGATTAAACACTAAGAAAGTGTGAAACTAGTCAGCTCTATACCAGAATTTTGTGACTTGCTGTGCTGTATTTGGATTTTTGAAGATTTTACATAATAAAGGCTTTTTATTGGAGTGCTGCTGTCCAGAAGACTTGATCTTTTGTTTTACGATGAGCGTGCGCTCGTCACATTCGATGCCGTCGCCGCCATCTTGCTACACCCTACCTATGCCTAGGAAGCTACCGCGCAGCCGTCAAAGTCATTTCGAGCATGCGCGGGTTTCCACGGCGACAGGTAAGTGTGCACACACACACTTTTCTCGCCGAGAAACATGCTGATGAGAGGCACATTTTGTTATGATATCCTCGACCTTGCCAACTTATCATTGTTCTATCCCTGCACATTCTTTCATGAGAAATGTAAAAGGGAGGGGTACATGTATGTCGACAGCTAACATGACACACACACAAAATGTAGAACTACAAGTCCCAGCATTCACGTACATACACAATTATCTCTCTAAAATCGCTTACATTTTTGCCCATTTGTACACAACACATGCATTCAGTTCTCTCACTTCCTTTGAATGCTTTAATATTTCCTTGTTTAAATTTTACCTCCCTAAATTTTGTTTTCCTTATTCTGTTCTGATATCCCTTGCATCCCATGTATTGTAATACCGTAATTCACATACTCTAGCTTCTATGATCAGATGGACAGCCACAGTGCTCATCCCATCTTCCCTCTCTGACAACATATAAAGTATTCTGTTTTGACTCTTTCTCATGTTTTAGACTTTACTAGTTGTAGTGCCCGCCCTAAATTCATCCCACAACTTAACCTCAAAATGTCCCTTTCTGTCTAGTGTTAATTTGTCTGTCACTCTGATCCATCCTGCTCACATAGATAGCTGTTCTTCTTCTTCTAGCTTTTTAATTCCCATGATTCTTAGTCCCTGTGGACTTGGTAACCTTGTTACCCATTGTGGATCCATGTCCACTCTAACCATTTATCTAGCGGCTCAGTATAGGCAAAAACTGCACCTTAATTTCATATATTTTTTAACGCTCCTCTTCCTTATCCTATCTTTAACACTCCAATAGACAGTAGACAGTGACAACATAACCTAAAACTACCAATCAATACAGTTTTATGGTGAGTAAAATAGATACCCTTTGTCCTGAAAATTCCCAGATCGACTCAAGCTCCTCGTTTTGGATTCTTAGGGTCACCTGTAAATCACCTCTTAGGCAAAGCTTGCCATCTGACATGGAATTTTTTATATAGGCAACAATTGTCCCGAAGTATGGGGCGTTTGTGGCAAATTTGAGCTCTACGGAGTGCCCCATTATGCACTGCGAGATCACAGTGCATTGACAGCTGCTGATTGGGCAAAGTAAGCACCTGACCTGCATGCTTTGGCCAATCACAGCGTGATCTGCTGTGAGATCCATGATTGTGCCTTCGGCCAATCATAGCTCAGGCCCCACACTATATATAAGGCTGCTTACACAGCGGCCGTATGTAGTGTGAAAACGTGGAGAATGAGAGAACTTGAGCTAGCTTAGGCAGGTTAGTTAGGGACGTGCAGGCAGTTGAGTATATATACTGTGTGTGTGTGTGTGTGTGTGTGTGTGTGTGTGTGTATATATATATATATATATATATATGTATATGTATGTGTGTATATATATATATATATATACACACACACACACACACACACACACACACACACACACACACACACACACACACACACACACACACACAGTGCAGTCAGTGTAGAATATATATACAGTGCAGGCAGTGTATTAATATATATATGTAGCACCCTCTAACTTAGGTAGGTGCTAAGTGTAAGGGTTTTTGTGTAAGCTGTCAGTGCAGGCAAATTTAAGCAGGCCTATGCTACAAGCTAGGCCTGTTTGTTTTGATCTGGGGGCAGGGGAGTGGTTTAGTGTAGCAGTAGGTGACTGACATGTACTTTAGCTCTTGGGCGCCTCCCCTGTTTCCAGGGAGAATGTTCTGGAAAAGGGGCAAGGCAGAGAACTGGAGTGACATGGGGAACATGTGAGGAGCTCTGACCAATCCTCAACTAGGATTGGCAGGGGGCAGGCCTCCTACATATACCCATGGTCAGCCTGCTGGGGGAGGAGTTGTCAGCTGGGTGAACTGGATGATGGAGTGTTAGACTGTCGTGCCTGAGGCAACCTCCATCTGGGGGGGTGTACCTCAGGTGGAGGAGCTCGGGAGCTGGGAGGGAGCCTCTCCTTACACGGTCATGGAGAGGTGACCTGGAACAGGAGCCGGAAGAGGCAGTTGGTCCACACGTCCAGAGTAAATCATTCAGGAAGGATCCAGGGCAGGTGTCAGGGAGAAAAAACACAGTGGAGAGATCTGGAAAAAGCATGCCAGAGGCCCTGGATGTAGAGCCAGAGGGAGAGACTGTGGAGTTAGTGTCAAATCGATGCAGCCATGAGGGCGGGCAGGATTTGCAAGTCGGACTTGCTAGGATCAGTAGTCCATCACCATTTAATATTCTCAAGTAAACAGTTGCTGCTATAAAGGGGTACTGCAGGCCCCGGCCTACAAAGGGTCAAAAAGTAAAATCACTGGAACTTATTCAGAGTGAGGCCTAGTCATGTTCTGATGGTGTGACAGGATTACTAAGACTGTGACAGAAAGTAGTGTTCTGAGGTAAAAGTCTGTCAAGTAGTGTGCTGGAGGAAGAAGTGTTCTAAGGGTAAGAGACTGTCAAGTTTAGGGTCAGCCATCTTGTCCTTTTTTGAGAAGTGTGACGCAGTTACTATATTCTTCAAAGTACATATTTATCCTATGGGCATCCCATGTCCCTTTTCCCCAACCAAGTTCAATCCCCTAATAAAATAACAAAAACAAGCAAGAGACTGTTCATTGACTAAAGGAGTGTGTCTAATGGATGTCTAGTAGCAGGGTGGAATGTGTGGATGTTGTAACACATAGCAACCAACCGCTACATATACACAGTGCATTCAGTGTAGACTTAAAAACGTAATTTAAACTTGCTCGCGGCTGTAATGAATTGCCGAAGTGTAGACTAAAAATCTAAAAATCTCCCCAGTCCATACCAGGCCCTTCGGGTCTGGTATGGATTTTAAGGGGAACTCAACGCCCAAATCCATACCAGACCCTTATCTGAGCATGCAGCCTGGAGGTGAGGATAGGGGGGAACGAATGAGTGAGCACCCCCCCTCCTGAACTATACCAGGCCACATGCCCTTAACAAGGGGAGGGTGCTTTGGGGTGCCCCCCAAAGCACCTTGTCCCCATGTTGATGGGGACAAGAGGCTCTTCCTGACAACCACGGCCATTGGTTGTCTGGGTCTGCAGGCGGGGGGCTTATCGGAATCTGGAAGCCCCCTTTAACAAGGGGCCCCCAGATCCCACCCCCCCATGTGAATGGGTATTGGGTACACTGTACCCCTACCCATTCACCAATAAAAGTGTCAAAATGTAAAAAACAACAGACAGTTTTTGAAAATTCCTTTATTAAAAAAGAAAAAAAAAGTGTCCCGCTATGTCCATCCATCTTCAATCACGCTGCCCAACGGACCCGAAAAATAGAAAATAAATAAAAAAGTTCCGCCTCGATGGGGGGCCTCCCGGCGACTGCTGTCTCTTGGCTGTGACAGCTGTTATATAGGAAAGGGCAGGGCCCCCTGGTGATGTAACCGAGTGACCCTGCCCCCTTCTGACATCATTGGATGTCAGATGGGGCAGGGTCATCCGGTTACGTCAGCGGGTGGCCCCGCCCTTGCCTATATAAGTGCTGTCAAAGGGAAAAGACAGCAGTCAGCGGGAGCCCTCCCATGGAGGCAGAGTTTTTTCTTCTTTTTTTTTTCTATTTTTCGGGTCCGTTGGACGGCGTGATTGACGATGGATGTACATCGCGGGCACTTTTTTTCTTTTTTAATAAAGGAATTGTCAAAAACTGTCTATTTTTGAAATTTTAGGGGGGTGGGATCTGGGGTTCCCCTTGTTAAAGGGGGGGCTTCCAGATTCGGATAAGCACCCCGCCTGTAGACCCTCACAACCAATGGCCAGGGTTGTCGGGAAGAGGCTCTTGTCCCCATCAACATGGGGACAAGGTGCTTTGGGGGGCACTCGCTCATCCTCCCCTATCCTATCCTCCCCTATCCTGACCTCCAGGCTGCATGCTCGGATAAGGGTCCGGTATGGATTTTGGGGTGCAACTTACGCCAATTCTTTACATCTTGGCGTGGAGTTCCGATATAAAATCCATACCAGACCTGAAGGGCCTGGTATGGACTGGGGGGGGGGGGACCGCATGCCCTTTTTTTCCTTGATTTTTTTATCTATATTGCCGGGAGTCGATCGATTCGTAATTTCATAAGACGTGGGTTATCGTATTCAGACCCCCTTTCGTATTTCCGTAAGGGTTATTTTTCCGTTCATTCGTTTTTCCGTTAGTCTAATTTTCGTTGATTCGAAATTCGTATTTTTCGTTATATTTTATATTCGGCCGTGTTCGTATTTTCGTAAGAACTATATTTTCGTTGATTTGCAATGATTCTTATTTCCGTGTCTAATTTCCGTTGATTGGAAAATTGTACTTTTGTAGATTTAATTACATTCGTACTTTCGTTAGAATAAATTTTCCGTTTATTCCAAACGCTACTTGTCTTAATTTGTAATTCGTACTTTCGTATCATTGTTTTCGTAGATTCGTAATTGGGGCATAATTCGTAATATAGAAACTATATTCTAGACAGAGTATGCTTAACCACTTCCTTACTGGGCACATAAACCCCCTTCCTGCCCAGGCGAAATTTCAGCTTTCGGCACTGTCACGCTTTGAATGACAATTGCGCGGTCGTGCGACGTGGCTCCCAAAAAAAGTTGACGTCCTTTTTTTCCCACAAATAGAGCTTTCTTTTGGTGGTATTTGATCACCTCTGCGGATTTTTATTTTTTTTACGCTACAAACAAAGAAATAGCGACAAATTTAAAAAAAACACTATTTTTTGATTTTTGCTATAATAAATATCCCAATTTAAAAAAAAAAAAAAAATTTTCCTCAATTTAGGCCGATACGTATTCTTCTACATATTTTTCGTAAAAAAAATCGCAATCGCCGTTTATTGATTGGTTTGCGCAAAAGTTAATGCGTTTACAAAATAGGGGATAGATTTATGGCATTTTTATAAAAAAAAATTATTTTTATTAGTAATGGCGGCGATCAGTGATTTTTTTCATGACTGCGACATTATGGCGGACACATCGGACACTTTTGACACATTTTTGGGACCATTCACATTTATACAGCGAACAGTGCTATAAATATGCACTGATTACTGTATAAATGTGACTGGCAGGGAAGGGGTTAACACTAGGGGGCGAGGAAGGGGTTAAATGTATTCCCTATTGGTGATTCTTACTGTGGGGGGAGGGGACCGACTGGGGGAGGAGACCGATCTGTGTCCCTATGTACAAGGGACACAGCATCGGTCTCCTCTCTCCCTGACAGGACATGGATCTGTGTGTTTACACACACAGATCCATGTCCTTGTCTGTGTAACCGCCGATCGCGGGTGCCTGGTGGACATCGCGGCCGCCAGGCACGCGCATCGGCATTACAGTGACGCACCGGGCACGCGCGCCGCCGCTCGCGCGCCCCCCAGTGGCCAAAGAAGCGGAGGCCATAAAAAGACGGCCTCCCGGATTTGTAGAGCCACCTCACGGCCGTATATAGTCATACGGCTGGCGCGAGGTGGTTAAGAAACAAATAATTTCTCTCTCACAAGTCACAACTTAACTCACAAATCCACCAAAACAGTGCCACCTACCCAACCACACCCTATCTGGACTCTGGATGGAATGCACTGCAGTCTGAAGCCTCGTACACACGACCGAGTTTCTCGTCGTAAAAAACCCGTCGTTTTTCTCGACGAGATTCTTGTCAAGCTTGACGAGTTTCTTGTCAAGCTTTCCTTGCATACACACTGTCAATTCCAAATCTCGTTGTTGTTCTGCGCGGTCACGTACAGCATGTACGACAACAGTATAAAGGGGAAGATCGATTTCAATGGTGCCACCCCTTGGGCTGCTTTTGCTGATCTCGTGTTACCGTGTGTGAAGTAAACGTTTGGGAAGAGACGATTCGCGCTTTTCAGTCTTCGTGCTTTCAGTTCGTTTTAGCGTGACAAATGTGCTATCTCTTTTACGAAGGCTTGTTTTACCAGAAGAAGTGCTCCCGTCTCATACTTGATTCTGAGCATGCGCGATTTTTGAAGACTCAGAAAAGTATACACACGAACGGTTTTCTCGTCGCAAAACAGGCCGACGAGAAAATCGAGAATCCTGACGAGAAAATAGAGAGCAGGTTCTCTATTTTTCTCGTCGAGATTCCCGGCAGTTTTCTCGACGAAAAACCATACACACGAACGGTTTTCTCGGCAAGAAAGCTCTCTCTGCAGTTTTCTTGTCGTTTTTTGACGAGAAACTCGGTCATGTGTACGAGGCTTCACACAGAAAAACACACAAGGGAATAACATTTTATCTTTTCCCTGGAATAATTAGTGTTGTTGGAAAATGCAGGCTGTGATGGAACATGTCTGAAGGTCTGAGAAGACCCAGTGAGGTCTCACAACTAAGCAGTTGTAAAAAACCTTTAGCTGGATATTGGATTGTGAATTTTACCCCTGTGAGGAAACCTCTTGTTTTGGTTGGATTTGCTGCATTGCTGATGAATAAACTTGGTCATAAAGCCCTTAAACATACTTTGGTGTCAGCATTACCTCTCTGCAAGATGCCGGCTTGAAGCTGATTGCTCACAATAGTTACATAATACATTTTATTGCAGTCTAAAAGAGGCACAACTAAGAAAAGGGGAAACAGGGATTTGGTTCCAGAAGAGGGATATTATGCAGAGGTGAAAGCTGTGAAGGATGGGGCTGGGTTGTGCAAAGTTAAACTTCTGGAGGAGGACAGGTTGTACAAACTAGGGACTGTTCAGGGAGTACGGGGGAATGTTGTGTAGAGGTGAGAGCTGTGGAGGAGGGGAAGTAATGCAGAGGTAAGAGCTGTGATGGGTGGAGTGGTTGTGAAGAGGGGAGAGCTGTGGAGAGGGAATTGTGCAGAGATAAGAGTTGTGGGAGAAGCTGTAAGCAGAGGTGTGAGATGAGGGCTTACTGAGAGGAGAACTGTGGATGGGGGGGGGGGGGTGACTGGGTGCAGAGAAGAGAGATGGGGGTTGCAGAGATGAGAGCTGTGGATTAGGGCAAGCTGTAGATGGAGGTTGCAGAAGTTAAATGGGGAAGGGGAGTGTGATAAGTTATAGGGGGTGGCAAAAGGTGAGCTGTAGTTGGCTGGTGCAGAGGAAAGTTAGGCATGAGGCATACAAGAGTGAGATATGGAAAGGGATGCAAAAAGGTGAACTGTGGACAGGGGTGCAGAGGTGAGCTGTGATTGGGGGTGTACAGGTGAGCTGTAGATGTGGAGTTCAAAGGTGAGCTGTGGACAGGAGAAGAATGAAAAGGTCAGCTGTAGACCAGGGGAGAGGTGTGCCGTGGATAGGGAGTGTAAAGGGGCTGTGGACAAGGAGTGCAGAGGTGAGCTCTGGATGAGGGTTGCTGAGTGGAGCTGTAGGTGGGTTGCAGAGTTGAGATGTGGATGGGGAGCACAAAGTTGAGTTGTGGATGAGGTCCCAGAGGTAAGCAAAGAGGTGAGCAATAGTTGCCAGCTTTGGAGGCAAGTTTACTGGGGGGAAAGTAAAGCATGCAGAGTTCAGTTAAAAAGTATATATGTAATGATTGGCATGCAGGGTGCAGTGGTAAGGATTTTGTAACTCACCTTTTACATAACATATTCAAAACCTTTGTCTGTATGCTGTGCTATATTTTACAAATTTTTACAGTATTGTTGTCTGTTACATAATGGCTGCTGGATGGTACTCTTGAATGCTGCCCTATGTACAATGTATTGTACATTGGTGTTGATTTACTAAAAGTGAAGAGTGCAAAATCTGGTGCAGCTGTGCATTGTAGCCAATCAGCTTCTAACTTCAGCTTGTTTAAGCTTTGCCAAAAATACCTGGAAGCCTGTTGGTCTCTATGCAGAGCTGCACCAGATTTTGCACTCTATTGTGCCTGAGTCCTGCACTTTGTATGCTGGGCTGCAGTTTTTTTCACTGCACTCTGTATATTGGCCTCTATGTAACATACTCCTAACTACTGCACTTTATACACTATATGTTACATAAACCTGACCACCCTATGGTGGAATACTACTACTCTGTACTATACATTTCATACCATTGATGAAAACACTCTGTACGCTAGGTTGCATATAACATACCTCTGACTGCTGCACTCTGTACAATATATTCTCTTGATCATACGCTGTATATGCTGTATTGTAATTACATATGTAGCGGGGTGCCACTTTGCAGTGTGTTGTAAGACTATTGTTATCTTGAGAATAACCCCAGTTCCCTCCAGAGTCTCTATAAGATATTGCAGCAACTGTTGTTTAACTATATGGAACGGTGCATTGTGGAACTTATAGTACAGGGAGAAAAGGACTCAGTTGCCATGGGTATAAAATAGACTATGGTACCCACAGCACAGCCTTCTGGGGGAGGTTACTTAAAGGAAGGGAGGAGCTACCCTCTCTCTCTCTCTCTCTCTCTGGACATCTCCTTCTATCAAAGAGGAAGCCTGCGTTGAGGCCTGCTGCCAGAGTGCCTAGGCCTAAAGCCTGGGCCTACAGATGTGAAGTAGGATCACTCAGCCCAAGGAGGGATCCTTTCCTAAGTGTCCAGCTCTCGCTCTACAGAGACTGGAGTCGTCCATCTACCGACATCCAGTGCGGTTGTGTGAGGAACCGGAGGCTGCAAGTTGCGGAGAGACCGTGGACCGGGACATCGACAGCGGAACGTACCAGAGGGACGAGGCCTGCTTTGGTGAGAGGGCATCTGCCTGGAATTAATTAACTGTTGCATAGGTCTGTGACTTTAGAAGACCTGCCATTATTAGAGTAGTGCACCACACGCAAGGACATCTCGCAGTGGCTGCAGGTATAAGGATTGGCGTTTGCACCGTCAGTGAGTTATATATTCATAAACATTGTGGATGTTCAGTTTTTGCCTTCTTTTCATAACCTGATGGATTACAAATGTTTTATGTGCACCAACAAATGCTAGCGAAGACTCTACTACTGGAAGGAACTTTACACTGAACTTATCAAGCCTGACTAGAGCAGATAGTACCGGGACACGTGTACAGTATTGCCCATTAGGGGGAACTCGCGAGCACAGTACTTTAAATACATAGACAGTGCGTACTAGAACTGTTATTTTGTGGTTTGATTCATTCTAACTAAATATTGTCTGCTATACCATTGACTCTGCAGGGCTCTGTAAGAGTCAACTGTACTGCTGTTTAACTTTGCTATTTTTTTTCTTACCGAGTAAACTTTGATTGTTGGTTGAGCAGAATACTGTGTGGAGTTGTCTGTTGCCCTGTTGGACAGGTGGCCACTACAAGGTAACAACTTTATGTACCATTTTATGATTGTGTGATATTATTGTGTTTCCCAATCACCAGTGGGTTCCACAATCTCTGTGCAGACCAGTTGTGCCAAGGGAGGGTTCGAGCCGAATTCTTGAGGTTGATAGCCCAGAGTACAGACCCAAACAAAACCAGCAGCTCTCTTAATCGGGGGTAGTGCTACACATATTACTGCCAAAACTGTTCATTGTCTCAACAGCATATTATATTCTCCTGATCCATATGCTGTATATGCTGTATTGTAATTAAATATTACTGCCAAACTGTTCATTGTCTCAACAGCATATTTTGTTTGTATAGGGATTGTGGTATATGTGTGCTGTGCATACAGTTTGCGCTGTTTGCTGTGGCATGCTACATATGTCATATTATTCTTGTAATTGGAATGCCAATTGATGCCTCCGGTCTTTCACAATTCTGGCAATGCCCCTGGTTCACAGTAAGCTGTGGAATTTATTTTCATCTGCAAGAATTTGATATTTGTTACTGAGTAGAGCATAGACAAAGTATACTGGAAATTCTGCAAAGCCAAGGTACCATTATAATAGCAGAAGACAAAAAAACAGAGAATGCCTTGCACTAGCCCATCTTGGGTACCAAAATGCTGGGGTGGGATGAACCGACTGAACCTCCTCTTGTTTTATCTTATTTCTTTCTAATGTAAGTTTGATAAAGTAAATTAGGCACGTGGATTATAAGCGGTGGCACAGTAACAGTGGCCTAGCGGAGCAGAAAATCGTGATTATGTCCAAGCGTTTACTCACAATTTGCATAAAATGCACATGCAGTACAATTTTGTTTGCTTTGCATTGAGTTCAATGGAACCAACAATTGCAGAACTATTTTCAGCATGATAGAAATCTTGTGGACCAAAATTTTCAGTAGTTTGGGAATAGAAGTGTTAAAAGAGTGATAAGCTGCTTCTCTATTTGGTGGTGGATACCTCACAAAGATTTGAGAAGTCACTGTGGTGCTGTACTCTGTTTTTCGCTGACATAAGATTTGTGAACATTTACAGACCATATATCGTGCAATATGTGTTAGACTTTAATTGGTGCAATATCTGTTAGGCTTTTTATTCTAATATTTACCAGTCAGCATCTTTAATGGTGCTGGAATGGGTTTGGGCTAAGTTTGAGAGGGTTGGCGCAGCTTTGTCCTTTTCTATTTGCTTTTGGTGCTGTCACATTATTGCTGCTGCCTATTTTAGTTTTTTTAAATAATTTTTGTGCTAGCGCAGTTCTATTTCTCTTTATATGTTAAAAGAGTGTATGCATGAAAAACTCATACTGCAGAGTAGTCTTTGTTATGTTTTTCTAACTGAATGCATTTTTTCTTTCATCCTCATTGGATTTCTGTGAAAAACACACACACCTTTGAATGGGTCCGACCGTTTTTGCCAGAGGTGCCTACGCACACCCCACTGCCTAGTAGCAGAGGGCTGACTCAGGCCTACTCATTGGCCACAGCTAAAGTCTGCAGCCCTTACAGAATTCCATGTTTGCCTGCCACCTACCCTCTCCTACATGCATTGTGTGTCAAAGACAAGGAGCTCTCCTGTTTGGCTAACTCAGCACACTCCTGGTCTCCATTGACAATGACATATCCTCTTAGCTGGGGTCACCTTCTCACTTCAGGCCTGACTTTCCATGGTTACAGGATAGTGCTTTTCACTGCCTATTCACCATTGGCCCATAGCTATACCAAGTTAGCTCTCCATTGGGTACAAAGGTATCCCTCTTCATCAAGTAAGTGTTTCATGAGATGCACTGTCTAGTATAGCTTAATGGTGTGCTATCCCACTTCTCACAGCAGGATTACTGGGATTCCACTTCAGTCACAAGAAGCAGCCAGAAGTTTGATCCATCGCAATTTTATAATAACTGTTTTCCTAAAAGTCCATCAAATAACCATCCACTCTTTCAGCAAACAACAGTTCCAAATGGAGTGGCAGTCTACCTAGAAGTAATAATAATAATGATTTTTCTAGCTCACAGTCTCTGTCCCTCCAGTCTTTAGGCCTATTATAATAAATGTAATAGCTTCCCTAGCGCTTTCCACTTTCTCTGTGACTGCAAGCTCCCAGTTTCTACCTTGAGTGCCTCTGGTGTCCTGGCCCATTGTAGTAAATATAATATTGCTATAATCGACCAAAACACCAAAGGAACTGGGAGCCTGCAGTCACAAAGAGCACGGAAACAGCTAGTTTAAAAGCATTATTATATTACTAATATAATAATGCATTTTAAACTAACTCGTTATGCAGTCACGATTTTCAAACTAGCTCTATCTGTGCTCTTTGGGACTGCAAGCTCCAGTCTCTGCACTCTAGAATTCCTCTAGAGACAGTGAAGCAGCATGCAGCACCAAGTGTTGATGTAAATGTAATGTCAGTGCAATGTATGTGTAATGTACGTTTCATATAAATGTAATGTACATGTATATTTAATTTATTTAATTAAAAATGTCTTTATTTGGAGCCATACTTGCTGTTTTCTTTAACACTGTAAGGTTGAAAACAGTGGTTTAAAAATATGTAAATATATGTGTAATATACTGTATGCACAATGTGTAATGTACTGTATATGCAATGTATAGTTATGTAATATAATGCATATGTACCATAAATTATTTTATGATACTGATTTTGTGGACATATTCCTGCTGTGGCAGTACTGATTTTGTCTCTGCACATGGTTCTGGTGGGTCTGTGCTGACTATGTCTATGTGGACCTTTTTTTGTTTGTATCAGTATGGAAATGATTGAGTATGTAGATATGCTTCTGGTTGTTATTATACTATTGGTTCTGTTCCTGTGGACACATTTCTGATTGTGTCAGTTATTTTTACAGTTGTGCTCATAAGTTTACATAACCTGGCAGAATTTATAATTTCTTGGTCATTTTTCAGAAAATATGAATAACACAAAAACTTATCTTTCACTCATGGTTAGTGTTTGACTGAAGCCATTTTATATCAATCAACTGTGTTTACTCTTTTTAAATCATAATGGCAACAGAAACTACCCAAATGACCCTGATCAAAAGTTTACATTTCACAGTGCTTTATACTGTGCATTGTCCCCTTTTAACATCAATGACAGCTTGAAGTCTTTTGTGGTATTTGTGGATGAGGCTCTTTATCTTCTCAGATAGTAAAGCTGCCCATTCCTCTTGGCAAAAAGCCTCCAGTTCCTGTAAATTCTTGGGCCGTCTTGCATGAACTGCACATTTGAGATCTCCCCAGAGTGACTCAATGATATTGAGGTCAGGAGACTGAGATGGCCACTCCAGAACCTTCACTTTATTCTGCTGTAGCCAATGACAGGTCGACTTGGCCTTGTGTTTTGGATCATTGTAATGTTGGAATGTCCAAGTACGTCTCATGCACAGCTTCCTGGCTGATGAATGCAAATGTTCCTCCAGTATTATTTGATAACATACTGCATTCATCTTGCTAACAATTTTGATCAAACTTCCAGTGCTTTTGTAGCTCACACATCCCCAAAACATCAGCGTTCCACCTCCGTACCTTTCATCATAGGCCTTGTTGACTCCTCTTCAAATGTAGCGTTTATGGTTGTGGCCAAAAAGCAAAATTTTGGTCTCATGACTCCAAATGACTTTGTGCCAGAAGGTTTGAGGCTTGTCTGTGCTGTTTGGTGTATTCTAAGCGGGGTACTTTGTGGCATTTGCGTAGTAATGACTTTCTTCTGGCGACTCAACCATGCAGCCGATCTTTCTTATTGTGCATCTTGAAACAGCCACATCACATGTTTTCAGAGAGTCCTGTATTTCACCTGAAGTTATTTGTGGGTTTTTCTTTGCATCCCGAACAATTTTCCTGGCAGTTGTGGCTGAAATTTTAGTTGGTCTACCTGACCGTGGTTTGGTTTCAACAGAACCCCTCATTTTCCACTTCATGATTAAAGTTTGAACACTGCTGATTGGCATTCTCAATTCCTTGGATATCTTTTTATATCCTTTTCCTGTTTTATACAGTTCAACTATCTTTTCCCACAGATCCTGTGACAATTATTTTGCTTTCCCCATGACTCAGAATCCAGAAACGTCAGTGCAGCACTGGATGAAAGATGTAAGGGTCAACTTGTGTGCATGTTATCAGGCCAAAATCACCAGGGTATGTAAACTTTTTATCAGGGTCATTTGGGGAGTTTCGGTCGTTATGATTTAAAAAGAGTAAATCCAGTTGATTGATAACAAATGGCTTCAGCCAATACTAACCGTGAGTCAAAAATGTTTTTGTGTTATCATTC
Organism: Rana muscosa; assembly: GCA_029206835.1. Classification (NCBI taxonomy): domain Eukaryota; kingdom Metazoa; phylum Chordata; class Amphibia; order Anura; family Ranidae; genus Rana; species Rana muscosa. Next base: position 481,318,220 of record CM055122.1, read on the forward strand.
ATATTCTCTTAAAAATGGCCAAGAAATCATAAATTCTGCCAGGGTATGTAAACTTACAAGCACAACTGTATGTTTTTTTAAAGGAAATTTTTAAGAAGTGCTGACTTTCTCATGTGTACAAGAACTGTTGCATATGTTACCGTGTAGACAGTAAGCAGGCTCAAGTTTAAGCCACTCCAACTAGTAGCACAGTTTTGCCACACCCACAGATTGACATGCACGCAAGGGTTCATTCACACTATGTGCAGTAATCTGCATTTTTCCTCATTGAAAAATGCAGGTAACTGCAACAACATTATTAGTTTTCTGTGTGTCATGTTCAGTCCAAAGCACAGCGTTTCACTGCATTTAAGGGACACGTTTTCATAATATTGCACTGCTCTGGATGGCCCTGAATGTCACTGCACAGGAAGCGCAGTGCACTGCACTGCTGTGCAGTGATTTGAATAAAGTGTTACTTTGTGCACTTCAAATAAAAGGGTAGATGTGTGATAAAGTGTGCATCATACAGCCCCTGACGCAGAGTTCTGAAGCTCAAAATGCTGTGCAGGCAGCAGGATTTTGGACTGTGGGCTTGTGTAAACAGATCCTAATTGTTTTCCTCTGGGTGCCAAGGTTGATCTTCCTGTCCCCCATGAAAAAATATCTATGGCCTAGACAACTAATTCTAACTGAAGCATCAGTCCCCAAAATGTAAAGATATACAATGATATTTTGATTTATTAATCATATTATTTTTCTCATTAAAAAAGGATCTGGCATTAACATTTTGAGCATTCCTTTATCATTAATTCAGTTGTTGCTGCAGTTAAATTATTCATAATGAATGTAGACATGCATGCATTTTGAAATTCTATTATAATTCAGAATTAACTAAGTTACCTCTGATGGGATTTGAACCTATTACAATCTGTTTCAGTGAAGTGAGGGTTATCAACTGTTAATAAGTCAATTAATCATTTACAAGGCATTAATATAGATGTGTCACACATAGACAATCATTTGGGGTTTTATTTACTTTAGAAATTGATCAGCATAACATCTTTAATATATTTTAAATTGTAAAAACTCTTTCAGACAGCAATAGTTCAAATTATACTAATCATATTTGCATTTAACACAAATGTCATATCTTACATGCCCCTGTGACTCTTGGGAGATGACCCTATACAAGCATATGAGGAGCAGTTTAGCTCAGGAGGGCTGGGGATAATGGGTAAGTGCACTTTTTTCTGAACACACAAATTTAAAGTAAACTTTATTATTAGGCATGCAACTACTAATGAATAGAAGTATAAAAGCCCTAGAACTCTAAGCAGCGGCAGCCCGTCCATATGGGGCGCAGGGGCGCCACCCCCCTAATCCTTGCACCCGGCCCCTAATTTACATGCAGGGCACCAGATGCATGGATTCCAATGGGAGTTTATTTTTATTTTTTAGAAGCACTTCATTAGAACCTGAAGCTCTAATTGACTTAAAAAAAGGCAATGTGCCCCGAGCCCACCCAGTTGTGTGACAATAGCAAATTAATATTCACTACTGTCTTCCTGCTTCTCCTCCCGGCCAATCCCTGCTCAGGAAGCGGGTCCTGAGACCAGATTGGTTGAGAGGAGAAAAAATTATATTTGCTGCCTAGGAGGAGGAGGCAGGAGACGCAGGGGAGACCACACCACCGTGAAGCCAAAGAAGGAGGAGATGCAGAGGCCCGCGGCCCGGAGGAAACCCACGACCCAGATGAGGTAAGTGCGGGGACCGACCGGGTGGGGTGAGGAAAACTGGACTGACCATCGGGGGGGGTTGGGGGGCTAGCGATGGAGGTCTGGCCTCCCTCAACCCACCTGGTCGGTCTCCGCACTTACCCCATCTGGGACGTGAGCTTCCTCCAGGCGGTGGGCCTCTGCGTCTCCTCCTTCCTCGGCTTCACAGTGGTTTGGCTTTGGCTTCCCCTGCATCTTCTTCTCGGCGGCCATTAGAATCGCTTCTCCTCTCGGCCAATCGAGTCTCAGGACCCGCTTCCCCTCCCCCAAAAAATATACCACCAGCCGCCACTGGCTCTTACCTTCTAAAACAAGGAATTTTTCCCTAATGTCTTGTCCCAGAGATGTTTGTCAGGATGTGACAAGGTACCACTAATATAGGAGAGAAAGGTAAGTTTAACAAATGAGGGCACAGAAAGCAATGAAAACATGATGCTCCATGATACTTTCCGAATACATAATTGTAGGAGTTTTTTTTTTTTTTTTATAGTTTTGGTTTTGTTTGGTCACTAACTTCAATGCACTACTCATTTGACTGATATAAATATTGCTAAGGTGTGAAGTTGTGTAAGTAAATATGGTCCACAATGCTGGCTGAGAGGAGCAGCTGCAGTTTTATTGTGTCTACTGCTGCTCTTTTTCTGTTTGCAGAGAGATATAGTGGACAAATGCGTCTGTTGAGAGGATTCTGTGTCTGATAAGCAACAGAGACTATTTACAGCTATAAGAAGTGACTGCTATTGTTGAACTCTATACAGCCAGTGTTAAGCCTGCTATCTACCCAATAGGGATACACAGAGGAAAAGGATGTGGACTGCTAGAAATGCTGGGAGGAATGGAGGATTGTGGGAGCTGAAGTTTTTTTACAGACTGAACTGGCTTGGAAGACTGACCAAAGAAATTATTTACCCATTATTTATTGGAGCTCTGAGCAGAGAAATAGGAGGAGTGCTGTTGTTTCCAGGCTAAGGAGCATAGAGGACATTCGGAGAGACTTAGGGTGCTTTAAGCTGATAGCAGATCATTCACTACCATACCTGACAAGGAGCGATGGCAGTGCCAGTCATCCTGGAAACCGGAGATCGCCACAGATGCTGACAGAGGCTGATGCCTGATCAAGGGGAAGGACACGGTGGACACTGACCAGTTGTGCTGCCAACAGGAAAGAGAGGGAGATCACTTGCTACCACAGGAGTTGGTGAGAGGCTGCTGGCCAAATCACACTATACTTTGACAAAGAGGAACAGTATTGGCTGCAGATATCACAGAGCCAGTGCCTTGATCAGTGCTGGAATGGACATTATCCTGAGTGCTCTGTCTTAAGAGTTTGGCCCTAATGAACTGGCCAGGAAAGGAGAGAGGGTATATATGAGACTGCTGAACTGTTATGGTGGCATAACTCTCCTTAGTTAGGATTGCCCCAGTATAGGATTTAGGAAGGGTTAAGGGTTGCTATCTACGCCAATTGTTTGTTTTTGCAGTATATTTTTGTTACTGTTATAAACTGGCCATACATGGTTTAAAATTCAATAGATTCAGCAGCAATACATGCGTGGTCACTGTGGTTGTATGGAACTTGATCTTCTGATTGTCTGACTAACTGTTCAACCACTCTGTCGGTATATTTTAACTTGGACATTGCATCAGGTGATATGCTGATGGGAGTCTCCCCACTCTCAGAATACAGTGACACGGGGGGGGGGGGGGGGAATTCCCATATTCATATCAAATGTGTGGATGGGGAAATTGGGTCAGTTTTTCTTTCAACCCGCTGGTTGAAAAAAAAAAACTGACCCCTGTATGGCGAGCTTAACTGCTTATTGTGTTATTACTGTTGTTCATATCTGTTTTGACACTGGGGTACTGCATATACATCTGCAATAAATATTCCCAAACCATCTAGGTATGTCAGAGTGCATGATGCTATTTGCAGAGTCACAGGAACAGAGAACCATAGAAACTGTGGCTCCTCTGGGGGGGGGGGGGTAAGCGCTACATGTATTTAACAGTTATCATCACACTGGACCCCCCTTTTTAAGTAAGAAACACTTGACAACTTTTCCTTTTAAATTGTAAATTTTCTTTACAATGGGCTTGACTACAATTGGCTGTGCTCTATGACTGTTGTGCTGTCTCCCTCTTTGGGTACTGCCCATTCCTTAACTCAGGAAAGTCCATAGTCAGAGTCCATCCGTGTGGTTGTCCAAACTTGGGTTTCATTACAGGGTTGTGCTGCCAGTAAAGTGGTTTCACTGAGCTGCTCGTGACTCACTTCCGATGCCAGAATGCACTATAATTCAGGTCTCCCCATCTATGCATATCCTCATGATATGGAAGATATGTCACATTGAAAAATACTTTAACCCCTGCATACACCATCCAGAATTTAAAAGAGAAGTATGGGTTGTTGTTTTTTTTTTTAATAATCATACTTACCTAGGTGGATGCAGCATCAGACCAATGCTGCAGCTATCCTCCGGCGTCTCTGCACTTACAACCGAGCCATCGAACACCGCTGATGACTCGGTTCTCTCACTTCACTGAGCGAAGAGCTGCTGACTGTCTGTCAGCATCTCTCCTGCTCTGCTCCTCCACGCTTATGAGAGCGCTGAGCTGTGGAGGGGCGGGGAGCGGCCCTCTCAGCGGCTCGCTGAGAGGCTGAGACTGCCATCAGTCCAGGCAGCTGACAGATCAAGACTTCGGATGTCGGGATGACGAGGTGCCTCCACTGATTGCAGTGATGTCAGCAGATCTCCCCCATTCATCCTTGTCTCTATGTTTTATAATGTTGATAAATCACCCCCCTAGCATTTGTGGGTAAGTGTAGCACCCTCTAGGGTGCTACTAGTGTGAGTGCAGGAAAATGTATGTCTGTCTCATGCTTAAACCTGTCTTTAATTGGGTCATGGGTTTACTTAAGGTCAGGGCTGGGTGACTCATACAGACAACTGTCTGGTGCCTCCCCCTGGTTCTGGAAAGTTGAAGAATGTTCTGGAAGCTGGACGGAGGAGGCTGGGGGGAGTTTAGCCAATCCCCGGGCAGTGGGCCTGGCATGGGGCTAAGCCAACCCTAAAATATGAATAAGTCATGCTAGCAGGAGGATCGGGTGGAAGATGGAGATGGAGTACTGAGGTGACTGTTGGTGGCCCTTGAGGTGAACCCCCTAGTCTGGGGGAGGGGGTGCTCTGTCTTGGGCTGAAGCTTGGGAGCCTAGGAGGATCCTGACAACAGAAGAAGCTTGGGAGGCAGTGGGAGCAAGGAGGACAGTGTGAGTACTACAGCATGGTTCAGTGACCTACAAGGGGAGAGACTGCCACGCATAGCCAATCTCTCTGGAAGATAGCAGGTGCTTAAAGAAGGACTTCACTCTCTCAATCAACATTGCCTATTTTTAATCCATATGCTGCTAGCATTAGTAAATGGATAGGAAGATATATTATATTTACTTGTTTTACTTGTTTTTTTACATTTCTTCGGTTACTGCCTGGTTTTCAGGCCTAGGCAAATTATGTCATACATCCCAGGAGTCTTCAGGAGGGGAGGAGGGGCTTTCTCAGCTAAGCACACCCTTCTGCCTGCATGCCTTAGGTAAGGGTAAATAGATTCCAGAAAGTTAATGCTACATGAATAATCTGCCCTTATTCAAGATGGCCACGGCCAGAAATGCTAGGGGATGTTTTTCAAAGTGATTTCTCAACAAAAATAAAGCATGCGGACATGGACGGGTGGGGGAGTTTGCTTTGACAAATTAAAAACGATTTCAGTGTTTTTGGTTTGTGGTACTCAGATGCAGTGTATTTATTCCTTAAATCTTCTTTAACCTTGCCCTGAGAGATATCTGGAAAAATCAGTCAGGTAGACTGGTGAAAAAGCAGCTGGGTGGGCTGATGGAGAAGCAGCCAAGTGGGCTAGCATTTCCTGCAGTTGGTAGAACTGAGCTCAGTTTCTACAAGGGAGTTGTAGGTACTCTGGGATACAGTTTACAACAGTTTGTGCTACCTTTCAAAGGGACTGAGAGTTCCTAGTCCTTAAGGGTTGTTTTTTATTTTCTAACAGACTGTTAGCTGCCCAAAAGAGGAATCAATTAGACCCCTTTCACACTGAGGAGTTTTTCAGGCGGTTTAGCACTAAAAATAGCGCCTAAATACCGCCTGAAAACTCCTGCCCCTGCAGTCTCAATGTGAAAGCCCGAGGGCTTTCACACTGAGGCGGTGCGCTAGCAGGACCGCTCCAAAAGTCCTGCTAGCAGCATCTTTGGAGCGGTGAGAGGAGCGGTGTGTTTACCGCTCCTTCACCGCTCCTTCCCATTGAAAGTAATGGGAAACCGCGGTAATATCGCCGGCATTGCAGGCGGTATTAATTCTTTTTCGGCCGCTAGCGGGGGTTAATACCGAACCGCTAGCGGCCGAATACCGCTGCAATTTCGACAGTATAGCGCCGCTAAAAATATCGGCGCTATACCGCACCCACCGCCCCAGTGTGAAAGGGGCCTAACGGTTTTCCAGACTAAAGAAGAGGAATCAATTAGTGCTGTACAGAGTAATAGAGAAGAATCAATCAGAGTTGTACTGTACATAGAGAGGAAGTTGTCCCTGGTTTTGTTGCTATCAAGTTGGGCATCCTATAATTCCTATTCCCAATCCAAGTTATTACGCCTAATAAAACATAAAAATCAAGTTTAAAGACTGTTCCTTGTGTCTGGATTAAATTTGCAAATGCTACTTGCCCGGCTGTGTAGGAGTAGGGAACCCTGTCATCTGCAACCCTTATGGGGGGTAGTGCTACATAAGGGCAAATTATTCATAATAGCATTTACCTCCTGGAATCCATCTGCCCTTTGCTCAGACAATCAGGCAGCGGAGTGTGCTAAGCTGAGAAAGCCCCTCCTCCCATGAAGACTTCTGGGATGTATGACATAATTTGCCTAGGCCAGAAACCAGGAAGTAACTGAAGAAATGTAAAAAGAAAAAAAGTTTAAGTAAATATGATATACATTCTTATCTATTTACTAATACTAGCAACATGAGGATTAAAAATAATCAATGGTGATTGGGAGAGTGAAGTTCCACTTTATTCTGTGAGCTCTATCTCCCCCCATGAAACTGACAGACCAGCTTCATTTTAACCACTTCCCGACCGTTGCAGGACTATATACATCGGCAGAATGGCACGGCTGGGCAGATCAACGTATATATACGTCGCCTTTAAGACGCGGCATTGTGGGCACGCGCGCGTGCCCGCCGCAAGCTCTGTGAGTCTGACCGCGGGTCCCGCAGATTCGATGTCCGCCAGGAGTCCCGCGATCGTCTCACGGAGAGGAAGAATGGGGAAATGCTAATGTAAACAAGCATTTCCCCATTCTTCCTAGTGACAGGACACTAATCATAGCTCCCTGTGATCGGGAGCGGTGATCAGTGTCGTGTCACACGTAGCCCATCCCCCTACAGTTAGAACACATCCCTAGGACACACTTAACCCCTTTCCCGCCCCCTACTGGTTAACCCCTTCACTGCCAGTCACAATTACACAATAATAAGTGCATTTTTATAGCACTGATCTCTCTATAAATGTGAATGGTCCCAAAATGGTGCCAAAAGTGTGCAATGTTTCTGCCAGAATGTCGCAGTCACGATAAAAATCGCTGTTCGCCGCCATTACTAGTAAAAAAAAAAAATATATTAATAAAAATGCCATAAAACTACCCCCTATTTTGTAGACGCTATAACTTTTGCCCAAACCAATCAAACGCTTATTGCAATTTTTTTTTTACCAAAAATATGTAGAAGAATATGTATCGGCCTAAATTGAGGAAAAAAATATATTTTTTTTTATATATTTTTTTGGGGATATTTATTATAGCAAAAAGTAAAAAATATTGCTTTTTTTTCAAAATTGTTGCTCTATTTTTGTTTATAGCGCAAAAAATAAAAACCACAGAGGTGATCAAATACCACCAAAATAAAGCTCTATTTGTGGGAAAAAAAGACGTCAATTATGTCAGTTAAAGCGACGCAGTGCCGAATCACAAAAAGTGCTCTGGTCTCTGGCCAGCCAAATGGTCCGGGGCTGAAGTGGTTAATACACCTAACAGATTTCAAAGGTGATGTGCTACTCTCAGAAAATGGAAAAAACACCTACCCCCTTTTTGTACCTCTGAACAATTGCAAGGTGTGAAGAAACCTACACTGAAAGACATTTTAATTGCAGTGCAAGTATATGGCTCTCTATTACGTTATACAAAATGCAGATGGATGCAATTAGGGAAGAAATAACTTTTATTAGGTATCACCTAATTAAAAAATTTGTAACAGAATATCGGATTCACAAGGGAGAATAAGAAACATGGAGGATGTGGTCTATTGTTTAAATTAAGATATGTATTCTCTTAAAGTGGATGTAAACCCAAATGTGTTTTTTTTTAATTAAGGCTTGCACCTTGTACAATATAGGATTTCATGTCATCTGTGCCTAGTCTTGCCACGAAGAGTTAATCCAGCTCTGAGCAATCCTGGTATCTTTTTTCAGTGAGATAAAAACTGACACACAGAGAAATAGGAGTCAGTTCTTCCCCCTTGCTGTGAGTGACAGGTGATTTACATATCTAATACATAAGCCTGAGAAAGACATTCTGTGTACTTCAGATCCCCTCCTCCTTTCTTCTCCAGCTCTCCCAGGATTGGCTGCTCCACACCTCAGCATGATTGGGCATGCTGAAGTCATGTAGTGACTTTTCTGGATTTTGACTGAATGTTAGTGATCATAGCAGAAGTTCAGTATAAGAAATACATAGGAGAAAATGTATGTTGACAAGGGGAGTGTAGAGGTGGGCGGGGAGTCTACTGACATCACGACTCCACCCACCGAGCTCCGGACAACAGACCCACCCACAGAATTTGTAGTTTTTCGGGATCTCATGACAGATCGAGGGGAGACATCTGACAGGGAAGGATAAATGCAGGAGGCATGTATATCCTTATAAATAACCACAATGGCAGTAGTTTAGAAAGGACGAGAGTGGGTTTTACATCCACTTTAGGCAAAAGTAAATGCTAATACTGATAAAATGGATGAAATTGAAAACTGACTGTGTTGGAATAACATTAAAAATGTTAGTCATTGGCTCACTGCGCACTATAGTTTTACTACTACAGTGCAGGCCGGCTGCGCAAAATCACGTATATATATTTATTTGATTGTTTACATCTGGGTAGGGGCCACGTGCGTTCTTGCCCACTGATCCAGCTGTGCTGTCACTGGCTCCAGCACATGCCGATCAGCGGGTCCCGGCCAATGATTTATTCACTGATCGGCTGAGCAGATGACAAGAGAGGTCTGTATTTTTCATCCACACAGATATCTCTACTGACAGCAGGGATGTGCCGGTCTTTGTCTTCCTCCCAAGCAAGGAATAAAAACCGTCACATCCCTTAGTAAAAGCACCACATTACACATTACTAGGCACACAGTTAACCCTTTGATTTCTTGAGATGTTAACTTCTTCCTACCCAGTGTCATTAGTACAGTGACAGTGCATATTATTAGCACTGTATTGGTGTCACTGGGGATGTCAGTGCCAGTTAGTTCCCATTCAGTTTCAGTTAGTGTCAGATTGTTCTCTGCACTATCACAGTCCCTCTATAAGTCGCAGATCACTGCATTATTAGTATAAAAATAAATAAAAATTCCAGTATATATACTGTCATTTGTAGATGCTATAACTTTCATGCAAACCAATTCATATACACCTATTTATTATTTTATTGAATATGTTTTATAGCAAAAAGTAAAAAATATTATTTTGTTTTTTCCAAGATTTTGGTCTTTTTTACATTTATAGTGTAAAAAATAAAAAACCAGTGCAAAAAACGAAAACCCAGTGGTGAGCTAACCACCAAAATATAGCTCTATATGAGTGAAAAAATGTATATAAATTTAATTTGCGTACAGTGTTGCATGACGCACAATTGTCAGTTAAAATAACGCAGTGCCGAATAGCAAAAAATGGCCTGCTCATGAAGGGGTAATATCTTTTGGAGGTTAAGTGGTTAGAATCCTGTAAAAACTGAAGTGGCAATATAATGAAAGCAGGCACAATAGAGTGCCTGCAACATGGGATTGTGGCCACCTTAAAGTTTAAATATAAAAAAAAAAAAAAAAAAAAAAGTTTGTTTTAAAAATGTAATAAAAAAAAAAAAAGGCTTATCACAGGGAAATGTGCGGGAAAACGTTCTCTGCAGGTGAGAGGAGGTTATAAATAACCCTGCCTGACTGACCCTCTTTCAGTTCCCCTTGAGGCGACGTAAGTTTGAGCTTCTCTGCATCCTCAGCTCGTCGTGGGACATGAAGTCTTTAGTGAGGAGAGTGCTTGAGAGGGCTGAGGCTGAAGGGGGAAATGAATGGCTTCAGCGGTGTTTAGCGCTGACTGGGGATTACACTTCTCCTGTGTCAGCGCCGCCGGAACAGCAGCCTATGCAGACTGGGCAGGGAGTCGGGTCCTTCACAGCTGACACTGCATATACACAGCGGTCACCTCGCGGCTTACAGAGAAGCATACCTCCTGAGAGAGAGGGGTATATGAGACAGCAATTGGGAGTGGTGGACAGTCCCAGTCAGCAGCAGAGAGGGAGGTCTCGGTTCCAGAATTTCCGAGCGCCAGTCGGAAGGGGAAAAGAAATAGACGGGTATTATCTCCATCCCCTATCCGCGGCAAAGGGGGTAGAGGCAGGACCCGCAATTCGCCATCACTGCGCCCCCCCCTCACCTGGAGGAAATGTCATTTCCAATCATAGCAGATGCTACTCCTGCTTCTCCTCATGTCAGCATGGCTTTACATGGAGATGTAATGTCTCACGCTTCTGCTGGGTTACAGCCCAGGCAGTCACCTCAGGTCAGAGATGTGGCATCACTTGCATCCAGGCCATCCAGGCTGGATACAAGGAGGGCCCCTGTGTGTCTTTCCTCCCATACAGGTCCAGAAATTAACCAGGTCTTCCAAGGAACCCACATACCAGTTGTATGCAGTTCTCCAGGGCCAAATCATGCTGGTGAGTCTGTGCAGAATGAATTAATAAATCAGTTACTTATTTCTCTGACTAAATTTTATGAAAATTTATCTATTAACCAGTCTGCACCTGCATCTTCTTCTCCAGCGAATGTTTGGTCAGGTAACCCAGTAGCTAGTGTTAATCCTGTACATTGTTCTAATATTCCTATAAGTATGTCTGCTTCGGTTTCTGAGACATGTTTCAAGGAGGTGCTTCCTTGTGAGATGTCTCCTTTAGGATTCCATTTGCCTACATCTATCAAAGAAAAAATTTGGAAAGGTGAATTCTTAGACTTACTATCCTTGTTGCCAATTTCAAAGGATTTTCTCACAAAATCAGAAAGGAGGTCTGAGGATGGTACGGAAGATAGACGCCGTCCCGTGTCCAGATCCTTTTTTAATTGGTTGCAGGCCTTTTGCATTTTTTCTGCAATAATGGGTGAAAAGCACCCGGAAAGATGCACTGGGCTTTTTCAGCATTTAGAACACATTCTAGAAGCATATAAGAGTTTTGGCGGTATGGGTTGGTTCAATTACGACGAATCCTTCCGTCAAAAAATCGCAATTTATCCAACGCTTAAATGGGGCAATAAGGACGTAGGGTTATGGTTGAACCTTATTATTCCTCAAAAACCTGTTTTTTCAAGACAACAGCCCCAGTCAACTTTGAATACAAATCCGTTAGCTTCTGTATATAAGAAAGGTACATGTTTTGCATTTAATGAGTCTCTTTGCAAATGGTTGAATTCATGTCGTTATCGTCATGAATGTTCTTTTTGTTTTGGCAGCCACCCGGTCTCAAAATGTTTTAAAAGAGCCTCGAGCAGCCAGGGAAACAGGGATCATACAAGAAGCCTGCACGCCAGTTAGGCTTCACGCAATGCGCCCCTGGCTAATGCTGTACCCCGACAAGGAGAAAGCTCAATTAATACTTGATGGATTTTCTATAGGCTTTAAATTACCTATTTTTACAGGTTCTGGTTGCCAGTTAACAAAAAATTTAAAGTCAGTATCAATTCACACTGATGTAGTGAGGGAAAAATTAGCAAAATGAATTTTAGCTAATAGAATTGCTGGTCCTTTTATTCCCCCCCATTCGTTAATTTTAGAGTGTCTCCGTTGGGTCTAGTACCTAAAAAAGAGCCTAATAGCTACCGACTAATTCATCATCTTTCATTTCCTTTTGGCCACTCCTTAAATGATGAAATTGACCCTTTATCTGCTTCAGTAAAATATACCACCTTTGATGACGCCATGCAAGTCATCAAAACTTTTGGTCATGGTGCACTGCTTGCAAAAGCAGATATACAGTCAGCTTTTAGATTACTACCCATTGCTCCTGAATCTTATAATTCCCTTGGTTTTTATTTTGACGATTGTTTTTTCTATGATAAATGCCTGCCAATGGGCTGTTCATTGTCGTACTATTACTTATTTTTGCCTCTTTTCTTCAATGGGTTTTATTTTTTGAATCTGGGCATACGGGAATAATTCACTACCTAGATTTTCTTTTCATTGGTCCTCCTGATTCTGTGGTCTGTTCATTAATTCTTAAATTATTTTTTCATATTTCGGAATATTTTGGTATTCCCTTAGCTACAGAAAAGACTATTTGGCCTTCCACAATTATATTTGGGCATTAAAATAGATACAGTATTATTTCAATTTGAGCTCCCTGCTTTAAAAATTTGCAGACTCCAATCTCAAATTTCTTTCTTCCTGCGCAGAAAAAAAAATCTTGTTGAAAGAACTTCAATCCTTTTTAGGTCTATTGGCTTTTGCCACTCGGATCATGCCCATGGGTAGGATATTTTCAATAAGGTTATCTTTGGCTATGTCCGGTTTTAAATCTCCTTTTTCCCACATTAGGCTTACTAGCGATCTGAAGGATGATTTAATCATATGGTCTCAATTTTTACAAGATTATAACGGCAGATCTTTTTTCCAGGAGGATTTTGTATTCGCAGCAGATCTGGAATTATTCACAGATGCCGCAGGTTCTCTTGGCTTTTCAGCCATTTTTCGTTTGCACTGGTGTTCAGGCTCATGGCCCCCATATTGGATTTCCAGCAGGATTACAAAAAATATAGTCTTGTTGGAACTCTTCCCGGTCGTGGTGGCTTTGGAGTTATGGGGTGATCAGTTTGCTAACAAGCGTATCATCATTAATACAGATAATAGAGGAGTTGTATTCGCGTTAAACTGTCTTTCCTCAAAATTGGTAATAAAGTTATTGAGATATTTAGTCCTATGATTAAGATTAAACATTTAGATTAAGGCAAAATATTTACCAGGTAAGCTCAATGTCATTGCTGATGCCTTATCTCGATTCCAGATGGCACGTTTCAGACAGCTGTTGCCTCAGGCAGACCGAGTGGGACTTCATTGCCCAAGTCATATTTGGGATCTGATCTAAATCCAGTTGTTTCGGCTATTAAAAATTTGATCGCTCCAAGAACATGGGCTGATTATTCAGTTGCATGGAACAAATGGTTGAATTTTAATTCTGAGCTGGGCTCTCCTGGTTCGCCTCCCTCTGAGGATTCAATATTGGCTTTTCTTTGCTCATTAATACAGTCGGAGTTCTCAATTAGTCATATAAACAAGATTTTAGCAGGAGTTTCATTTTTCTTTAAACTACATAATTTTCCAGCTTGCAATAGCTTCTCAGTTAGGCAAGCATTAATAGGTTTAAGGAAGGTTAGTTTTACGCCAGATCTTCGTAGACCAATTACATTGGATTTATTATCTCGACTGTGTTTGTCCACTTCGGTCATTTGCATTTCTGATTATGAGGCTTTATTGTTTCACGCAGCGTTCGTTTTAATGTTTTTTGCTGCGTTTCGTATTTCAGAAATGCTACCGAATAACAAACAAGGTCGAGGGGGTCTCCTTTCATCGGAGGTTTCTTTGTTGGATGACAAGGTTCTTATTTTTATTAAAAGATCAAAAACAGATCGATTAGGTAAAGGCTGTTGGCTTAATCTATTTGCTTATGGCGACTCCATCCTGTGTCCTGTGATAATCCTTAAAAAATATTTTTCCATTAGAACGGTTTCTGGTCATCAATTTTTTGTCCATAAGGATTTATCGCCTATGACAAAATTTCAGTTTTCTTCTGTATTAAAAAATGTTTTCATAATTTAGGCTTCTCCAATTTTAAATTCTCTTCCCATTCTTTCAGGATTGGAGCCGCCACTGAGGCGGCCAAATTGGGCCTTAATGATTCAGTGATTAGGAGTTTAGGCAGATGGCATTCTAGTAGATTCAACATTTACATTCGACCTAACTTGTCTCTTTAATTTATAGGTGACAAATCGTACATTTGGATAGTTGGCCATTCATATATTCACTGGGCAAAAAAAAAAGAGCTTCTCAACGTTGCTATGGTTCGAATTTATCATTACCTCCAGATAAGTTTGTTATTCTTTGGAAAGGCATTCGAGGGCTGCAATGGACTAATCTTTTCTTACATCTTTCTGATCTATTTAATTCTTGGCCTTGTCCATCTATTATAATTTTACACCTTGGAGGTAACGATATTGGTAGACTTAAAACTTTAGATTTGATGTTTTTGATGAAACATGATTTACACCGTTTGAAATTATCTTTTCCAAATACGGTTATTATATTTTCCGAAATGGTCTCGCGTTTGCCTTGGCTATACGCTGAAGGCGGCAAGCCGCTTGAAAAAATTAAGCGGAGAATTAATCATTTGATGGAAAAATTTCTGCCAGTAATTGGGGGGATCTCTTTCCGTCACGTTGATCTGGAAGGGGGTTTCCCTGGATTATATAGACAAGATGGTGTTCACCTGTCAGATGTCGGTTTGGACATTTTTAACCTAGGTCTTCAGAACTGCATCGAACAGGCCGCGGTGCTGGGGAAGCCGTTTTGTTTACAACAAATACGGCTGGTTGGGGCTTTGGTTTATTAATTGATTATTTACAGCTCGAGTCCTATGACCGAGCGGATTTAGAATTTATTTGAATGTTTTAATATTATTTATTTATTATACTCTGAATTAATTATTTTAATAAAGGAATTTAATTTATTATTTAATACCAATAAAGGTGCCGCGGCCATTTTAAACACCACCTGGTTGTAGTGTGTATTTATTATTATTGATAGAATGTGCGACCTACAGTCCCATGAAAGCAGGCACAATAGAGTGCCTGCAACATGGGATTGTGGCCGCCTTAAAGTTTAAATAAAAAAAAGTTTGTTTTAAAAATGTAATTAAAAAAAAAAAAAAAAAAAGGCTTATCACAGGGAAATGTGCGGGAAAACGTCCTCTGCAGGTGAGAGGAGGTTATAAATAACCCTGCCTGACTGACCCTCTCACAGTTCCCCTTGAGGTGACGTAAGTTTGAGCTTCCCTTCCCTCCCACCCTTGTCGCAGGCACCATTTATGTGGATATATCACCCTTGGATCAAGGGGGGACTTTGGTTTATTAATTGATTATTTACAGCTCGAGTCCTATGACTGAGCGGATTTAGAATTTATTTGAATGTTTTAATATTATTTATTTATTATACTCTGAATTAATTATTTTAATAAAGGAATTTAATTTATTATTTAATACCAATAAAGGTGCCGCGGCCATTTTAAACACCATCTGGTTGTAGTGTGTATTTATTATTATTGATAGAATGTGCGACCTACAGTCCCATGTATATTTTAAGAAATGGTGTTTGGGAATAGTGTTTTCCTCTTCACAGTAGAGAGGGGGGAATGCCTAGATCAATCCTAGTCATATCAATTACTTATCAGGACATAGATACAATTCTCAAGAGAGCATGCTGCCTTGAGGATATTTCATTAAACTGTGAAAAAATACAGTAAGGGCTAAGTTCTAGGAACTGCTTGCCGAAGCCGAAAGTGTTATCTATCTTGCATGGATACAGATCATAGGTAGGCTTAGAGTTCATGCACACTGAGCACCTGAAAAAATGCCAGAACCTCTGTCAGAAAAAAGCAGAATAAAAAAACACTCTTAATGGCTCATATTGCACACGTGCTTATGTGTGTTTGCGTTTATAAACATTTTTTTTCCCAAAACATTCCCCTCTGCTAATTTTTCAATAAAATCAATTTACACCATGTTTCTGCACATAAAGTTTTTTTTTCTGCCCAAAAGCTCCTCTCAAAAATGCGCTAGTGATGTTTTTTCTCAGCCACTATATATCTCATGCGTCTCTTTGCGATTTATTGTTATCGCTTTAAGAAACGCGCGTGTTTTGGTGTCCTCCATACAAATATTTTTATTCACTTTTGTATGTATTTTTTCAATGGTGTCAGTTTTTTAAATGTGGTTACTTTGGCTTTATACACATGTATTTGTATTGTCGTTCAGAATATTTTTAGTTTTGCTTATCATAAGGGGAGAGCTGATCACACCACCCTACACATATGTGGGGTGGGAGTGTCCTCTACTTAGATATTCAGTAGGTCAGTCTTCCTTTGTGTTTTGAAGAAGCACAATGTATGTGGGAACCATCGTCACCCCTTGGTCTGTTGTTTTAGTCCTGGTGGCAGTCTGTCAATAAACCTGTTGGGCGGATGTTGGTGTGCAGCTAATTTTTCTTACTTGGTCTAGTGCACGGTTGCGAGCCGGAGCTAGCACCCAGCCCTTCCTTTCTGGTGGATTATTATATCGTTCTCATTTCTCCACAATAAGCGCCTGGAAAAAATGCCAGAATCTCTGCCAGAAAAAAGCAGCATAAAAAACACTCTTATTGGCTCATATTGCAAACGTGTTTATGTGTGTTTGCGTTTATAAGCATTTTTATCTCAAAATATTCCCATTTTTCACTATAATCAATTTACACCATGTTTATACACATATAGTTTTTTTTTCTGCCCGAAAGCTCCTCTCAAAAGCACGCTTATGATGTTTTTTTTCAGCCTGTAAATGCTCCTTTTCAAATATGCCTGTAAATGCCCAAATGTTCAGGGACACACATAGACTAACATAGAGTTGCTTCTACAGGCTGAGAAAAAAAAGGCCAAACACCTGTATGAGTAGCATTTTGTATGCCCTGCCCAGTTTGCATGAGGCCTTATGAGTTGATGAGAATGAAAAACATTTATGATAATATTGACTGGAAAAATCTTCTTGTGGAAGACACTCGATTTGAGTGTTGATGTTTTTCTTTTTATTCCTTCTGTCTTGCTCTTCTTCATGTCCATATATTTTCAATGACATCATCGGGAGACCCTGCCCCTTGTACGGTATATAACAGCTGTCATCCACCAAACTTTCCATTTGACGAGTGACAAGGGAATGTGTGGGCAATTTTCTTTCTTTCTGCAGGTTGTTGCCCATTAATCATAGTGAGTGACGTGGATCTGCATCCTCGGATTACATGATTGATGATAAATTTCCAACGGGGGTTATTTTTGGGGATTTTCCTTTTTTCAAAAAAGGACTTGTCAAATGTTTGGGTGTCTTATTTCAAGTTATATATATATATATATATATATATATATATATATATATATATATATATATTTTTTTTTTTTTTTAATAAGTGGGGACATACTCTTTCACATGGTGAGGGGTGGTATCTGAGTGTCCCCCCTATTGTTAAAGGGGGCTTTCAGATTCCAACAACACTGCTGCCTGCAGGCTCCCACAACCATCAGACCTGAGTTGTGGGGAAAACATGGGGACACGTTTATTTGCTGGGCCCATGTTGATGAGAATAAGCCCATGCTGAGGGTATGTGATGTGGCCTGGTATGGTTCAGGAGGAGGGCGCATGCTAGTTCATCCCCCCCTTCCTGGCCAGATTAAAAGTCTGGTATTATTTTTTTAGGGGGAGCCTTAATTTTTTTTCTCATAAGGACCCCCTTCAAATCCATATCAGACCCAGAAGTTATGTATCTCTGATGAACTGGAGTTACCCTTGAAATGCATCAACACTGTGTACCAGTATGGGCTAAGTGATACTAGACAGATTCGACAGGGTTTTTTTTGAGCTTTCACCTGAATGGATGTGATGGTTTATACATTTTATGACAAGCACCTTTTGTGAGTATAAAAGAAGATTTTTAGTTTGCTTTAATATAATGCACAAGTTTATTGTGCTTTCTATACATTTTCTAATTGGTTCAGCACTTCAGTGACTTTTTTCAGCAATAGTCTTAAAGTGATTGTAAAGTCTCATTTTTTTCAATAAAAATAACAAACATGTTATACTTACCTGCTCTGTGCAGTGAATTTGCACATAGCAGCCCCAATCCTTCTCTTCTCGGGTGCCTCTTTGCTGCTCCTGGCCCCTCCCTCCTGTTGAGTGCCCCCACAGCAAGCATCTTGCTATGGGGTACCCGAGCCGAGTCACAGCTCCCTGTGTCCATTCAGACACGGAGCTGTGGCCGGCCCCACCCCCTCTCTCTCCTGATTGGCTGACTGACTTTCATTGACAGCAGCTGGAGCCAATGGCGCTGCTGCTGTGTCTCATTCAATCAGGAGGGAGAGAATTGGACAGCAGAGACATTTGTGTACATCGCATAGACTGCATTAAGATAAAAAAACATCTGCCTTTACAACTCCTTTAAGCTTCATAAAGCTGACATCACAACTGGACTGGCATTTGAAAACAAAACCTGAGATATGAAATACAAAGCCCGAACCACTGAATAATGATATATAGTAATTTGATCTGATAAGTCATCTTTCACTTCATCCAAACAAGTTAATCTCTAGAGAAAGACAAATGACTTCAACAACCTCTGTTACTAGCTGTTAAATGTGCTGAAGGATGGATACTCATTGTGTAATATTCATTAGGTATAATGAATGGTATGCATTATCATTTAGTGGCCATAGAATATGAAATCATTTTAAGTAATCATGTGTGCCCTAAGATGAAGCACACGTTCCAAGAGTATAATGCCACAGCCACACTACTCTAGCCTCACTATATTTTGCTAAATAAAAATCAAAAATGGTCGCTGAAATACCAGGATAATTTTTTTTTTCCATGGAATCTCTTATCATATGTGCACATAATTTATTTATGGTTCCGAGGCACAGGGTGTCAAATACCAATAAGATTATCATCCAGCTAGGATCTTTAGCATGGGTCTTGCACACTATTTGCTCAGAGGAGGAGTATGCAGCAGAATATAGGTTAATTAGTGTTAACTTATGTAGCGCACCAACCCCAGACTTTACCTGCTTTTCTCTTCTTGGCTCCTCCACAGGAAAGACTGAGGCACACCGCGCCACAAGCCCGTACCCTCCTGGATGGGGAGGTTGAGCGGTGTTAGTTTCTCGGGCCTGCCTGCAGCCAGTGTTTGAAAACCTCCCGAGCTGATCTTGCTTCTGCGGTAGCCAGAAACAAGTCCTTTAGTTCTCCCCAGTAAAACGACTGTCCACACCAACTGAGAGTCCAACTCAATATTTATTTATGAGAACGCAGACAGGTTGGACGAGAACAGTTCAGATAAGATGGGAAGAGGTCCAGGCACAAACTCAGCGTTGATTAGGGGAGCACTGTTCTAATTAGCACGAACAGCTTGGTGCACAGTCACTGCCACTGACTTGATGAATAGTTGTAGTCACTGCCACTATGACCTACAGAACCTGCACTTTTCCTTCCTTGAATAGTTAGGCCTCTGTAGGGAGAAACCATCCCTCCGGAGAGGGACCAGAGGCCCCTTCTGTCACCATGACTCTGCGGTGGGTCTTCAGAAAGGGTCACCTCCCTGGCCTCCTCATCCTGGATACGGGCCGCCTCGCGAGGCGGAACCCAGCCGAAGGTCGCTGGGTCCCTGGCCTTCTCAAAAGTACCTCACCCCCAGACCTAAGGTGTCTGGGGATGGAACAGCAGTTCAGTCTCCGGGCCAAGGAGCACCCGGAGACCATCCTCAAACACACCCAGGCCAAGGGCACCTGGGTGTCACGAACAGCAGCCCCCAGCCTGAAGGTGTCTGGGGCTCGGACCTCGACTGGAAGATGTCTGCCCTTTTTATACCCTCTCCCGGCAAGCACGGCAGGTTCCCCGCCCCGCCGTACCACTGCCGCGAGGGGACACAAAAAGGCACAGCCCTCCAATGGTGGTTCAATCCCGGCCTATGGCGACAGCGCCACCTATAGGCCGCAGGGAACTAGACACCTTTGATATCCTCCACGACAAAAATGGTCCACAACCCTAACAATTAGCATACCTGAGCCTTGTTACCACTCAGATGCTTCCCCTAAATGTAACCACCCGCTACATAGGGGATATATTTTTACTTTCTGAAACACTGCTCTATATCTCCCAACTTTTTGAGATAGGAACAAGGGACCACTACTATTCCTTTATACTTTGAAATTTACGAATGCAACCATTTAGAAAGCTGATACGCGGTTTAGCACTGGGAAACACTTTTTGAAAGATAAAAAGTGCATTTTATATACAACTATATAGATCAGACCAAAATAAGGCACAAATGAGGAGGAAAGAGGGACATTGTTCCAAATCAGGAACAGTCCCTCAAAATCAGGGACAGTTGGGAGCTATGCTGGTAAATGACACTATTTACATTAGTTTTAAGCACTAGAAGCCTCATGCTGAAAATATGTACATCAGACTCCAGTCTCTGCGAACAAACATATTTTGAAGTAAAATAGTAGGAGCAAGGGCAACACAAAGCTCAAATCTCCTAGCACTGTATAAGCAGTAAGGTGAGAGCCAAGCCCTGATACACAGCTCACAGGAAACAACTGTTATGCCACGTACACACGATCGTTTTTAATGACGTGAAAAATGAAATTTTTTAAAATGGTCATTACAAATGATCGTGTGTGGGCTCTCCAGCATTTTTCCCACCGAGAAAAACGCAGAGAATCACGAGGAGAAAAATTGGAAAATGCTCTAATTTTTCACGTCGTTTTTTACATCGTCGTTTTTCTCGTCATGAAAAACGGCCGTGTGTGGGCTTTAACGACGTGAAAAAAAAATGCGCATGCTCAGAATCAAGTATGAGACGGGAGCGCTCGTTCTGGTAAAACTAGCGTTCGTAATGGAGATAGCACATTCGTCACGCTGTAACGGACTGAAAAGCACGAGGCTGAAAAGCGTGAATCGTCTCTCAACAAACTTTACTAACATGAAGGGTGGCGCCATCCGAATGGAACTTCCCCTTTATAGTGCTGTACGTCACCGCACTTTACTCAAACATTTTTTTCCACGATAGTGTGTAGGCAAGGCAGGCTTGAGAGGAAACACGAAAAATCACGGCGAGAAAAATGCAGTTTTTTTCAATGACATTAAAAACGATCGTGTGTACGCGGCATTATATTCATTGCTATAAAATAGAATTCTTTAGCACAGTTTAAATCAACATCACAACTATTTAATCAAATCATTAATTTTATTTTCATTAACATTTCTATTATTTTCTACAATAAATCCTTTTCAGGTGAGAAGTTTTCTCTCATTAACCTTTTCTGAGTCTGAGTCATCCCAATTCATAATTCCAAACTGTGTTCTAGAACAGCCATCTGTGGTCCTTTTTGTTCAAATCATAATTAATTTTATATCTGTTGCAATAAAAACATGGATATGACCCAAGATGCCTTTCAGTTTAAACAATGTGGTACTGTCTTTTGTTAACAAAGCAGCTTAGAACATGCGAGTAGCTCAAATAGTGAAAGAATCATTTTGCAGCAGTGTTGTCTTCAGCCTGACAATCAAAAATAAACTGCCCAGTCTATGACCTACTTACAGTTTATCATGCATATTTCTATTTTTGCATTAGCAGTAATAAATAGATTTTACATCTTAATGGGTGGTCTACTCTATACTGCATCTGATACTTACAGTGCTTGAAAATGTATTCATACCGCTTGAAATTTTCTACATTTTGTCATGTTACAACCAAAAATGTAAATGTATTTTATTGGGATTTTATGTGAAACACCAACACAAAGTGGCACATAATTGTGAAGTGGAAGGAAAATGATAAAGGGTTTTCCAAATTGTTTATAAATAAATATCTGAAAAGTGTGGCATGCATTTGCCTTTACTTTGATACCCTTAACTGAAATCTAGTGGAACCAATTGCCTTCAGAAGTCACCTAATTAATAAATGGAGTCCACTTGTGTGTAATTTAATCTCAGTATAAATACAGCTGTTCTGTGAAGCTCTCAGAGGTTTGATGGAGAACCTTAGTGAACAAACAGCATCATGAAGGCCAAGGAACACACCAGACTGGTCAGGGATAAATATGTGGAGAAGTTTAACCACTTAACGACCGCCCCATGTACATATATGTCGGCAAAATGGCACGGACAGGCACAATCACGTACCTGTACGTGACTGCCTTCGTATGGGTGGGGGGGGGTCCGATCGGACCCCCCTCCGGTACATGGAGCGGTGGTTTTCGGTTCGGGAGGGATCCGTGATGAGGGGGCAGCCATTGGTTTCTGGCCACCCCCTCGCGATCACTCCCGGCGAATGACATTCTTCCTCTGCCTGTGTAATGTAACCACAGGCAGAGGAAGTTATGTCATCTCTCCATGCGGCGGTCTTTTTGGTCCGGCGCGAGGAGAGAAGACATCTCACAGTAAGTGCACCAACACTACACTAACACGTAGGTACACATAGGCACACTTTCACCCCCCAGTCACCCCCAGATCATCCCCCAGATCACCCCCAGTCACAGTGTCACTGTTTGCAGTGGTAATTTTTTTACTGATCACTGCAATCAGTGTCCTTTGTGACAGTAAAAAGTTGCAGGGCAGTTAGGTTTAGGCCCCTTTAGGTCCAGGGTAACCCCCTAACCCCCACTAATAAAGGTTTAACACCTTGCTCACCCCCCAGGTAACCCTTTCACTCCCTATCGCCAGTGTCACTAAGCAATCGTTTTTCCGATTGCTGTATTAGTGTCTGTGATGCCCCTAGGTAGCCATTTTTTTTTTAGGTTCGCGCAGGTTTTTATAGCGTCAGGTACCCCCATATATTATTTTAACCCCCTGATTGCCCCTAGAGTTAACCCTTTCACCAGTGATCACTGTATAAGTGTCACTGTTGACACTGGTTAGCCAGTAAGTTAGTTATTTAGGTTACCCGTTTTTATATATCGTCAGGTACCCCCATATATTACCTAATAAAGGTTTTAACCCCCTGATTGCCCCTAGTTAACCCTTTCACCAGTGATCACCGTATAAGTGTTACGGGTGACGCTGGTTGGTTAGTTTGCTTTTTATAGCATCAGGGCACCCGCCGTATATAACCCAATAAAGGTTTAAGCCCCTGATCGCCCGGTGGGTGATATCAATTAGGTTTTAGCGTCAGAGAGGGTCTGCGTCGCCCCAGGCAGCGTCAGGTTAGTGCCAATAACGCTAACACTCATGCGCAAAGCATACACCTCCCTTAGTGGTATAGTATCTGATCAGATCTATACTAGCGTCCCCAGCGGTTTAGGGTTCCCAAAAACGGGATCAGCCCAGATACCTGCTAGCACCTGCGTTTAGCCCCACCGCCCAGCCCAGCCCACCCTACCTAAGTGCAGTATCGATCGATCATTGTCACTTACCAAACACAACACACATAACTGCAGCGTTCGCAGAGACAGGCCTGATCCCTGCGATCGCTAAGTTTTTTTTGGAGCGTTTGATAAATTTGCTGACAATCAGGTGCTTTTTTACCTGTGAATCTTACTAGTGTACCACTAAATTTAGAGCCCAAAATGGCAAATCGAAGGTACACTAGTAAAGAGGCCTACAAGATTCTGAGCATGACAGATAGTGAAAAGGAGGTCACGTATCTGTCAGATTCAGGCTCAGAATACATTCCCGTAGAAGACAGTGGCTCCATGTCAGATAGCACTGACGACGAAGATGATGAGGTCCCTGCTAAGGTCAGGTGTACCCGATCCCGATCTTCTGATGTTGTTGAGGAGCAAGAACCACAGGGCTCTCGTATTATGGAGCAGAGTAGTACTAGCGCCGCTATTCCTTCTGGTGAACTGGCAAGCACCAGCGGCCTAGTACAGCCTGGACGTACATCCAGCACTGCAGTATCACGTGGTGACGTGGCGAGTCCCATAAGTGCAGTTCAAGCTGGCGAGGTGGCAAGCACAAGTAGTGTCCCGCTGCCACCAAGAAGAAGACAAAGGCAGGCCCGTCATGCCCATAGTGCCCTTCCTGCAGAATTTGCCTATCCTGAGTGGGTGCCCAACACTTCTGCAGAACCCGTACTTCCCCCATTCACTGCCCAACCCGGTATTCAGGTGGAAACAGCTGATTTTACGCCACTTGATTTTTATTCGCTGTTTTTCACCGAAGATCTCTATAGATCTATTGTGGACCAGAGTAATTTATATGCTGGTCAATTCATCGCCACTATTCCCCAGTTGCCTTCCATTGCCAGAGATTGGAAACCAATTACGGTTTCCGAATTTAAAACCTTTCTGGGCCTTTCCCTCAACATGGTCACACATAAATTCTCGTCAATGCGCGCCTATTGGTCCACGCGCCCAATTGACCATATGCCTGTGTTCTCTGCCTCCATGTCCAGGAAACGATGCGAGCAGATCTTGCGGTTTATGCACTTCAACGACAATGAACTTTGTCGTCCACGTGGAGACCCTGAATACGATCGGCTCTACAAAATTCGGCCCCTCATAAACCACTTCAACAAACGTTTTGCAGCCTTGTTTATTCCCAATCAAGTTGTCTGCGTTGATGAGTCCCTGATTAAATTTTCTGGCCGCTTGTCTTTCATACAGTACCTTCCCAGCAAGCGTGCCAGATACGGGGTCAAGCTCTATAAGTTCTGTGACAGGGCAACTGGCTATGTATGGAGCTTTACGGTTTATGAGGGAAAAGATAGTCAGGTAGAGCCGGAGAACTGCCCAGATTACATAGGGAGCGCTGGCAAGATAGTGTGGAACTTGGTGTCACTCTTATTCGGAACGGGGTACCACTTGTATGTGCACAATTATTACACGAGCGTGCCACTGTTTAGTCACTTGTTTGATCATCAGATTGGAGCATGTGGCACCGTGCGACCTAATCGCCGGGGCTTTCCCAGGGGCTTGTAGATTCCCATCTTAGGCTGGGGGAGAGAGCCTGCTTGAAGTGTAATAATTTGCTCGCTGTGAAGTGGAGGGATAATAAGAATGTTTTCCTTCTTACCTCCCTTCCACGTAGACACGACAGTCCAAATTCATACGGCGACTGGTGTTGTGGAGAAACCCCTCTGTGTCCACGAATATAACCAAAATATGGGAGAGGATGAGATAGTCACAGACCTCCTGTATCCAGGCGGTTCTGCACCTCACCATCCCCAACCAAATGCAGTAAGCCGGCTGCATGAGAGGCATTTTTCGTATGTCCTCGAGAGTATCCCTACCCAACGAGCCCCCCAAAAAAGATGTTGCGTCTGTAGCAAGCGCAAATTTAGGCGTGACACCCGTTATTTTTGTCCACTCTGTCCTGACAATCCTGGTCTTTGCATTGGTAAATGTTTTGAACGCTTCCACACAAAAGTGAAGTTTTAGTTTAGGGTACAGCATTTCACAGACTAGGACACACTTACACAGGGTCTCCCAAGATGTCACCGCATTTTGAGAGACCCGAACCGTTACAGTTGTTAAACTTACAAAAAAAGTGTAAAAAAATAAAGTAAAAAAATAGTTGTCGTTTTATTGTTCTCTCTATTTTCTCTCTATTGTTCTGCTCTTTTTTACTGTATTCTATTCTGCAATGTTTTATCATGCTTGCTTTTCAGGTATGTAATTTTTTGTTTTCTGGTGTGCCATTCAGCTGCATCGCGGATTTATTTATTTTGACAGCAACAGCGTTTGCTCCCACGATACATAAAGCCGTGACTCCAGTGCTGTAGGAGGCGATTTCACCACCACAGAGCATATATGCCGAAGCATGGGGGCAGCAGGGGCGGAGGAGCAATTTTGCTCCTAATGCCGCGTACATACGGTCGAAATTCCGACGGAGGCTTTCCCCGTGGAAAAGTCTGACCATGTGTACGCCGCATAACCTTTTATGCCGCGTACATATGGTCGAAATTCAGACGGAGGCTTGCCCGTGGAAAAGTCTGACAGTGTGTACGCGGAATAACTTTTGCGGGAGGATGCCCCCATGCTTCAGCATATATATTGGTTTAGGCACAGGTTGCGTTGAAATTTATTTTTATTTTTTACTAGTTTTTTTTGGCATTTGCTTTGCAGGTATGGTATGGTAAGGTCTTACTGTTTTACTGTAATGTTACTGTGTTTTAATGTTAACTATCATTTGCTTAGCAGGTACGCCATTCAGTTGCAGTGCGGATTTATTTATCTTGACAGCAACAGCGTTTGCTCCCATGATACATAAAGCCGTGACTCCAATGCTGTAGGAGGTGATTTCACCACCACAGTTTAAAAAAAAAAGAGCATATATGCCGAAGCATGGGGGCAGCAGGGGCGGAGGTGCGATTTTGCTCCTAATGCCGCGCACATACGGTCGAAATTCTGACGGAGGCTTGCCCGTGGAAAAGTCCGACCGTGTGTACGCGGCATAACCTTTTATGCTGCGTACATATGGTCGAAATTCCGACGGAGGCTTGCCCGTGGAAAAGTCAGACCGTGTACGCGGCATAACTTTTTTGCAGGAGGATGCCCCCATGCTTCGGCATATATAAATGGTGCATGTATGCCCATCATTAGAAGTGGGTGGATGAAGGGAGGTATTCTAATGGTGGGCATACCCACCGATCAATCTCTTTTTTTCGTTCAGCCAACAGGCTGCATGAAAAAAAAGATTACAATATATGTCCAACAAGGACCAGCAACGTACTGGTATGTTGCTGGACTTTGAATGGTTGTACCAGAATGATGTCTGCGGGTTTAGGTATCATCTTGGTATCATTCTTTTCATCCAGTGGTCGGCTTTCATGTAAAAGCAATCCTAGCAGATAATTAGCCTCTAGACTGCTTTTACAAGCAGTGGGAGGGAATGTCCCCCCCGGGTATAAACAGCGCCATTGGGAAAGCATTTTATCACACTGATCTTGGTGTGGTCAGATGCTTTGAGGGCAGAGGAAAGATCTAGGGTCTAACCCCCCAATTTTTTTCAAAAAAAGAGTACCTGTCACTACCTATTGCTATCATTGGGGATATTTACATTCCCTGAGATAACAATAAAAATGGTAAAA
This sequence comes from Rana muscosa, assembly GCA_029206835.1. Classification (NCBI taxonomy): domain Eukaryota; kingdom Metazoa; phylum Chordata; class Amphibia; order Anura; family Ranidae; genus Rana; species Rana muscosa. Next base: position 481,345,175 of record CM055122.1, read on the forward strand.
ATAAATAAAATGGAAGGAAAAGTTTAAAAATAAAATAAAAAAAGCAAAATAAATAATAATAAAAAATAAAAAAAAATAAAAAAGCACCCCTGTCCCCCCCCCCTGCTCTTGCGCAAAGGCGAACGCAAGCGTCGGTCTAGTGTCATATGTAAACAGCAATTGCACCATGCATGTGAGGCATCACCGCGAAGGTCAGATCGAGGGCAGTCATTTTAGCAGTAGACCTCCTCTGTAAATCTAATGTGGTAACCTGTAAAGGCTTTAAAAAATGTATGTAGTTTGTCGCCGCTGCACGTTTGTGCGCAATTTTAAAGCATGTCGTGTTTGGTATCCATGTACTCGGCCTAAGATCATCTTTTTTATTTCATCAAACATTTGGGCAATATAGTGTGTTTTAGTGCATTAAAAAAAAAAAGTGTGTTTTTTTCCCCCAAAAATGCGTTTGAAAAATCGCTGCGCAAATACTGTGTGGAAAAAAATCTGTAGGCCTTTTGCTTTAAAAAAATATATAATGTTTGGGGGTTCAACGTAATTTGCTTGCAATAAAAAAATATGTTTTCATGTAAACAAAAAGTTTCAGAAAGGGCTTTGTCTTCAAGTGGTTAGAAGAGTGGATGATGTGTGACATAAGCTTCCTAATGTTGTGCATAAAATGGCAGGACAGTTCAAAACCCCCCCCCCCCAAATGACCCCATTTTGGAAAGTAGACACCCCAAGCTATTTGCTGAGAGGCATGTTGAGCCCATTGAATATTTTTTTTTGTCCCAAGTGATTGAATAATGCCAAAAAAAATAAAAAAATTACAAAAAGTTGTCACTAAATGATATATTGCTCAAACATGCCATAGTTATATGTAGAATTGCACCCCAAAATACATTCTGTTGCTTCTCCTGAGTACAGAGATACCACATGTGTGAGACTTTTTGGGAGCCTAGCCGCGTACCGGACCCCGAAAACCAAGCACCGCCTTCAGGCTTTCTAAGGGTGTAAATTTTTGATTTCACTCCTCACTGCCTATCACAGTTTTGGAGACCATGGAATGCCCAGATGGCACAAACCCCCACCCAAATTACCCCATTTTGCAAAGTAGACACCCCAAGCTATTTGCTGAGAGGTATGGTGAGTATTTTGCAGATCTCGCTTTTTGTCACAAAGTTTTGAAAATTAAAAAAAAAAAAATATTTACTTTCTTCATTTTCAAAAACAAATGAGAGCTGTAAAATACTCACCATGCCTCTCAGCAAATAGCTTGGGGTGTCTACTTTCCAAATTGGGGTCATATGGGGGGGTTTTGTGCTATCTTGGCATTTTATGGCCTTCAAAACTGTGATGGGGAGTGAGGAGTGAAATCAAAAATGTACGCCCTTAGAAATCCTGAAGGCGGTGCTTGATTTTTGGGGTCCCGCGCGCAGCTAGGCTCTCAAAAAGTCCCACACATGTGGTATCCCCATACTCAGGAGAAGCAGCAGAATGTATTTTGGGGTGTAATTTCACATATGCTAATGGCATGTGTGAGCAATATATCATTTAGTGACAACTTTGTGCAAAAAAAAAGGTTGTCATATTTCCGCAACTTGTGGCAAAATATAAAATATTCCATAGACTCAACATGCCTCTCAGCAAATATCTTGGGGTGTCTACTTTCCAAAATGGGGTAATTTGGGTGGGTTTTGTGCTATTTTGGCATTTATGATCAAAATAGATCAAAGCATATTCATGTTAGAATGGCCCAGTCAAAGTCCAGACCTAAAGTTAATCTGAGGCAAGACTTGCAAATTGCTGTTCACAGACATTCTCCATCCAATTTGACAGAGCTTGAGCTATTTTGCAAAGAAGAATGGGCAAAAGTGGCACACCGGGACATTATGGTGTGCCCAGGCACATCTGGCATACCCTGTGAGCACGCCTATGATTAACAATCAGGATGACAGCCCCAACCTCTGCACCAGTCAAGTCAGATTTGGGGGCGCCTCTTTTTCTCTTCTTCCAGGTTCCCCCTGAAGATGAACTCTACTTTTCACTTCAGTATAGTACAGGCGCCTCTTCTGTACTGAAATTGCTTACACCGATTTCCCTGCACACTGTGATTTTCTAATTTCCTGGTTGGAAGACATCCAGCATCATTGTCACGATCTGAGGATTGGAACACGGAACACCTGGGACTATAAAACTCTGGGCCTAGCGGATCAGTAGGAACGACTAAAAACATGTTTCAGGGTACTAATCCTAGCAGGAGCAGTGTGACCACAGGTAGGTATGTCTGAGTCGCAGGATCTAAGGAACCGCCTGGTTTTCACTGGAGGTGTGGCTATTGCGCTGAAAGGCAACCCCCAGGTTGTGGCTCTCTAACACACCCGTGCAGGCACAGTGCCAGCAAATAGCACACTGGAAGGACTTTGGGTACACACAGGACACAAGATACCAAGGAAGACTACTGCAGCAAGCTAATAAGAGACACTAGGGGGAGGACACAGGGAACAAGCGTAATGCACAGAAAAGCAGGGGAAGCTGGGCAATAGCACAGAGAGAGATGCACACAGGACACAGCAAGCAGGAATCAGGGGACAGAGACAAAACAACAGGAAACAATGCTGTGGAGAGCACCCACAGCAGCAGAAAATAAAGGGATGCACAGACAGAAACCTAAGAGAATACAAGAGCGCAGCCAGAGGGAAAACATTGAGAACAACGACAAGACCGAACATGCACACAAAATACAAGTATACTCAAGCGACAGCAAATGCCACAGGAAACAGGGAGTTCTGGCTACAGTGTGGAGACATGTTGCTCGAACACACTTAATAATACCTAAGTTCAGGGCTGATTGGAAGGAACTCGAGCAGCTCAGGCAGGAGGCAAAGCCTGGCACCAGATCAGAACAGTGACAATCATCTAGTCTTTCTTGCACGGCCTTACTGTCCATGGCCTGCTCCTTTCATTCATTACATTTTAGTTCTTTCAATCATGGAGGCTCAGCATGCATTAAAATGCCCACTCCTCCAGATTTACATCCACCCATCAAGGCATTTTTATATTTGCATAACTTCTCCCAACAGCCATCCACTACTTGCCCCAGGGTCAAGGACTCTTGAGTAAAGTACCATAACAGTGTGCTGTGATGTTTGTAATAAAAGTTTTTAATTCAGCGTTTCATGAGAATGTCGATGGAGGAAAGGTGGAACCAGCAAAGAAAAAGTATAAACAGGTTCACCTTTAGCTTTAAATCTGACAAAGATGTGCAATAAATCTGCAGGCTGACTTGTAAGGTGACATAAACCATCAGTACTTGGATAAAACTCCAAACTTGTCTCATCTATATACACACTGTTTGATTTCCATCTGAATTCACAGAATCCTCCGAATGTGGCTGTAAACACCTAAGCAAAAAAAAACATTCCATCACACCTTAAAAATAATGGATGATCATAAACAACAAAGAACAGCCCAGTCCATTATTCTGAAATGCCAAATTTTCAGATGACCTGCAGAGCCAAAGCTGCTGTTTCTATTTGTGAAGAGTTATTTTATGTGTAAATGTGTTTTTGCTTTGCCAGGTAAGTCCAGCATTTTGAAACAAAATACAATTTAGCTGTGTATCCCAGAGGAAAAGATTCACAGTAACTACTCCAAGACCTCTTCAGGGCTTATTCTCTGACCTTATGACAATGCTTTGGGCAAAATTCTGTTCTTGAATTTAGTAATAGAAAACAATGTTAAAAAGAAGGAACATTTTAGGAAATATTTTAGCTTTTCTATAGTGTAAAGGGTGAAAATTAAACCGATAAACCAGTTTGTTTTATTAGCTGTACAGCGTAGTCCATCTAAATAACTAATTTGTCCCCTTATCCCATTAGCTATTTTCTGTTTTGTTGCTGATTATAATTATTTTCCTGACACAGCATGACAGCATATACGTATGGGAAGGCTCCGCCTCCCTGCCCAATTCAGGACCGGTTATACTATAAAAGTAGGTCTCCTCCCTTCCTGCAGTATTCTCTTTTTTTTCCTCACTGCTACAGCCGGTTATGCTACTGCTAAAAAGCAGAATTTTTATTTTTCCCTCACCTTGCCGGACGCTTCTGGCCAAGCCGCACAGGTTCAAGCCTCTCCTGTGACGAAGCTCCTCGCTGTAAAGGCAGACATGAATGCCTATATGGGGGAGACCCCACCCCCCTCTCAAGATCCAGGAAGATATGGGGGTGAGGGCATCTGGTCTCTAGGGATTGCTCCTTTATCATGACGTCATGGATGGACATTCATTGGACTTTCTGTTTGGACATGAAGCATGCAGGTGGTAAGGCACCACATGGTGCACAATTCCATTCATTTACTGCTGAAAGTATGTGGTTAAACTTGCATTTATGAAGGGTTGTGGTTGTGTCTGCAATACTGCTAATGATGATAGCAGGTGTGCTGTGCTGGGCTGAAGCCTTCCTACTAACTGAACAAGCCTGGCCCTACAGTCTTGACTTATTTTCTGCAGGTATGCTGTTGGTTTCTGAAAAGCATATATCACACATGTGAATCTAACTGGCTATCCATAGTGCCACTTTGTTTACTAATGTGTCACAGATTGAAGTCTGTGTCTGCAGTTTTGCTAATGCTTGAACTGATAACAGGTGATATTGAGCCCTTTCCTTTTAATGCAGGGCCTGGCCCTGCAGGCTGGGCTCACTGTGTATTGATGCTTGGTTGTGGTATGATCCTTGGTGGTACATGTGTCTAAGGTAGGTTTAAACTGCTAGTGCTAATTGTCAGATGACTACTAATTGCGCTGCTTGTCTGTGATTAGTGATGAGCCGAACACCCCCGGGTTCGGTTCACACCAGAACCCGCGAACGGACCGAAAGTTCGAACGAACATTAGAACCCTATTAAATACAATGGATGCGAACGTTCGAATTCTAAAGTGCTAATTATAACAACTATTATGCATGTTATTGTCCTAAAAAGGGTTTGGGAACCCGGGTTCTGCACCAGGGGACATGTATCAATGCAAAAATAAGTTTTAAAAACGGTCGTTTTCCGGGAGCAGTCATTTTAATGATGCATAAAGTGAAAAAAAAAAAGTCAAATATTCCTTTAAATATCGTACCTGGGGGGTGTCTAAAGTATGCCTGTGAAGTGCCACGTGTTTCCCGTGTTTAGAACTGTCCCTGCACAAAATGACACTTCTAAAGGAAAAAAAAGCCATTTAAAACTGCTTGCGGCTTTAATGTAATGTCTGGTCCCGGTAATATGGATGAAAATCTTTAAGAAAAATGGCATAGCTACCCCATGACCCCCCCCCCTACCCCAGCCCATTACCAGCCCCTTTGGGTCTTGTATGGATATTAAGGGGAACCCCGCACATAAAATAAAAAAGGCCCTATATACTCTGAACAGCCGTATACAGGCGGTGCATACAAGACAGGGACTGTAGGTTTGTTCTTATGTAGAATCTGTTTGTAATTTTGAACAGGTACATTGTTGAAGTGTAGCTCCAGACCAAAAATCTATTTTTAAACTTTTTGGAAAACATAGGTAAGGGTTATCACCCCTGTAACATTTGTTTTGCTGTCTGTGCCCCTGTTCAGAACATTTCACCTCACTTTCCGTCCTAATGACAACTGTTTTTGAAATGTGGTGTTTTTCTTGAAACAAGGATTGCTGATAAAGCATCAGTACAGAGGAGACACCTTTCTCCCATATTTATTCTTACAGGAGAGAATTTTCCTTCCTAGTGGTAGATTTCCTCTCACTTCCTGTTGTCTTCTTGCGTTTGCAAGTAGGAGTCGTTTGTAAGTTGGATGTTTGAAAGTAGGGACCTGCCGTATATACTCTGCAGAAATAGGCCCCTTAGTTGTTGGTGTTGGCACAACACTGTAAGCACTCACAGTTACTCTTGGTTGGTGCTGGAACGCCCTGCTGTCAACTATTATATCAGGAATTTTAATTACATATAATTGTTGAACAGTGGTAGTAAAAATTGGGCCTTTGATGGTGGTGCTGGTGCCACAACACTGTAAGCCCTGACAGTTACTCTTGGTGGGTGCAGCAATGGGCCCTGCTGTGAATTATTAGATCAAGAATTGTAATTACATGCCCCTGTTGAACAGGGGCTGAAAAATTGGGCCTTAGGCACTGGTGGCACAACACTGCAACCCTTCACAGATACTGTACTTGGAGCACAGCAATGAGCCCTGTTGCAAAGTATTGCTTCAAAAATTGTAATGACACGCCCCTGTTAAACAGGGGCTGAAAAATTGGGCCTTAGGCACTGGTGGCACAACACTGCAACTCCTCACAGATACTGTACTTGGAGCACAGCAATGAGCCCTGTTGCAAAGTATTGCTTCAAAAATTGTAATTACACGCCACTGTTAAACAGGGGCTGAAAAATTGGGCGTTAGGCACTGGTGGCGGCACCCATAAACAAAAATGATCTTCCAAGCTATCATCATCAATCGTATCATTGAGGACTCGGAGGAGGAGGATAGCCAGTCAACATAACAGCACAGGCACTCAGCATCAGCATCAGTCTTGAAGGGATGTGACATTTTAAAATCAATTAGTCTGTTATATCAGCATCAGGTGTGTGGTAGCTGGTGGTGATCCAAGACTGGTTCATCTTGATGAAAGTCAGTCGATCAACCGAGTCGGTGGACAGGCGCACCCTGTGATCCGTGACAAATCCTCCAGCAGCACTGAATGTGCGTTCCGAAAGAACGCTGGATGCAGGACAGGCCAGTAGCTCAATTGCATACTGTGCAAGCTCTGGCCAGTGATCCATCCTCAAGACCCAGTAAGCCAGAGGATTTTCGGTGGGGAAGGTGTCCAAGTCTGACCTTGCCCCTAGATATTCCTGCACCATGTTTATCAGACGCTGGCGATGGTTGCTGGAACCGATCATACTTTGGGGCTGCGGACTAAAGAATTGTCTGAACGCATCGGTCAGACGGCCACCTTCCCCACCGCTCCTTCTTTGACTGGCCGAAGCCTCAGCAACTCGTTGTCCAGGACCAGGAGTTTGCAACCTCCCAGTCTCTGGGAACGCGTTGCACAGACCTTTCTGCAAGGCCTCCCGGAGTTGTCTCATCCTCTGCTCCCTCTGCGACGGTAACATAAGGTCCGCAACCTTACCCTTGTACCGTGGATCAAGGAGAGTGGCCAGCCAGTAATGGTCCCTCTCCTTGATCCGAAGAATACGAGGATCCTTCCGCAGACTTTGCAGGATCAGGGAGGCCATGCAGCGTAGGTTTGCTGAGGCATTCGCTCCGGAGTCCTCTGGGTCACTAAGGACGACATGATCCGCAGCCACCTCCTCCCAGCCACGTACAAGTCCACTGGTTTCTTGGGACTGTAAATCATCCCTAAAAGACTGCTGCTGATGATGCTGAGTGCCAGCCTCCACCTCCATGCTGACACAATCCTCCTCCTCCTCCTCCTCCTCCTCCTCTTCCTGTGCGATGGGTGGGACAGAAGGAACACTGTCTGGGTAAAGGGGGCCTTGAGAGGCAAGGAAGTCCTCCTCTTCCTGCCTCTGTTCTGCCTCAAGTGCCCTGTCCATTATTCCACGCAGCGTGTGCTCCAACAGGTGGACAAGAGGTACAGTGTCACTGATGCATGCACTGTCACTGCTCACCATCCTCGTGGCCTCCTCAAATGGTGCCAGGACAGTGCATGCATCCCTGATCATGCCCCACTGGCGTGGAGAAAAAAAACCAAGCTCCCCTGACCCTGTCCTGGTGCCGTAGTCGCACAGGTACTCATTGATGGCCCTCTGCTGCGTGTGCAGCCGCTGCAGCATGGCCAACGTTGAGTTCCACCTGGTGGGCATGTCACATATAAGGCGGTTCTTGGGCAGGTTCAACTCCTTTTGCAGCTCAGCCAGGCGAGCACTGGCATTATAAGATCTGCGGAAATGCACACAGACTTTCCTGGCCTGCCTCAGGACATCCTGTAAGCCCGGGTACCTGCCCAAGAACCGCTGCACCACCAGGTTAAGGACGTGAGCCACACAGGGCACATGGGTCAGTTGTCCCTGTCGGAGGGCGGAGAGGAGGTTGGTGCCATTGTCGCAAACCACCATTCCTGGCTTAAGCTGGCGTGGCGTCAACCACCTCTCGGCCTGGCCCTGCAGAGCAGACAGGACCTCTGCCCCAGTGTGGCTTCTGTCCCCCAAACACACCAGCGCAAGCACGGCATGGCATCTTTTTGCCTGCGTACTTGCGTAGCCCCGTGAACGGCTACGGAGCACCGCTGGTTCATAGGACAAACCACAGGAAGAGGCCATGGAGGAAGAAGAAGAGGAGGGGGTGGAGGAGAGAGGTGTGTCACAACCAGTAGTAGCATTTTGGAGGCGTGGCGGTGGGACAACCTCCAACACTACTGCACCTTGTCCTGAATCCTTCCCAGCTGCCAAAAGAGTGACCCAATGGGCCGTGAAAGAAAGGTAACGTCCCTGTCCATGCCTGCTGGACCATGAGTCAGCGGTAATATGCACCTTACCGCTGACCGCCCTGTCCAGCGAGGCCAAGACATTGCCTTCCACATGCCGGTAGAGAGCCGGAATAGCCTTCCGTGAGAAAAAGTGGCGTTTGGGAACCTGCCACTGAGGAACCGCACATTGCACAAACTCACGGAAGGGGGCCGAGTCTACCAACTGAAAAGGCAGCAGTTGAAGCGCTAGCAATTTAGCCAAGCTAGCATTCAACCGCTGGGCATGTGGATGGCTGGGAGTGAACTTCTTTCGACGGTCCAGCAGCTGGGGCAGGGAAATTTGCCTGCTAGAATCGGACGTCGGTGTACTGCTAGCAGAGTGGGCGCAAGTACTTGGCTGTGACACACCTAATTCTACACCTTCATTCCTCTCAGTGCATGTTTCAGAGAGGACTGAAGTTATAGTGGGGTTGGAGATCCCAGCTGATGCGGTGCAAGGAGAGGTCCGCTTTGTTCTTTGGTGTGGGTCTTTGAGGTAGGCTTGCCAACGAGCTGCATGGCAGGTCAACATATGTCTGGTCAGGCATGTGGTACCCAAGCGGCTGATGTTTTGGCCACGCGATATACGCTTGAGACATATGTTGCAAACAGCAGCTGTGCGATCTGATGCACTAGCCTCAAAAAAGGCCCACACCAAAGAACTTTTTGAATGACGGGCAGAGGCAGCGCCCTGCACAGGCGGAGCTCTGCGGTGTGATTCCGTCGGTGTACTGCCCTTACGCTGGCCACCAAAGGGCATCCTGCCTCGTTGGAGATGTGCCTCCTCCTCATCCTCCTCCTCCTCCTCTCTCCTATTAGGCACCCACGTGGAGTCATTGACCTCATCATCCCCTCCCTCCTCATCACTGGAGCCAATCTGGCAGTATGCTGCAGCTGCTGGAACATGACTGCCAGATTGGTGTCCTTCTTGAGCATCCCCTCTGTCTGCTCTCACGCTACTGCCTTCCTCTAGCTGGGTTTCATCATCAGACCCTTCGAAACGCTGGGCATCCTCCTGGAGCATGTACCCAACACTGTGCTGAAACAGTTCGGGGGACTCCTCAGGAGGAGGACATGGTGGGTCTAGGGAAGGAGTGACTGATGATTTGTCTGACATTGATACCAGGGAAGACAACGCTTTGGCAGCTGCTTTTCCAGTACCCTGAGCCTGGGTGAGAGAGGATGAGGAGGAGGAGGAGGGCTTGGTCATCCACTCTACCAAGTCTTCGGCATGATGTGGCTCAACATGTCCAGCTGCCGAAAAGAAGGACAAGCGTGTCCCATGGCCATGTGCTGATGACAATGCACCGCGTCCACGACCAGCACTGTTGCCCCCAGACACAGAGCCTGCTTGCCCTCTTTTATTGCCTCCTGACTGTCTGCCTCTCCTTGTTTGCCTTCCAGACATTCTAATAGATGGCCTGCAGGGAGATGGGAAAAAAGCAATAAGGGCTACCTTCAGGTGTCCTTCTCTGTCCCTTGAAACAAGGACTTTCACAGTGAAAGAAACTGACACTGTCCCTACCTAGAGTTTTCTATCCCTAGAATAAATGTTTTTTTTAATCACAATATAGCACAAGGACAATTCACTCAATGTCTCTCCAGGTCCCTGGAAACAAGGACTTGCAGAGTGAAAGAAACTGACACTGTCCCTACCTAGAGTTTTCTGTCCCTAGAATAAATGTTTTTTTTAAGCACAATATAGCACAAGGAAAATTAACTCACTGTCCTTACAGGTCCCTGGAAACAAGGACTTGCAGAGTGAAAGAAACTGACACTGTCCCTACCTAGAGTTTTCTGTCCCTAGAATAAATGTTTTTTTTAAGCACAATATAGCACAAGGACAATTAACTCACTGTCCTTACAGGTCCCTGGAAACAAGGACTTGCAGAGTGAAAAAAAAAAAACACTCTCCCTACCTAGAGTTTTCTGTCCCTAGAAAAAATGTTTTTTTTAAGCACAATATAGCACAAGGACAATTAACTCACTGTCCTTACAGGTCCCTGGAAACAAGGACTTGCAGAGTGAAAGAAACTGACACTCTCCCTACCTAGAGTTTTCTGTCCCTAGAAAAAATGTTTTTTTTAAGCACAATATAGCACAAGGAAAATTAACTCACTGTCCTTACAGGTCCCTGGAAACAAGGACTTGCAGAGTGAAAGAAAAAAAACACTCTCCCTACCTACAGTTTTCTGTCCCTAGAAAAAATGTTTTTTTTAATCACAATATAGCACAAGGAAAATTAACTCACTGTCCTTACAGGTCCCTGGAAACAAGGACTTGCAGAGTGAAAGAAACTGACACTGTCCCTACCTAGAGTTTTCTGTCCCTAGAATAAATGTTTTTTTTAATCACAATATAGCACAAGGAAAATTAACTCACTGTCCTTACAGGTCCCTGGAAACAAGGACTTGCAGAGTGAAAGAAACTGACACTGTCCCTACCTAGAGTTTTCTGTCCCTAGAATAAATGTTTTTTTTAAGCACAATATAGCACAAGGACAATTAACTCACTGTCCTTACAGGTCCCTGGAAACAAGGACTTGCAGAGTGAAAGAAAAAAAACACTCTCCCTACCTACAGTTTTCTGTCCCTAGAAAAAATGTTTTTTTTAATCACAATATAGCACAAGGAAAATTAACTCACTGTCCTTACAGGTCCCTGGAAACAAGGACTTGCAGAGTGAAAGAAACTGACACTGTCCCTACCTAGAGTTTTCTGTCCCTAGAATAAATGTTTTTTTTAATCACAATATAGCACAAGGAAAATTAACTCACTGTCCTTACAGGTCCCTGGAAACAAGGACTTGCAGAGTGAAAGAAACTGACACTGTCCCTACCTAGAGTTTTCTGTCCCTAGAATAAATGTTTTTTTTAAGCACAATATAGCACAAGGACAATTAACTCACTGTCCTTACAGGTCCCTGGAAACAAGGACTTGCAGAGTGAAAGAAAAAAAACACTCTCCCTACCTACAGTTTTCTGTCCCTAGAAAAAATGTTTTTTTTAATCACAATATAGCACAAGGAAAATTAACTCACTGTCCTTACAGGTCCCTGGAAACAAGGACTTGCAGAGTGAAAGAAACTGACACTGTCCCTACCTAGAGTTTTCTGTCCCTAGAATAAATGTTTTTTTTAAGCACAATATAGCACAAGGACAATTAACTCACTGTCCTTACAGGTCCCTGGAAACAAGGACTTGCAGAGTGAAAGAAAAAAAACACTCTCCCTACCTACAGTTTTCTGTCCCTAGAAAAAATGTTTTTTTTAATCACAATATAGCACAAGGAAAATTAACTCACTGTCCTTACAGGTCCCTGGAAACAAGGACTTGCAGAGTGAAAGAAACTGACACTGTCCCTACCTAGAGTTTTCTGTCCCTAGAATAAATGTTTTTTTTAATCACAATATAGCACAAGGAAAATTAACTCACTGTCCTTACAGGTCCCTGGAAACAAGGACTTGCAGAGTGAAAGAAACTGACACTGTCCCTACCTAGAGTTTTCTGTCCCTAGAATAAATGTTTTTTTTAAGCACAATATAGCACAAGGACAATTAACTCACTGTCCTTACAGGTCCCTGGAAACAAGGACTTGCAGAGTGAAAGAAAAAAAACACTCTCCCTACCTACAGTTTTCTGTCCCTAGAAAAAATGTTTTTTTTAATCACAATATAGCACAAGGAAAATTAACTCACTGTCCTTACAGGTCCCTGGAAACAAGGACTTGCAGAGTGAAAGAAACTGACACTGTCCCTACCTAGAGTTTTCTGTCCCTAGAATAAATGTTTTTTTTAATCACAATATAGCACAAGGAAAATTAACTCACTGTCCTTACAGGTCCCTGGAAACAAGGACTTGCAGAGTGAAAGAAACTGACACTGTCCCTACCTAGAGTTTTCTGTCCCTAGAATAAATGTTTTTTTTAAGCACAATATAGCACAAGGACAATTAACTCACTGTCCTTACAGGTCCCTGGAAACAAGGACTTGCAGAGTGAAAGAAAAAAAACACTCTCCCTACCTACAGTTTTCTGTCCCTAGAAAAAATGTTTTTTTTAATCACAATATAGCACAAGGAAAATTAACTCACTGTCCTTACAGGTCCCTGGAAACAAGGACTTGCAGAGTGAAAGAAACTGACACTGTCCCTACCTAGAGTTTTCTGTCCCTAGAATAAATGTTTTTTTTAATCACAATATAGCACAAGGAAAATTAACTCACTGTCCTTACAGGTCCCTGGAAACAAGGACTTGCAGAGTGAAAGAAACTGACACTGTCCCTACCTAGAGTTTTCTGTCCCTAGAATAAATGTTTTTTTTAATCACAATATAGCACAAGGACAATTAACTCACTGTCCTTACAGGTCCCTGGAAACAAGGACTTGCAGAGTGAAAGAAACTGACACTGTCCCTACCTAGAGTTTTCTGTCCCTAGAATAAATGTTTTTTTTAATCACAATATAGCACAAGGAAAATTAACTCACTGTCCTTACAGGTCCCTGGAAACAAGGACTTGCAGAGTGAAAGAAACTGACACTGTCCCTACCTAGAGTTTTCTGTCCCTAGAATAAATGTTTTTTTTAATCACAATATAGCACAAGGACAATTAACTCACTGTCCTTACAGGTCCCTGGAAACAAGGACTTGCAGAGTGAAAGAAACTGACACTGTCCCTACCTAGAGTTTTCTGTCCCTAGAATAAATGTTTTTTTTAAGCACAATATAGCACAAGGACAATTAACTCACTGTCCTTACAGGTCCCTGGAAACAAGGACTTGCAGAGTGAAAAAAAAAAAACACTCTCCCTACCTAGAGTTTTCTGTCCCTAGAAAAAATGTTTTTTTTAAGCACAATATAGCACAAGGACAATTAACTCACTGTCCTTACAGGTCCCTGGAAACAAGGACTTGCAGAGTGAAAGAAAAAAAACACTCTCCCTACCTACAGTTTTCTGTCCCTAGAAAAAATGTTTTTTTTAATCACAATATAGCACAAGGAAAATTAACTCACTGTCCTTACAGGTCCCTGGAAACAAGGACTTGCAGAGTGAAAGAAACTGACACTGTCCCTACCTAGAGTTTTCTGTCCCTAGAATAAATGTTTTTTTTAATCACAATATAGCACAAGGAAAATTAACTCACTGTCCTTACAGGTCCCTGGAAACAAGGACTTGCAGAGTGAAAGAAACTGACACTGTCCCTACCTAGAGTTTTCTGTCCCTAGAATAAATGTTTTTTTTAAGCACAATATAGCACAAGGACAATTAACTCACTGTCCTTACAGGTCCCTGGAAACAAGGACTTGCAGAGTGAAAGAAAAAAAACACTCTCCCTACCTACAGTTTTCTGTCCCTAGAAAAAATGTTTTTTTTAATCACAATATAGCACAAGGAAAATTAACTCACTGTCCTTACAGGTCCCTGGAAACAAGGACTTGCAGAGTGAAAGAAACTGACACTGTCCCTACCTAGAGTTTTCTGTCCCTAGAATAAATGTTTTTTTTAATCACAATATAGCACAAGGAAAATTAACTCACTGTCCTTACAGGTCCCTGGAAACAAGGACTTGCAGAGTGAAAGAAACTGACACTGTCCCTACCTAGAGTTTTCTGTCCCTAGAATAAATGTTTTTTTTAAGCACAATATAGCACAAGGACAATTAACTCACTGTCCTTACAGGTCCCTGGAAACAAGGACTTGCAGAGTGAAAGAAAAAAAACACTCTCCCTACCTACAGTTTTCTGTCCCTAGAAAAAATGTTTTTTTTAATCACAATATAGCACAAGGAAAATTAACTCACTGTCCTTACAGGTCCCTGGAAACAAGGACTTGCAGAGTGAAAGAAACTGACACTGTCCCTACCTAGAGTTTTCTGTCCCTAGAATAAATGTTTTTTTTAATCACAATATAGCACAAGGAAAATTAACTCACTGTCCTTACAGGTCCCTGGAAACAAGGACTTGCAGAGTGAAAGAAACTGACACTGTCCCTACCTAGAGTTTTCTGTCCCTAGAATAAATGTTTTTTTTAAGCACAATATAGCACAAGGACAATTAACTCACTGTCCTTACAGGTCCCTGGAAACAAGGACTTGCAGAGTGAAAGAAAAAAAACACTCTCCCTACCTACAGTTTTCTGTCCCTAGAAAAAATGTTTTTTTTAATCACAATATAGCACAAGGAAAATTAACTCACTGTCCTTACAGGTCCCTGGAAACAAGGACTTGCAGAGTGAAAGAAACTGACACTGTCCCTACCTAGAGTTTTCTGTCCCTAGAATAAATGTTTTTTTTAATCACAATATAGCACAAGGAAAATTAACTCACTGTCCTTACAGGTCCCTGGAAACAAGGACTTGCAGAGTGAAAGAAACTGACACTGTCCCTACCTAGAGTTTTCTGTCCCTAGAATAAATGTTTTTTTTAAGCACAATATAGCACAAGGACAATTAACTCACTGTCCTTACAGGTCCCTGGAAACAAGGACTTGCAGAGTGAAAGAAAAAAAACACTCTCCCTACCTACAGTTTTCTGTCCCTAGAAAAAATGTTTTTTTTAATCACAATATAGCACAAGGAAAATTAACTCACTGTCCTTACAGGTCCCTGGAAACAAGGACTTGCAGAGTGAAAGAAACTGACACTGTCCCTACCTAGAGTTTTCTGTCCCTAGAATAAATGTTTTTTTTAATCACAATATAGCACAAGGAAAATTAACTCACTGTCCTTACAGGTCCCTGGAAACAAGGACTTGCAGAGTGAAAGAAACTGACACTGTCCCTACCTAGAGTTTTCTGTCCCTAGAATAAATGTTTTTTTTAAGCACAATATAGCACAAGGACAATTAACTCACTGTCCTTACAGGTCCCTGGAAACAAGGACTTGCAGAGTGAAAGAAACTGACACTGTCCCTACCTAGAGTTTTCTGTCCCTAGAATAAATGTTTTTTTTAAGCACAATATAGCACAAGGACAATTAACTCACTGTCCTTACAGGTCCCTGGAAACAAGGACTTGCAGAGTGAAAGAAACTGACACTGTCCCTACCTAGAGTTTTCTGTCCCTAGAATAAATGTTTTTTTTAAGCACAATATAGCACAAGGACAATTAACTCACTGTCCTTACAGGTCCCTGGAAACAAGGACTTGCAGAGTGAAAGAAACTGACACTGTCCCTACCTAGAGTTTTCTGTCCCTAGAATAAATGTTTTTTTTAATCACAATATAGCACAAGGACAATTAACTCACTGTCCTTACAGGTCCCTGGAAACAAGGACTTGCAGAGTGAAAGAAACTGACACTGTCCCTACCTAGAGTTTTCTGTCCCTAGAATAAATGTTTTTTTTAAGCACAATATAGCACAAGGACAATTAACTCACTGTCCTTACAGGTCCCTGGAAACAAGGACTTGCAGAGTGAAAAAAAAAAAACACTCTCCCTACCTAGAGTTTTCTGTCCCTAGAAAAAATGTTTTTTTTAAGCACAATATAGCACAAGGACAATTAACTCACTGTCCTTACAGGTCCCTGGAAACAAGGACTTGCAGAGTGAAAGAAAAAAAACACTCTCCCTACCTACAGTTTTCTGTCCCTAGAAAAAATGTTTTTTTTAATCACAATATAGCACAAGGAAAATTAACTCACTGTCCTTACAGGTCCCTGGAAACAAGGACTTGCAGAGTGAAAGAAACTGACACTGTCCCTACCTAGAGTTTTCTGTCCCTAGAATAAATGTTTTTTTTAATCACAATATAGCACAAGGAAAATTAACTCACTGTCCTTACAGGTCCCTGGAAACAAGGACTTGCAGAGTGAAAGAAACTGACACTGTCCCTACCTAGAGTTTTCTGTCCCTAGAATAAATGTTTTTTTTAAGCACAATATAGCACAAGGACAATTAACTCACTGTCCTTACAGGTCCCTGGAAACAAGGACTTGCAGAGTGAAAGAAAAAAAACACTCTCCCTACCTACAGTTTTCTGTCCCTAGAAAAAATGTTTTTTTTAATCACAATATAGCACAAGGAAAATTAACTCACTGTCCTTACAGGTCCCTGGAAACAAGGACTTGCAGAGTGAAAGAAACTGACACTGTCCCTACCTAGAGTTTTCTGTCCCTAGAATAAATGTTTTTTTTAATCACAATATAGCACAAGGAAAATTAACTCACTGTCCTTACAGGTCCCTGGAAACAAGGACTTGCAGAGTGAAAGAAACTGACACTGTCCCTACCTAGAGTTTTCTGTCCCTAGAATAAATGTTTTTTTTAATCACAATATAGCACAAGGACAATTAACTCACTGTCCTTACAGGTCCCTGGAAACAAGGACTTGCAGAGTGAAAGAAACTGACACTGTCCCTACCTAGAGTTTTCTGTCCCTAGAATAAATGTTTTTTTTAAGCACAATATAGCACAAGGACAATTAACTCACTGTCCTTACAGGTCCCTGGAAACAAGGACTTGCAGAGTGAAAGAAACTGACACTGTCCCTACCTAGAGTTTTCTGTCCCTAGAATAAATGTTTTTTTTAATCACAATATAGCACAAGGAAAATTAACTCACTGTCCTTACAGGTCCCTGGAAACAAGGACTTGCAGAGTGAAAGAAACTGACACTGTCCCTACCTAGAGTTTTCTGTCCCTAGAATAAATGTTTTTTTTAAGCACAATATAGCACAAGGACAATTAACTCACTGTCCTTACAGGTCCCTGGAAACAAGGACTTGCAGAGTGAAAGAAACTGACACTGTCCCTACCTAGAGTTTTCTGTCCCTAGAATAAATGTTTTTTTTAATCACAATATAGCACAAGGAAAATTAACTCACTGTCCTTACAGGTCCCTGGAAACAAGGACTTGCAGAGTGAAAGAAACTGACACTGTCCCTACCTAGAGTTTTCTGTCCCTAGAATAAATGTTTTTTTTAATCACAATATAGCACAAGGACAATTAACTCACTGTCCTTACAGGTCCCTGGAAACAAGGACTTGCAGAGTGAAAGAAACTGACACTGTCCCTACCTAGAGTTTTCTGTCCCTAGAATAAATGTTTTTTTTAAGCACAATATAGCACAAGGACAATTAACTCACTGTCCTTACAGGTCCCTGGAAACAAGGACTTGCAGAGTGAAAGAAACTGACACTGTCCCTACCTAGAGTTTTCTGTCCCTAGAATAAATGTTTTTTTTAAGCACACTATAGCAGAAGCACAAAACACACTGACACTCTCCCTACCTATCCTTCTCTTTCCCTAAACTAAAGGAATCCAGGTTAAGCAAGAAAGAAATAACAGTCACTGTCCCTGCCTATGCTACTCTATCCCTGCTCCGGAACACACTACACTAGGCCGCCGTGCTGGCGGCCTTTTATAGTGTGGGGCGTGTACTAAACACCCTCAGCAATAATTGGCCACAGGCATCCTGCCTGTGGCCAATCATTGCTCTCCTCGCTGCCGGCGCTGTGATTGGCCAAGCATGCGGGGTCACAGTGCATGCTTGGCCAATCACAGCGCCTGGATGACACTGCGATGGCGTAGTGCATTGTGGGCCGTTCGCGTCACTCGAATTTGGCGCGAACGGCCCAAATCGTTCGATCTTCGTCGAACGATCGAACAGCCAATGTTCGAGTCGAACGTATGTTCGACTCGAACACGAAGCTCATCCCTATCTGTGATTACATTAACTCTACAGTGTGAATGACTGTGATGTGTTTTTCTATGCATTTACATGCTGACCTTGGTGCTAAAATAAAAGTCAGAATCTGTTTAGTCACATTCCTTAGTACTTACCTGTTAGCAATAGGTAATTGCTTGTGTTATTTGGGGTACCCCACAGAAAGATATGTGGTTGTAGTGGTTACTACTTATGGCAAATACCCCAGGCATGGCTCCAGGCTTCAGCTCATCTGCGAACCAGTAGCAATCAGCCTTTCTAGAGACCAGCAACTTTAACTAAGGTGAGGGCAGGTAGGTATATGCTATATCCTAAAATAGTGCACATTATGGGCATAATGAGTGTAAATCTCTCCAGCCCCCAACACCAACACCAGTCAACCTACTTCTGCAACAGGGGACAGATCCTCTTCAGCCCTGAAAGAACCACTATGTAGTTAACTGCCAGTGGAGGCAGATCAAGAAGTCTCTACAGTAATCATAGTGGTCTGGTGGTAACTGGTGTGTCGGCCAAAATGCAAAACAAGGTTGCAGGCCAAAGACAGTGACAAATGGGCAGAGACTGAAAAGGCCTACAGTCACTAATGGTTCCATACCAAGCCTAATCAAACAGTTGTGTTTGTTTAAAGGCAACCTCTACCTCAGAGCTTGCTTCTGGGAAATTGCTATGACAAGTTGGCATATCAGAAGCAAAAGGTGGATACTTTAACCCCGTCCAAACTGACTGTGTGGAGCTCAGGGACTAAGCTATTCAAATAAGGGCATTTAAAGGGTACCTCTGCCTCAAAAGCAGCCGGCCAAACAGGCTGCATCAGATTAACCAAGGGTGCCATTCCTCCAACAGAAGAGGCAATATCCTTTGCAGAGACCCTGGGACAGCAAACAGATTCAGAGATGAAGAAGGTTCATACTACTGTTAAGTAGTGTTTTGTGTCCTGCGATTGAGCTCACTTTGGTAGCCAGACTGACAGGACCCCAGACAGGATGAAAGCAAAGCTCTGCTCAGTGATAAAATCTCTATGATGGCGGATCCTAGATTGAAAATGGAGTAGCCAATGATGCAGTTCAGACACTGCGGATACAAAATTGTATGCTGTTTCTCCAGTAATCATTGTGGTCAGTGAACCCTTATGTCCCATCCCACAAGTAAACACATGCCGCTTTAAGTCAGAGTGGTGACTGTTCAAGTCGGATCTGGTGATATTTAGAAGGAGGATTAATTCCTGATGTTAATCACCAATGACCAGAGGATGGCCAAAAGGCAAAGTTACAAAGAGTGAATGACAGGTTAGACCTGGGAGAACTATAGCGGAGAATAAAGAATCAAGAATCATCTTTATTTGCCTAAACCCAAGCCGCCCAATAGGGTCAGCTGACAGTTCTATGTCAATTTGAGCTTAGGATCTGTGGGTCCTGTGCATTAAGGAAGCCAATGGAATTTTTTTTCATTTCTCTCTACCAATTCATTGCATTCCCTTCATGATGCATCAGAGCACAAGGGTTGTGATTACATGGTCGTTGGTCAAAAGTAAGACTTGAATAACAAGCGGAAGGATAAGGATCCAAAAAATTTGCACAGGCCATTGTTGCAATTAATCTCTCCAGCCTTCAGTAAGGCTTGACCTCCACAAATCATACCCCATGATTTCCAAGGAGTATCGTTCATAGCGTTGCAACCCCAAGTCACTGCAACGGTAAAGTAGTCCCTACACTACTTTTGATCCCACTGTGATCTAACTTGGGGGCCATAGACATCAAGAAGACACAGGCATTGATTCAAGACACATAGAAATCGCAGTAAAATCGCACGATTTTAGGTCGCAATAGTGGAAACCTAGGCTAAGACTGTCGATGGTCTTTAGACCTAGCAAGTTGTATAATTGCATGGTTGCATAGGGGGTGAGGTTGAGGATGGACACATGTCCATCAAGTCCAACCTATGTGTGATTATATGTCGGTATTACCTTTATATATCCTGTATGTTGTGGTCATCCACAAGTGTGTGGGTGTGTGTGTATACTGTATACACACATCGAAATACCCATGTTTAAGCAAGTACCTTTTTTGCTTGGCATTTAGAGTTCACTACGAGTTCATCTGGCAGACTGTGACCTTTCCACAAACTCCGGACATTTCCTGGGATATTGGGTCCAGTAAGGGCCGACTTGCAGGACCAAGGACTTCTTGTGAGCCTTGTCTGGACAACAGACTGGCGCAATGACTTCCAGATTCTGGGAAAAGAGTCCCAGTACAGACTCTGATCGAGTCGGGAGGAACCATCATCGAGAGACCAACTAGTCTCATCACAACAACGACCTACCGGGAAGCAATTCTGAATCTCTGAAAAAATACAATAAAGTTACACTCAGAGAGAGCAAAAGAATAAGTATCTCACTTGAACAAATGGCTCTTTCCCATTGGTTGCATCCCACGGTTGCAAGAGCGATAAAGTAGCCTGTAGTAATCCATGAGGTCTGAGGTGCCCAAGGGAAGGTTGACAACTGTATTAACTGGTTTTGTAGTAAGGACAGACTTACTTCCTGCACTAGAAACAGTAACTCCACAGAGGAGAAAAGTCCCCTCATGGGGAGGTAGCTAATCTAACTAACTAATCTTTCAGCGTATCAGCTATTAGGCATACCAATCATCCCAAGTGGTTACTCGTCGGGTTTTCATGCCAAGGGAAAACAAGGTGTCAAAGTCAGAGTTATAGCGGTCGCAGACTGGAGTCTTTCTGAAACGCAACAAAAAGAGCCTCAACTATGCTGAAAAGACTCAGCAAAATGGGGAAGGCCTATCTTCGCTGTCAAGAAGGAATGCAAAACTAGTCAACTTCTGTCAGAAGTATCTCCCAGCATGTTAAGTTAGGGTTTTCTAGAACTTACGGCCAGATGGCATAAGATACAAAAGCCGTTGGATGACAAGGGACAGTCTCCAAAACAAAAATCCGGTCAAGGGATCGGCAACAAAAAAGGCTATCAAGATATTGGTCTGACAGTAACCTGGGTGGCTTCCCAGAGGTGGAAGCAGAGAAACTAATGACAGCCAACTGGGTCGGCAAATTAGCCAATATGTATATTCAACAAACCTAATAGTCTCCAGGATCCTTATCCGGATTAACAGCCGTTCGGTGGTGATAACAATAATTGCCCTGTGGCTTGCAGGCCATAATATCCGCGGGTACAGTCTCAGATCCGAGAGCCTCCTATTCTCCTTCCTGAGATCCAACACCTCATACAGCGTAGCCAGCGGTATCTTCCAAATTCATACAAGTTTATATCTAGATGCTGGAGACCAAGAAGTAGAGGTCTCACCGTTTTTAGTGTTTGAAATCCTATGGAGGTCAGAGCGCCTACTCCAGACTTCAAGTACATTAGATACGAGAAAAACCTACAGAATTTAAAGGATGGAATTCTCTGTTCCTTACTGTAAAGATTGCCTTGTATACAAGTAAGCCTAGAGACGGCATTAAAGGATACATGAAACTCAGTCGTGTCCTCACTCTCTGGGATCCAGTAACGGTGGGATCCAGTAACGGTTGCATATCTTGGCAACCAATTCCGAAAAACCTGGGCAAGTTATTCTTTTCTCTATGGAGTCTTCCAAATAGTGTGAGACACATTATCTCACTCTCCATTTAGAGGGATAATACATCCTAAATATGGCCAGTAACATGGAATAAGTATTCCTTTTGGCGAATAGGTCTAGAAAGATCTCAGACATCCAAGTGTCAAGCTATAAACTACCTTGTTGCTGAAATTATCAGGCAAAATGGCTCTAGTCTCTTCCTCAACACTATACAAAAGGTTGGTATCTTTGCAACCAGGTGTTGGCACGTCAGCCTTCTGACATATCCAAACTAAAGTGTTTGAAGTACCACGAACATTGAAAATAGTCAAGGTTGAAAAGAGACGTAGAATTGGCCCTTCTTCTAGGAGAAAAACGATAGACTCATCAGGCCTGACGGCATCGGAAAAAGACAATCACTGTCTAACGAAGACAATCGCAATGGTGCGGATCAAGTTAGTCAAAGCTTAGATGACTAGGACAAACCCATCAAGTGAGAGCAGAGACTGCTCTGCCCAGACTGATTGCGCATCCATTGATGGAACTCCCAGAATAGTTCCTCCTGAATTAATATGTAAAACTACGACCTAGTCTACATTCAACACGTTGGGGGTCCATTCTTGTGGACCCAGCAGTCTTAACTACAATACATCTCAGTCGTTAGTGGGGATAGATCTAATCCTCTTAAACACTTGAGCAGTACCCACCCTTGTTGTCTGGTGATTTGGTACATCCCATACGTATATGGTGTCATGCTGTGTCAGGAAAAGGGAAAATGTTATACTTACCTGACGGTAATTTTCCTTTCCTGATGCAAGCATGACAGCATATAGGTCCCCTCCCAAAAAAAAATAAAAAAATCACGAAAATATAATAAAGGCCTTCGCAGTGATACTAAGTTATGAGAATAATGCAGGAAGGGAGGAGACCTACTTTTATAGTATAACCGGTCCTGAATTGGGCAGGGAGGCGGAGCCTTCCCATACGTATATGCTGTCATGCTTGCATCAGGAAAGGAAAATTACAGTCAGGCAAGTATAACATTTTCCCTTTTATTATCTTGTATTTACCATTCCTATATAAAAAAATTTCCATTAGTTTTGTTCATTTTGTTTTAACAGTTTTGCATTAAAAACAACACAAACATTTAGAAAACCCCCATTTTCCTTTGTAAATAAGTACTAAAACTTGTAACAGTAGTACAATTACTGGTTTGGTAGAATTACATTTTTCCCTTTAGTGATACATACCAACTTGAAGCCAACAAGAGCCCATCAATACAGGCCCCATAAAAATTGACATGACACTTTGTGCAACACAGTACATTACTATGTACAGCACAGGTGTTTTGGTGTTTTTCATCAGTAGAGGTGCCGTTTCATTGCTATAACAGTATGTTAGGGTGCCATTTAACTGGCAATTGCTCAGTCATGCAAAATTGTACACAAATTAAATGTATATGTATATAGAAATATATTTCTTTTGGTGGTATTTGATCACCACTGGGTTTTTTGTTGTTTGCTATACAAAAAGAAGACCAAACATTTGATAAAAAAAGGGATATTTTCTACTTTCTGATATAAAACATATCCAATAAAATCAAATGTCTTCTTAAATTTATGCCAAAATGTATTCTTTGGTAAAAAAAAAAAAAGTCCCAATAAGTGTATATTATTTGGTTTGTGTGAAAGTTTACAAACTATACAAACTATAGTATATACAGTATATTTGAAAATTGATGTATCCTGATGTATTGATGGCCTATTTCATTTCTTGTGGCCCTTAAAAATGCCAGGACAGTACAAATACCCCCCATATAAAGTAGACCGTTTGAGGTATTTAGTAAGAGGCATAGTGAGTTTTCTGAAGTTAACATTTTTTGTAAAAATTATTTGAAAAATTAAGAAATATATATTTTTTTTATGTTTTTTTTACATACTGTCACAAGTGCAGTACAGCATCATTATATGACTTGTGTGATGCTGGTCATTTAATGCCTAAGCCTATTTCTGACATTTGTTGCTTACAAGTCAAAATACTTATTTTTTGCTAGAAAATTACTTAGAAGCCCCAAACATTATATATATATATATAGTAGCACTACCCCCGTAGGAGCTGCTGGTTTAAATTTGGGTCTACGCTCTACCTATCAACCCCAGAAGTTTAGCTCGAACCCTCCCTTGGCACAACTGGACAACATTGTGATTGTGAAACCCACTGGCAGTTGGGAACCACAATGATACCATACAGTACTACTTATATATATAATTGAATACTGTTACCTTGTACTGGTCACCTGCCCCACAACTGTAACAGACAAAATCTCACACAAGATGCAGTTTAACCAAGAGTAAGGTGTTTACTTGGTGAAGAAAGAAAATAGAACAGGATTAAACAATAACAGTTGACTTCAAACAGGGCCCTGTAAGAGTCAATGGTATAGGATGATATAACAGTCTCAGAATTAGGCTATACAAAGGGGCCTAGTCAAACACAACCTGAGGTTGGACCTGAGTAAGTACACAGTGGAGCAATCCCCCAATGCAACAATGCCAGCAATGGAGTACCTCTCCACCAGGTCTCACCCAGCTCCCAGAAATAGCAAATGACTATACAAATGAATACAGACAATTATATCACATATGTGAGTTCACTTGTCCTTTGGCTCCCTCCAGCGGACAGTTCCACCGACACGTGTTCTGCTGTGTCAGTTTAAACAACGAACTGAACTAACAATTGTTCCTTCAGGTTTAGGGTAATCTTCTGCTAGCTTTAGTTGGTGGAAGGTAATAGTACAGCGCTACATATAGGCCAGTAAAAACTGGACTGTAACTAAAATGTGACCATAAATGGAAACACACAAAAAAGTGAGAAGGGGCAGGCTGAACGCCCTACCCAATATATATAAAATGTCCACAATAATAAACAAAAACAAAAAAAATTAACAGTGTCCAAAACAGTGGGTAAATAACAAGGAATGGATGTAAAACTTCTGGCACAATTCTTCACGTGGATGGTGACATTCATGTGTGCTTACCAGAAATGTTGGACCCGAATGTCATACGACAGCGGATCAATTGAGCTTGAGAGTATCTCCAACGGCTGCTCCACAGGAACGTCCCCGGATCTCTGATGGATGTAGAGGTATACCGGCTAGACGATCGGATGTCTTTAATCCTGGGTGGAACTGATGGATGCAGTACTTCTCAGGTCTCCAATACCCCCAAGGCTGGAGATCCCACCAGAAGACTGCCACTCTGGATCCCGGTATTCAACCAGACGATGGGATACGATCAAACTTAAATGGAAAATACCCCGACAAGGGTATTGTAGAAGGACCAACTGGAGAAAACTGAAAAAACTTTTCCTCACCGATTTCATGCAAAGAGAAGAAAAAAATAGGGGGCTCCAATGGTGTAGGTCAAAAAAAATTGGGTTTTTAATCAGAAAAACACCAACATACAAAGATAAAAAGTGATCACAGTTCATATATTAAAAGACAACATGGGAAGCAAAATGCATAACCCGACGCGTTTCGTTCCTAACAGGACGTCTACAGGGGCATAGACCCTTCTGGTCTAATCTGATACACTGGGAGTCCTGGTAGATGCTTGCAGATGACATAGGGCTGTGACTTTCAGCGGTCAGCCAACTTGTGTCTTCCGGGGACACCCAGATTTCTTAACAGCACTCTGTCCCCTGGCTGTAAATCCTGTACTCTGACCTTGAGATCGAAGCTCTTCTTGTTTCTCAACCCTCTTTGATCTGAAGCAGCTTGGGCCTTCTCATAGGCTGCCTTCAAACTCCTCCGTAGGCGATCTACATATCCCTTGTGGGAAGTTGCTGATGTATGATCAAGAGATGTGCCAAAGGCCAGGTCCACTGGTAGTCGAGCTTCCTGTCCAAACATTGAATACAAGAGTGACAGTACCTTTCGACTTCAGCCTGCATGCAGGGTCAGTAGAATCTGTCTCTTACTAAATTGAAAGTTCTCTCAGGCCCCATATGGCCATGATTGTCATGAAGAGCAGTCAGGACCATCTCTCTGTGCTTCCTGGGCAGGAACAGTTGCCACTTCTCTTCTGGACCATCAGAGGGGCCCCTTCGGTAGATCACCCCTTGATGCAGCTCCAATCGGTCCCACTCTCGGTACAGCAGACGAGCCTCTTTTGGGGAGTCTGTGAGAAGCATGTCGGGGCATTGATTCTCCAGGGCCTTCAATGCAAGGTTTCCCAGGGGGTCTTCCAACTGATCCTTTCTCAGATCCTTCTTCGACAGCTTTGGTAGGCCTTCATCCGCCACTTGGGTCACATTGCAGTAGCATTTGGGCACACCAGCTGCCGAAACCCCAATCTCTTCGGCCCTGGACCCTCCTCCGGCCTGACGTTTAGCTCCCTGATATAAGGCTTGCACTCCTTCTGGTGTCAGCTGAGTCCATTCCTCTGTGGGGTCACTGGGACCATGAGGCCTTCTAGATAGGGGGTCTGCATCCCTGTTCCCAACTACTTGTTGGTATTTCAGACTAAAGGTGAACCCCGAGAGGGCCGCCAACCACCTATGTCCCGTGGCGTCCAGTTTGGTGTAGTGAGGAGGTAGGTGAGCGGATTGTTGTCAGTTTTGACCACAAACTCAGCCCCATAGAGGTAGTCTCTTAATTTGTCCACTACAGCCCACTTTAAGGCCAGGAATTTAGGCTTATGCGTGGTGTATTTTCTTTTAGCAGGGACCAGACTCCGGCTCACATAGGCAACAGGCCGCAGGTGACTATCATGTTCTTGATAAAGCACCCCACCCAGCCCATCTCGACTGGCATCAACATGTAGTTCGTAGGGCTTTGTGGTGTCTGCATAGGCCAAGACGGGGGCAGTGGTTAGGCTTTTTTTAGCTGGAGGAATGCCTCTTCACACTTGGTAGTCCACTGGTCCTGGATGGGCTCCTTAGGCTTCTAGGCCCCATGGTGGACCTCATAGGTTTGACCGGTTCTGGGACATCATCCTCTTCTTCACTCCTCAGTAATTCATTGAGGGGGTGGGCTATCATGGCAAACTGTTCTACAAATCTTCAATAGTAAGAGCAAAAACCCAGGAATGACCAAAGCTTGGTCACATTAGTGGGTCTTGGCCAAGAGGTGATGGCATCCAGCTTCTCAGGGTCTGTGGCTATCCCCTCTGCGGACACGATGTGGCCCAGGTAGTGGACTGAGGGCTGATAGAACTGGCACTTCTCTAAGGAGAGCTTCAGGCCTTCTTTGTGAAGTCTCTTCAGGACTTTCTCCAATCGCTCTTCATGCTCTTCCAGGGTCCTGCTGAACACTATGATGTCGTCCAGGTACACCAGCACTTCGATAGGATTCATGTCACCCACAGTTTTCTCCATCAACCTTTTGAAAGGTGGCCAGGGCTCCTGACAACTCCTGAGGCATGCGGTCAAACTCAAAGAACCCCACTGGGGTAATGAAAGCCGTTTTCTCTTTATCCTCAGGGTGCATGGGGATTTGATAGTACCCACTTTTTAGATCCATCACACTGAACCACTTGGCCCCTGACAGACTCTGCAAGGTGTCTTCTATCCAGGGGGGTGGTGTACTGATCAGGAATGGTTCTTCTGTTCAGTGTTCGGTAGTCAATGCACAGCCTCAATGACCCATTTTTCTTCCGCACCATCACTATTGGAGAAGCGTAGGGGCTCCTCGACTCTCTGATAATCCAGCTCTCTTGAGTTCTGCCAGTTGTTCACGTAGGTCTTCCAAGTCCCCCAGGGGAACCCGTCGGACCCTTTCTCTGAATGGCTTGTCTTCTTGTAGACGAATCTTGTGGGTGGCACCCTTTGCACACCCTACATCAAACTCGTTTTTGGAGAATATAGCCTGCCATTGAGCGAGCTGGGCCTTAACCCTCTCCCTCCACTCTGGTGGGAGGGTGGTGTCTTCTGGATAGAGCTTCTCTACTGCGATCTCACCCCTCTCTTCCTTCTTCATGTCCGATGGTGCGACTGGGGTGGCTGGGTTCACCTGGCCCAACAGCATTCTGGCCGGTACCTTCACAGGTGTGGTAGTAGTGTTTCAAATGCTCACTGAGACCTTCCCGTGATTTTTCTGTAGGGCCTTCAACAGAACCACTTCGGGAATTACTTCTATCCCCTTGCTCTTTTTCCGTGGGTCAGTTTCAAGGACAATAAAGGGGCCTGGTTGCTTCCAAGTAAGCTTGACAGATGCTTTCAGACAAGTCACCTCTCCTGGCTGTAGTACTTTTTCTCTTTTATCCAAATGCCAGATCTTGACGACTCGTTCTGCTGGAGCCTTTTGTTCTAGTACTAGACGCTGATATACCTGTTTCAACATGGGGTGCACTCTTTCAGTTGAAGTACTCTTCTCCTGGGCCAGAGGTGTCAATAGTCTCCTGACCAGGTCAGTGTTGGTCCCTATGATTAGGGAACTCTTGCCAGCTCCTGGTGGGCGAGGGCAGACCACTGCCAAAGTGTCAAAAGTTTCTGTCTCTCCTGTCACTGAGGGGTCAAAAGTTAGTTTGATCGGCAGGTAACCATCATAGGGAAAGTTTTGAGTTCCAATGCCCCATATCTCCAGTTCTTCCAACTTTTGCAACGGCAAGTGTTTTAGGTGCTTGTTGTAAAAGTCTTTGTACAGAAGAGTCACTTGAGCCCCAGTATCAAGGAGGGCCTTAGTGTAAATCCCTTCTACTTGGATTGAGACCACTGGGGAGGGCCCCACTAACTTGGCAGGAAATTTTTGCGGAGAGGCCTGCTTGCCTGGTTCTGTAATCTGTACCCTTACTCCTTTCTTTTTGGAACTTTGACTGGATCTCGACCCTTGTTTGGCCTGGTGTGCACCGATTCCCCGCTGTTGAGCAGTTTGGGTCATGGAGCGGGAGACATTGAGTTGCTCGGCGGCAACAACGAGGGGTGCTTGGCAAGGGTCTGGACCCCCGACGTTGTCTCCTTGCGTTGTTGGATTTTTGGAGTTAGCTGAAACTGGTGGGCACCCGGTTGACTCCTTCACCGGGGCCCTCTGGAGTTTTCCGCCGGCTTGCGGTACTGTGCTGCAGCTTTCTCTGGACTTGGACATACTTCCCTGTAATGTCCGACTCCTCCACAGTTGAAACAAGTCATCAGTCTCTTTGGTTTCTGCACTTGGGCAGTATTGGAGCCGAGAGAATTCTTAGGCTCCTCTGGAGTGTTTCCACTGGGTAGTGCAGTTGCCTGGTTGGTCAGTATGGACATCATCTCTATTAACTGAGACACCTGAGTCTTTAGAAGCTCAACCTGAGGGTCACCATCATCAGTACTTATTACTCTAACTCTGGCAGTGTGTTTGGACCTCTGGCTCTTCTTCTTGTTGTCCAACATGACTTCTTCTTCCCTGACAATCCGAATTAAGTCGGGATATTCCAGGATACCACCATCCTGGTGGGTTCTCAACAGAAGGGCAATGGGGTCCAAAGGTTGGGTCCCTTTCAGGACCTGCTTTGCTCTGATCTCATTCACTGTCCGAGGATCTAGCCCTTTTTTCAACAGAATCTGATGTATGATCTTGTCCAGGCACCTCATATACTCGGACAACTTCTCTCCTTCTTTCTGATAACAGTGCTCCATTTGATAGAGGAGTTCAGTAGCTTTCTCGGTACGACCGAATTTATCTTGCTAAATGCTCAGGTAATCTTGGGCAGTACAGTCTTTCTTACTGAGCTTTAGGTTACGTATGGCCTCCAGGGCAGGCCCTTTTAAACTCTCCGTGATCCTTTTGTTTCTTATGGGGCTCGGGTTTGTCCCATTCTTCCAGAGCCTGGGTGGCTTGATCTAGCCATTCTTCAAAACTGTCTTCCGTCGAAGGCACTGGCTGTCTTCCAGAGAAGATTCTGAGCTTCCTGTACCCAGCCGCCAGGTAGTTTGAGGGATCTTGCTTACATTTGGCGACAATTTCCCCAAGAACAGAGCATAGTTCTGGCCCAATGGTGGCCAATGGTGATGGAGTGGGACCCTTTTCTTGGGTGGGGCCCTCTGAACTGGGACCAGCTTGACTGGTGGATGTAGGGCCTTCTTCTGGGGGCTCTGGGTGTATCAGGTGAAATTCTCTCTGGTTGGCTGTTTTCACACTAGTGCCCTTGAAATGTTCGGAAATTCCCTTCTTCCATTCGCACAAAGCATAAGTGTGGGGATTCACTGAGTCTGTCCTTACATCAATCACCGATGCTTTCTTGTCTGGAGATAGAGTTTTCAAGGCTAGAATTAACTGCTCCTCTCCCCAGGCTTCTCCTTTAATTTCAATCACCACACTGAGGCAGGGGAGGGTGTTTTCTTCCATACACCACCGGATTGCAGCAGCAGGGTCCATTATGGTGTTGGCAAGGGTTCTGTCTAGGGAGAAGGTTGATTGCAGAGTCGCAGAAATCCCGGACGAGCCCCTACGTCTACGCTCTGCCTATCAACCCCAGAAGTTTGGCTCGAACCCTCCCTTGGCACAACTGGACAACACTGTGATTGTGAAACCCACTGGCAGTTGGGAACCACAATGATACCATACAGTACTATATATATATATATATATATATATATATATATATATATATATATATATATATATATATATATATAAATAAATTTAATACTGTTACCTTGTACTGGTCACTTGCCCCACAACTGTAACAGACAAAATCCCACACAAGATTCAGTTTAACCAAGGGTAAGGTGTTTACTTTGTGAAGAAAGAAAATAGAACAAGATTAACCACTTCCCGACCGCGCCATGTACAAAAGACGTCCACAGCGCGGTCGAGTTATCCTGAGTGGACGTCCCAGGGACGTCCTCACAGAATCTTGCTCCCGCGCGCCCCCAGGGGCGCGCTCCAGGATATGTCCGTGACCGCCGGGTCCGGAAGACCCGGCGCATCACGGATCACGGTAGATGGCCGCTAATCGCGGCCGTTTACCACGTGATCGCTCCGTCAAATGACGGAGCGATCACTTGTAAACAGACCGGCGTCATTTGATGACGCCGGTTCCTCCCTCCCCTCTCTGTACCGATCGGTACAGTGTGAGAGGAGAGGGGAGGGAGCGGATCATGTCCGCTCCCTCCCCCATGTCAGCTGTGGGCTGGATCTGTGACAATTGCAGTCACAGATCCAGCCATCCATCCATCCCTGCTCAGCCATCCCTGTGCAATACTCTGCCAATACTCTGCAATACACCCTGTGCAATACTCTGCAATACACCCTGTGCAATACTCTGCAATACCCTGTGCAATACTCTGCAATACCCTGTGCAATACTCTGCAATACCCTGTGCAATACTCTGCAATACACCCTGTCAATACTCTGCAATACCCTGTGCAATACTCTGCAATACACCCTGCCTAGGGATGAGCTTCGTGTTCGAGTCGAACATACGTTCGACTCGAACATCGGCTGTTCGATCGTTCGACGAAGATCGAACGATTTGGGCCGTTCGCGCCAAATTCGAGTGACGCGAACGGCCCACAATGCACTACGCCATCGCAGTGTCATCCAGGCGCTGTGATTGGCCAAGCATGCACTGTGACCCCGCATGCTTGGCCAATCACAGCGCCGGCAGCGAGGAGAGCAATGATTGGCCACAGGCAGGATGCCTGTGGCCAATTATTGCTGAGGGTGTTTAGTACACGCCCCACACTATAAAAGGCCGCCAGCACGGCGGCCTAGTGTAGTGTGTTCCGGAGCAGGGATAGAGCAGCATAGGCAGGGACAGTGACTGTTATTTCTTTCTTGCTTAACCTGGATTCCTTTAGTTTAGGGAAAGAGAAGGATAGGTAGGGAGAGTGTCAGTGTGTTTTGTGCTTGTGCTATAGTGTGCTTAAAAAAAACATTTATTCTAGGGACAGAAAACTGTAGGTAGGGACAGTGTCAGTTTCTTTCACTCTGCAAGTCCTTGTTTCCAGGGACCTGGAAGGACAGTGAGTGAATTGTCCTTGTGCTATATTGTGCTTAAAAAAACATTTATTCTAGGGACAGAAAACTGTAGGTAGGGAGAGTGTCAGTTTCTTTCACTCTGCAAGTCCTTGTTTCCAGGGACCTGTAAGGACAGTGAGTGAATTGTCCTTGTGCTATATTGTGATTAAAAAAAACATTTTTTCTAGGGACAGAAAACTGTAGGTAGGGAGAGTGTTTTTTTTCTTTCACTCTGCAAGTCCTTGTTTCCAGGGACCTGGAAGGACAGTGAGTGAATTCTCCTTGTGCTATATTGTGCTTAAAAAAAAACATTTTTTCTAGGGACAGAAAACTGTAGGTAGGGAGAGTGTTTTTTTTTTTTCACTCTGCAAGTCCTTGTTTCCAGGGACCTGTAAGGACAGTGAGTGAATTGTCCTTGTGCTATATTGTGCTTAAAAAAAACATTTATTCTAGGGACAGAAAACTGTAGGTAGGGAGAGTGTCAGTTTCTTTCACTCTGCAAGTCCTTGTTTCCAGGGACCTGTAAGGACAGTGAGTGAATTGTCCTTGTGCTATATTGTGATTAAAAAAAACATTTTTTCTAGGGACAGAAAACTGTAGGTAGGGAGAGTGTTTTTTTTCTTTCACTCTGCAAGTCCTTGTTTCCAGGGACCTGTAAGGACAGTGAGTGAATTGTTCTTGTGCTATATTGTGATTAAAAAAAACATTTTTTCTAGGGACAGAAAACTGTAGGTAGGGAGAGTGTTTTTTTTTTTTCACTCTGCAAGTCCTTGTTTCCAGGGACCTGTAAGGACAGTGAGTGAATTGTCCTTGTGCTATATTGTGCTTAAAAAAAACATTTATTCTAGGGACAGAAAACTGTAGGTAGGGAGAGTGTCAGTTTATTTCACTGTGAAAGTCCTTGTTTCAAGGGACAGAGAAGGACACCTGAAGGTAGCCCTTATTGCTTTTTTCCCATCTCCCTGCAGGCCATCTATTAGAATGTCTGGAAGGCAAACAAGGAGAGGCAGACAGTCAGGAGGCAATAAAAGAGGGCAAGCAGGCTCTGTGTCTGGGGGCAACAGTGCTGGTCGTGGACGCGGTGCATTGTCATCAGCACATGGCCATGGGACACGCTTGTCCTTCTTTTCGGCAGCTGGACATGTTGAGCCACATCATGCCGAAGACTTGGTAGAGTGGATGACCAAGCCCTCCTCCTCCTCCTCATCCTCTCTCACCCAGGCTCAGGGTACTGGAAAAGCAGCTGCCAAAGCGTCGTCTTCCCTGGTATCAATGTCAGACAAATCATCAGTCACTCCTTCCCTAGACCCACCATGTCCTCCTCCTGAGGAGTCCCCCGAACTGTTTCAGCACAGTGTTGGGTACATGCTCCAGGAGGATGCCCAGCGTTTCGAAGGGTCTGATGATGAAACCCAGCTAGAGGAAGGCAGTAGCGTGAGAGCAGACAGAGGGGATGCTCAAGAAGGACACCAATCTGGCAGTCATGTTCCAGCAGCTGCAGCATACTGCCAGATTGGCTCCAGTGATGAGGAGGGAGGGGATGATGAGGTCACTGACTCCACGTGGGTGCCTAATAGGAGAGAGGAGGAGGAGGAGGATGAGGAGGAGGCACATCTCCAACGAGGCAGGATGCCCTTTGGTGGCCAGCGTAAGGGCAGTACACCGACGGAATCACACCGCAGAGCTCCGCCTGTGCAGGGCGCTGCCTCTGCCCGTCATTCAAAAAGTTCTTTGGTGTGGGCCTTTTTTGAGGCTAGTGCATCAGATCGCACAGCTGCTGTTTGCAACATATGTCTCAAGCGTATATCGCGTGGCCAAAACATCAGCCGCTTGGGTACCACATGCCTGACCAGACATATGTTGACCTGCCATGCAGCTCGTTGGCAAGCCTACCTCAAAGACCCACACCAAAGAACAAAGCGGACCTCTCCTTGCACCGCATCAGCTGGGATCTCCAACCCCACTATAACTTCAGTCCTCTCTGAAACATGCACTGAGAGGAATGAAGGTGTAGAATTAGGTGTGTCACAGCCAAGTACTTGCGCCCACTCTGCTAGCAGTACACCGACGTCCGATTCTAGCAGGCAAATTTCCCTGCCCCAGCTGCTGGACCGTCGAAAGAAGTTCACTCCCAGCCATCCACATGCCCAGCGGTTGAATGCTAGCTTGGCTAAATTGCTAGCGCTTCAACTGCTGCCTTTTCAGTTGGTAGACTCGGCCCCCTTCCGTGAGTTTGTGCAATGTGCGGTTCCTCAGTGGCAGGTTCCCAAACGCCACTTTTTCTCACGGAAGGCTATTCCGGCTCTCTACCGGCATGTGGAAGGCAATGTCTTGGCCTCGCTGGACAGGGCGGTCAGCAGTAAGGTGCATATTACCGCTGACTCATGGTCCAGCAGGCATGGACAGGGACGTTACCTTTCTTTCACGGCCCATTGGGTCACTCTTTTGGCAGCTGGGAAGGATTCAGGACAAGGTGCAGTAGTGTTGGAGGTTGTCCCACCGCCACGCCTCCAAAATGCTACTACTGGTTGTGACACACCTCTCTCCTCCACCCCCTCCTCTTCTTCTTCCTCCATGGCCTCTTCCTGTGGTTTGTCCTATGAACCAGCGGTGCTCCGTAGCCGTTCACGGGGCTACGCAAGTACGCAGGCAAAAAGATGCCATGCCGTGCTTGCGCTGGTGTGTTTGGGGGACAGAAGCCACACTGGGGCAGAGGTCCTGTCTGCTCTGCAGGGCCAGGCCGAGAGGTGGTTGACGCCACGCCAGCTTAAGCCAGGAATGGTGGTTTGCGACAATGGCACCAACCTCCTCTCCGCCCTCCGACAGGGACAACTGACCCATGTGCCCTGTGTGGCTCACGTCCTTAACCTGGTGGTGCAGCGCTTCTTGGGCAGGTACCCGGGCTTACAGGATGTCCTGAGGCAGGCCAGGAAAGTCTGTGTGCATTTCCGCAGATCTTATAATGCCAGTGCTCGCCTGGCTGAGCTGCAAAAGGAGTTGAACCTGCCCAAGAACCGCCTTATATGTGACATGCCCACCAGGTGGAACTCAACGTTGGCCATGCTGCAGCGGCTGCACACGCAGCAGAGGGCCATCAATGAGTACCTGTGCGACTACGGCACCAGGACAGGGTCAGGGGAGCTTGGTTTTTTTTCTCCACGCCAGTGGGGCATGATCAGGGATGCATGCACTGTCCTGGCACCATTTGAGGAGGCCACGAGGATGGTGAGCAGTGACAGTGCATGCATCAGTGACACTGTACCTCTTGTCCACCTGTTGGAGCACACGCTGCGTGGAATAATGGACAGGGCACTTGAGGCAGAACAGAGGCAGGAAGAGGAGGACTTCCTTGCCTCTCAAGGCCCCCTTTACCCAGACAGTGTTCCTTCTGTCCCACCCATCGCACAGGAAGAGGAGGAGGAGGAGGAGGAGGAGGAGGATTGTGTCAGCATGGAGGTGGAGGCTGGCACTCAGCATCATCAGCAGCAGTCTTTTAGGGATGATTTACAGTCCCAAGAAACCAGTGGACTTGTACGTGGCTGGGAGGAGGTGGCTGCGGATCATGTCGTCCTTAGTGACCCAGAGGACTCCGGAGCGAATGCCTCAGCAAACCTACGCTGCATGGCCTCCCTGATCCTGCAAAGTCTGCGGAAGGATCCTCGTATTCTTCGGATCAAGGAGAGGGACCATTACTGGCTGGCCACTCTCCTTGATCCACGGTACAAGGGTAAGGTTGCGGACCTTATGTTACCGTCGCAGAGGGAGCAGAGGATGAGACAACTCCGGGAGGCCTTGCAGAAAGGTCTGTGCAACGCGTTCCCAGAGACTGGGAGGTTGCAAACTCCTGGTCCTGGACAACGAGTTGCTGAGGCTTCGGCCAGTCAAAGAAGGAGCGGTGGGGAAGGTGGCCGTCTGACCGATGCGTTCAGACAATTCTTTAGTCCGCAGCCCCAAAGTATGATCGGTTCCAGCAACCATCGCCAGCGTCTGATAAACATGGTGCAGGAATATCTAGGGGCAAGGTCAGACTTGGACACCTTCCCCACCGAAAATCCTCTGGCTTACTGGGTCTTGAGGATGGATCACTGGCCAGAGCTTGCACAGTATGCAATTGAGCTACTGGCCTGTCCTGCATCCAGCGTTCTTTCGGAACGCACATTCAGTGCTGCTGGAGGATTTGTCACGGATCACAGGGTGCGCCTGTCCACCGACTCGGTTGATCGACTGACTTTCATCAAGATGAACCAGTCTTGGATCACCACCAGCTACCACACACCTGATGCTGATATAACAGACTAATTGATTTTAACATGTCACATCCCTTCAAGACTGATGCTGATGCTGAGTGCCTGTGCTGTTATGTTGACTGGCTATCCTCCTCCTCCGAGTCCTCAATGATACGATTGATGATGATAGCTTGGAAGATCATTTTTGTTTATGGGTGCCGCCACCAGTGCCTAACGCCCAATTTTTCAGCCCCTGTTTAACAGGGGCGTGTAATTACAATTTTTGAAGCAATACTTTGCAACAGGGCTCATTGCTGTGCTCCAAGTACAGTATCTGTGAGGGGTTGCAGTGTTGTGCCACCAGTGCCTAAGGCCCAATTTTTCAGCCCCTGTTCAACAGGGGCATGTAATTACAATTCTTGATCTAATAATTCACAGCAGGGCCCATTGCTGCACCCACCAAGAGTAACTGTCAGGGCTTACAGTGTTGTGGCACCAGCACCACCATCAAAGGCCCAATTTTTACTACCACTGTTCAACAATTATATGTAATTAAAATTCCTGATATAATAGTTGACAGCAGGGCGTTCCAGCACCAACCAAGAGTAACTGTGAGTGCTTACAGTGTTGTGCCAACACCAACAACTAAGGGGCCTATTTCTGCAGAGTATATACGGCAGGTCCCTACTTTCAAACATCCAACTTACAAACGACTCCTACTTGCAAACGCAAGAAGACAACAGGAAGTGAGAGGAAATCTACCACTAGGAAGGAAAATTCTCTCCTGTAAGAATAAATATGGGAGAAAGGTGTCTCCTCTGTACTGATGCTTTATCAGCAATCCTTGTTTCAAGAAAAACACCACATTTCAAAAACAGTTGTCATTGGGACGGAAAGTGAGGTGAAATGTTCTGAACAGGGGCACAGACAGCAAAACAAATGTTACAGGGGTGATAACCCTTACCTATGTTTTCCAAAAAGTTTAAAAATAGATTTTTGGTCTGGAGCTACACTTCAACAATGTACCTGTTCAAAATTACAAACAGATTCTACATAAGAACAAACCTACAGTCCCTGTCTTGTATGCACCGCCTGTATAGGGCTGTTCAGAGTATATAGGGCCTTTTTTATTTTATGTGCGGGGTTCCCCTTAATATCCATACAAGACCCAAAGGGGCTGGTAATGGGCTGGGGTAGGGGGGGGGGGGTCATGGGGTAGCTATGCCATTTTTCTTAAAGAATTTCATCCATATTACCGGGACCAGACATTACATTAAAGCCGCAAGCAGTTTTAAATGGCTTTTTTTTCCTTTAGAAGTGTCATTTTGTGCAGGGACAGTTCTAAACACGGGAAACACGTGGCACTTCACAGGCATACTTTAGACACCCCCCAGGTACGATATTTAAAGGAATATTTGACTTTTTTTTTTTCACTTTATGCATCATTAAAATGACTGCTCCCGAAAAACGACCGTTTTTAAAACTTCTTTTTGCATTGATACATGTCCCCTGGTGCAGAACCCGGGTTCCCAAACCCTTTTTAGGACAATAACATGCATAATAGTTGTTATAATTAGCACTTTAGAATTCGAACGTTCGCATCCATTGTATTTAATAGGGTTCTAATGTTCGTTCGAACTTTCTGTCCGTTCGCGGGTTCTGGTGCGAACCGAACCCGGGGGTGTTCGGCTCATCACTAACCCTGCCAATACTCTGCAATACCCTGTGCAATACTCTGCAATACACCCTGCCAATACTCTGCAATACCCTGTGCAATACTCTGCAATACACCCTGCCAATACTCTGCAATACACCCTGCCAATACTCTGCAATACACCCTGTGCAATACTCTGCAATACACCCTGTGCAATACCCTGCCCATACTCTGCAATACCCTGTGCAATACCCTGCCCATACTGTGCAATACCCTGCCCATACCCTGCCATACTCCGCAATACTCCACAATACCCAGCAATACTCCACAATACCCGGCAATACTCCACAATACCCAGCAATACTCCACAATACCCGGCAATACTCCACAATACCCAGCAATACTCCACAATACCCGGCAATACTCCACAATACCCGGCAATACCCGGCAATACTCCACAATACCCGGCAATACTCCACAATACCCGGCAATACTCCACAATACCCGGCAATACTCCACAATACCCGGCAATACTCCACAATACCCTGCAATACTCGTCAATACCCGGCAATACTCATCAATACTCCTCAATACCCGGCAATACTCCTCAATACCCGGCAATACTCTGCAATAACCACTTCCCGCCCGCCCGCCGGCCGTCATATGACATCCTTGACTTTGTGCGGAGATATCTGAATGATGGGAGCAGCTACAGGCATCATTCAGATATTCGCTTTTTCAGCTGGCGATTCCCTACACCATAAGAACAATCATAGCGGCTGTTCCACCGCTTGATCGCTCTTACGGAAGGTGAGAGGGGATGCCCCCCCCTCCCGCTGCCCTCCGGTGCTTCTACCGACTCACCGCTACGATCAAAGCCAAGATTGTTTTTTTTTTTGTTTTTTTTTTAGGCTTCCCAGCCTAGAGGTGAGATGTGGGGTCTTATTGACACCCCCCCCCATATCTCACTGTAAAGAGGACCTGTCATGCCATATTCCTATTACAAGGGATGTTTACATTCCTTGTAATAGGAATAAAAGTGCTAAAAAAAAAAAATTGGGGCGGAAAAACATGTCAAACTAAAATAAATAAAGTAAAATGAACAATAAAATATATATATTTTTTTTAAAGCGCCCCTGCCCCCGCGAGCTCGCATGCAGAAGTGAACGCATACGTAAGCCCCGCCCACATATGAAAACGGTGTTCAAGCCACACATGTGAGGTATCGTTGCGAACGTTAGAGCGAGAGCAATAATTTTGGCCCTAGACCTCCTCTGTAACTCAAAACATATAACCAGTAAAAATATTTAAAGCATTGCCTATGGGGATTTTTAAGTAGCGAAGTTTGGCGCCATTCCACGAGCGTGTGCAATTTTGAAGGGTGACATGTTAGGTATCTATTTACTCGGCGTAACTTCATCTTTCACATTATGCAAAAACACTGGGCTAACTTTACTGTTTTTTTTTCTTTTAGGCACAAAACAGTTTTTTTCCGTAAAAAACGCGTTAGAAAAATTTCTGCGCAAATACCGTGCAAGATAAAAAGTTGCAATGACCACCATTATATTCTTTAAGGTCTTTGCTAAAAAAACATATATAATGTTTGGGGGTTCTATGTAATTTTATAGCAAATAAATGATGATTTTTACATGTAGGAGAGAAATGTCAGAATTGGCCTGGGTTCTCCAGAACGCCTGAAGGTGCTCCCTGCATGTTGGGCCTCTGTATGTGGCCACGCTGTGTAAAAGTCTCACACATGTGGTATCGCCATACTCGGGAGGAATAGCAGAATGTGTTTTGGGGTGTAATTTGTGGTATGCATATGCTGTGTGTGAGAAATAACCTGCTAATATGACAATTTTGTGGAAAAAAAAAAAAAAGAAAAAAAAATCTTGATTTTTGCAAAGAATTGTGGGAAAAAATGACAACTTCAAAAAACTCACAATGACTCTTTCTAAATACCTTGGAATGTCTTCTTTCCAAAAAGGGGTCATTTGGGGGGTATTTGTACTTTTCTGGCATGTTAGGGTCTCAAGAAATGAGATCGGCCGTCAGTACTTCAGGTGTGATCAATTTTCAGATATTGGCACCATAGCTTGTGGACTCTATAACTTTCACAAAGACCAAAAAATATCCACCAATTTGTACTTATTTTTACCAAAGATATGTAGCAGTATAAATTTTGGCCAAAATGTATGAAGAAAAAATACTAATTTGCAAAATTTTATAACGGAAACAAAGAAAAATTCATTTTTTTACAAAATTTTCAGTCTTTTTTCTCTTATAGCGCAAAAAATAAAAAACCCAACAGTGATTAAATACCACCAAAAGAAAGCTCTATTTGTGTGAAAAAAAGGACAAAAATTTCATATGGGTACAGTGTTGTATGACTGAGTAATTGTCATTCAAAATGTGAGAGCACCGAAAGCTGAAAATTCGTCTGGTTAGGAAGGGGGTTTAAGTGCCCAGTTGTCAAGTGGTTAAACAATAACAGTTGACTTCAAACAGGGCCCTGTAAGAGTCAATGGTATAGGATGATATAAGGCCCCTTTCACACGGACGGATAGAATGATGCTTTTAGCTGCGGATTTTCTATTTTTCTACCGCAGCTAGAAGCACACAACGCTTTCCTATGGCCCCATTCACACACAGCGTTTAGCTGCGATTTCGTTACATGCGGTTCCGTGCGAATAGAAAAAATAGAATTGAATGCGTCCAGGTGCGATGTAGCGCAGCTATCTGCAAACAACCGCATGTAATCGCAGTCTTTTGAGTCAGCTGCGGATAGCAGCGTGAGAAAAAAAAAATCACCCGGAAGCGCATCATAACCAGTAGGTGTACCTGGGAAATGACACAGGAAGTTCAGAGGGATATTGGAAAGAGGAGAAGGCAGCATGGCGGCGCAAGATATATCACATGAGGCCATAATATCCCTTGTGCATTCCCGACCAGAGTTATGGGACTCAGAATGCCCAGGATATGCCGATCGAGTGTTGAAGAGATCCAAGTGGGAGGAAGTATACAAATTTGTCACACCGAACTGGGACAATATGTCTGCCACTGAGCAGGATAACCGAGGTGAGTGCAATGTTTGTTGTGTCTATGAAGCAGGGTACACATGCATCATAGCTGTTTCCCATAATAACCACAAACAGAAGATTTACCCCCTAAATGACCAGGCCATTTTTTAGCGATCCAGCACTGCGT
The DNA here is from genome assembly GCA_029206835.1 of Rana muscosa. NCBI lineage: Eukaryota > Metazoa > Chordata > Amphibia > Anura > Ranidae > Rana > Rana muscosa. The sequence goes on from CM055122.1 coordinate 481,385,879, forward strand.
CACTGACAATTGTGCAATGCTGCAAACAAACCTAATTTGAAAATGGAAAATTAAATGGTTGGTGTCTTCCCTTAAGTTTTTTCTAGGATGGGGGGTGGGGTGAGCAGATCTCTCTCGACTTTTCCTAACATGCGTTATGTTTGATATATATATTGCAGGAAAAGAGGTTTATACACGTTGGAGGTCCCTACGTGACCGGTACAAGAAAGAAGTTAATGAAGAGAAGTCTGCGGAGAGAAGCGGAGCACCCTCAACTCGTCGCAGGGCTAACCCCATGCAGAGGCTTTGTCTTTTTTGAGGCGCACCACCGAGATGCGCTCGTAAGTATATATATTATATATTTTACTTTTAACAAATTTGTGGGCAGTATAGCCGCACTGTCCTAATGATTTGAGTAGGCTGGAGAGGTGTAGGAGCAGTATACACACCGCTCCTTCACCACTCCAAGGATGCTGCTATCAGGATTTTTGGTTGCGTCACCGCTCCAGTGTGAAAGGTGTCTAAACCCACCCTGCTCTATATAGAGGGCTATTCTGTAGTGTACACATGACAGTATTCATGTTATTTTTAAACTTGTAATTTTGTTATTATTAGAACTGTGTCAAGTGTTCCTGAGAGAGCAAGCGCAAGACGTGAAAGTTCGTCACCAGATGACGCAGACACCAGTCAAGAAACCAATTCAGAGTCACTTTCATCCCAAGAATATCAACCATCCACTGAAGAACCTGTGGTATGTACTTTCAAAACGTCACAATGATAGTTTTTACAATTTTTTTTTTTACAATGCTTTCATTTTTTAATGGGGGGGGACAGTGTCAGTGTGTGTTTTCTTTTAGTTTTTGTATTTTTTTACAATTAATTTTTTTTTTTTTAATTTTTTTATTAGCCCTCTCTTTGGTGAGATATCAGGGGTCTTAACAGACCTCTGACATCTCCCCTTTGAGACAGGGAATGGGACTAGGGACACAGATTCCCCAGTCCCTTTCTCAGCAGCCTCCGCTGCGCTGAAAATGAATGGAGAGAAGACAGCGGCTTCTCTTCATTCATGAACTGAAACATTGTAAAAACAGTTTTGGAGGTCTGGCTGCCAATACAGTGACAACAGGTTTTCGGGGCTAAAACAAGTGCCTGTGTCTGATCTATTGAAAACAGGTGTTGCAAGCTCGGACACGACTTTAATAATTGTGCAAGCATCATGTTTATTATTATGTAAGTGTGATCTCAACATCAGAAGCATAATCTATATATTTGATCTATTTGCAGGCAAATGTAGGTAGGAGAGGACAGTCTACTTCCACCAGCCGTCAAAAACGTACTCAACAAGAGACACCTTTTGAGGAATATTTTAACCGTATTATAGCAGAAATGAGAAACCAATCGCAAAACCAGGCCAAAGATGATGAATTTCTCAATATCTCAGACCCAGATGTTATGTTTTTGAGAATGTTGCTTTGTGTAGTCAGGGAGATTCCTCCTGATAAGCGCACTGAGGTCAGGGGTGATATACATGCCTATTTAACGTATATTGTATCCGCTTGCAAAGAGCAACGCCCATATCCAAAATTTCAGCCATGGGCTATGGGTTTTAATTCACCCAGTGGCTCTTTGAGTCGACCAATGGCCAATCAGCAGTTCCATGACACAACACCTGCCATTAATCCTTATGCAGGACCCCCACCGATGTATACACCTTACCCACCTAATCCTGGTTATCAAAGGATGCACGTGCAGCCACACCCAGTTACTTCACCCTCATCTTCCCAATCAGGATCAGGATCACCCATAGATGTTGGCACTGAACCAAGCCACTCTTCCCTGCGTCCCCCTTATCCGGTGTATGAAAACTTGTAGTTTTGACCTTTTAATTTGTTATATTACTGTTTAATTTTTTTATGTTTTGTTACTTGAATTTTATTGATACCTACCTCAATATCCGCTGAACTGTACGGATGTAAGAAACTGTACTGTACTGTTCCAAGCTTCCATATCTTGCTACTCCGCCACGCTGGCTCTCACAGTACCAAAGCATTGTTTAGGTTGAGAGCCAGCATGGCCGACTAGAAAGATACTGAAGCTTGGCCCAGTGGGAGATCCCCCAATCTACACAGTGCAGCATACATGGCGAAATCAAAATTAAGGAGACGAAGGTTAGGGTTTTGACACTTTCTCTATGGGGCCATGCCTCAGCAGACTGGCCATACACCTATAGATTATCTTCTGTTTTTCCATGTTCAGATGGAAAAAGTGGAACAGATTCCTCCATCTCCGCTAAACTGTGCGGATGTAAGAATCTCCCACTGTTCCAAGCTTCCATATCTTGCTACTCGGACGACTAGAAAGATACTGAAGCTTGGCCCAGTGGGAGATCCCCTCCCCCCCATCTACACAGTGCAGTGTACATGGACAAATATTATTCCATCTAATCATAGACATTATGCAGATAATCTATAGGTGTATGGTCAGCTTTAAGCACTAAAAAACCTTTTTAAATTCTTTGCTTACATTTGGACATTGTTATCAAACAGCCGCTACACAACAGTTCGTAAAGTTGTGAAAAAATGTTTCAAAGCTGTTTACTGCACTCACAGTGTCCACTAGGGATGGGCCCGGTGTTCGATTCGAGCCCACGCTCGAATCGAACATCGGGCGTTCGCCCGCTCGGCGAGCCCAGAACTATTTGGGCCGTTCGCGTCACATTCGTGTGATGCGAGCGGCCCGCAATGCATTGCGCCAGTCGCAGTGCATTGCTGGCTGATGATTGGCCAAGCATGCACTGTGACCCCGCATGCTTGGCCAATCACAGCGCCGGCAGCGAGGAGAGCAATAATTGGCTACAGGCAGGACGCCTGTAGCCAATTATAGCTCAGGGGCTTTAGTACACGCCCCACTGTATAAAAGGCCGCCGCGCCGTCGGCCTAGTGCACTGTGTTCCGGCTTGATTCTGATATAGGCAGGCTGCTGATGCTGATGCTGATTCATTATCATTACTGTACTGAATACTGATCATTTGATTGCATCACTGATTCATTCTGCCGATTGCACTGCTGCTGAGTCTAACTGCTGTGATTCTGTTAGTCTGGTGTGTGCATGCTGTTAGTACAGCATTGCAGTATCACCTTCTGTCCTATTGTGATCTAAGGCAGGCAGGCATTTATAGGAGCTAGCGTGTGTGTGTGTGTGTGCTGTGTTAGTACAGCACACATAAAACCACCTCAGTCACTCTATCTGCTATAAGGCCCAGTTGTTGTCATCTAAGGCAGCCTCTATCTGCCATAAGGCCCAGTTGTTGTCATCTAAGGCAGACAGGCATTTATAGGAGCTAGCGTGTGTGTGTGTGCTGTGTTAGTACAGCACACATAAAACCACCTCAGTCACTCTATCTGCTATAAGGCCCAGTTGTTGTCATCTAAGGCAGCCTCGAATCTGCCGTAAGGCCCAGTTGTTGTCATCTAAGGCAGGCAGGCATTTATAGGAGCTAGCGTGTGTGTGTGTGTGTATGCTGTGTTAGTACAGAACACATAAAACCACCTCAGTCACTCTATCTGCTATAAGGCCCAGTTGTTGTCATCTAAGGCATCCTCTATCTGCCGTAAGGCCCAGTTGTTGTCATCTAAGGCAGGCAGGCATTTATAGGAGCTAGCGTGTGTGTGTGCTGTGTTAGTACAGCACACATAAAACCACCTCAGTCACTCTATCTGCTATAAGGCCCAGTTGTTGTCATCTAAGGCAGCCTCTATCTGCCATAAGGCCCAGTTGTTGTCATCTAAGGCAGACAGGCATTTATAGGAGCTAGCGTGTGTGTGTGTGCTGTGTTAGTACAGCACACATAAAACCACCTCAGTCACTCTATCTGCTATAAGGCCCAGTTGTTGTCATCTAAGGCATCCTCTATCTGCCGTAAGGCCCAGTTGTTGTCATCTAAGGCAGCCTCTATCTGCCGTAAGGCCCTGTTGCTGTCATCTAAGGCAGCCATCTGCAGGAGTTAGTGTGTGTGCTGTGTGACTCCAGCACAATATACACTACCCACTACAATGCCTGGAAGACCGCCAAGGAGAGGCAGACAGTCCCGAGGCAAGAACACAGGGCAAGCAGGCTCTGTTTCTAGAGAAAACAGTGCTGGTCGTGGACGTGGATGTGGTCGTGCATCGTTATCAGCACGTGGCCATGGGACACGCTTGTCCTTGTTTTCGGCAGCTGGACATGTTGAGCCGCATCATGCCGAAGGCTTGGTAGAATGGATGACCAAGCCCTCCTCATCCTCCTCATCCTCTCTCACCCAGGCTCAGGGTACTGGCAAAGCAGCTGCCAACGCGTACTCAATGGCATCATCAGGCACCCCTTCCCTAGACCCACCATGTCCTCCTGAGGAGTCCCCCGAACTGTTTGAGCACAGTGTTGGGTACATGCTCCAGGAGGATGCCCAACGCTTTGAAGGCTCGGATGATGATACCCAGCTAGAGGAAGGCAGTAGCGTGAGCGCAGAGAGAGGGGATGCTCAAGGACAGCAATCTGGCAGTCATGTTCCACCAGCTGCAGCTTACTGCCAGGTTTGCTCCAGTGGTGAAGAGGGAGGGGATGATGAGGCCACTGAGTCCACGTGGGTGCCTAAAGGGAGAGAGGAGGAGGAGGAGGCAGCGGCACATGTCCAACGAGGCAGGATGCCCTCCGGAGGCCAGCTAGAGGCCAGCACACCAACTGAATCACACCGCAGAGCTCCACCTGTGCAGGGCGCTGCCTCTGCACGTTATCACAAAAGTTCTTTGGTGTGGGCCTTTTTTGAGACAAGTGCATCAGATCGCACCACTGCTATTTGCAACATATGTCTCAAGCGTATCTCGCGTGGCCAAAACATCAGCCGCTTGGGCACCACAAGCATGACCAGACATATGTCGACCTGCCATGCAGCTCGTTGGCAAGGGCACATTAAAGACCCACACCAAAGAACAAAGCGGACCTCTCCTTGCTCCTCATCAGCTGGGATCTCCAACCCCACTATATCTTCAGTCCTCTCTGAAAGCTGCTCTGAGAGGAATGAAGGTGTAGAATTAGGTGTGTCACAGCCAAGTACTTGCGGGCACTCTGTTAGCAGTACACCGACGTCCGATTCTACCAGGCAAATTTCCCTGCCCCAGCTGCTGGACCGTCGAAAGAAGTTTACTCCCAGCCATCCACATGCCCAGCAGTTGAATGCTAGCTTGGCTAAATTGCTAGCACTTCAACTGCTGCCTTTTCAGTTGGTAGACTCGGCCCCCTTCCGTGAGTTTGTTCAATGTGCGGTTCCTCAGTGGCAGGTTCCCAAACGCCACTTTTTCTCACGGAAGGCGATTCCGGCTCTCTACCGGCATGTGGAAGGCAATGTCCATGCCTCGCTGGACAGAGCGGTCAGCGGTAAGGTGCATATTACCGCTGACTCATGGTCCAGCAGACATGGACAGGGACGTTACCTGTCTTTCACGGCCCATTGGGTCACTCTATTGGCAGCTGGGAGGGATGCAGGACAAGGTGCAGTAGTGTTGGAGGTTGTTCCACCACCACGCCTCCAAAATGCTACTACTGGTTGTGACACACCTCTCTCCTCCACCCCTCCTCTTCTTCCTCCATGGCCTCTTCGAGTGCTCTGTCCTCGGAACCAGCGGTGCTCTGTAGGCGTACAAGGGGCTACGCGAGTACGCAGGCAAAAAGATGCCATGCCGTGCTTGCGCTGGTGTGTTTGGGGGACAGGAGCCACACTGGGGCAGAGGTTCTGGCAGCTCTGCAGGGGCAGGCCGAGAGGTGGTTGACACCACGCCAGCTTAAGCCAGGAATGGTGGTTTCTGACAATGGCACCAACCTCCTCTCCGCCCTGCGACAGGGGCAGCTGACCCATGTGCCCTGTATGGCTCACGTCCTCAACCTGGTGGTGCAGCGGTTCTTGGGCAGGTACCCAGGCTTACAGGATGTCCAGATGCAGGCCAGGAAAGTCTGTGTGCATTTCCGCCGATCGTATAATGTCAGTGCTCGGCTGGCTGAGCTGCAAAAAGAGTTGAACCTGCCCAAGAACCGCCTTATATGTGACATGCCCACCAGGTGGAACTCAACGTTGGCCATGCTGCAGCGAATGCACACGCAGCAGAGGGCCATCAATGAGTACCTGTGCGACTACGGCACCAGGACAGGGTCAGGGGAGCTTAGATTTTTTTCCCCACGCCAGTGGAGCATGATCAGGGATGCATGCACTGTCCTGTCACCATTTGAGGAGGCCACGAGGATGGTGAGCAGTGACAGTGCATGCATCAGTGACACTGTACCTCTTGTCCACCTGTTGGAGCATACGCTGCGTGGCATAATGGACAGGGCACTTGAGGCAGAACAGAGGCAGGAAGAGGAGGACTTCCTTGCCTCTCAAGGCCCCCTTTATCCAGACAGTGTTCCTTCTCTCCCACCCATCACACAGGAAGAGGATGAGGAGGAGGAGGAGGATTGTGTGAGCATGGAGGTGGAGCCTGGCACTCAGCATCAGCAGCAGCAGTCTTTTAGGGATGATGTACAGTCTCAACAAACCAGTGGACTTGTACGTGGCTGGGAGGAGGTGGCTGGCGATCATGTCGTCCTCAGTGACCCAGAAGACTCCGGACCGAATGCCTCAACTAACCTACGTTGCATGGCCTCCCTGATCCTGCAAAGCCTGCGGAAGGATCCTCGTATTCTTCGGATCAAGGAGAGGGACAATTACTGGCTGGCCACTCTCCTTGATCCGCGGTACAAGGGTAAGGTTGCGGATCTTATCTTGCCATCGCAGAGGGAGCAGAGGATGAGACATCTCAGGGAGGCCTTGCAGAAAGGTCTGTGCAATGCATTCCCAGAGACTGGGAGGTTACAAACTCCTGGTCCTGGACGACGAGTTGCTGAGGCTTCGGTCAGTAGCAGAAGGAGCGGTGGGGAAGGTGGACGTCTGACCGATGCGTTCAGACAATTTTTTAGTCCGCAGTCCCAAGGTATGATCGGTTCCAGCAACCATCGCCAGCGTCTGATATACATGGTGCAGGAATACCTAGGGGCAAGGTCAGACTTGGACATCTTTCCCACCGAAAATCCTCTGGCTTACTGGGTCTTGAGGATGGATCACTGGCCAGAGCTTGCACAGTATGCAATTGAGCTACTGGCCTGTCCTGCATCCAGCGTTCTTTCCGAACGCACATTCAGTGCTGCTGGAGGCTTTGTCACCGATCACAGGGTGCGCCTGTCCACCGACTCGGTTGATCGACTGACCTTCATAAAGATGAATCAGTCTTGGATCACCACCAGCTACCAGGCACCTGAAGCGGATATAACTGAATCATTTATAATGTCACATCCCTTCAAGACTGCCTATGCTGATGCTGAGTGACTGTCCTGTTATGTTCACTGACTATCCTCTTCCTCCTCCTCAATGATCCATTCCTTGATAGCATGGAAGAACATTTTTGTTTCTGGGTGCCACCACACCAGTGGCTAAGGCCCAAGTTTTCAGCCCTTGTTTAACAGGGGCGTGTAATTACAATTTTTTAAGCAATGCTTCGCAACAGGTCTGACTGCTGTGCTCCAAGTACAGTATCTGTGAGGGGTTGCAGTGTTGTGGCACCAGCACCAGTGCCTAAGGCACAATTTTTCAGCCCCTGTTTAACAGGGGCGTGTAATTACAAATCTTGATCTAATAGTTCACAGCAGGGCCCATTCCTGCGCCCACCAAGAGTAACTGTGAGTGCTTACAGTCTTGTGGCAACACCGTCCACCACCAAAGGCCCAATTTTTCTGCCCTGTTCAACAGGTGCATGCAATTACAAATCTTGATCTAATAATTTACAGCAGGGCCAATTCCTGTGCCCACCAACAGTAACTGAGGGCTTACAGTGTTGTGACTACACCAACATCTAATGGGGCAAATTTCTGCAGAGTATATACGGCAGGCCCCTACTTTCAAACATCCAACTTACAAACGACTCATACTTGCAAACGGAAGGAGAAAACAGGAAGTGAGAGGAAATCTACCCTTGGGAAGGGAAATTCTATCCTGTTAGATTTAATTTGGGAAAAAGGTATCTCCTCTCTACTGATGCTTTATCACCAATCCTTGTTTCAATAAAAACCCTACTTTTCCAAAAACATTTGTCATTGGGGCAGAAAGTGAGGTGAAATGTTCTGAACAGGTGCACAGACAGCAAAACAAATGTTACAGGGGTGATAACCCTTCCCTATGTTCTCCAAAAAGCTTAAAAATAGATTTTTTTTGGATGGAGCTACACTTAAAAATGTACCTGTTCAGATTCTACTTAAGAACAAACCTACAGTCCCTGTCTTGTTTGCACCGCCTGTATACTGCTGTTCAGAGTATATAGGGACTTTTTTATTTTGTGTGTGCGGGGTTCCCCTTAATATCCATACAAGACCCAAAGGGGCTGGTAATGGGCTGGGGTAGGGGGGGGGGGCTGATGGGGTAGCCATGCCATTTTTCTCAAGGATTTTCAGCCATATTGCCAGGACAAGACATGACATTAAAGCTGCAAGCAGTTTTAAATGACTTTTTTTTCTTTAAAATTGTAATTTTGTGCAGGGACAGTTCTAAACACGGGAAACACATGCCACTTCACAGGCATACTTTAGACACCCCCCAGGTACGAAATTTAAAGGAATATTTGACTTTTTTTTTCACTTTATGCATCATTAAAATGACTGCTCCCGAAAAAACGTTAGTTTTTTAAACTTCTTTTTGCATTGATATATGTGCCCTGGGGCAGGACCCGGGTCCCCAAACCTGTTTTATGACATTAACATGCATATTGGCCGTTATAATTAGCACTTTTGATTTCGAACGTTCGCGTCCATTGTAACGAATAGGGTTCGAAAATTCGCACAAACTTTCGGTCCGTTCAAAGGTTCTTGTGCGAACCGAACCCGGGGGTGTTCGGCCCATCCCTAGTGTCCACATATAGTCAAACATATGGTTAACAGCACTTTAGAAATACTCAATATTTTAGGGGGGGGGGGTACAGAGTCAATTTATACTTGAAAATAGAAGAAAATTCTCTATATTCCTAAGGAATTGAAAACATAGTTTTCTATACATGCAAGCATTCAATGTTTTGTAAGGTTTGTCTATTTTTTCTACCTTTTTGTTATTTAACATGGCAAAGATATAAAAATAAAAACAATTTAATTGTAAAAAATTGTCAACTACTTTATTTCAAGAACAAATTTAAACTGTAATATAAGGTTGATATAACATGGGTAACAAAGATCTCTTTACAAATGGTCATATTGCCATGGGAGCTGTCCATCCTCTGTCAAACAAAAATCTGTGAAATCCTCACGCACTTGTAGAGCTTGATTCGTGGGACGAGTGGCAGTAACACAACCTCTGTGTTCTGCGGAAACAGGTAACGCTAACGGGGATTCGGTGGGCACGATCTCCTTACCCCTCAAATAGTTGTGGAGAACACAACATGCCAAAACAACATTGACCGCATGATCCACTTCTAGGTGCATGGCTGTCATCAAAACACGCCATTTGGCAGTGCAAATGCCAAATGCGCACTCCACCATTCTCCGGGCTCTGAGACGGTAATTAAAAATGCGCCTCCTGTCAGTGAGACCATGCCTCGTATAGGGCCTGAGAAGGTGGGTGGATAAGGCAAATGCCTCATCTCCCAGCACAACAAAAGGAAGGTCCGGCACAGCAGTACCAGGAAGAGGCCTTGACTGTGGCACATTGAATTCACTATTTTCCAATCGCTGGCCCATTATAGAATTACGGAAAATTCTGGAATCTCCAGAACTCCCGTAAGCTCCCACATCCACAGCAATGAACCGCATGTTGGCATCACTGAGCCCCAGGAGGACAATGGAGAAATATTTTTTATAGTTTAAATAACGGGAACCAGAGTTTGGTGGCTTGCTGAGACGGATATGTTTCCCGTCTAAAGCCCCAATGCAATTTGGGAAGTTGGCCTTCTCCCAAAACTCCTCAGATATTTCCTCCCACAGACTGGATGTTGGTTCCGGCATGACACTGCTTTTCAGCTCTTCCCATATAACTTGACATGTATCATGGACTATTGTCGATACAGTAGAAATTCCCATTAGGAACTGATGATGAAGGGAGGTGAAGCTGGCACCAGTGGCAAGGTATCTGCAATACAAAAAAGACACATATATATATCTCTATCTATATATTATGCAAGAACATACATACACACTATTGTCAATAATATTGGTACACCTGCATGTACATGAATTTTAAGCATCTGTTCAAGATATGGAAAACCTACCTTAAAGTAAGTAGCAGCCGCTCTTCTGCACTAATGCTTCTTCTCATGTTGGTCCTGGTTCTGCTCAGGCGTGTTCTACAGAGTTCCAACAGCTCATCGAAGCTTGCCACGGACATCCGAGTATAATTGTAGAACTTGTCCCCATGGGTCCGCAGCTCACCGAACATGAGGGCAAAGTAGCCAATTGATAGACGCTGTGAGGTTAGGGGATGGACCCAGTAACGGCGGGGACGTCGCCTAGACTGGATCTGTCTTCTCCTCTTCATCCTCATCATCAGCAACATGAGCATCGCCAGCTAACTCATCATATTTGCATTCATTTTTGCAAATCTCAGGCACAACACACCGATCACTCCTCTCACCTCTAAACTCCAACACACACTCAGCAAGTGAACAAAGAAACAGGAAATAGATGGCAGAGGACCAAAATGCATCATGGTTAGATCCAAGGGACAAAAAAATAAAAATAAACAGGTTGCTATGGGAATAACTAACCGCAGCTAAACGCAACCACAAATAAACGCACATAAACGCAGGTAATCACAATGTACAAATGCAGCTAATCGCATTGCCTGAAGCCTTGAATTTCACAGAACAAAAAACATGCTTTTTACTGCGGCAATTTTGCCGTCCATGTGAAAGGGGCCTAACAGTCTCAGAATTAGGCTATACAAAGGGGCCTAGTCAAACACAACCTGAGGTTGGACCTGAGTAAGTGCGCAGTGGAGTAATCCCAAAATGCAACAATGCCAGCAATGGAGTACCTCTCCACCAGGTCTCACCCAGCTCCCAGAAATAGCAAATGACTATACAAATGAATACAGACTATTATATCACATATGTGAGTTCACTTGTCCTTTGGCTCCCTCCAGCGGACAGTTCCACCGACACTTGTTCTGATGTGTCAGTTTAAACAACGAACTGAACTAACAATTGTTCCTTCAGGTTTAGGGTAATCTTCTGCTAGCTTTAGTTGGGTCACTTTAGTAATTTGTAATCCAACATGAGATATGAAGAAAACAACATTCAAAGTATGTAATGTGTTGGCAATAGAAACACCAATCCTCCCAAGCGCTATGTCACAACTGGGTGCAATGTGTCCCTACTTGTGGCACTGCAACTTCCAGAAAGTATAAGGGAGTCTGTTGACAACCACCTTCCTGCAACACAGTTATTTATGTTGGTGGGCAGGTGTCCTCTCACCAAATGAGGCCTCGCCTCACCGGTATGTTCCATCAGGACTTTCTTGGCTCTCGGTCTCTCCGCAGCTTGTGGTCCTTGGTCCTCCGCGCAGCTGTTCACAAGGTGCCGATGACTAGGCGACTCCGAATGCTGTGGATTACGGGTCGGTTCCTCTCCCAGGTCCGATCAGCAAAACGGTGGTAAGGATTCCTCCGTCTGGCGATCCTGTCTCCGCAACTTTAGGCCCAGGCTTCTCCGGCCTAAGCTCACTCAATAGAGGGCTCTTGCCTGTTGAGAGATGGCGTCCGAAGAGACTGGAACCAAGCCTCCCCTCCCCTTATATAAAACCTCCCAGCAGGCTGTGCGTGGTACAATGCACTTTGGTAGCACAGTAGCACTGTGGGCATTAGTCTATTACAAATCCACAGTAATAGTCTCTGTCTCTCTGTACTACAATGTCCATCATGCATTGTACCAAACAAATTGCAGCAATATAATAAATGGACACCGGAGGGAGCTGAGTTCCTGTTAGGCACAAACTGTAGTCTATAAGCTACGTTCCAAAGTGACACCTGGCTACATTATATATATATATATATATATATATATATATATATATATATTTAGCAGAAAATCTAGAGAATGAATGGCGATCATTACAATATTTTATGTCACACTGTATTTGCGCAGCGGTCTTTCAAACGCAATTTTTTAGGAAAAAATACACTTTCACAAATAAAAAAAAACTAAACAGTAAAGTTAGCCCAATTTTTTGGTATATTGTGAAAGATGATGTTACGCTGAGTAAATAAATACCTAACATGTCATGCTTTGAAATTGCGCACACTCGTGGAATGGCGACAAACTACAGTACCTAAAAATCTCCATAGGCAGCGCTTTAAAAAATAAATAACGGTTACCAGGTTAGAGTAACAGAGGAGGTCCAGTGCTAGAATTATTACTCTCACTCTGACAATCGCGGCGATACCTCACATGTGTGATTTGAACACCATTTACATATGTGGGCACGATTTACGTGTGCGTTTTCTTTGCTGCGCGAACTCGTGGGGACGGGGCGCTTTAAAAAAAATATATTATTTATTTTTATTTATTTACATTGTCACTTTAAAAAAAAAATTTGATCACTTTTATTGCGGTCACAAGGAATGTAAACATCCCTTGGGACAGTAATAGGTGGTGACAGGTACTCTTTATGGAGGGATCAGGGGTCTAAAAGACCCCAAATCCCTCCTTTGAACTTCAAAGTATTCAGATCACCAAAAACAGCGATTCTGAATACTGTCTTTCTTTTTTAAAACGGCGCCATTGGCAGCTGAGTAAACCGGAAATGACGTTGTGACGTTGCTTCCGTGTTTACACAAAGGAGACTGGAATGAAGCCATTTCCAGCTTCCTTCCAGTCTCACTCTAGCCGGCGGAAGTGTCGGATCGTGGCTCAGGTCCAGGAAGAGCGGCGGAAGGTGGCTGGAGGGGGGGGGACATCCCCTTTTGCTCCTTCGGGATAATGGCCGAGCGACTTTTAGCAGCATCAGTTGTTATCCCTGAAGAGCCGACCACCCGCTCTAAAAAACGGTACCGAATGATGCATGCATTAACCCGGTATTACCCTTTAAAGCCGAGGCTTCATATGTGCGTACGGTCGGCACTAAGGGGTTAAAAAAAATTAAATAATTTTTTATTCAATTATTAAACATTTTTTTTGTTTACTTTTGGTTTAATATATAGATAAAAAGTTTTTGGGGGGAGTTTGGGGTCACAGGCCCCGGGATTTTAAGGGTGTCAGGTGTGGATGCAATCAGGTGTGTACTGATTGAACAGATAGCAAAGTTAGAAAAATTGATTGTTTATTTAATTACAAAAAATATATAGATAAAAACAAGTACAATACATATCCTTATTCAGTTGTCGCATATTACAACATATTCACTTTGTTTTCGGAGTGAGTTTTTAATTGTTCAACCTTACGAATTTTGTCTATACAGCATCAGATGAGTCTCTCTATGCATTTTTCACCCATGGATTTTTTTGAAAACGATGTTTCTATGTCCCTGGTATAGTATGTTATAAATTTTGAATGCTCTCATTGCCTATGCCAATTTTCAAAAACATTACTGTATTTTAATGTTTGTTACACAAGCATTCATTTCCTTTCCTTTTGTTTTTGCCTTCAGCACATTTTGATGCCATGGTCAATCTCCTGAGGAAGCTCGTATGAGCGAAACGTAGAGTACATTGGCACCTTCTGTTTGCAGATGTTGTAATATGAGACAACTGAATAAGGATATGTATTGTACTTGTGTTTTTATCTATATATTTTTTTGTAATTAAATAAACAATCAATTTTTCTAACTTTGCTATCTGTTCAATCAGTACACACCTGATTGCATCCACACCTGACACCCTTAAAATCCCGGGGCCTGTGACCCCAAACTCCCCCCAAAAACTTGTTATCTACTCATTAGGATGAGGTGTCATTTTTTTGTTTTCCCTTTCCTAATCCTTTTATGGTTTAATATATACTTTCGTAAGAGTAGTTTAGTGTCATCATAATGACACTGTACTACTCGGGGGGGGGGGGGGGGTTACACTTTGATTGCTGTAACAGCAATGTTTTGAAATGTCATGAATGAGTTACATTCATAACAGCTGTTAAGCTGTTATTACTATTGTGTGCTGTGATTGGCCCACAGCTATCACACGATACAGGGTGCTGTGGTTGGCCCAGGTACCATGTTATAGCTGTGGGCCAATCACAGCATCACAATAAGCACAGCTGTTATGAATGAAATCCAATGTAACAGTTTTTACATTGTGATCATGTGGTTGCATATCGATCACATGATACCCTAGCCACTCGAAGTGACATGGGTATCAGGAGCCGCAATCCGATGTGCGTCCCTGGCTGGTAACATACATGTGCATGATCCAGCCTGACCGTACCGCCCACCCACCCGCATTGAATGTGCTGTGGGTGGCAGGGAACTGGTTAAAATGGCAATGCGCCTCAATTAAGTAACCTGTGATAAAGCACATGCTCTACTAAAAGTTACCTCAACACAAAAAGACAAATGGGCCAGGAAGGTTCATTGACCAAGATAAGCAGAACTCCTTTGGTAGAAGGCCTGAACAGATAATAGTCCAGGGCCAAAGTATTTCGCCTGTGATTGTTTCAGCGTAATAATCTAATACATCCATATTGATATAATCTTCTATTACAAGCCACACATCAGGGATTTTCCTAAGTATGTTTTAACAATCTTACAACCAATAAATCTGTCACCTGAAGGGAGTCTTACATGATTCTGAGGATTTTACTTTTGTTTCATGTATTAATTACTTATTTCCTTTATTACAGTAGTGAGAATGACACTCTTTTTAAGGATGCATTTGATCTTCTTTACATTACATTGGAGGTACCTGGTTCTACTGTGGCCTGTTCTTTTTGATTCCAAATGTTTTAAAAGTTTCTTAATTCTTCCTGTCACTTAGTGCTTTATATAAGCACATCTCGCAAAATCACACGCCACAAAATAATTTAACATGAACTGCAAGTCGTACATCAGGATATGCAAAAACTAGAGGATACAGGTCTGGACTGTGGGAAAATAAACAGCTGAACATAAAATATACACATGAATTATCATACTGATAAGCCTCGTACACACGCATGGTTTTCTTGGCAACAAAGCTGCTGGGAGAGCTTTTTGCCATGAAAACCGTGCGTGTGTATGCTTTCTCTGCGAAAAAACTGCCGGGAATTCCGACGAGAAAAATAGAGAACCTGCTCTCTATTTTCTCGTCGGATTCTCGGCAGAGTGTTTCCTGCCAAGAAAACCGTGAGTGTGTATGCTTACCTGTCCCCAGGTAAACCCGCACATGCTCGAAAAGACTTTGACGCATGCACGAATGTGACGGGCAGAGGATCGTCGTAGTCGATGACCTCACCGCATTCTTGCCATTCAAAAGAACGGCGGTTCTTTTGAATGGCCTGTAGTGATGTCATATATAGTGTCCCCAGTAGATAACTGATACTTAGGTTATTATAATGATGATATAAGTTATGTTTCCGCAGCAACACCCAAGTTCTCCAGAGAATGCACTTTAATTGACTTCCAATACAGAACAATACTTGCACAGATGACAACGAATCCAATAGAGTATATATATAATTCAGAGTCCCATTTCTCCTAGATCAATTCTAGCTAGACCTGTGCCTTCATATTCATACAGAATATATCTTGAGTAAACTGAATGCCAGCTTATATTGCCTATCTACTGAATGGCTTAGCAATTTGATTGGCCGTCTTTGATCTTACACTCTGTCTTTCAGAATGACAGAGAGTGACCCTCTAGCCGGAGACGGCTACAGTCATCACATGCCCTAATTTGCATTCTTGCATAATAACATCAACAAGCCTCCTTTGAAATGTTCAATTAAGTTAACAGGCCACCTCACACACCTAGGTAGGCTTGCATAAGATTAGCACATCAGAGTCATTATCTGTCCCCTTTGATATGTGTAGTTAGATTACAGATGCCAATGTCAACTGAAATCTGGCCTGGTCAACCTTGTACTTATACATATATATAATAATATAATGTCCCACATAAATCGGCCAACATATTACAACATATACCCCCACTTGGGTCGGTTCTAACTACTATAACTGACCCATAAATCAAGCAACAAACATCATTATGATTTGAGGTACTGGATGCTTTACAATGGCTCATATGAAATATGAAGTTGAGACTGGTTACATCTCTCTTCACCAGCAGCTAAAATATTCCCATGAAACAGTTATTAGATAATATAACTTTAGACCATGACTGGAAAAGGATTCGGTAAACATCCGTGGCCCGTATAGCTGTTAGGCCTTATTTCAAAGCTTGCTATTACTTGAGTAAATCACATCACGATCTTGAATATTGTGCAAAAATTAGCTGATGTCACTGTCCATTCTGACTTCATCACATCTCTCCCCATCTCACTGAAAGTAAAGCTTGGTATGCTTTGGGAGGTCCAATCCTCATAAGTCCAGGATTCTCTCATCTCCAGGCTCAAAGTTTTCATTTTGAAAGATGCTTTTACACAAACACCAGCAAATCCTGTAATTCTGCTTCCATCTTTATAGTAAGAAGAACCATCAATATACCAGCAGTATATGAAGGCTATGACATATATGGATGACAAAGACCTTTCTACCTTTCATGAAAAGATACTGCCAAGAATTTCCACTGCCGCTTTGTCGGGATAGAAAATCACTGATGTCAAGCCACTTCTATCTGAACCTTCGCGTGGGGGTATATATATATGTTGGTATACCATTCTGGTGGAATTATGGATTGAATGATACAAGTAACTGCTCTATTAAAGGCAATGAGGGGTCGGCCTACAGCAAATTAAAGCAAATGGTGGCTGGCAATCAACAAAATACTTGACAGGTACACAAAAAGGTCATCATTGCTCAAATGGGAAATGGAAAGAAGCAGATGTGAATTGTAAAATGCTTGCAAGATGGACTCATGGATGTCAATTTTTACTGCCGTATCCAAACCTTTTTGACCTTGAAAGTGACTGCTGATAAATTGATGGTTCTTCTTACTATAAAGATGGAAGCAGAATTTCAGGATTTGCTGGTGGTTGTGTAAAAGCATCTTTAAAAATGAAAACTTTGAGCCTGGAGATGAGAGAATCCTGGACTTATGTGGATTGGACCTCCCAAAGCATTCCAAGCTTTACTTTCAGTGACATGGTGAGAGTTGTGATGGAGACAGAATGGAATGTGACATCAGCTAATTTTTGCACAATATTTAAGATCATGATGTGATTTACTCAAGAAAGAGCAAGCTTTGAAATAAGGCCTAACAGCTATACAGGCCACGGATGTTTACCGAGTCCTTTTCCAGTCATGGTCTAAAGTTATATTATCTAATAACTGTTTCATGGGGATATTTTAGCTGCTGGTGAAGAGAGATGTAATCAGTCTCAACTTCATATTTCATATGAGCCATTGTAAAGCATCCAGTACCTCAAATCATAATGATGTTTGTTGCTTAATTTATGTGTCAGTTCTAGTAGTTAGAACCGACCCAAGTGGGGGTATATGTTGTAATATGTTGGCCGATTTATGTGGGACATTATATTATTATATATATATGTATTCTATGCATTAAGATAAAAAAAACTTCTGTGTGCAGCAGCTCCCCCCAGTCCCCTAATACTTACCTGAGACCCATCTTGATCCACAATGTGCACAAGAGCTTCAGTTCTCCAAGGACTCTCCCTCCTCATTGGCTGAGATGACAGTGGAGGATGCCATTAGCTCCCGCTGTTGTCAAAGTCAGTGAGCCAATGAGGACAGAGGGGGCGGGGTTAAGCAAAGGCTCTGTGTCTGAATGGACAGACAGAGTAGCAGCTTGGGTGCCCTCAATGCAAGCTGCTTGTTCTGGGGGCACTCGGCAGGAGGGAGGGATCAGGAGAGCCGATGGGGGATCCAAGAAGAGGACGATCCAGGCTGCTCTGTCCAAAACCACTGCACAGAGTAGGCAAGTATGACATATTTGTTGTTTTAAAAAAACAAATAGAAACATAGCCTTTACAATCACTTCAACCCCTTGGAGCCGGTACCCGCTGGCACCTTAAGGGGTTTAGAATGTCGGGGGCAGGGCGGGACTTAAGGTCATGTGACCATCATGATTGGCTGTCACAGTGGTCACATGATTTGAAAGCTCCCGATCGCTAGCTTTCCGTTAGCCGCCGAGCACTGTGCCACGAGCACGCACTCTCGGCACAGATCTATTTGCACTAATGCACACAAATATGCGCCTGCTCGGCGCCAAGGCCCACCCACCGAGAGGCTGCATATTTGCGTGCAGCCAGCGCCAAGGAGTTAAGAAAAGAAAAGGTTATATCTAACCAAGTAACTCTAAATCTTCTGGTCTATGGTTTTGCTCAGGGTCCACTTCACCTCACTTTTTTGACTACGTTGAACCCAGAGTTAAGCCAGGGAGACTGCCCTATGGGGTAAGGGGTGGAGGGAAGTAGAGAATGGCAGAGGGTTGGGTGCATTAAAAATAAATAAGGATGTAAAATCGCTAGGTTTTTGCGTTGGTAAAATGTTGGTCTTATAGTATACATGAGACGAGAATTTTTTTTTCCTCTTTTTGTTCTTGATTGACTTGTATGATGCTGATCTACAGAATTCCTCCCATTCATTTTGTGTGTGGATGAAATGCTGCAATATGCCAAGACTCCATTTAAAAAAAAATATTCACCTCATCTATACAGTATTTCATCGAAGGTATTGTAGACGTCTGCCATAATCCAAAGATCAAGCTGTGTGCTGCATTAATTAAGGTGCCTAAGCAAGTGTTTGGCCAGTAAAAGGCATTGCCCTTTATCATTGTGCAGCATGAACAGTTCAGGGGAAAGATTTCAATTTTTTTAGAATGCTAATTAACCACCAATAAAGACTCCTGCAAGTTACAGAAGTAAGAAAAATTCTGACAGAAACCAACAGAAATGCTCAATTATATATATTATTATTTATAGCTGCAAATGTAGCTACATAAGTGCTTGGCTAGAGACATAATGTGATTCAGGACTCTATGTTGCAGTGCTTTCTACGTATTATAAAGAACTTCAGCTGAATGGGTTAACACTACCTTGCCTCCTCGCACCACGGGAGGCTGACAACCAAAAGGAGCTCAAGGTTGGCAGTATTGAATAATGGGAGATGAAGTTTGGGAAATAAACTTTACTATGGCAGTCTATGAACCATTGGACTACAATTCTCAATGTGAGCTGGGTTAAAGGGAAGAGGGAGTTGAATTTTCTCAAGCTGAATACAGAGGAACTTTATTTTTGCTGCAAGGAGGCTGAGGTGCGCACATTGCTGCCTCTGTGTGCACATCAACCTGCCACAAACCTGCGGCTGTGTGCTGAGGACTGAAGTTGCTCTATGTAGGTCCAGAAGTGAACTGACATCTGAACAGTGAGACTCCTGTTGCTATATTGCTGGGACTGGTGAGAGGACACTGCTGCCACTAACCTGTTGCTGGTAGCAGATACTGAGCACAGAGGAACTAGCCATCTAAACAGCAGCAATACTTACTGCATACAGAGAGAGAGAGAGAGAGAGAGAGAGGCTTTCAGAAGTTATATTATAAGACTGAGCATGCTGGAAGCTGGTGTTTTGTGTTTTGTGTGACACTGTCTTGTATTATAACTGTGTGCAGCGAGAGAGAGAGGAACTTTCAGAAGTCATCAGCTATGTGTGGGTGGGCGGGACAAAGCAGCTATCGCACACCAGCCAATTATTTGGCTTCTTTATAAAAGGGGCGGAGCCGCATACATGTAGCGGCCCGCCCTGACCCCATCCTATTGGCTGGTGTGCGATAGCTGCTCTGTCCCGCCCACCCACACATCTCTGATGACTTCTAAAACCTCCTCTCTCTCTCTCTCTGCACACAGTTATAATATAAGACAGTGTCACACAAAACATGCGAGATTTCGGTAGGAGTCATGGGATACATGACGCTGATATCCCAGGAACCCTTGCGAATTGCCTTGTGACATAATAGCCTAGGCTATTAAGACCAGGAAGTTAGGCTGAAAAACGGAAAAAAAGGTATTTACAATCCAAAAAAATATATAATATTGCCCATTGTGAAAACTATGTGCTAAGGGCATGCAGCACAGACAAACATAAAAAAATGGGTGGAACTCCACTTTAAATGCTATTTAAACACAAACCGTTTGGCGAAAATGAATTTGCTTGAATGTGAAGTGAATGTGTGTTTACAAAGCTCATCTACGCAAGCCCTAAAGCTGACCATACACTAATAGATTTTTTTTTAAACTTTTGTATAAATATTCGTATGAACATTTGTATGAAAACTGTATGAAAACTCTTATGCCGCGTACACACGATCGGATTTCCGATGGAATAAAATCCGATGGATTTTTCCATCGGAAATCCGATGAAGCTGACTTTCATCAGTCTTGCCTACACACCATCAGTCAAAATTCCGACCGTCCAAAACGCTGTGACGTAAAACACTCCGACAAGCCGAGAAAAATTAAGTTCAATGCTTCTGAGCATGCGTCGACTTGATTCTGAGCATGCGTGTTTTTTTTGTCCGATGGAGTTCCACACAGACGAACGTAATTTGCTATGGGGCCCACACACACAAAAACGATCGTGTGTAGGCGGCATTAGTACAACCTTTGCTATGGCCAATCGCAGCATCTATGATTCAGATGCCATATCTTTTAATTGTTTCATGTGGTCTTGAGTTGTATCCAATTTACTTCCACGGGAATATATTTAGTCATTCCTTTTTTTTTTTTTCTTTTTTTTTGGACTCTGTCCATTGAAACTGATGTACCTAGTGATTTATTTAGTTTTTTATGTTCTCCATTAACTGTTGAACACAGTTTCAATTTATAGCTTGACATGTTTTTTTCCACAGAAAACATACATACTGTGACAGCAGGAAGGTAAAGTCACCTGGTTGCATCCAGGGGGGTAGATATATTTCGCCCAGATTCAGGCTTTACGCCGACTTATACAACTAGGTGGAGAGTTGTATAAGGCTAGTGGGCTCATGGATGACTCATACCTCTAGGGAGAGGGCTGGGCGTCGTACAGACAGGGAGTTGATGAGGCCAGCTGAAGCTTGTCAGCTCATTTAGGCCTCTATAAGAACTCCCAGCTTCATTAGATGTTAGCTCATGCCTGGAACCAGACCTGTGTGGACTGTCTAGGGAGAGTGAACCCCTGTGCGGTGAGGCAAAGCCTGTGTGGCTATTTGTTTGGACTTTTACTAAACCAGGGACTTAGGGACTAGGACAGCACTAGGCTGATCCCAGTTGTTAGTTAGGAAACCTGTATGTTTAGTCAGAGGTCAACTTGACCAGGATTTATTTTGGTTATGTTTCTTTTGCTTTGCTGTGTTTTGTCACTGTAAATAGAAAATAAACCGCACCTTTTTTTTTGATTTTGAAAATCACAACCTCCGTTTGCTGGGCCTGTTTTTGTGTGGGGAGCCCATCCCGGGGGTCACACACACCCGCTGCCAAGCTAACCCCCTCACAGTTGGTGGAGAACCAGTGGCAGTTTTTTTTTAAGCCAGCATGGAGGAGATACTGAAGCAGCTGGCTCTAGCAAATGCCAATCAACAGCAGACAAATGCAGGTTTGCAAAAGAGCCTTGCAGCTCAACAACAGAACTTCGCAGCCCAGCAGCAAGCTCACCAACAGAGTCTGGAAGCTCAGCAACAAGCTCAGCAGCAATCTGAGGCCCGCTTCATAGACCTGTTACAGAAGCAAGAGCAGAGACTACAACAAATGGAAGCAGTAATGCAGCAACGTCCGCAGACCAGTGAGGAAAGCCGTCCCACTAATACCGCGTCCTTTGGGGTGAGTCGTTTATTGACAAAAATGACTGGAGAGGATGATCCAGAGGTATTTTTGACCACATTTGAAAGGACTGCTGAAAGAGAAAAGTGGCCTGAGGAGCAGTGGGCTGGACTGGTGGCTCCTCTGTTAACTGGTGAATCGCAGAAGGCTTACTATGACCTAGAGCCTGACCAAGCAAAAGACTATGTGATGCTAAAAGCTGAAATATTGGCAAGGCTGGGTGTCACCCAGGCTGTCCGGGCTCAGCGTGTGCATAACTGGACTTTCCAGCTTGGAAAACCCCCCAGGTCTCAAATGTATGATCTCATTCACCTGAGCAGAAAGTGGCTACAGCCAGAGACTTTGTCCGCACCAAAGATTGTGGAACGTGTTGTAATGGATCGGTTTTTGAGAGCTCTTCCTACTGCCATCCAAAAGTGGGTAAGCCATGGAGACCCAGAGACGGCCGATGGTCTTGTGGATCGTGTGGAGAAATACTTGGCTACAGAGAACCTGACGGCCTCTTCCAGAGACACTCGGACTTTCCACCCTAAGACCAGACCATCCCCAGGGGCGGATAAGAGGATTCCAAGGGGTGAGGGTGGAGAGAGTGAGAGGGTGGGAGCTCTACCCCAAGTTTGGCGAGAACAGCCTGGGAAATCAGCGGCTCAAGAGGCGGCAAGAAGGATCGTTTGCTACCGCTGCCGGCAAGCGGGACATATTGCAGCCAATTGCCCGGTTGTGGAGGAACCCATGCAGTGTGACTTTCTGATGGGCAGACGTCAGTCGCTGTGTGCGACAGTCGCATGCACTGCCATTCGAGGAACTGAGAAACATTTATGCAAAATGTGTGTTAATGGTAGAAATGTTGTGGTATTGCTGGATTCAGGTAGCCTTGTGACCCTGATAAAGGCTGAGTTAGTTAAAACAGAGGTCTCTGGGAATAGCAAGGTAGCTGTTATTTGTGTGCATGGGGACACCCGAGAGTATCCAGTGACTACAGTGTGTTTCGAGACCCCCAAAGGTACCCTCTCTCATCCAGTGGGCTTAGTATCTCAGTTACCGCATGACGCCATTGTGGGAAGGGATTTTCCGAAGTTCTGGGAACTGTGGGATGACCCTGAGCCCCCCACTGGTGCCCCTATGTACCAGGAATGGGATAGCCAGAACTCCCCTGAGAGTGGTGAGGACTCTCCGGAATTTCCCTTATCAGTATTGGCAGGGGAGACTCAAGAAACTGGAGAGGAGCCCACCTCCTCAGACGAAAACCTACCGTCTGTGGAGTTTTCTGATCTTGAGGTTCACAGGGAAAACTTTGCCACAGAACAGTTGAAAGACCCCGCCCTAATAAAGGCACGGGAAAACGTAGTGAAAATAGATGGCGAGTTAGTGAACCCAGATAATACCTGCACTTACCCATACTTCAGCGTAGAGAAGGACCTACTGTATCGGGTGGCAAAAAGGGCAGAAGAAACCGTTGAGCAGCTTGTGGTGCCCAAACCTTACAGGAAGTTGGTGTTGGAGTTGGCCCATGGGCACATTCTTGGAGGTCATCTGGGGACAGAGAAAACCCGAGAGAGGGTATTACAGAGATTCTATTGGCCGGGGGTGATAAAGGACATAGAAAATTATTGTTCCTCCTGCCCTGTGTGTCAGAGGTCGGCCCCGATGCCACATTTCCGTAGCCCGCTGGTCCCTCTACCCATCATTGAGGTCCCGTTTGAGAGGATCGCCATGGATTTGGTAGGTCCTATAATCAAGTCCGCTAGGGGGCACCAGTACATATTGGTTATAATGGACTATGCCACCCGTTATCCAGAAGCGATCCCTCTCAGAAATACCTTGGCCAAAACCATAGCCAAAGAGCTATCTCTTGTTTTTAGCCGGGTGGGTATTTGTAAAGAACTGCTTACGGACCAAGGTACACCCTTTATGTCCCGGGTTATGAAGGAGCTGTGTAAATTGTTCAAAGTGACGCAATTACGTACATCTGTGTATCACCCCCAAACCGATGGGCTGGTTGAAAGATTCAACAAAACCCTAAAGCAAATGTTGAAGAAAGTGGTGGATAGAGATGGAAAGGATTGGGACTGTCTACTTCCTTATCTGATGTTTGCTATTAGGGAGGTGCCCCAATCCTCTACGGGATTCTCCCCCTTTGAGTTACTGTATGGGAGACACCCAAGAGGGCTGTTGGATATTGCCAAGGAAACTTGGGAAAGTGAGAGTTCTCCCCACAGGAGTGTGATTGAGCATGTCGCCCTGATGCAAGACCGAATTGCACAGGTAATGCCCATCGTGAAGGAACATTTGGCCCAAGCGCAGTTAGCACAGCAGAGAGTGTACAACCGTGGAGCCAAGACCCGTACCTTTTCCCCGGGGGATAGGATACTGGTACTTGTCCCTACGGTTGAAAGTAAATTCCTTGCCAAATGGCAAGGCCCCTACGAGATAATGGAAAAAGTGAGCGAAGTGAATTACAAGGTCAGACAACCAGGAAGGCGAAAGCCCGAACAGATCTATCACGTTAATCTGTTGAAAGCCTGGAGGGATAGAGAGTCCCTAGTCGCAGACACTTGGTCACCAGCTCAAACTGGTTGCGTGATTCCTGAGGTTGGAATAGCAGCCACCTTGTCACAACCCCAACAACAGGAGGTTAAGGAGTTTGTGCTTCGCAACAAGGAGGTATTCTCTGAGCTGCCGGGACAAACATCTGGGGTAGAGCATGACATCATTACCCCGCCCGGTGAAAGGGTGAAGTTAAAACCCTATCGGATCCCAGAGGCCCGACGGGAGGCAATACGGGAGGAAGTACAGAAAATGCTGAACTTAGGGGTGATAGAGGAGTCCCAAAGTGATTGGTCTAGTCCCATTGTGTTGGTGCCTAAACCGGATGGGAGCTGGCGATTTTGTAACGATTTTCGTCAGTTGAACAAAGTTACAAAATTTGACACCTACCCCATGCCACGTATAGATGAGTTGATCGACCGGCTGGGAACAGCCCGATACATGACGACTCTTGACCTCACAAAAGGGTATTGGCAAATCCCCCTGGCCAAATTGGCCAAAGAGAAAACCGCATTTGTAACCCCAGACGGGGCGTTCCAATATAAAAGAATGCCGTTCGGGTTACAGAATGCGCCGGCCACATTCCAGCGGAAAATGGACCAGATGCTGAGGCCCCATCGGAAGTATGCTGCGGCTTACCTGGATGACGTAATTGTCCATAGCACAGATTGGGCCTCACATCTGCCAAAAGTGCAAGCAGTCCTGGACTCTGTTCGGGAAGCGGGGTTTACGGCTAACCCCAAGAAGTGTACCATTGGGCAGGAGGAGGCCAAATATCTTGGGTACACCATTGGGAGGGGAGTAATAAAACCCCAACTCAACAAAGTCGAGGCCATCCAGAGTTGGCCACGTCCCAACAGCAAGAAGCAGGTACGAGCCTTTCTGGGAATCGCTGGGTATTATCGGCGATTCATTCCCCACTTTGCCTCTAAGGCTGTGCCCCTAACCAACCTAACGAAGGGGAAAGGGTCGGTCATGATTAAATGGACCCCCGAGGCTGAGGCAGCATTCCAATTCTTGAAACAAGCCTTATGTAGCCAGCCAGTGTTGTACTCACCCGACTTCTCTAAAGACTTTGTCGTACAAAGTGATGCGTCAGATGTGGGGTTAGGAGCAGTATTGTCCCAGGTCTGGAACGGGGAAGAGCACCCAGTCATTTACCTCAGCAGGAAGTTGAAGTCCCATGAGGTAAATTACGCCACCGTTGAAAAGGAGTGTTTAGCGGTGAAGTGGGCTCTAGATTCCCTTCGGTACTACCTGCTAGGTAGGCACTTTGACATGGTTACGGATCACGCTCCGTTAAAGTGGATGGCTCAAAACAAGGAAACAAATAGAAGAGTGAATAGGTGGTTCCTGGCTCTCCAGGAATTCAACTTCACAGTAAAGCATCGCCCTGGCGTTCAAATGGGGAATGTGGATGCTTTGTCTCGAGTACATGAATGCCTGATTGCTGGTGTTCCAACCCCGAGGTTAAAACAAGAGGGGGGGGTATGTGACAGCAGGAAGGTAAAGTCACCTGGTTGCATCCAGGGGGGTAGATATATTTCGCCCAGATTCAGGCTTTACGCCGACTTATACAACTAGGTGGAGAGTTGTATAAGGCTAGTGGGCTCATGGATGACTCATACCTCTAGGGAGAGGGCTGGGCGTCGTACAGACAGGGAGTTGATGAGGCCAGCTGAAGCTTGTCAGCTCATTTAGGCCTCTATAAGAACTCCCAGCTTCATTAGATGTTAGCTCATGCCTGGAACCAGACCTGTGTGGACTGTCTAGGGAGAGTGAACCCCTGTGCGGTGAGGCAAAGCCTGTGTGGCTATTTGTTTGGACTTTTACTAAACCAGGGACTTAGGGACTAGGACAGCACTAGGCTGATCCCAGTTGTTAGTTAGGAAACCTGTATGTTTAGTCAGAGGTCAACTTGACCAGGATTTATTTTGGTTATGTTTCTTTTGCTTTGCTGTGTTTTGTCACTGTAAATAGAAAATAAACCGCACCTTTTTTTTGATTTTGAAAATCACAACCTCCGTTTGCTGGGCCTGTTTTTGTGTGGGGAGCCCATCCCGGGGGTCACACACACCCGCTGCCAAGCTAACCCCCTCACAATACATACAAACTGACTGCGGCTGTCTGATGTCCGCGTTGTCCCACGAAATGCATAGAGATCATAGTGTCTGCAAATTAATGATGATTCAGGAATTGTATTGGCATCTTGAATGTACATTGGTGAAACAATAACCTTACTTTTACACAATAAATGTGAATGTACCTGTTGTTTTTTATGACAATTTAAATACATTTTGTATTTTTATACATTTGCTGTACTATTTTACTAAGAATCACTCTTAAAAGTCCCTTGGGCATATTGTCTTTTTTTTAGTACATTTGATGTCTTGACGAGTGTTGATTGAAAGTACTTCAAAATTTAGTTTGCTTTTAACATAAAATTTTGGAATGAATGGAATTTCCCAAACAAAAACCATATGCATATTTTCCATCCTGCTCCTTTCTCGTCACTATGGTCCAAAACAAGCTTCGGGCTGACCTCACTAATGATTGGAAAATTGAAGAACGCTTTTAAAATGCAAACATTTAAACCAAATTCTACTAGTGTATAGTCAACTTAGTACTAGTGAATGGGCTCAGCCAGCGGTGAATAAGGTTTTTTTTTTCATTTTTCTGTTCGTCCTCCCGTCAGCACACTATGGAATATACCCAAGCCAATATAGGGTGGGAAAGAAACAACAAAACTCGCCCAATTCCATGCTTCACCACACTTTAATTAATTGGTCAAAGGAGTCAACACTACCGCCGCTCAAAACATCGAAGAACTAGCGGCCACTATGTCCAGTTTGTAGTGCCGAGCAAAAGTTTCACAGCAAGCCATCCTTCATATGTCCTCCACTGGGATCTTTGACACAAACACCCACAAAGCTGCCATCCCTTTTGTAGAATGTGCTTGTATAGTCTACGGGGGAGCAAGGCCCTGCTGCTTGTATGCCAAGGAGATAGTTCTTGTGATCCAGGTGGACAAGACCCTTGATGGTGTTACCTCCCCTTTCTTGGGTCCCAAAGGGAAGATGAACAGATTATTCGATT
This sequence comes from Rana muscosa, assembly GCA_029206835.1. Taxonomy (NCBI): domain Eukaryota; kingdom Metazoa; phylum Chordata; class Amphibia; order Anura; family Ranidae; genus Rana; species Rana muscosa. The sequence goes on from CM055122.1 coordinate 481,413,433, forward strand.
TGCAGATCTGTTGTGCCCTTTGGAGATATGTTGGTATTAAACTGACCATGTTCAGAGGTCTCAAATCCAACTAGTTTGCCTGATCTGGAGGCTGCATAAAGCAAGGTAGCACTGGCTCCCAGTTTATATGAAACCTTGAGACCACCTTAGAGGCCAAGGTTGAAGTGGGTCTTAGGATCACTCTGTCTGGATAAATAATGCAGAATGGTTCTTCACAGGATAAGGCTGGTCCCAAGTTGGAAAGAGGTTCCTCCTTAGCGGTCGCACCCTTATTGCGGCTCTGAGGATTTCCTTTATTAAAGGCTCATCAGCCCATCTATGTCCAGTGAAGCAGGACAGGGCTGACACTTGAACTTTAATTGAGTTGTATGTCAAGCCTATAGTTAGTGCTGTTAGCAGAAACTCTAAAATATTTGCAATACCTGGAGTTAACAGGAATAAACTATACTGTGATGCAAAGTCCACAAATGTTCTCCAAATCCTGGCGTACGTTGCATTTTTTGTCGTCTTCCTTGCCCCCAGTAATGTAGTGATTATCTACTCTGAGAGACCCTGTGCATGCAGTTGGGCCAATTCAACAGCCAGGCCGTCAGTTGCAGTCTCCATGGATTGGGGTGCATTCACTGTCCCTGCTGTAATAGGTGTAGGTAGGTGTACTGGTGGGGCTGACGTCATCTGCAAGAGCAGAGGAAACCATGGCCTCCTGGGCCAGAAGGGTACAATTAGGATGGCATGCACCTCCTCCTTCGTGATCTTCAGCAGGGCCCTCATGATTAACGGGGTTGGAGGAAACAGGAACACTAGGGGAAACCGCCAATAGATCGAGAAGGCATCCTGGGCTATTGCCTCTTTGTACCTGCACCTTGCGGCAAACTCTGGCACCTGTGCACACCCTCCCTGGTGTAGCCATCAGGTCTACATTGGGTGTCCCCCATCTGACAAAAATTGGTTGAATATAGTGACTGCTGATTGCCCATTCTCCACTGCTGGGAAATGGCTCAGTCATTCTGCTATCTGATTTTGCCTGCCTGGAATGTACACCGCTTTTAAATCCTCCACATGAGTCCCGGGCCAGTGGAGAATCTTGGTTGCTAATTGAAGTAATGCCAGACTCTTGGTCGGGTGATATATGATACCGCTTCCTGGTTGTCTAGTCGGAGTTTGACTCGAGCTCCCTGAATCATCCCCTTAAATGCCATCAGGGACATGTATGCTGCCTGTAGCTCCAGTAGATTGGAGTGTTTGGTCTCCGTCACGCTCCACCTGCCTTGAACCTGCCTGCCAAGGCAGTGAGCCCCCAGCCCTGGAGGCTGGTGGACGAGGTACTTACAATACAGTCTCCCGGACTGAGAGGCATGCCCCACACCAGGGTCCATGGCAAGGTACACTAGCTTAGACTCTGTCGGATCTGTCCTGGTATCCAGATATTCTGGTCCAATGACCGGCCAACCCATTGTCCCAGGAAGGACATATGGAACCTTGCCCATGGTACCGCCAGGATAGCTGTGGTGAACATCCCCAACATTGTTATGCAGTCTCTTGCTGACAGCGTCGGAGCCTCCATCACTCTGTAGACACAGGCTTTCAGCTCAGCCACCTTGCGATATGGCAAAAGATTCTGACCTGACTGGGTGTCGAACACCATGCATAAATACTGTTGGGCAGGAATGAGATTGCTCTTTTGACTGTTTATTAGCCATCCAAAGTTGTACAGGATCGCCATCACCTTGTCACGCTGTAGCGCCAGCTGCTTGCTTGAATGTGCCATGACAAGAATGTCGCCTAGAAAATGAAACATTTTGTTCCCTGCAACCGGATAAATGCTATGGTCGCCAACAGGATCTTGGAGAAAAGCCTGGGAGCTATGTTGATGCTGAAGGGCAGACATTTGAACTGATAATGTTTCTCTTCTATTGTGAATCTGAGGTACTTTTGATGGTGTTTGTAGATTGGGACATGTAAATAGGCATTTGCCAAATCGATTGAGAGTAACCAATCTCCTAGTTGAACCACTGATGTTATTGTATATTCTTCATCCTAAATCTTTTGGGAATGATGAAATGATTTAGAGACCTCAGGTCCAACACCAAGCTCTCCGAATGCTTTGGGTACCAGGAATATCAGAGAATATACTCGCTTCCCCTGGCACTCCTGTGGAACTGATGTAATTGCTTGTTTCCAAAATAATTTGGCAAAATAATCCCAAACACTTGCGTTTCTTATGATCCTGTCGGTAATGTGTTCGGACAAAGATATTTAGAGGTTTCTTTTGAAATCTTATTTTGTATCCATGCTTTAGGGTCTGTCGGATCTAGCAGTCTTCACATTCGTTGTCCACTCCCTCCAGTATCTTGCCAACCTGGCTCCAACTTGGAGGGTTTGGACGGATTGATCGTCAAAAAGATTTCTCAGTCTTTTTTGCAGCCTGCCCTGTGGTCGATTTCACCTTGCGTAGAAAGGAGCTCTGTGTCCCCCTCCATTGAGGTCTGGTGTATTCCCAGGCCTGGCCTATATGATCTGGCCTCGCGGCCCTTTCTGGAATCAAACTGGTCTGACCGGAAAGGGTTGCTGTCTCTTCCTAGAGGTCTGAGGTAATAGGCCTGATTTTCCACCTGTGACATGCTTGATCGCCTCTTCCAGGGTCTTTCTGAACAGTATCTTACCGTTATATGGAATGTTGCATAACGCTTGTTTAGATGCCGTCATATGCCATCAGTCTAGCCAGTAATCTTACTAGATATATGAAAGATTCAGCTAGAAAATCTGCTGTCAAGTTGAGTTCCTCCAGAGCCTCGATGACTTTAGCTGTCTCCACTCCAGCCCGCAGTGCCATCTCCACATTCGTAACCCAGACCTTTAAGGCCCTTGGGATCGATGTTTAGGCTATGGATGGGCGACAGGCTGCTCTGGCAACAGTGTAAATCTTTTTAAGATTGGCGTCTGTCTTCCTATCCATCAGATCCCTAAATGTGGTGGAATCCTCCAGCGGGAGGGAGACGTGCCTTGCAAGGCACTGTAGGGCTGCATCTATCCCTGGCATGGCCTTCCAGAAAGCGGCATCAGAGAGATTGAATGGATAGAGTTTAGTAAAGCGATTTTGGATTCTCGCCTTTCTCTCCGGCTTCTCCCATTCGTCCTTCATTAATTCCTGGATCTCCTCCATGAATGGAAAGGAGGGTCCTTGCTTCTTTGAATTTGGAAAAATCTCTTAACCTTCTCTGGAGGTTTAGAGTCCTGATCCCATTCTATGGCCTTCTTTATGGCCGTAACGTTTGGCTCAGTCAGATGGATATCAAACAAATGCTCGGGCATGTCCTCTGACGAAGACCTGACAAGATCTCACAGATCCTTGTCGATTTTCGGCCTTGATCTGTGGAGGTGCCTGGTTTAGGTTCTTCTCTAGTACAGGCGCTAGAGGGTAGCTGTATGCTTTCGGCCACCGCCTCATGGATATAGTCCTTAACCTTCTGTGCTTCTGCTTCCTTATCCGCGGCCACATCCTTCATTCATTCGATCGACACAGAAGCTTCCCAACAACAGCCGGTGCCATGGACTACCTTGGTTCTACTGCTGGAGTTTTACTGCAGCTTGGACCACTGGGAGAGCTGTCCCTCAGTTTGGAATGGGACCCTGGTTGCAGGGACTTAGAACGGTGGTGGGACTTTTCGTTCCGGGAATGTCTTTTTTTTTAGGGCTTCTGCTCCTAAAAAGATTATGCAACACGTTACTCACGTGTGCGCCACTCTTTTACACTTCAAGTCCCCGTAGATCCCTCCTACCTTTCAGCAGATCTGCCTGCTATGGCGAGTTCATGGCTAAGGACGAAAGCAAGAAGAGCTTTTTTAGAAACAGATGAATTCCATATAGATTGCACTCTTTCCCTCCTACCTATTCCCCGATTTTTCTTTTTACATTTTTTTTTAACACTGCCCCTTTAAAACATCAGCCATCTTACCTGCAGCAAACAAGCTGGAGTCTGCAGGATAACAGAGAGACTGGGTGCAGCAGCTGCTGAGGTTTCAGCCAAACCAGGCTGGGGCATAATAAAAGGAGAGAGGGTAAGTTAGACACAGCAGGGAAGGGGCGAGGAGGGAGGAGGGCCATATTCAGTCTTACCGAATCCCCACACAATGTAACAGCCATGGCGTTCGGCGCTGCCGTGGCTTCGGGTCTAAATAGTGTGCTGGTTAACCCAGCAAAGCACGGCCGCTCCCGCTAAGCCCTGCTCCTGCTAAGCCGTGCCCGTGACGTCATCCGATGGTGATCTAAGGCCCAGAGAAGCAGCCAGCGCGGTCCTAAAGCCAGAGAGCCCATGCAGGCTGCTAGTAAATTAATCTCTTCTGCTCGCCACAGCCTCCGTAATGCCCGCAGCCCCACACCCAGGGTGTCCAGTGTATTAAGAGGATTTAGCTCTATACTTTCTGGACCCTCCAACCCCAGGAGAGGCTAACCTGGGGGGGGGGGGGAAGCTTCGGTAGGGGGGTGAAGCTGGAATGCTCTCAGTCTGGTGGCCTGGCGACCAATGAAAAAAGAACACGAGGGGGAGCGAAGGACAGGGATTTATTATGCTGGAAGAAGGTGGTCCTGAGGGTTAATGAGGAACAGTTAACCCATAGTGTGCTGACGGGAGGAGGTGTAGTAAAGGATGTAATGATGTTGTGGGTGCTATTATTCCTGGGCTCTCATACTGTATATATTCTTTTGTCATCCTACTTAGATGCCAAGAAGAGTCATTTGGTGATAAGTAGTGATGAGCCGAACACCCCCGGGTTCGGTTCGCACCAGAACCCGCGAACGGACCGAAAGTTCGAACGAACATTAGAACCCTATTAAATACAATGGATGCGAACGTTCGAATTCTAAAGTGCTAATTATAAAAACTATTATGCATGTTATTGTCCTAAAAAGGGTTTGGGAACCCGGGTTCTGCACCAGGGGACATGTATCAATGCAAAAATAAGTTTTAAAAACGGTCGTTTTCCGGGAGCAGTCATTTTAATGATGCATAAAGTGAAAAAAAAAAAGTCAAATATTCCTTTAAATATCGTACCTGGGGGGTGTCTAAAGTATGCCTGTGAAGTGCCACGTGTTTCCCGTGTTTAGAACTGTCCCTGCACAAAATGACACTTCTAAAGGAAAAAAAAGCCATTTAAAACTGCTTGCGGCTTTAATGTAATGTCTGGTCCCGGTAATATGGATGAAAATCTTTAAGAAAAATGGCATAGCTACCCCATGACCCCCCCCCTACCCCAGCCCATTACCAGCCCCTTTGGGTCTTGTATGGATATTAAGGGGAACCCCGCACATAAAATAAAAAAGGCCCTATATACTCTGAACAGCCGTATACAGGCGGTGCATACAAGACAGGGACTGTAGGTTTGTTCTTATGTAGAATCTGTTTGTAATTTTGAACAGGTACATTGTTGAAGTGTAGCTCCAGACCAAAAATCTATTTTTAAACTTTTTGGAAAACATAGGTAAGGGTTATCACCCCTGTAACATTTGTTTTGCTGTCTGTGCCCCTGTTCAGAACATTTCACCTCACTTTCCGTCCTAATGACAACTGTTTTTGAAATGTGGTGTTTTTCTTGAAACAAGGATTGCTGATAAAGCATCAGTACAGAGGAGACACCTTTCTCCCATATTTATTCTTACAGGAGAGAATTTTCCTTCCTAGTGGTAGATTTCCTCTCACTTCCTGTTGTCTTCTTGCGTTTGCAAGTAGGAGTCGTTTGTAAGTTGGATGTTTGAAAGTAGGGACCTGCCGTATATACTCTGCAGAAATAGGCCCCTTAGTTGTTGGTGTTGGCACAACACTGTAAGCACTCACAGTTACTCTTGGTTGGTGCTGGAACGCCCTGCTGTCAACTATTATATCAGGAATTTTAATTACATATAATTGTTGAACAGTGGTAGTAAAAATTGGGCCTTTGATGGTGGTGCTGGTGCCACAACACTGTAAGCCCTGACAGTTACTCTTGGTGGGTGCAGCAATGGGCCCTGCTGTGAATTATTAGATCAAGAATTGTAATTACATGCCCCTGTTGAACAGGGGCTGAAAAATTGGGCCTTAGGCACTGGTGGCACAACACTGCAACCCTTCACAGATACTGTACTTGGAGCACAGCAATGAGCCCTGTTGCAAAGTATTGCTTCAAAAATTGTAATGACACGCCCCTGTTAAACAGGGGCTGAAAAATTGGGCCTTAGGCACTGGTGGCACAACACTGCAACTCCTCACAGATACTGTACTTGGAGCACAGCAATGAGCCCTGTTGCAAAGTATTGCTTCAAAAATTGTAATTACACGCCCCTGTTAAACAGGGGCTGAAAAATTGGGCGTTAGGCACTGGTGGCGGCACCCATAAACAAAAATGATCTTCCAAGCTATCATCATCAATCGTATCATTGAGGACTCGGAGGAGGAGGATAGCCAGTCAACATAACAGCACAGGCACTCAGCATCAGCATCAGTCTTGAAGGGATGTGACATTTTAAAATCAATTAGTCTGTTATATCAGCATCAGGTGTGTGGTAGCTGGTGGTGATCCAAGACTGGTTCATCTTGATGAAAGTCAGTCGATCAACCGAGTCGGTGGACAGGCGCACCCTGTGATCCGTGACAAATCCTCCAGCAGCACTGAATGTGCGTTCCGAAAGAACGCTGGATGCAGGACAGGCCAGTAGCTCAATTGCATACTGTGCAAGCTCTGGCCAGTGATCCATCCTCAAGACCCAGTAAGCCAGAGGATTTTCGGTGGGGAAGGTGTCCAAGTCTGACCTTGCCCCTAGATATTCCTGCACCATGTTTATCAGACGCTGGCGATGGTTGCTGGAACCGATCATACTTTGGGGCTGCGGACTAAAGAATTGTCTGAACGCATCGGTCAGACGGCCACCTTCCCCACCGCTCCTTCTTTGACTGGCCGAAGCCTCAGCAACTCGTTGTCCAGGACCAGGAGTTTGCAACCTCCCAGTCTCTGGGAACGCGTTGCACAGACCTTTCTGCAAGGCCTCCCGGAGTTGTCTCATCCTCTGCTCCCTCTGCGACGGTAACATAAGGTCCGCAACCTTACCCTTGTACCGTGGATCAAGGAGAGTGGCCAGCCAGTAATGGTCCCTCTCCTTGATCCGAAGAATACGAGGATCCTTCCGCAGACTTTGCAGGATCAGGGAGGCCATGCAGCGTAGGTTTGCTGAGGCATTCGCTCCGGAGTCCTCTGGGTCACTAAGGACGACATGATCCGCAGCCACCTCCTCCCAGCCACGTACAAGTCCACTGGTTTCTTGGGACTGTAAATCATCCCTAAAAGACTGCTGCTGATGATGCTGAGTGCCAGCCTCCACCTCCATGCTGACACAATCCTCCTCCTCCTCCTCCTCCTCCTCCTCCTCCTCCTCCTCCTCTTCCTGTGCGATGGGTGGGACAGAAGGAACACTGTCTGGGTAAAGGGGGCCTTGAGAGGCAAGGAAGTCCTCCTCTTCCTGCCTCTGTTCTGCCTCAAGTGCCCTGTCCATTATTCCACGCAGCGTGTGCTCCAACAGGTGGACAAGAGGTACAGTGTCACTGATGCATGCACTGTCACTGCTCACCATCCTCGTGGCCTCCTCAAATGGTGCCAGGACAGTGCATGCATCCCTGATCATGCCCCACTGGCGTGGAGAAAAAAAACCAAGCTCCCCTGACCCTGTCCTGGTGCCGTAGTCGCACAGGTACTCATTGATGGCCCTCTGCTGCGTGTGCAGCCGCTGCAGCATGGCCAACGTTGAGTTCCACCTGGTGGGCATGTCACATATAAGGCGGTTCTTGGGCAGGTTCAACTCCTTTTGCAGCTCAGCCAGGCGAGCACTGGCATTATAAGATCTGCGGAAATGCACACAGACTTTCCTGGCCTGCCTCAGGACATCCTGTAAGCCCGGGTACCTGCCCAAGAAGCGCTGCACCACCAGGTTAAGGACGTGAGCCACACAGGGCACATGGGTCAGTTGTCCCTGTCGGAGGGCGGAGAGGAGGTTGGTGCCATTGTCGCAAACCACCATTCCTGGCTTAAGCTGGCGTGGCGTCAACCACCTCTCGGCCTGGCCCTGCAGAGCAGACAGGACCTCTGCCCCAGTGTGGCTTCTGTCCCCCAAACACACCAGCGCAAGCACGGCATGGCATCTTTTTGCCTGCGTACTTGCGTAGCCCCGTGAACGGCTACGGAGCACCGCTGGTTCATAGGACAAACCACAGGAAGAGGCCATGGAGGAAGAAGAAGAGGAGGGGGTGGAGGAGAGAGGTGTGTCACAACCAGTAGTAGCATTTTGGAGGCGTGGCGGTGGGACAACCTCCAACACTACTGCACCTTGTCCTGAATCCTTCCCAGCTGCCAAAAGAGTGACCCAATGGGCCGTGAAAGAAAGGTAACGTCCCTGTCCATGCCTGCTGGACCATGAGTCAGCGGTAATATGCACCTTACCGCTGACCGCCCTGTCCAGCGAGGCCAAGACATTGCCTTCCACATGCCGGTAGAGAGCCGGAATAGCCTTCCGTGAGAAAAAGTGGCGTTTGGGAACCTGCCACTGAGGAACCGCACATTGCACAAACTCACGGAAGGGGGCCGAGTCTACCAACTGAAAAGGCAGCAGTTGAAGCGCTAGCAATTTAGCCAAGCTAGCATTCAACCGCTGGGCATGTGGATGGCTGGGAGTGAACTTCTTTCGACGGTCCAGCAGCTGGGGCAGGGAAATTTGCCTGCTAGAATCGGACGTCGGTGTACTGCTAGCAGAGTGGGCGCAAGTACTTGGCTGTGACACACCTAATTCTACACCTTCATTCCTCTCAGTGCATGTTTCAGAGAGGACTGAAGTTATAGTGGGGTTGGAGATCCCAGCTGATGCGGTGCAAGGAGAGGTCCGCTTGGTTCTTTGGTGTGGGTCTTTGAGGTAGGCTTGCCAACGAGCTGCATGGCAGGTCAACATATGTCTGGTCAGGCATGTGGTACCCAAGCGGCTGATGTTTTGGCCACGCGATATACGCTTGAGACATATGTTGCAAACAGCAGCTGTGCGATCTGATGCACTAGCCTCAAAAAAGGCCCACACCAAAGAACTTTTTGAATGACGGGCAGAGGCAGCGCCCTGCACAGGCGGAGCTCTGCGGTGTGATTCCGTCGGTGTACTGCCCTTACGCTGGCCACCAAAGGGCATCCTGCCTCGTTGGAGATGTGCCTCCTCCTCATCCTCCTCCTCCTCCTCTCTCCTATTAGGCACCCACGTGGAGTCATTGACCTCATCATCCCCTCCCTCCTCATCACTGGAGCCAATCTGGCAGTATGCTGCAGCTGCTGGAACATGACTGCCAGATTGGTGTCCTTCTTGAGCATCCCCTCTGTCTGCTCTCACGCTACTGCCTTCCTCTAGCTGGGTTTCATCATCAGACCCTTCGAAACGCTGGGCATCCTCCTGGAGCATGTACCCAACACTGTGCTGAAACAGTTCGGGGGACTCCTCAGGAGGAGGACATGGTGGGTCTAGGGAAGGAGTGACTGATGATTTGTCTGACATTGATACCAGGGAAGACGACGCTTTGGCAGCTGCTTTTCCAGTACCCTGAGCCTGGGTGAGAGAGGATGAGGAGGAGGAGGAGGGCTTGGTCATCCACTCTACCAAGTCTTCGGCATGATGTGGCTCAACATGTCCAGCTGCCGAAAAGAAGGACAAGCGTGTCCCATGGCCATGTGCTGATGACAATGCACCGCGTCCACGACCAGCACTGTTGCCCCCAGACACAGAGCCTGCTTGCCCTCTTTTATTGCCTCCTGACTGTCTGCCTCTCCTTGTTTGCCTTCCAGACATTCTAATAGATGGCCTGCAGGGAGATGGGAAAAAAGCAATAAGGGCTACCTTCAGGTGTCCTTCTCTGTCCCTTGAAACAAGGACTTTCACAGTGAAAGAAACTGACACTGTCCCTACCTAGAGTTTTCTGTCCCTAGAATAAATGTTTTTTTTAATCACAATATAGCACAAGGACAATTCACTCAATGTCTCTCCAGGTCCCTGGAAACAAGGACTTGCAGAGTGAAAGAAACTGACACTGTCCCTACCTAGAGTTTTCTGTCCCTAGAAAAAATGTTTTTTTTAATCACAATATAGCACAAGTAAAATTAACTCACTGTCCTTACAGGTCCCTGGAAACAAGGACTTGCAGAGTGAAAGAAAAAAAACACTCTCCCTACCTACAGTTTTCTGTCCCTAGAAAAAATGTTTTTTTTAATCACAATATAGCACAAGGAAAATTAACTCACTGTCCTTACAGGTCCCTGGAAACAAGGACTTGCAGAGTGAAAGAAAAAAAACACTCTCCCTACCTAGAGTTTTCTGTCCCTAGAATAAATGTTTTTTTTAATCACAATATAGCACAAGGAAAATTAACTCACTGTCCTTACAGGTCCCTGGAAACAAGGACTTGCAGAGTGAAAGAAACTGACACTGTCCCTACCTAGAGTTTTCTGTCCCTAGAATAAATGTTTTTTTTAAGCACAATATAGCACAAGGACAATTAACTCACTGTCCTTACAGGTCCCTGGAAACAAGGACTTGCAGAGTGAAAGAAAAAAAACACTCTCCCTACCTACAGTTTTCTGTCCCTAGAAAAAATGTTTTTTTTAATCACAATATAGCACAAGGAAAATTAACTCACTGTCCTTACAGGTCCCTGGAAACAAGGACTTGCAGAGTGAAAGAAACTGACACTGTCCCTACCTAGAGTTTTCTGTCCCTAGAATAAATGTTTTTTTTAAGCACAATATAGCACAAGGACAATTAACTCACTGTCCTTACAGGTCCCTGGAAACAAGGACTTGCAGAGTGAAAGAAAAAAAACACTCTCCCTACCTACAGTTTTCTGTCCCTAGAAAAAATGTTTTTTTTAATCACAATATAGCACAAGGAAAATTAACTCACTGTCCTTACAGGTCCCTGGAAACAAGGACTTGCAGAGTGAAAGAAACTGACACTGTCCCTACCTAGAGTTTTCTGTCCCTAGAATAAATGTTTTTTTTAAGCACAATATAGCACAAGGACAATTAACTCACTGTCCTTACAGGTCCCTGGAAACAAGGACTTGCAGAGTGAAAGAAAAAAAACACTCTCCCTACCTACAGTTTTCTGTCCCTAGAAAAAATGTTTTTTTTAAGCACAATATAGCACAAGTAAAATTAACTCACTGTCCTTACAGGTCCCTGGAAACAAGGACTTGCAGAGTGAAAGAAAAAAAACACTCTCCCTACCTACAGTTTTCTGTCCCTAGAAAAAATGTTTTTTTTAATCACAATATAGCACAAGGAAAATTAACTCACTGTCCTTACAGGTCCCTGGAAACAAGGACTTGCAGAGTGAAAGAAACTGACACTGTCCCTACCTAGAGTTTTCTGTCCCTAGAATAAATGTTTTTTTTAATCACAATATAGCACAAGGAAAATTAACTCACTGTCCTTACAGGTCCCTGGAAACAAGGACTTGCAGAGTGAAAGAAACTGACACTGTCCCTACCTAGAGTTTTCTGTCCCTAGAATAAATGTTTTTTTTAAGCACAATATAGCACAAGGACAATTAACTCACTGTCCTTACAGGTCCCTGGAAACAAGGACTTGCAGAGTGAAAGAAAAAAAACACTCTCCCTACCTACAGTTTTCTGTCCCTAGAAAAAATGTTTTTTTTAATCACAATATAGCACAAGGAAAATTAACTCACTGTCCTTACAGGTCCCTGGAAACAAGGACTTGCAGAGTGAAAGAAACTGACACTGTCCCTACCTAGAGTTTTCTGTCCCTAGAATAAATGTTTTTTTTAATCACAATATAGCACAAGGAAAATTAACTCACTGTCCTTACAGGTCCCTGGAAACAAGGACTTGCAGAGTGAAAGAAACTGACACTGTCCCTACCTAGAGTTTTCTGTCCCTAGAATAAATGTTTTTTTTAAGCACAATATAGCACAAGGACAATTAACTCACTGTCCTTACAGGTCCCTGGAAACAAGGACTTGCAGAGTGAAAGAAAAAAAACACTCTCCCTACCTACAGTTTTCTGTCCCTAGAAAAAATGTTTTTTTTAATCACAATATAGCACAAGGAAAATTAACTCACTGTCCTTACAGGTCCCTGGAAACAAGGACTTGCAGAGTGAAAGAAACTGACACTGTCCCTACCTAGAGTTTTCTGTCCCTAGAATAAATGTTTTTTTTAATCACAATATAGCACAAGGACAATTAACTCACTGTCCTTACAGGTCCCTGGAAACAAGGACTTGCAGAGTGAAAGAAACTGACACTGTCCCTACCTAGAGTTTTCTGTCCCTAGAATAAATGTTTTTTTTAAGCACAATATAGCACAAGGACAATTAACTCACTGTCCTTACAGGTCCCTGGAAACAAGGACTTGCAGAGTGAAAGAAAAAAAACACTCTCCCTACCTACAGTTTTCTGTCCCTAGAAAAAATGTTTTTTTTAATCACAATATAGCACAAGGAAAATTAACTCACTGTCCTTACAGGTCCCTGGAAACAAGGACTTGCAGAGTGAAAGAAACTGACACTGTCCCTACCTAGAGTTTTCTGTCCCTAGAATAAATGTTTTTTTTAATCACAATATAGCACAAGGACAATTAACTCACTGTCCTTACAGGTCCCTGGAAACAAGGACTTGCAGAGTGAAAGAAACTGACACTGTCCCTACCTAGAGTTTTCTGTCCCTAGAATAAATGTTTTTTTTAAGCACAATATAGCACAAGGACAATTAACTCACTGTCCTTACAGGTCCCTGGAAACAAGGACTTGCAGAGTGAAAGAAAAAAAACACTCTCCCTACCTACAGTTTTCTGTCCCTAGAAAAAATGTTTTTTTTAATCACAATATAGCACAAGGAAAATTAACTCACTGTCCTTACAGGTCCCTGGAAACAAGGACTTGCAGAGTGAAAGAAACTGACACTGTCCCTACCTAGAGTTTTCTGTCCCTAGAATAAATGTTTTTTTTAATCACAATATAGCACAAGGACAATTAACTCACTGTCCTTACAGGTCCCTGGAAACAAGGACTTGCAGAGTGAAAGAAACTGACACTGTCCCTACCTAGAGTTTTCTGTCCCTAGAATAAATGTTTTTTTTAAGCACAATATAGCACAAGGACAATTAACTCACTGTCCTTACAGGTCCCTGGAAACAAGGACTTGCAGAGTGAAAGAAACTGACACTGTCCCTACCTAGAGTTTTCTGTCCCTAGAATAAATGTTTTTTTTAAGCACACTATAGCAGAAGCACAAAACACACTGACACTCTCCCTACCTATCCTTCTCTTTCCCTAAACTAAAGGAATCCAGGTTAAGCAAGAAAGAAATAACAGTCACTGTCCCTGCCTATGCTACTCTATCCCTGCTCCGGAACACACTACACTAGGCCGCCGTGCTGGCGGCCTTTTATAGTGTGGGGCGTGTACTAAACACCCTCAGCAATAATTGGCCACAGGCATCCTGCCTGTGGCCAATCATTGCTCTCCTCGCTGCGGGCGCTGTGATTGGCCAAGCATGCGGGGTCACAGTGCATGCTTGGCCAATCACAGCGCCTGGATGACACTGCGATGGCGTAGTGCATTGTGGGCCGTTCGCGTCACTCGAATTTGGCGCGAACGGCCCAAATCGTTCGATCTTCGTCGAACGATCGAACAGCCAATGTTCGAGTCGAACGTATGTTCGACTCGAACACGAAGCTCATCCCTAGTGATAAGTCTGAGATGACCTAATCAACACAAACACATAGACAGCAATAAAAATGTTTATTTTTTTTAGCAAAGAAGAAATCTTTACACCTATTTCTTTATTGTCTGTGCATGGAGATTACCTCTTCCAAGCACCAGATGTCATTGGCACTGGAAGTGAGAAGAAATCTTCCCAGTGGTAACACCATTAGGAAATAAAACCTGACAGAGGTTTTAACCCCTTCTCACTCTAAAGCAAACATTTTGCCTGGAGTTCCATTTTAAACCCCTGTTCCCTGCCGTCTGTTACTGCACCCAAGCTAAGCATGATATGACATGATATGTATTATAACTACATATTAATGTGAATAATAAATTTACCATCTGGTTGAAATACTCAATGATGCTATCACCATATGCAAGCGTTACCTCTCTAGGTACATTAAAAGCAGTTGGTGATTCTAATGTGATTGATAAATGTACCATATAATTTAAATCCACAATGTAGATTTAAAGCAGTCTCCTATAGTGTAAAATCCATCACTTATCCTACAGAGATCTTTATGTATGTTAGTATTTTAATGTGACATTTAAGTTTCCTAGTTAGATATTTCAGCCTAAATGTAGAATAAATGGCTGTTTATACTTAAAACATCAAATAAGCACAGTAGGATATACTTTCTTTATTTTCCATGATTTCTACATTTTTCAGATCATTTCATTAACTTTGACAAAAATATGGCCTGGTGTAGAAATTATTTAGGGATGGCTACAGTTAAAAAATATGATGGGGGGAATTCAAGTTGTGAAACTGGTGGCAGTGTAGTCCTTTTAAAATGGCTTGCACCTAATTTAGAACAGCTTTGCGACAGTTTCATTTGGAGATTCCACATGTGTGGCAAATAGCTTTTATTCAAGCCACTCTAACAACTTATTGCTATGGTTGTGACAAATTCGAAAATAATTACTGCAAGTTCACAGATAAGCAACCTAACAGTAATCAAAACCAAACCCTGAGCTTGCGTACAGAGAGATGCTGGTGCTCAGAGTGGGGGATGAATGCGCTGGGAAGCTGATATGAATATGACAGCTTCCCACATAGTGTACCTTGGTTGCTATGAAGTCAGCAGCTGCCTGCATCCTAGCAATTGATGACTCATAACAAACAAATTCTTCTGCGCTCGAAAGTGGTGTGATGTGCCTAGGATCTTAATGGCTCTGGGTAAATGCACAGACCTTGCTGCCCTCCAAGGGTCAGGGGACACCCAATAGGAACACTGTAGGAAAAACAAAAAAAAGGGGGCACCAACCTTGCGCATTACCCAAGTGGTGTTTATTGGTATGAAAAGAAAATGAATATGCTCACAAACAAGTATGCCATAAAACATTTCAAAGTCCACAAAGGACACAAAATGCCCAGGTCAATGGGACCATGTCCAGCACGCCGGAGGACCTTCCAGATGGCTGATGCGTTTCAAGGGGAGATCCCCTTTTCCTCAGAGCTAGAGGTGGCTGTTGTTTTTACGAACTACTTGTTTGTGAATATAGTTCTTTTCTTTTCATACCAATAAACAACACTTGGGTAATGTGCAAGGTTGGTGTGCCCTCTTTTCGTTTTTTCTACAGTGTTCTAAATTGTTGACTCATCCCTGGCCCCATTCAGCAGCTGAGTTTCCTCAGCTGACAGCTAATTGTATACAAAGAGGTGAGAATGCTGGTGATGGCAATGGCGATATTTGGACAATGACAGGAATCTCATGACCGGCAGCTGAATGAGGCCAGGGAAGAGTCATTGGTTGTTTTAATGCTGTAAGCTGCACAGTCAACAGAGTCTTAGCAACCAATGCAGTAGGGATGAGCCGAACACCCCTCGGTTCGGTTCGCACCAGAACTTGCGAACGGACCGAAAGTTCGCGCAAACTTTATTTTTATTTTTATTTTTTTTAGCCCATGGCGTGTGAAACACAACCAAAAACTCCACCCAGTGCCAAAAAAAGTGCACGCACATAAAGAGTGACACAAAACGTGCAACGGGTGTTACACTTGTCCTCCACATGGAAGGACCTTACCCTGATCCCCCGGGGCGTTAGGCTCCAGACGGGGACTGAGGTACATCACGTGGTCCATCTGGCTGAAACCAGACGGACCCCTTTCTCTGGAGGGTCTGCCGAAACAGACCCACCCAAGTACTAGGTGGGGCTCCCCCGAAGGGAGACCCCATGAGAGCAGGTGAACTAAGCCAGAAGGCCATGTCCACCGACTCCCAAGTCGTTCAGGGCAGGCCCGAGGACCTACACCCTACTAAACACACTGTGACAAACGTGCAGACAACCAACAAAAAATACAAAAAAGTGACAAACTCGGGGTTAAATAATAAGAAAGTGGGGAGAAGGAAGGTGGGAGAGTGAAAAGTGGCCATTGTGCAATACAATGGCCAGGCCCTCCGGCCAGCGAACTTTAGAACCCTAGCATCAGCATCAGTCTTGAAGGGATGTGACATTTGTAAATAAATTATTCTGTTATATCAGCTTCAGGTGCTTGGTAGCTGGTGGTGATCCAAGACTGGTTCATCTTTATGAAGGTCAGTCGATCAACCGAGTCGGTGGACAGGCGCACACTGTGATCCGTGACAAAGCCTCCAGCAGCACTGAATGTGCGTTCCGAAAGAACGCTGGATGCAGGACAGGCCAGTAGCTCAATTGCATACTGTGCAAGCTCTGGCCAGTGATCCATCCTCAAGACCCAGTAAGCCAGAGGATTTTCGGTGGGAAAGGTGTCCAAGTCTGACCTTGCCCCTAGGTATTCCTGCACCATGTATATCAGACGCTGGCGATGGTTGCTGGAACCGATCATACCTTGGGGCTGCGGACTAAAAAATTGTCTGAAGGCATCGGTCAGACGGCAACCTTCTCCACCGCTCCTTCTGCTACTGACCGAAGCCTCAGCAACTCGTTGTCCAGGACAAGGAGTTTGTAACCTCCCAGGCTCTGGGAACGCGTTGCACAGACCTTTCTGCAAGGCCTCCCGGAGTTGTCTCATCCTCTGCTCCCTCTGCGATGGCAAGATAAGGTCCGAAACCTTACCCTTGTACCATGGATCAAGGAGAGTGGCCAGCCAGTAATGGTCCCTCTCCTTGATCCGAAGAATACGAGGATCCTTCCGCAGACTTTGCAGGATCAGGGAGGCCATGCAGCGTAGGTTAGCTGAGGCATTCGTTCCGGAGTCCTCTGGGTCACTAAGGACGACATTATCCGCAGCCACCTCCTCCCAGCCACGTACAAGTCCACGGGTTTGTTGGGACTGTAAATCATCTCTAAAAGACTGCTGCTGTTGATGCTGAGTGCTATGCTCCACCTCCATGCTGACACAATCCTCCTCCTCCTCTTCCTGTGTGATGGGTGGGACACAAGGAACACTGTCTGGGTAAAGGGGGCCTTAAGAGGCAAGGAAGTCCTCCTCTTCCTGCCTCTGTTCTGCCTCAAGTGCCCTGTCCATTATTCCACGCAGCATATGCTCCAACAGGTGGACAAGAGGTACAGTGTCACTGATGCATGCACTGTCACTGCTCACCATCCTCGTGGCCTCCTCAAATGGTGCCAGGACAGCGCATGCATCCCTGATCATGCCCCACTGGCGTGGTGAAAAAAAACCCGAGCTCCCCTGACCCTGTCTTGGTGCCGTAGTCGCACAGGTACTCATTGATGGCCCTCTGCTGCGTGTACAGCCACTGCAGCATGGCCAACGTTGAGTTCCACCTGGTGGGCATGTCACATATAAGGCAGTTCTTGGGCAGGTTCAACTCCTTTTGCAGCTCAGCCAGCCGAGCACTGGCATTATATGATCTGCGGAAATGCACACAGGCTTTCCTGGCCTGCCTCAGGACAATCATAGCTAGCTGGTGATTAAACACTAAGAAAGTGTGAAACTAGACAGCTCTAGACCAGAATTTTGTGACTTGCTGTGCTGTATTTGGATTTTTGAAGATTTTACATAATAAAGGCTTTTTATTGGCATGCTGCTGTCCAGAAGACTTGAGCTTTTGTTTTACGACGAGCGTGTGCTCGTCACATTCGAAGCCGTCGCCGCCATCTTGCTACACCCTACCTATGCCTAGGAAGCTACCGCTATGATTAAACACTAAGAAAGTGTGAAACTAGTCAGCTCTAACCAGAATTTTGTGACTTGCTGTGCTGTATTTGGATTTTTGAAGATTTGACATAATAAAGGCTTTTTATTGGAGTGCTGCTGTCCAGAAGACTTGATCTTTTGTTTTATCTTTTTGCCTGCGTACTTGCGTAGCCCCTTGAACGCCTACGGAGCACCGCTGGTTCCGAGGACAAAGCACAGGAAGAGGCCATGGAGGAAGAAGAAGAGGAGGGGGTGGAGGAGTGAGGTGTGTCACAACCAGCAGTAGCATTTTGGAGGCGTGGCGGTGGAACAACCTCCAACACTACTGCACCTTGTCCTGCATCCTTCCCAGCTGCCAAAAGAGTGACCCAATGGGCCGTGAAAGAAAGGTAACGTCCCTGTCCATGCCTGCTGGACCATGAGTCAGCGGTAATATGCACCTTACCGCTGATCGCCCTGTCCAGCGAGGCATGGACATTGCCTTCCACATGCCGGTAGAGAGCCGGAATCGCCTTCCGTGAGAAAAAGTGGCGTTTGGGAACCTGCCACTGAGGAACCGCACATTGCACAAACTCAGGGGGCCGAGTCTACCAACTGAAAAGGCAGCAGTTGAAGTGCTAGCAATTTAACCAAGCTAGCATTCAACCGCTGGGCATGTGGATGGCTGGGAGTGAACTTCTTTCGACGGTCCAGCAGCTAGGGCAGGGAAATTTGCCTGCTATAATCGGACGTTGGTGTACTGCTAGCAGAGTGCCCGCAAGTACTTGGCTGTGACACACCTAATTCTACACCTTCATTCCTCTCAATGCAGGTTTCAGAGAGAACTGAAGGTACAGTGGGGTTGGAGATCCCAGCTGATGAGGAGCAAGGAGAGGTCCGCTTTGTTCTTTGGTGTGGGTCTTTAAGACACGCTTGCCAACGAGCTGCATGGCAGGTCAACAAATGTCTAGTCAAGCATGTGGTGCCCAAGCGGCTGATGTTTTGGCCATGCGAGATACGCTTCAGACATATGTTGCAAACAGCAGCGGTGCGATCTGATGCAATCGACTCAAAAAAGGCCCACACCAAAGAACTTTTGGAATAACGGGCAGAGGCAGCGCCCTGCACAGGCGGAGCTCTGCGGTGTGATTCAGTCGGTGTGCTGCCCTTACGCTGGCCCCCGGAGGGCATCCTGCCTCATTGGAGATGTGCCTCCTCCTCATCCTCCTCCTCCTCCTCTCTCCTATCAGGCACCCACGTGGAGTCAGTGACCTCATCATCCCCTCCCTCCTCATCACTGGAGCCAATCCGGCAGTATGCTGCAGCTGCTGGAACATGACTGCCAGATTGGTGTCCTTCTTGAGCATCCCCTCTCTCTGCTCTCACGCTACTGCCTTCCTCTAGCTGGGTATCATCTTCAGACCCTCCGAAACGCTGGGCATCCTCCTGGAGCATGTACCCAACACTGTGCTCAAACAGTTCGGGGGACTCCTCAGGAGGACACGGTGGGTCTAGGGAAGGAGTGACTGATGAAGACATTGAGGACGCTTTGGCAGCTGCTTTGCCAGTACCCTGAGCCTGGGTGAGAGAGGATGAGGAGGATGAGGAGGGCTTGGTCATCCACTCTACCAAGTCTTCGGCATGATGCGGCTCAACACGTCCAGCTGCCGAAAATAAGGACAAGCGTGTCCCATGGCCACGTGCTGATGACGATGCACCGCGTCCACGACCAGCACTGTTGTCTCTAGACACAGAGCCTGCTTGCCCTCTTTTATTGGCTCATGACTGTCTGCCTCTCCTTGTTGGCCTTCCAGACATAGTAATGACTTGCAGGGAGATGGGAAAACCAGCAATTAAGTAGTGTATATTGTGCTGGAGGCACACAACACCCACTAACTCCAGCAGATGCCTTTATTAGAGAACAGCAATGACGGGTATATACAGGTGTATACTGTGCCACTAACTCCTGCAGATGCCTGTATTTGAGAACAGCAATGACGGATATACAGGTGTATACTGTGCCACTAACTCCTGCAGATGCCTGTATTTGAGAACAGCAATGACGGGTATATACAGGTGTATACTGTGCCACTAACTCCTGCAGATGCTGTATTTGAGATCAGCAATGACGGATATACAGGTGTATACTGTGCCACTAACTCCTGCAGATGCCTGTATTATAGAACACCAATGATGGGTATATACAGGTGTATACTGTGCCACTAACTCCTGCAGATGCTGTATTTGAGAACAGCAATGACGGATATACAGGTGTATACTGTGCCACTAACTCCTGCAGATGCCTGAGAAAATAAAACAGAACATAGAACACACTGTCCCTGCCTATGTATCTCTTTCCCTGCACGCCAACTGTGCCACTAACTCCTGCAGATGCCTGTATTTGAGAACAGCAATGACGGATATACAGGTGTATACTGTGCCACTAACTCTTGCAGATGCTGTATTTGAGAGCAGCAATGACGGATATACAGGTGTATACTGTGCCACTAACTCCTGCAGATGCCTGTATTTGAGAGCAGCAATGACGGATATACAGGTGTATACTGTGCCACTAACTCCTGCAGATGCCTGTATTTGAGAACAGCAATGACGGATATACAGGTGTATACTGTGCCACTAACTCCTGCAGATGCCTGTATTATAGAACAGCAATGACGGGTATATACAGGTGTACACTGTGCCACTAACTCCTGCAGATGCCTGTATTAGAGAACAGCAATGACGATTATATACAGGTGCATACTGTGCCACTAACTCCTGCAGATGCCTGTATTAGAGAACAGCAATGACGGGTATATACAGGTGTATACTGTGCCACTAACTCCTGCAGATGCCTGTATTAAAGAACAGCAATGACGGGTATATACCCACTTAACGACCGCTCACTGTATATATACGTCAGCAGAATGGCCTGGACAGGCACAATCACGTACCTGTACGTGACTGCCTTCGTATAGTTGGGGGGTCTAATCGGACCCCCCTTCTATACAGTGAGCGGTGGTTCTCGGTGCAGGAGCGATCCGTGATGAGGGGACGGCCATTCGTTTCCGGCCACCCCCTCGCAATCGCTCCCGGCGAATGAAAAGCTTCCTCTGCCTGTGTAATGTTTACACAGGCAGGAGGAAGTGATGTCATCTCTCATGCGGCGCTCACATATACTGAGCGCCGCATGAGAGAAGACACAGAGGTTAGTGCACTAAACAGCACACTGACACCACACACATAGGCACACGATCGCCCCCCAGGCCCCCGCAGACACCCCCAGATCACCCCCCAGCCACAGTGTCACTGATTGCAGTGACCATTTATTTACTGATCACTGTCAGTGACATTTGTGACTGTAAAAGTGTCAGGGCAGAGTGTTTTAGGTCCAGTGTAGCCCCCTAATAAAGGTTTAACCCCTTGATCGCCCCCCAGGTAACCCTTTCACCCCCTAGCACCGCTGTCACTAAGCGATCGTTTTTCTGATCGCTGTATTAGTGTTGGTGATGCCGATAGGTAGCCAGTTATTTTTTTTAGGTTCGCCGCAGGTTTTTATAGCGTCAGGTACCCCCATATATTACCTAATAAAGGTTTAACCCCTTGATCGCCCCCCAGGTAACCCTTTCACCCCCTTTTGCCAGTGCCCCTTACCGATCGTTTTTCTGATCGCTGTCTTAGTTATGCTGGTGCCAATAGGTAGCCAGTTATTTTTTTTAGGTTCGCCACAGGTTTTTATAGCGTCAGGTACCCCCATATATTACCTAATAAAGGTTTAACCCCTTGATCGCCCCCCCAGCTAACCCTTTCACTCCCTTTTGCCAGTTTCACTAAGCGATCGTTTTTCTGATCGCTGTCTTAGTGTTGGTGATGCCGATAGGTAGCCAGTTATTTTTTTTAGGTTCGCCGCAGGTTTTTATAGCGTCAGGTACCCCCATATATTACCTAATAAAGGTTAACCCCTTGATCGCACCCCAGGTAACCCTTTCACCCCCTTTTGCCAGTGTCACTAAGCGATCGTTTTTCTGATCGCTGTATTAGTTATGCTGGTGGCGATAGGTAGCCAGTTATTTTTTTTAGGTTTGCCGCAGGTTTTTATAGTGTCAGGTACCCCCATAAATGATCTAATAAAGGTTTTAACCCCCTAACTGCCCCTAGTTAACCCTTTCACCAGTGATCACCGTAAGAGTGTTACTTTTGACACTGGTTAGTCAGTTAGTTATTTTGTTATTTAGGTTCTCCGTCAGGTTTTTATATAGCGTCAGGTACCCCCATATATTACCTAATAAAGGTTTAACCACCTGATTGCCCCTAGTTAACCCTTTCACCAGTGATCACCATATAAGTGTTACGGGTGACGCTGGTTAGTTAGTTTGCTTTTTATAGTGTCAGGGCACCCGCCGTATATAACCCAATAAAGGTTTAACGCCCTGATTGCCCGGCGGGTGATATAAATTAGGTTTTAGCATCAGAGAGGGTCTGCGTCGCCCCAGGCAGCGTCAGGTTAGTGCCAGTAACGCTAACACCCACGCGTGAAGCATACACCTCCCTTAGTGGTATAATATCTGAACAGATCAATATCTGATCAGATCTATACTGGCGTCCCCAGCAGTTTAGGGGTCCCAAAAACGCAGTGTTAGCGGGATCAGCCCAGATACCTGCTAGCACCTGCGTTTTGCCCCTCCGTCCAGCCCAGGCCACCCAAGTGCAGTATCAATCGATCACTGTCACTTACAAAACACAACACACATAACTGCAGCATTCGCAGAGATAGGCCCTGCGACTCCAGGGCTGTAGGAGGTGATTTCACCACCACAGTTAAAAAAAAAGAGCATATATGCCGAAGCATGAGGGCAGCAGGGGCGGAGGAGCGATTTTGCTCCTAATGCCGCGTACATACGGTCAAAATTCAGACGGAGGCATGCCCGTGGAAAAGTCCGACCATGTGTGTGCGGCATAACTTTTGCGGGAGGATGCCCTCATGCTTCGGCATATATAAATGGTGCATGTATGCCCATCATTAGAAGTGGGTGAATGAAGGGAGGTATTCTAATGGTGGGAATACCCAGCGATCAATCTCTTTTTTTCGTTCAGCC
The DNA here is from genome assembly GCA_029206835.1 of Rana muscosa. Classification (NCBI taxonomy): domain Eukaryota; kingdom Metazoa; phylum Chordata; class Amphibia; order Anura; family Ranidae; genus Rana; species Rana muscosa. The sequence continues at coordinate 481,436,366 of CM055122.1, forward strand.
AACAGGCTGCATGAAAAAAAAGATTACAATACATGTCCAACAAGGACCAGCAACGTACTGGTATGTTGCTGGACTTTGGTTATACCAGATTGATGTCTGCGGGTTTAGGTATCATCTTGGTATCATTCTTTTCAGCCAGCGGCCAACTTTTATGTAAAAGCAATCCTAGCGGCTAATTAGCCTCTGGACTGCTTTTACAAGCAGTGGGAGGGAATGCCCCCCCCCGGATATAAAAAGCGCCATTGGGAAATTGGGAAAGCATTTTATCACACCGATCTTGGTGTGGTCAGATGCTTTGAGGGCAGAGGAAAGATCTAGGATCCAATAGACCCCAGTTTTTTCAAAAAAAGAGTACCTGTCACTACCTATTGCTATCATAGGGGATATTTACATTCCCTGAGATAACAATAAAAATGATTAAAAAAAAATATGGAAAGAACAGTTTAAAAATAAAATAAAAAAGCAAAATTAATAATAAAAAAAAAAAAAAAAAAAAGCACCCCTGTCCCGCCCTGCTCTTGCGCAACGTTGAACGCAAGCGTCGGTCTGGCGTCTAAACAGAAATTGCATCATGCATGTGAGGCATCACCGCGAAGGTCAGATCGAGGGCAGTCATTTTAGCAGTAGACTTCCTCTGTAAATCTAACGTGGTAACCTGTAAAGGCTTTTGTCGCCACTGCGCGTTTGTGCGAAATTTTAAAGTATGTCGTGTTTGGTATCTATGTACTCGGCCTAAGATCATCTTTTTTATTTCATCAAACATTTAGGCAATATAGTGTGTTTTAGTGCATTAAAATTTAAAAAAGTGTATTTTTTCCCCAAAAAATGCGTTTGAAAAATAGCTGCGCAAATACTGTGTGGAAAAAAAAATCAACACCCACCATTTTAATCTGTAGGGCCTTTGCTTTAAAAAAATATATAATGTTTGGGGGTTCAACATAAATTTCTTGCAAAAAAAAAAAATGTTTTCATGTAAACAAAAAGTGTCAGAAAGGGCTTTGTCTTCAAGTGGTTAGAAGAGTGGATGTAAGCTTCCTAATGTTGTGTATAAAATGCCAGGACAGTTCAAAACCCCCCCAAATGACCCCATTTTGGAAAGTAGACACCCCAAGCTATATACTGAGAGGCATGTCGAGTCCATGGAATATTTTATATGTTGACACAAGTTGCGGAAAATTTTTTTTTTTTTCTTGCACAAAGTTGTCACTAAATGATATATTGCTCAAACATGCCATGGGCATATGTGGAATTACACCCCAAAATACATTCTGTTGCTTCTCCTGAGTACGGGGATACCACATGTGTGAGACTTTTTGGGAGCCTAGTCGCGTACGGGACCCCAAAAACCAAGCACCGCCTTCAGGCTTTCTAAGGGTATACATTTTTGATTTCACTCTTCACTGCCTAGCACAGTTTCGGAGGCCATGGAATGCCCAGATGGCACAAAACCCCCCCAAATGACCCCATTCTGGAAAGTAGACACCCCAAGCTATTTGCTGAGAGGTATGGTGAGTATTTTGCAGATCTCGCTTTTTGTCACAAAGTTTTGAAAATTGAAAAAAGAAAAAAAAAAATTCTTTCTTCATTTTCAAAAACAAATGAGAGCTGTAAAATACTCACCATGCCTCTCAGCAAATAGCTTGGGGTGTCTACTTTCCAAAATGGGGTCATTTGGGGGGTTTGTGCTATTTTGGCATTTTATGGCCTTCGAAACTGTGATAGGTAGTGAGGAGTGAAATCAAAAATTTGTGCCCTTAGAAATCCTTAAGGCGGTGCTTGGTTTTCGGGTCCCGTACGCGGCTAGGCTCCTAAAAAGTCCCACACATGTGGTATCCCCGTACTCAGGAGAAGCAGCAAAATGTATTTTGGGGTGCAATTCCACATATAACCATGGCATGTGTGAGCAATGTATCATTTAGTGACAACTTTTTGTATTTTTTTTTTGTCATTATTCAATCACTTGGGACAAAAAAAAAAAATTCAATGGGCTCAACATGCCTCTCAGCAATTTCCTTGGGGTGTCTACTTTCCAAAATGGGGTCATTTGGGGAGGTTTTGTGCTATTTTGGCCTTTTATGGCCTTCGAAACTGATAGGTAGTGAGGAGTGAAATCAAAAATTTGCGCCCTTAGAAATCCTGAAGGCGGTGCTCGGTTTTCGGGGGCCCGTACGCGGCTAGGCTCCTAAAAAGTCCCACACATGTGGTATCCCCATACTCAGGAGAAGCAGAAAAATTTATTTTGGGGTGCAATTCCACATATAACCATGGCATGTGTGAGCAATATATAATTTAGTGACAACTTTTTGTATTTTTTTTTTTTTAGTCATTATTCAATCACTTGGGACAAAAAAAAATATTCAATGGGCTCAACATGCCTCTCAGCAATTTCCTTGGGGTGTCTACTTTCCAAAATGGGGTCATTTGGGGGGGTTTTGTACTGCCCTGCCATTTTAGCACCTCAAGAAATGAGATAGGCAGTCATAAATTAAAAGCTGTGTAAATTCCAGAAAATGTACCCTAGTTTGTAGACGCTATAACTTTTGCGCAAACCAATAAATATACGCTTATTGACATTTTTTTTATTAAAGACATGTGGCTGAATACATTTTGGCCTAAATGTATGACTAACATTTAGTTTATTCAATTTTTCTTATAACAAAAATTAGAAAATATCATTTTTTTTCAAAATTTTCAGTCTTTTTCCGTTTATATCGCAAAAAAAAAAAAAATCGCAGAGGCAATCAAATACCATTAAAAGAAAGCTCTATTTGTGGGAAGAAAAGGATGCAAATTGTTTGGGTACAACATTGCATGTCCGCACAATTTCCAGTTAAAGCAGCGCAGTGCCAAATTCTGAAAACACCTCTGGTCTTTAAGCTGCATAATGGTCTGGGGCTTAAGTGGATACAGGTGTATACTGTGCCACTAACTCCTGCAGATGCCTGTATTAAAGAACAGCAATGACGGATATATACAGGTGTATACTGTGCTGGGGGCACACAACACCCACTAACTCCTGCAGATGCCTGAGAAAAGAATAGAACATAGAACACACTGTCCCTGCCTATGTATCTCTTTCCCTGCCTGCCTATCTAGCTTAGAGAACAGCAATAAAGAGTAGATCCAGGTGTATACTGTGCTGGAGGCACACAACACCCACTAACTCCTGCAGATGCCTGAGAAAAGAATAGAATATAGAACACACTGTCCCTGCCTATGTATCTCTTTCCCTGCACGCCGGAACACACTGCATGAGGCCGCCGCGCTGGCGGCCTTTTATAGTGTGGGGCGTGTACTAAACCCCCCTGAGCTATGATTGGCCACAGGCATCCTGCCTGTGGCCAATTATGGCTCTCCTCGCTGCCAGCGCTGTGATTGGCCAAGCATGCGGGGTCACAGTGCATGCTTGGCCAATCACAGCGCCAGAAATGCAGTGCGATGCCGCAGTGCATTGTGGGCCGTTCGCGGCACACGAATTTGGCGCGAGCGGCCCATAATGTTCGCAATTCGGCGAACAGACGAACAGGCGATGTTCGAGACGACAATAAAAATAGGTATCAAAATATAACCGCTCCTAATATCTTGTACCACCACTGCGCCAATGCAAAAAAAGTGAATAAAAATATATTAAACTAAAACTGCCACTTAAAATGATGAATATGAAAACAGAATTTAAACCTATAAACACACAGGTGAAAAATAGGAAAAAATGTAGCGCTAATAAACGAAAATCACTAAACTAATATAATAGCATACACTAGTGAAACTGTGATAATCAAATTGTACCCCACGTGACATGTGATAAATTCAAAAACAATAGTCCATAAAGTGAAATAATGTTCCAAAGAAAAAAGAAATATTCCAAAAAGAGATGTTGTCTTCTTAATAGAGAATATCTTCCACCCCACCGTGCACGTATCAGCTCCCCTTTGAAAATGCACTCACCAGCTGTATATGCCTCCCACTCTCGTGTTCGGCCCAAAGGCTTGCTAGTTAAAGCGGAGGTTCCGCGGTCCATCTTTTTTTTTTTTTTTTAGTCCATTCAATTTGGATAGAGATTACAATGTAGTACTCACTCGTCTGGCGTTTTTATTCATCCCCCGCCCGTTTTTTTTAAGAATAAATACTTTAATACAGTGATCCATAGCTTTTCCATTTTGCTTGTGGGCATCCTGAAGCCCACAAGCACGGACTTCCGGGTAGCGGTGAATGCGCGCCTCCCCGCATTCACCGCTCTATCTCGCGCACGAGCAGCGCCGTCAACATTTCCTGTCCTAGCCAATCAGCTGTGCAGGTAATGTCCGCCCTCGTCACGTGACCGGGTAGTTGAGTCACGTGACGAGTGAAATCTCGAGAGATTTCGCTGGAACGCATCTCCTGGGAAGCATGACAGATTGCTCCCAGGAGACATTGCGCAGACCTCCCATGACACACAGCGCGGCCGGGGAAACTTAATACACGCCTACTCCCGCGGGAGGAAAAGACGGAAGTGCCAAATTGTACAGCTGATTCACCTTTATTAGAGCCGAACGAAAAAAAAAGGTAAGTGAAATGTGTATGTAAATTATGCAGGGAGATTGTTAATGTAAAGTTAAAATTTAGGGCGAACCTCCGCTTTAACCACTAGAGGGTGAACGACCATCAATTGAAAGCTTGTGTGTCAACACAGGATGTTCCATACATGTAAAAATGAAAAGGTGCTCCAATAGTGTAAAATAGTAACGACCAAATTTATTAAAATACACAACCACACTTCAAATATTGCACTCACATGAAATGAAAATAAAACCAGCCTTAAATCAATCACAGCAAGCAGAAAAAAGTGTAAGATGGCACTGTAGTGATTTGCGGTCACGGCGGACCCAAGGTGTACGCTCGGTGCAGGTCTCTCACCCCCTCCTGAGCTCCGGGTCACAGCATCCGTGTAGCGTTCTTAGCCTCAGCGTGTCACGATAGTGTCAATGATAATGCAGCCATGCACCCGACGTTTCGTCACTTGGACTTATTCATGGGATTGGCTGCTCATTCCCTCACAACTTCCCTTCATGCTTTCCCACCTGCCTCTCACCAAACGCTTCAATCCTGCACCTGCACACTTCCTGTGTCCCCATGACCGCAAAGTGCTGACATGCCGATGCCCGGTGACACACAGACATAACAGCTTGCGCTTGTTAGTGTGTAAAAAAATGCAAAACAATAGTTTAAATGGTTTAAAGCCTCACTGTTGAGAGTATGGTGTGCAGCAAAATAATAATAATAAAAATAAACTAAAACACAAATCCATTTCAAATTTAAAATCATACCTAAAAAGAGAACCACTATAATTTGGTATAAAAATTAATGGGGCTTAAGAAGCATCTATTCAGAAGGTCATAATGATAGCTAAAAACTAATTTATCTGTATCAAAAATACAGGAAAATAATTAAATTTATTAAAATTATTAAAATTATTAAAATCTCCTCTAACAAAAAAAGGAGGGCTGTCACATACATGATGTAACAATGGATGGTCTCATCAAATGGGTCATAAATGAGCCCTCCACCACAACAGAGGAATGAGTAAGCGTCAATTCGTGACGTGAAACGCGTTAGCCACCCTTCCCTGCATGCACACCATCTGCATTTGTTGTTTTGGATTTATGGATTTATTTTGAATTTGGATTTTTTACCTGAAATTTTGGAATAAATAACTGTCTATACAGAGTGCGGCAGTCCAGGGTTTCTTTTTCTCCCCTCCACCACAACACCACAAATCCCAGAGCCATTCGGCACATGATGGCAACTGTGCTTCAAATTAAGCCCGGATTCAGGTATATTTACAGGCACCAATGGTAAAGCAAAATTACTGCTGTCTGTAAGAGCTCCCTCTTTTAAATAAAAACGTCACAACCACAAAAGGCGAGGGGAAGTCACTGTATAGAAACGTGAAAATTACTGCACAATCCCAAACAGTGTCAACCCACATGAGATTAGATGCTCACTAATCAAATGAGCCTAATTATAAATAATATGAAGAATAGGGATGAGCTTCGAGTTCAAGTCGAACTCATGTTCGACTCGAACATTGCCTGTTCGCCCGTTCGCCGAACAGCAAACAAATTGGGGTGTTCGCGGCAAATTCGAAAAGTCTATGGGAGAAATCTAAAGTGCTAATTATAAAGGCTTATATGCAAGTTATTGTCCTAAAAAGTGTTTGGGGACCCGGGTCCTGCCCCAGGGGACATGTATCAATGCAAAAAGAAGTTTTAAAAACGGACGTTTTTTCGGGAGCAGTGATTTTAATAATGCTTAAAGTGAAACAATAAAAGTGAAATATTCCTTTAAATTTCGTACCTGGGGGGTGTGTATGATATGCATGTAAAGTGGCGCATGTTTCCCGTGCTTAGAACTGTCCCTGCAAAAAATTTCATTTTTGAAAGAAAAAAAGTCATTTAAAACTGACTCGCGGCTATTAATGAATTGTCGGCTCCCGGCAATACATACAAAAGTCATTGATAAAAAATAAAAAAAAAGCGTGGGGGCTTCCCAGAATTCAATTACCAGGCCCTTCAGGTCTGGAATGGATATTAAGGGGAACTCCACCCCAAATTTTTAAAAAAATGGTGTGGAGTCCCCCTAAAAATCCATACCAGACCCTTATCCGAGCATGCAACCTGGCCGGCCGCAGGGGAAGAGGGGGGGACGAGAGAGCGGCCCCCCCTCCCTCCTGAACCGTACCAGGCCACATGCCCTCAACATGGGGAGGATGTCCCCATGTTGATGGGGACAAGGGCCTCATCCCCACAACCCTTGCCCGGTGGTTGTGGGGGTCTGCGGGCGGGGGGCTTATCGGAATCTGGAAGACCCCTTTAACAAAGGGGACCCCCAGATCCCGGCCCCCCCCTATGTGAATTGGTAAGGGGTACATTGTACCCCTACCATTTCACGAAGAAAGCGTAATTTGTTTTAAAAAAAAACACACAAACACCTTGAAAAAGTCCTTTATTAAAAAAAAAAAAAAAAAAAAAAAACATTCCAGCGGTGAAATCCAGTGTCCCACGGTGATCCCGATGTCCAGCGCTGTCCTTCATTGGTTGTGCCTGAGCGGACCTGATGGGGAACTCCCTCTCAGTATTTTAAATGTATAGACCCGCCCCTTCTAAAGTTCCCCATCAGGTCCGCTCAGCGGACCAGATGCGGAACATGACAAGGGGCGGGTCTATACATGTATTACCAAAGTGAGAGCAGTTCCCCATCAGGTCCGCCCCCTCGGTATGTCGGACCCGCCTACGTCATTGGCCTGAGCGGGAAACTTCCTTCACTGTGTAAATTTAAATTACACAGTGAAGGAAGTTCCCCGCTCAGGCCAATGACGTAGGCGGGTCCGACATACCGAGGGGGCGGACCTGATGGGGAACTGCTCTCACTTTGGTAATACATGTATAGACCCGCCCCTTGTCATGTTCCGCATCTGGTCCGCTGAGCGGACCTGATGGGGAACTTTAGAAAGGGCGGGTCTATACATTTAAAACACTGAGGAGGAAGTTCCCCATCAGGTCTGCTCAGGCACAATCAATGACGGACAGCACTGGACATCGGGATTGCCGCGGGACACTGGATTTCACCACTGGAATGGTTTTTTTAAAAAAAAAATTTAATAAAGGACTTTTTCAAGGTGTTTGTGTGTTTTTTTAACATTTTTTTACGCTTTCTTCGTGAAATGGTAGGGGTACAATGTACCCCTTACCAATTCACATAGGGGGGGGCGGGATCTGGGGGTCCCCTTTGTTATAGGGGTCTTCCAGATTCCGATAAGCCCCCCGCCCGCAGACCCCCACAACCACCGGGCAAGGATTGTGGGGATGAGGCCCTTGTCCCCATCAACATGGGGACATCCTCCCCATGTTGAGGGCATGTGGCCTGGTACGGTTCAGGAGGGAGGGGGGTCCGCTCTCTCATCCCCCCCTCTTCCCCTGCGGCCGGCCAGGTTGCGTGCTCGGATAAGGGTCTGGTATGGATTTTTAGGGGGACTCCACGCCATTTAAAAAAAAAATTGGGGTGGAGTTCCCCTTTAAATCCATGCCAGATCTGAAGGGCCTGGTATGGATATTTGGGGGAACCCCACGTAATTTTTTTTCTTTTATTTGCGGCGGGGTTCCCCTTAATATCCATTCCAGACCTGAAGGGCCTGGTAATTGAATTTTGGGGAACCCCCACGCTTTTTTTTTTTTTCAATGAATGACTTTTGTATGTATTGCCGGGAGCCGACAATTCATTAATAGCCGCGAGTGAGTTTTAAATGACTTTTTTTCTTTCAAAAATGACATTTTTTGCAGGGACAGTTCTAAGCACGGGAAACATGCGCCACTTTACATGCATATCATACACACCCCCCAGGTACGAAATTTAAAGGAATATTTCACTTTTATTTTTTCATTTTAAGCATTATTAAAATCACTGCTCCCGAAAAAACGGCCGTTTTTAAATCTTTTTTTTGCATTGATACATGTCCCCTGGGGCAGGACCCGGGTCCCCAAACACTTTTTAGGACAATAACTTGCATATAAGCCTTTATAATTAACACTTTAGATTTCGAACGTTCGAGTCCATTGTATTTAATAGGGTTCTAAAGTTCACACGAACATTTTGTCTGTTCGCAGGTTCTGGTTCGAACCGAACAGGGGGGTGTTCGGCTCATCCCTGATGAAGAATGATAAAAAACACCAAATCTTATTGGAACAGGTACAGTAGACAATTATTATAGAAAAAATCATTCTAAAAAAGTAGGAAAAATAAAATGATCACTATAATTGCTACAAAGCTGGTCAGAAATTATTAATAAAACAGTTTAAGTCGACTTCAATGTTTAACCCTCTAGGGCTAAGACACTTGAGCAGAAAAATCCAGCGGGTTTCCCTTTGGGACAGGTCTCTCACCCTGTTGGAAACCCTCCAGGCTGGATAGACAACATCTATCCCACAAAATTGTAATAAAGACGGATCCTGGTTGTGCTTTTCCTTAAAGTGTAATGACACACTATGGAAACGGAACCCCTTTCTTATATTTGATAAATGTTCAGATATTCGTACCCTCAGAAGTCTTTTGGTCCTTCCTACATACAGTAATCCGCGTGGACACCACATTTATTCATGAATACCAGGGAATATAATTTACTTCATGACCAAGTGAGCTTACACACAACTGCTCAGAAGTGTCAACAAAACAAAAATAAGGCATTGCTATAGGAACTGAGATGTAACATGTTCTATCTGTACTGACATCTCCAAAGTGAACCAGTACTTTTTAGTGCCTGTGTTAATGGGCTTTTGTTCACATCAGATGGGGTTTGCACTGCCATACAAGTCTATGGGAATGCAAAACCAGCTTGAAGCACATGAAACTCAGGTCAGAAAGATGTCAACGGCAGAGAACCACATTTCTACAAAGGCCGCATAAGTCCTGGCTAGGGCACCATGGCATCCAGGGAGGGGCCTTGCTATGTTGTCTCTTGACAGTTTTTATGGCAAGTAGTAACTTTAGGCTCATAGGGCCTAATTTCTTGAAAACTGCCTCCCGCTGCTATCCTTTACCACTGGTCCAAACATCACGATACCAAAGTCCTGCCCCACCCTCTTGAATTCAATGATGAGATCACATTTACTGCATGCTGGGGCGTGGAATGGGTGGCACCCTGTGCTTTCAGCTTTCACTTTCTTTACTAATGGGGCAATGACTATGTTCTGCTCCCTGTAAGCTGACTGGGCAGAGGTGTGCTGCCACCTCCGTGATCCTGTTCAAGGAAGGTATCTTTGGTGCTATGCTCCTGGATACCTATGCTCATGTTTTCTTTTTTAGCTTTTGTTAACATTTGATAGCTGTAATAGTCTGCATTACTGAAACTCATATGCAGGAATATGCATATTTAGTGCATTGGACAGAATTTCTGGACGTGGGCAGGGAAATGCTCAGTTTTTTTAATGACAACGCTCCCTTCCTGAGGGAAATGCTGCAGAATGTTCATCACAAGGAAAGGAAGGATGCTGTAAAAACAGAAACTACTCAGCTCTGTGTGATACTGCCACTGGTGAGTTATCGCCAGTGACTGGATTGCAAGTGTTATATAGGCCTTGGTGGGACCTGATGTCGCTCCCCAGCAATTCTCACAAGTACCCTTCTCAACTGTCCTTGCTTTACCTAAATCATTGTTGTGCGGTCTCTCGAGCCTCTTCTCTTTCTCCTGTACATGCACGCTGCAGTCTCTGTTGTCTGTGTCATTCCCTCTTTGCGGAAATTCCTGTAGCACAGCAGTGGCGTCACTAGGGTTGGTGTTACCTCCTGGTGCTGTACGATATGGTGTCACCCCCCCCCGGTCACTGAGCATGAGCAATCCAGGGCACTGAGCAGGCTAGCGCATCAGCACAGCTCTGCCCCCTGTGTAATCCCCTAATGTTACCGCCTCGTGCAATCTACCTAATGTAACCCCCCCTGTGCAATCCCCCTAATGTTACCCCCTGCAATCCCCCTAATGTAACGCCCCCCCTGTGCAATTCTCCTAATGTAACGCCCCCCTGTGTAATCCCTGTAATGTAACGCCCCCCCTGTGTAATCCCCTAATGTAATGCCCCCCTGTGTAATCCCCCTAATGTAACGTCCCCCCTGTGTAATCCCCTAATGTAATCCCCCAATGTAACCCCCCTGTGCAATCCCCCCAATGTAACCCCCCCTGCAATCCCCCTAATTCTACCCCCCTGCAATCCCCCTAAAGTGACGTGCCCCCCTGTGTAATCCCCCTAACGTTACCCCCCTGCAATCCCCCCAATGTAACCCCCCTGCAATCCCCCTAATGTAACCCCCCCTGTGTAATCCCCCTAATGCTTCCTCCCTGCAATCCCCCTAAAGTAACGAGCCCCCTGTGGAATCCCCCTAATGTTACCCCCCCTGAAATCCCCCTTAATGTAACCCCCCTGTGTAATCCCCCTAATGCTACCCCCCTGCAATCCCCCTAAAGTAAGCCCCCCCCCTGTGTAATCCCCCTAATGTTACCCCCCTGCAATCCCCCCCAATGTAACCCCCCCTGTGTAATGCCCCTGATGCTACCCCCCTGTAATCCCCCTAATGTTACCCCCCCTGCAATCCCCCCAATGCAACCCCCCTGTGTAATGCCCCTAATGCTACCCCCCCTGTAATCCCCCTAATGTAACACCCCCCTGTGTAATCCCCCTAATGTTAACCCCCCTGCAATCCCCCAAAGTAACACCCCCCTGTATACCTCCCCTTCCAATATTTACAGACCTCAGATCAGCGCTGCTCTGTGCACACGAATGTCCCTCTTCCTAGGCTCCTCCTCCTGTTGTGGATATACTGTCAGTGTGGAGTGGAGGAGGAGCCTAGACATCGACGTCGGTCTGAGGACTGCAATTGTGATAGGACACTGGCACCGTGACCTCTCCCCACCTGCCTGTCACAAGTGCTGTTGTAGATTGCAGTGCCGGTTCCCGGAGGACATGCGGGCGCCGGGGAAGGAGGAAGAGGAGAGAGCCGCGGCCAGCGCGGCGCCTCTCAATGCAGTGCTGTGCCAGGTGTCACCCCTCTGGTGGGTGTCACCCGGGTGTGGCCCGCACCCTCCTTACAACGCCTTTGTAGCACAGTATTCATTTCTGCAGAAATTTCTAATTGTGTCAGTAGAGTACTGATTCAGTCTCTGCAAACAAATGTATGGCTTTGTCAGTATTGTACTTATGATGTCTCTACATACATCTTTTTGAAAAAAATGGGTGGGGGTTAGTCAATGTATTTATAATTTTGTCCAGCCACCTTTGTGATTCATACACCTCTAAAAAGACAGCTCAAGCCAAGAGGGTGACCATTTTGTCACTTCCCTACCTGCAGCCTACTGTTTGGACAATGAAAGAGTAAGGATGAGCTTCGTGTTCGAGTCGAACCCATGTTCGACTCGAACATCGGCTGTTCGCCGAATTGCGAACATTATGGGCCGTTCACGCCAAATTTGAGTCGCAGTACATTGCTGGCTGATGATTGGCCAAGCATGCACTATGACCCGCATGCTTTGGCCAATCACAGCGCAGAAAAAACGGAGAGCCGTAATTGGCCAAAGCCAGGGTGGCTTTGGCCAATTATGGCTCAGGGGGTTTAGTACACGCCCCGCACTATATAAGGCCGCCGGTATGTTAGAGTTGTTTAATGAGAGATTACAGAGACAGACAGTGTCATTTATGTTGAGTTAGATAGAGCAGGAAGGCGAGTCAGTTAGCTGCAGTTACAGTGTGTAGAGGATATATATGCATCCTAGGTGTTGTATATATATTTATACACTGTGTTCAGTTTAGCTAGATCCGTTCCTGTTATTCTCTATACTGTGACAGGCAGGCAGGGGATTGTGCTAGCTGCAGACAGTCAGTGTTTCACTTAGTGTACTGTGTACTGTGTGCTTTGCATAGCGTTCACCTAAAGCTTACCTAAATACAGTTAGTGACTAATAGTGGTGTTTTCATAATTAAACCACAGGCAGAGAGCTGCAAGTATTTTCAGTTAGTGTACTGTGTCCCTCTCTGCACAGTTTTCACCTAAAACTAACTGAAGACAATTACTGCTTTCCCCATACTAATACCACAGCAGGCAGTTTATTTGTGATAGCTGCATTATCAGTACAGATATATATATATATATATATATGTATATATATATATATATATATACATCCCACCTTTGTGCAGCTACATCTCACTGCAGGCCATTAGTATGTCTGGAAGGCAAACAAGGAGAGGCAGACAGTCATGAGGCAATAAAAGAGGGTAAGCAGGCTTTGTGTCTAGAGTCAACAGTGCTGCTGGTCGTGGACACGGTGCATCCTCATCAGCACGTGGCCGTGGGACACGCTTGTCCTTCTTTTTGGCAGCTGGCCATGTTGAGCCGCAACATGCCCAAGACTTGGTAGAGTGGATGACCAAGCCGTCCTCATCCTCCTCATCCTCTATCACCCAGGCTCAGGGTACTTTGTCTGGCAAAGCAGCTGCCAAAGCGGACTCTTCCCTTGGCTCAATGGCATCAGTCACTCATCAGTCACTCCTTCCCTAGCCCCACCATGTCCTCTTCAGGAGTCCCCCGAACTGTTTGAGCACAGTGTTTAGTACATGCTCCTGGAGGATGCCCAGCGTTTTGAAGGCTCCGATGATGGAACCCAGCTGGAGGAAGGCAGTAACGTGAGAGAGGGGGTGCCCAGCAAGGACAGCTATCTGGCAGTCATGTTCGCCCAGCTGCAGCATACTGCCAGATTTGCTCCAGTGATGAGGAGAGAGGGGATGATGAGGTCACTGACTCCACGTGGGTGTCTGATAGGAGAGAGGAGGAGGAGGAGGCACATATCCAACGAGGCAGGATGCCCTCCAGGGGCCAGCTTAAAGGCAGCACACTGACTGCATCACACCGCAGAGCTCCGCATGTGCAGGGCGCTGCTGTCTCTGCGCGGTGTTCCAAAAGTTCTTTGGTGTGGGCCTTTTTTCAGACGTGTGCAGCAGATCGCACCGTTGCCATTTGCAACATATGTCTAAAGCGTATCTCGCGTGGCCAAAACATCAGCCGATTGGGCACCACGTGCTTGACCAGACATATGTCGACCTGCCATGCAGTCCGTTGGCAAGCTTACCTAAAAGACCCACACCAAAGAACAAAGCGCACCTCTCCTTGCTCCTCATCAGCTGGGATCTCCAACCCCACTATACCTTCAGTCCTCTCTGAAACCTGCACTGAGAGGAATGAAGGTGTAGAATTAGGTGTGTCACAGCCAAGTACTTGCGGACAATCTGCTATCGGTACACCGACGTCCGATTGTACCAGGCAAATTTTCCTGCCCCAGCTGCTGCACCACCAAAAGAAGTTTGCTCCCAGCCATCCCTATGCCCAGCGGTTGAATGCTAGCTTGGCTAAATTGCTAGCACTTCAACTGCTGCCTTTTCAGTTGGTAGACTCTGCCCCCTTCCGTGAGTTTGTGGAATGTGCGGTTCCTCAATGGCAGGTTCCCAAGCGCCACTTTTTCTCATGGAAGGCGATTCCGGCTCTCTACTGGCATGTGGAAGGCAATGTCTTGGCTTCGCTGGACAGGGTGGTCAGCGGTAAGTTGCATATTACCTCTGACCCATGGTCCAGCAGGCATGGACAGGGACGTTACCTATATTTCACAGCACATTGGCTGACTCTGCTGGCAGCTGGGAAGGATGCAGGACAAGGTGCAGTAGTGTTGGAGGTTGTTCCGCCACCACGCTTCCAAAATGTTACTACTGGTGATTCTGACACACCTCTCTCCTCCACCCCCTCCTCTTCTTCTTCCTCTATGGCCTCTACCTGTGCTTTGTCCTGGGAACCAGCGGTGCTCCGTAGGCATTCAAGGGGCTACGCAAGTACACAGGCAAAAAGATGCCATGCGGTGCTTGAGCTGGTGTGCTTGGGGGACAGGAGCCACACTGGGGCAGAGACTCTGTCAGCTCTGCAGGGGCAGGCTCAGAGGTGGTTGACGCCACGCCAGCTTAAGCCATGAAAGGTGGTTTCCAACAATGGCACCAACCTCCTCTCCGCCCTCCGACTGGGACAACTGACCCATGTGCCCTGTTTGGCTCACGTCCTTAAACTGGTGGTGCAGCGGTTCTTGGGCAGGTACCTGGGCTTACAGGAGGTCCTGAAGCAGGCCAGGAAACTCTGTGGGCATTTCCGCTGGTCATATAATGCCAGTGCTCAGCTGGCTGACCTGCAAAAGGATTACAATCTGCCCAAGAACCGCCTAATCTGTGACATGCCCACCAGGTGGAACTCTATGTTGGCCATGCTGCAGTGGCTGCACACACAGCAGAGGGCCATCAATGAGTATCTGTTGCAATATGGCACCAGGCCAGTGGGCCATGATCAGGGATGCATGCAATGTTCTGGCACCATTTGAGGAGGCCACGAGGATGGTGAGCAGTGACAGTGCATGCATAAGTGACACTGTCCCTCTTGTCCACCTGTTGGAGCACACGCTGCGTGGAATAATGGACAGGGCACTTGAGGCAGAACAGAGGCAGGAAGAGGAGGACTTCCTTGCCTCTCAAGGCCCCCTTTATCCAGACAGGGTTCCTGCTTGCCCAACTATCACATAGGAAGAGGACGAGGAGGAGGAGGATTATTGTGTCAGCATGGAGGTGGAGCCTAGCACTGAGCATCAGCAGCAGTCTTCAAGGGATCAATTACAGTCTCAAGACACCCATGGACTTGTACGTGGCTGGGAGGAGGTGGCTGCGGATCATGTCGTCCTCAGTGACCCAGAGGACTCCGCACCGATTGCCTCAGCAAACCTACGCTGCATGGCTCCCTGATCCTGCAAATCCTGCGGAGGGATCCTTGTATTCGTGCGATCAAGGAGTGGGATCATTACTAGCTGGCAACCCTCCTTGATCCACGTTACAAGGGTAAGGTTGCGGACTTTATCTTGCCGTTGTAGAGGGAGCAGAGGATGAAGCATCTTCGGGAGGCCTTGCAGAAAGGTCTGTCCAGCGCGTTCCCAGAGACTGGGAGGTTACAAATTCCTGGTCCTGGACAACGTGTTGCTGAGGCTCTGGTCAGTCAAAGAAGGAGCGGTGGAGAAGGTGGCCGTCTGACCGATTCGTTCAGACAATTTTTTAGTACGCTGCCCCAAGGTATGATCGCTTCCAGCAACCATCGCCAGCGGCTGGTTTACATGGTGCAGGAATACCTAGGGGCAAGATCAGACTTGGACACCTTTCCCACAAAAAATCCTCTGGGTTACTGGGTCTTGAGTAGGGATGAGCTCGGTGTTCGAGTCGAACATAAGTTCGACTCGAACATCGGCTGTTCGACCGTTCGGCGAACATCGAAAGATTTGGGCCGTTCGCGCTAAATTCGAGTGACGCGAACGGCCCACAATACACTGCGCCATCGCAGTGCAATCCCGGCGCTGTGATTGGCCAAGCATGCACTGTGACCCCGCATGCTTGGCCAATCACAGCGCCGGCAGCTAGGAGAGCCATAATTGGCCACAGGCAGGTTGCCTGTGGCCAATTATAGCTCAGGGGGTTTAGCACACGCCCCACACTATAAAAGGCCGCCAGCGCGGCGGCCTTGTGTAGTGTGTTCCGGCGCAGGGAAAGAGTTACATAGGCAGGGACAGTGTCAGTGCTATTTGTACCTCAAACTTGTGTGTAGGGAGAGAGAAGGATAGGCAGGGAGAGTGTCAGTGTCATATTCTTTGCTAAACCTTGTGTGCAGGGAGAGAGAAGGATAGGCAGGGGACAGTGTCAGTGTCACATTCTTTGCTAAACCTTGTGTGCAGGGAGAGAGAAGGATAGGCAGGGAGAGTGTCAGTGTCATATTCTTTGATAAACCTTGTGTGCAGGGAGAGAGAAGGATAGGCAGGGAACAGTGTCAGTGTCATATTCTTTGCTAAACCTTGTGTGCAGGGAGAGAGAAGGATAGGCAGGGAGAGTGTCAGTGTCATATACTTTGATAAACCATGTGTGCAGGGAGAGAGAAGGATAGGCAGGGGACAGTGTCAGTGTCATATTCTTTGCTAAACCTTGTGTGCAGGGAGAGAGAAGGATAGGCAGGGAGAGTGTCAGTGTCATATACTTTGATAAACCTTGTGTGCAGGGAGAGAGAAGGATAGGCAGGGGACAGTGTCAGTGTCATTGTTGCTAAGCCTCCTGCACCTTATACACATGAAGTTAGCCTGTATTGCTGCGTTTTCCTGGTGTGTTACACCAACAGGCATTTGCAGCACTTACAGCGGGCGGAGTGTGCCTCCTGATCATATTACACCTGAAGTTAGCCTGTATTGCTGCGTTTTCCTGGTGTGTTACACCAACAGGCAGTTGCAGCACTTACAGCAGGCGGAGTGTGCCTCCTGATCATATTACACCTGAAGTTAGCCTGTATTGCTGCGTTTTCCTGGTGTGTTACACCAACAGGCATTTGCAGCACTTACAGCGGGCGGAGTGTGCCTCCTGATCATATTACACCTGAAGTTAGCCTGTATTGCTGCGTTTTCCTGGTGTGTTACACCAACAGGCATTTGCAGCACCTACAGCAGGCGTAGTGTGATTCCTGCAAAATATACTCCTGAAGCTAGGCCTTATTGCTGGTTTTCCCATTTCCCTGCAGGCCATTAGAATGTCTGGAAGGCAAACAAGGAGATGCAGACAGTCAGGAGCCAATAAAAGAGGGCAAGCAGGCTCTGTGTCTAGAGACAACAGTGCTGGTCGTGGACGCGGTGCATCGCCATCAGCACGTGGCCATGGGACACGCTTGTCCTTCTTTTCGGCAGCTGGACGTGTTGAGCCGCATCATGCCGAAGACTTGGTAGAGTGGATGACCAAGCCCTCCTCATCCTCCTTATCCTCTCTCACCCAGGCTCAGGGTACTGGTAAAGCAGCTGCCAAAGCGTCCTCTTCCCTCAATGTCATCATCAGTCACTCCTTCCCTAGACCAACCATGTCCTCCTGAGGAGTCCCCGAACTGTTTGAGCACAGTGTTGGGTACATGCTCCAGGAGGATGCCCAGCGTTTCGAAGGGTCTGATGATGATACCCAGCTAGAGGAAGGCAGTAGCGTGAGAGCAGAGAGAGGGGATGCTCAAGAAGGACACCAATCTGGCAGTCATGTTCCAGCAGCTGCAGCATACTGCCAGATTGGCTCCAGTGATGAGGAGGGAGGGGATGATGAGGTCACTGACTCCACATGGGTGTCTAATAGGAGAGAGGAGGAGGAGGAGGAGGATGAGGAGGAGGCACATCTCCAACGAGGCAGGATGCCCTCGGGGGGGCAGCGTAAGGGCAGCACACCGACGGAATCACACCGCAGAGCTCCGCCTGTGCAGGGCGCTGCCTCTGCCCGTTATTCAAAAAGTTCTTTGGTGTGGGCCTTTTTTGAGTCGAGTGCATCAGATCGCACAGCTGCTGTTTTCAACATATGTCTCAAGCGTATATCGCGTGGCCAAAACATCACCCACTTGGGCACCACATGGTTGACCAGACATATGTTGACCTGCCATGCAGCTCGTTGGCAAGCCTACCTTAAAGACCCACACCAAAGAACAAAGCGGACCTCTCCTTGCACCGCATCAGCTGGGATCTCCAACCCCACTATACCTTCAGTCCTCTCTGAAACCTGCACTGAGAGGAATGAAGATGTAGAATTAGGTGTGTCACAGCCAAGTACTTGCGGGCACTCTGCTAGCAGTACACCGACGTCCGATTCTAGCAGGCAAATTTCCCTGCCCCAGCTGCTGGACCGTCGAAAGAAGTTCACTCCCAGCCATCCACATGCCCAGCGTTTGAATGCTAGCTTGGCTAAATTGCTAGCGCTTCAACTGCTGCCTTTTCAGTTGGTAGACTCGGCCCCCTTCCGTGAGTTTGTGCAATGTGCGGTTTCTCAGTGGCAGGTTCCCAAACGCCACTTTTTCTCACGGAAGGCGATTCCGGCTCTCTACCGGCATGTGGAAGGCAATGTCTTGGCCTCGCTGGACAGGGCGGTCAGCGGTAAGGTGCATATTACCGCTGACTCATGGTCCAGCAGGCATGGACAGGGACGTTACCTTTCTTTCACGGCCCATTGGGTCACTCTTTTGGCAGCTGGGAAGGATGCAGGACAAGGTGCAGTAGTGTTGGAGGTTGTTCCGCCGCCACGCCTCCAAAATGCTACTACTGGTTGTGACACACCTCTCTCCTCCACCCCCTCCTCTTCTTCTTCCTCCATGGCCTCTTCCTGTGCTTTGTCCTCGGAACCAGCGGTGCTCCGTGGGCGTTCAAGGGGCTATGCAAGTATGCAGGCAAAAATATGCCATGCCGTGCTTGCGCTGGTGTGTTTGGGGGACAGGAGCCACACTGGGGCAGATGTTCTGTCTGCTTTGCAGGGGCAGGCCGAGAGGTGGTTGACGCCACGTCAGCTTAAGCCAGGAATGGTGGTTTGCGACAATGGCACCAACCTCCTCTCCGCCCTCCGACAGGGACAACTGACCCATGTGCCCTGTGTGGCTCACGTCCTTAACCTGGTGGTGCAGCAGTTCTTGGGCAGGTACCCGGGCTTACAGGATGTCCTGAGGCAGGCCAGGAAAGTCTGTGTGCATTTCCGCAGATCTTATAATGCCAGTGCTCGCCTGGCTGAGCTGCAAAAGGAGTTGAACCTGCCCAAGAACCGCCTTATATGTGACATGCCCACCAGGTGGAACTCAACGTTGGCCATGCTGCAGCGGCTGCACACACAGCAGAGGGCCATCAATGAGTACCTGTGCGACTACGGCACCAGGACAGGGTCAGGGGAGCTCGGGTTTTTTTCACCACGCCAGTCGGGCATGATCAGGGATGCATGCACTGTCCTGGCACCATTTGAGGAGGCCACGAGGATGGTGAGCAGTGACAGTGCATGCATCAGTGACACTGGACCTCTTGTCCACCTGTTGGAACATACGCTGCGTGGAATAATGGACAGGGCACTTGAGGCAGAACAGAGGCAGGAAGAGGAGGAATTCCTTGCCTCTCAAGGCCCCCTTTACCCAGACAGTGTTCCTTCTGTCCCACCCATCGCACAGGAAGAGGAGGAGGAGGAGGAGGATTGTGTCAGCATGGAGGTGGAGCCTGTCACTCAGCATCATCAGCAGCAGTCTTTTAGGGATGATTTACAGTCCCAAGAAACCAGTGGACTTGTACGTGGCTGGGAGGAGGTGGCTGCGGATCATGTCGTCCTTAATGACCCAGAGGACTCCGGACCGAATGCCTCAGCTAACCTACGCTGCATGGCCTCCCTGATCCTGCAAAGTCTGCGGAAGGATCCTCGTATTCTTCGAATCAAGGAGAGGGACCATTACTGGCTGGCCACTCTCCTTGATCTACGGTACAAGGGTAAGGTTGCGGACCTTATCTTACCGTCGCAGAGGGAGCAGAGGATGAGACAACTCCGGGAGGCCTTGCAGAAAGGTCTGTGCAAGGCGTTCCCAGAGACTGGGAGGTTACAAACTCCTGGTCCTGGACAACGAGTTGCTGAGGCTTCGGTCAGTCAAAGAAGGAGCGGTGGGGAAGGTGGCCGTCTGACCGATGCGTTCAGACAATTCTTTAGTCCGCAGCCCCAAGGTATGATCGGTTCCAGCAACCATCGCCAGCGTCTGATATACATGGTGCAGGAATACCTAGGGGCAAGGTCAGACTTGGACACCTTCTTCACCGAAAATCCTCTGGCTTACTGGGTCTTGAGGATGGATCACTGGCCAGAGCTTGCACAGTATGCAATTGAGCTACTGGCCTGTCCTGCATCCAGCGTTCTTTCAGAACGCACATTCAGTGCTGCTGGAGGATTTGTCACGGATCACAGGGTGCGCCTGTCCACCGACTCGGTTGATCGACTGACCTTCATAAAGATGAACCAGTCTTGGATCACCACCAGCTACCAAACACCTGAAGCTGATATAACAGACTAATTTATTTTCAAATGTCACATCCCTTCAAGACTGATGCTGAGAGACTGTCCTGTTATGTTGACTGACTATCCTCCTCCTCCTCAATGATCCAATTGATGATGATAGCTTGGAAGAACATTTTTGTTTCTGGGTGCCGCCACCAGTGGCTAAGGCCCAATTTTTCAGCCCCTGTTTAACAGGGGCATGTAATTAAAAAATTTTATGCAATGCTTTGCAGCAGGGCTCATTCCTGCACTCCAACTAGAGTATCTGGGAGAGGTTGCAGTGTCGTGGCACCAGCACCAGTGGCTAAGGCCCAATTTTTCAGCCCCTGTTTAACAGGGGCGTGTTATTACAATTTTTTATGCAATGCTTTGCAGCAGGGCTCATTCCTGCACTCCAACTAGAGTATCTGGGAGAGGTTGCAGTGTCGTGGCACCAGCACCAGTGGCTAAGGCCCAATTTTTCAGCCCCTGTTTAACAGGGGCGTGTTATTACAATTTTTTATGCAATGCTTTGCAGCAGGGCTCATTCCTGCACTCCAACTAGAGTATCTGGGAGAGGTTGCAGTGTCGTGGCACCAGCACCAGTGGCTAAGGCCCAATTTTTCAGCCCCTGTTTAACAGGGGCGTGTAATTACAATTTTTGATGCAATAATTTGCAACAGGGCTCATTGCTGTGCTCCAAGTACAGTATCTGTGAGGGGTTGCAGTGTTGTGGCACCAGTGCCTAAGGCCCAATTTTTCTTCCCCTGTTTAACAGGGGCATGTAATTACAATTCTTGATCTAATAATTTACAGCAGGGCCCATTCCTGCGCCCACCAAGAGTAACTGTGAGGCCTTACAGTGTTGTGTCAACACCACCACCACCACCACCACCAAAGGCCCAATTTTTCAGCCCCTGTTCAACAGGGGCATGCAATTACAATTCTTGATCTAATAATTCACAGCAGGGCCCATTCATGCGCCCACCAAGAGTAACTGTGAGGGCTCACAGTGTTGTGGCAACACCAACATGTAAGGGGCAAATTTCAACTGAGTATATACGGCAGGCCCCTACTTTCAAACATCCAACTTACAAACGACTCCTCCTTGCAAAAGGAAGAATACAACAGAAAGTGAGAGGAAATCTACCCCTAGGAAGGCAAATTCTCTCCTGTAAGAGTTAATATGGGAAAAAAAGTGTCTCCTCTCCACTGATGCTTTATCACCAATTCTTATTTCAATAAAAAACCCAAATTTTCAAAAAACATTTGTCATTAGGACGGAAAGTGAGGTGAACTGTTCTGAACAGGTGCACACTGCACAGACAGCAAAACAAATGTTACAGGGGTGATAACCCTTCCCTATGTTTTCCAAAAAGCTTAAAAATAGATTTTATGGCTGGAGCTACACTTAAACAATGTACCTGTTCAAAATTACAAACAGATTCTACATAAGAACAAACCTAGAGTCCCTGTCTTGTATGCACCGCCTGTATACGGCTGTTCAGAGTATATAGGGCCTTTTTTATTTTGTGTGTGGGGTTCCCCTTAATATCCATACAAGACCCAAAGGGGCTGGTAATGGGCTGGGGTAGGGGGGGGGCTGTGATGGGGTAGCTATGCCATTTTTCTTAAAGATTTTCATCCATATTACCGGGACCAGACATTACATTAAAGCCGCAAGCAGTTTTAAATGGCTTTTTTTCCTTTAGAAATGTAATTTTGTGCAGGGACAGTTCTAAACACGGGAAACACGTGGCACTTCACAGGCATACTTTAGACACCCCCCATGTACGATATTTAACCACTTCAATACCATGCACTTATGCACCTTCCCGCCCAGACCAATTTTCAGCTTTCAGTACTCTCACACTTTGAATGACAATTACTTAGTCATGCTACACTGTATCCAAACAAAATTTTTATCATTTTCTTCTCACAAATAGAGCTTTCTTTTGGTGGTATTTAATCGCCACTGGGTTTTTTTATTTTTTGTGATATAAGCAAAAAAACAACAATTTTGTTTAAAAAAACCACTTTTTTTTAGTTTCTATTGTAAAATTTTGCAAATAAGTAATTTTTCTTCATAAATTTGTGCCAAAATGTATACTGCTACATATCTTTGGTAAAATGAACCCAAATTAGTGTATATTATTTGGTCTTTGTGAAAGTTATAGAGTCTACAAACTATGGTGGCAATCACTGAAAATTTATCACATCTGATCACGCCTGATGTACTGAAGGGATATCTCATTTCTTGAGACACTAACAAGCGAGGAAAGTACAAATACCCCAAAATTACCCCTTTTTGGAAAGTAGACAGTCCAAGGTATTTACTAAGAGGCGTGGTGAGTTTTTTGAAGTTGTATTTTTTTCCCACAATTCTTGGGAAATTTTAATTTTTTTTTTTTTTTTTTACACAAACTGGTCATATTAACAGTTTTTTTCTCTCACACAGCATATGCATAATTGCAACTACACCCCAAAATACATTCTGCTACTCCTCCTGAGTGTAGCAATACCACATGTGTGAGACTTTTACACAGCCTGGCCACATACAGAGGCCCAACATTGAAGTAGCACTTTCAGGCGTTCTACAAGCATAAATCGCACATATCCTTTCTCAACCACTTATTACAATTTTGAAGGCCCTGGAGCACCAGGACAATAGAATTTTCCACAAAATGACCCCATTTTGGAAAGCACACACCCCAACGTATAATCTATGAAGCATTATGAGTCTTTTGAACGGTTCATTTTTTTCCAGAAGGTTTTGGAAAATGTGGAGAAAAAATGAAAATGCATTTTTTTTACACAAAGTTGTCCATTTATAAGATATTTCTAACGCATAGCATATACATAGCAAAAATAACACCCCAAAATGCATTCTTCTACTCCTCCTGAGTATAGCGATACCACATGTGTGAGACTTTTACACAGCCTGGCCATATACAGAGGCCCAGCATTGAAGTAGCACTTTCAGGCGTTCTACAAGCATAAATCGCACATATCCTTTCTCAACCACCTATTACAATTTTGAAGGCCCTGGAGCACCAGGACAATAGAATTTTCCACAAAATGACCCCATTTTGGAAAGCACACACCCCAACGTATAATCTATGAAGCATTATGAGTCTTTTGACTGGTTCATTTTTTTCCAGAAGGTTTTGGAAAATGTGGAGAAAAAATGAAAATGCATTTTTTTTACACAAAGTTGTCAATTTATAAGATATTTCTAACGCATAGCATATACATAGCAAAAATAACACCCCAAAATGCATTCTGCTACTCCTCCTGAGTATAGCGATACCACATGTGTGAGACTTTTACACAGCCTGGCCATATACAGAGGCCCAACATTGAAGTAGCACTTTCAGGCGTTCTACAAGCATAAATCGCACATATACTTTCTCAACCACCTATTACAATTTTGAAGGCCCTGGAGCACCAGGACAATAGAATTTTCCACAAAATGACCCCATTTTTGAAAGCACACACCCCAACGTATACTCTATGAGGCATTATTTTACACAGCCTGGCCACATACAGAGGCCCAACATCCAAGTAGCACCTCCAGGCATTCTAGCAGCATTAATTGCACATATCATTTTCTGACTACCGATCACATTTTTGAAGGCCCTTCATATATCTAACACATAGCATGTACATACCAAATAACAAAAGATTACCTGTGGTTTTAGAAGTGCAGTGGTCCACAGAGGAGAGCATCGGTCCAGGCAGCAGGCAGGGATGAGGTCAGCGACAGCAAAAGCAATCATCCAGGCAGCAGGCAGGAATACTGTCCATAGTTCGCACAGGCAGAGATACTGTCAGCACAGCCAGAGCACAGCCAAGGCACAGGTCCAGGTAGCAGGCAGAGGTGTCCCGGCAGAAATGCTGTCCAAAGTCAGTAGAGGCAGCAGGCAGATATATGGTCAACACAGCCAAAGTATTGGCCCAAGCAGCAGGAAGAAACATGGTCCATAATGTCATGGGTCATTACAGGCAGTAATATGGTCAGCACAGCCAAATTATTGGTCCAGGCAGCAGGAAGGACCATCAAGCTTAGGGCCAGGGGGACAGGGGTAGAGGCTTCTCCCACCCAAATCGCTTTGAAGCCTCCGGGTAACCAGACCCTGTTCTTGGAGCACAGAAAACGAAAAACTGGTTTTCTCTACTCAGAACGCTATTCTGAAGCCCCTCACATATGTGAGACCCCTGTGTAATAAAAGTAGATGGCCAAAAGATCAGTCCAAGTGGCAGGCAAAAACATGGTCGATTAACAGGCCAAGGTCGGTACACGTGGAAGTCAGAAACGTGGTTTAAATCGGCAGGCAGAGGCATCGTCGGTAAACAGGCCAGGGTCAGTTAATTAACATGGAAGGTAGTTAGTAACATGGTAGCAGGCAAATAGGGAAATGGCAGTCTGTTAATAATAAGGGGAACTAATGGATGTATGATAATTTTTGAAGCAATTTCCGATGCACAGGCCAGGTTGGGAGGGACAATCGGGACAATAATAGCTGGTGTCTCTTCTTACTCCTCCTCTGCTGCATACACGGCATTTCTTTTGGCGTCTTCTTCCAGATTCTGTGGGGGGGATGCTAAAGGGATAGTGTCGCTCGTGAAGCCGACTCACACTATCAGAGCGAATGCTTCCTGGGGCGGGATCTTGTTGGTAAATGAGGGCATCGATGATATCTTCGATATATTGGAGGTAGTGGAGTCAGTGATTTTGAGTTGCTTTTTGGTAGCAGACAAACGAATTAAAAAGGGCCATGTGAAACATGTGAAACACAACTTTTTTGTGCCAATAATGGGACTTTCTGGTTGATAAGTATGGCTGTAGCATCTGGTCGTTTAAATCCACCCCCCCCCATGTACAAATTGTAGTCGTGGACACATTCAGGCTTTACAATGGAGCCGCGTCTTCTTGGGATCTCCACCATGGTGTCATTGTGGATCGTAGAGAGGATGTGGACATCTTTCTTGTCCCTCCACTTCATGGCCAACACCTCCTCGTTCCTCATGGATGCCGATTCTCCAGGTCGCAATTTTTTTGTCAATAAATTTTGTGGGAATCCCTTCCGTTTTTTTTTTAAGGTACCGCAGGCCGGGGTTTGTTTACTGTAAAGGTGGCGAAAAAGGGGCAGGCTGGTATAATAATTATCAACATATAAATGGTAACCTTTTCCGAACAGGGGGTATGCCAACTCCCAGACAATTTTCCCACTGGTTCCAATATATGTGGGGCAATCACGGGGCTGGAGCTGGGAGTCTTTGCCTTCGTAGATCCTGAATTTGCAGACGTATCCAGTGGCTCGATCACATAATTTATTTAAGTTTAACCCATACCTGGCTCTCTTGCTTGGTATGTACTGCTTGAACTGCAGTCGGCCGGTGAAATGTACGAGGGACTCGTCCACACAAATTTTTTGGTCTGGGATGAAAACTTCTTCAAATCGCTGGGAAAAGGCATTGATTAGGGGGCGTATCTTGTACAATTTGTCGTAGTTGGGATGATCTCGGGGAGGGCACTGTGAATTGTCATTGAAGTGAAGAAAGCGCATAATCATGTCGTATCTTTTCCTGGACATGACAGCGGAATATATGGGCATGTGTTGGATGGGGCGTTTGGACCAATATGAATGGACTTCGTTCTTTTTTGTAAGCCCCATATTGAACATAAGGCCCAAAAATAATTTAAATTCCTCCAATGTTAGACGCCGCCACTGGAACATGCGGGCGTAGGAAGAATCGGTGTTGGCAGCAATAAATTGAGATGCATACAGATTCGTTTGATCCACTATATTCTGCAGCAAATCTTGTGGGAAAAATAAACAAAAATAATCAAATTTAGAAAAATTTGTAGTGTCGGGCTGCACACCTGGCTGTGCGGTGAAAGGGGGGATGATAGTGGATCCTGAGTTGGCAGGCAACCATAAGGGGTTTGCCAGGGCATCGGGAAGGTAGGATTGGGGCTGGATTCTTCGGGTTGGGCGTGCATTTCCATTGCTTGTACTGGGCTCCTCTTCCTGGGGTATGGCGCTGCTGGTGGTGGGCAGTTCTCCTGATCTTGGTGCTGATCTTGGTGCTGATCTTGGTGCCGATTGCATTCTTTTAGGAGGGACGGTTTCCTCCGGGGACTCGGACTCTGAGCCACTATCCTCCACTGGCTTGTATTCCGAACCAGAATCGGATAATGGGAGCTCCCCGCTGCTCTCATCATCTGACATGGCAAGAATGGCATATGCCTCCTCAGGTGTGTAAACCCTTTGGGACATTATGGCAGTGCTTATTGGTGGGCCTGTGTAATGGTACTGCTGGTGGTAGTGGTGGCGGTCTGTGTGGTAGTACCGATGGAGGTATTAGTGGTGGGCCTGTGTGGTGGTACCGATGGCGGTATGGGTGGTGGTGGTACCAATGGCGGTACAGGTGGTGGTGGTACCGATGGCGGTACGGGTGGTGGTGGTGGCGGCGGTACCGATGGCGGTACAGGTGGCGGTACGGGTGGTGGTGGTAGCGATGGCGGTATGGGTGGTGGTGGTACCGATGGCGGTACAGGTGGTGGTGGTACCGATGGCGGTACAGGTGGTGGTGGTACCAATGGCAGTACGGGTGGTGATGGTACCGATGGCGGTACAGGTGGTGGTACAGGTGGTGGTGGCACTACCGACGGTGGTACGGGTGGTGGTACTGGTGGTGGTACTGATGGCGGCACTAGTGGTGATACTGGTAGCGGGCCTGTGTGGCAGTATAGATGCTGGGCCTGGTGGCGGTACTGGTGGTGGTACTGGTACCGATGGCGGTACTGGTAGCCTGTGTGGCGGTGCCAATGGCGGTACCGATGGAGGTGGGCCTGTGACAGATGATTGACAGATGGGCTGATTGATTGACAGATGGGCTGATTGATAGATTGACAGATGGGTTGATTGATTGACAGATGGGGTGATTGATTGACAGGTGGGGTGATTGATTGACAGATGGGCTGATTGATTGACAGATGGGCTGATTGATTGACAGATGGGCTGATTGACAGATGGGCTGATTGACAGATGGGCTGATTGGCTGGGCTGATTGATGTGCTGGGCTGTGTGACAGGTCCTCTTTATGGGGGGGGGCGTGTTGTGCACTGTAAACTTATGTAGACAAACTACACTGAGCTAACTTACTGATCTCTTCTCTCTCCTCACAGATCGGTGTGTGAGGAGAGAGCAGGGATCAGGTAGTAACTCCTGTGGAGTTTGTTTACATTTGTGACCGGCTGTGATTGGACACAGCCGGTCACGTGGTAAACAGCCAATTCATTGGCTGTTTACTCTGATCGGGGACGCGCTGTGTCCAAGGGACACTCGCCTTCCCCGATCCCCGCTCTGCAAGCCTGTGGCGGCGCGCACGGAGCGCGCCGCCGAGTTTGTTTTGACAGGTGATCGGCTGTGACTTTGACACAGAAGATCACATGGTAAACAGCCAATGAAATTGGCTGTTTACCGTGATCGGGGAAGCGCTGTGTCCGAGGGACACATGCCGTCCCCGATCACCGCGCTGCGCGCCCCCGCGGGCGCGCGCAAGGCATTATCCTGCAGGACGTCATATGACGTCCAGTATCGATATTGCAACCACTTCCCGGACGTCAATTCACTATTGACTGGGCGGGAAGTGGTTAAAGGAATATTTGACTTTTTTTTTTCACTTTATGCATCATTAAAATGACTGCTCCCGAAAAACGGCCGTTTTTAAAACTTTTTTTTGGATTGATACATGTCCCCTGGTGCAGAACCCGGGTTCCCAAACCCTTTTTAGGACAATAACATGCATAATAGTCGTTATAATTAGCACTTTAGATTTCGAACGTTCGCATCCATTGTATTTAATAGGGTTCTAAAGTTTGTGCGAACTTTCGGTCCGTTCGCGGGTTCTGGTGCGAACCGAACCCGGGGGTGTTCGGCTCATCACTAGTCTTGAGGATGGATCACTGGCCAGAGCTTGCACAGTAGGCAATTGAGGTACTGGCATGTCCTGCATCCAGCGTTCTTTCGGAACGCACATTCAGTGCTGCTGGAGGCTTTGTAACCGATCACAGGGTGCGCCTGTCCACCGACTCGGTCGATCGACTGACCTTCATAAAAATTAATCAGTCTTGGATCACCACCAGCTACCAAGCACCTGATGCTGATGTAACCAAATAATTTTTTGGGAAATGTCAGATCCCTTTAAGACTGCCTATGCTGATGCTGAGTGACTATCCTCTTCATCCTCAATGATCATGCTGATAGCTTGAAAGAACATTTTTGGTTCTGGGCACCGCCACCAGTGGCTAAGGCCCAATTTTTCAGCCCCTGTTTAACAGGGGTGTGTATTTACAATTTTTGATGCAATGTTTTGCAGC
The DNA here is from genome assembly GCA_029206835.1 of Rana muscosa. Lineage (NCBI taxonomy): Eukaryota > Metazoa > Chordata > Amphibia > Anura > Ranidae > Rana > Rana muscosa. The sequence goes on from CM055122.1 coordinate 481,465,166, forward strand.
AGGGCTCATTGCTGCGCTACAACTACAGTATCTGTGAGGGGTTGCGGTGTTGTGGCACTGCCACTAGTGGCTAAGGCCCAATTTTTCAGCCCCTGTTTAACAGGGGCGTGTAAATACAATTTTTGATGCAATACTTTGCAGCAGGGCTCATTGCTGCGTTCCAAGTACAGTATCTGTGAGGGGTTGCAGTGTTGTGGCACCAGTGCCTAAGGCACAATTTTTATGCCCCTGTTCAACAGGGGCATGTAATTACAATTCTTGATCTAATAATTAACAGCAGGGCCCATTCCTGCACCCACCAAGAGTAACTGTGAGGGCTTACAGTGTTGTGGCAACACCACTACCACCACCACCACCACCACCAAAGGCCCAATTTTTCTGCCCCTGTTCAACAGGGGCATGTGATTACAATTCTTGATCTAATATTTCACAGCTGGGCCCATTCCTGCACCCACCAAGAGTAACTGTGAGGACTTACAGTGTTGTGGCACCAGCACCACCAAAGGCCCAATTTTTCCTACCACTGTTCAACAATGTCATGTAATTACAATTCTTAATCTAATATTTCACAGCTGGGCCCATACCAAGAGTAACTGTGAGGACTTACAGTGTTGTGGCACCAGCACCACCACTACTACCAAAGGCCCAATTTTTCCAACCACTGTTCAACAATGGCATGTAATTACAATTCTTGATATAATAGTTCACAGCAGGGCGTTCCAGCACCCACCAAGAGTAACTGTGAGGGCTTACAGTGTTGTGGCAACACCAACACCTAACGGACAAATTTCTGCAGAGTATATACGGCAGGCCCCTACTTTCAAACATCCAACTTACAAACAACTCCTACTTGCAAACGGAAGGAGACAACAGGAAGTGAGAGGAAATCTACCCCTAGGAAGGGAAATTCTCTCCTGTAAGAGTTAATATGGGAAAAAGGTGTCTCATCTCCACTGATGCTTTATCACCAATCCTTGTTTCAATAAAAAAAACAAATTTTCAAAAAACATTTGTCATTTGAACGGAAAGTGAGGTGAAATGTTCTGAACAGGTGCACAGACAGCAAAACAAATGTTACAGGGGTGATAATCCTTCCCTATGTTTTTCAAAAAGCTTAAAAATAGATTTTTTGGCTGGAGCTACACTTAAAAAATTTACCTGTTCCAAATTACAAACAGATTCTACTTAAGAACAAACCTACAGTCCCTGTCTTGTTTGCACCGCCTGTATACTGCTGTTCAGAGTATATAGGGCCTTTTTTTTTTATTTGGGTGCGGGGTTCCCCTTAATATCCATACAAAACCCAAAGGGGCTGGTGGTGGTCTGGGGGGGGGGGGTACCCATGGCATTTTTCTCAATGATTTTCATCCATATTGCCGGGACCAGACATTACATTAAAGCCGCAAGCAGTTTTAAATTACTTTTTTTCCTTTAGAAATGTCATTTTGTGCCGGGACAGTTCTAAACACGGGAAACACGTGCCACTTCACAGGCATACTTTAGACATCCCCCAGGTACGATATTTAAAGGAATATTTCTTTCTTTTTTTCACTTTATGCATCATTAAAATCACTGCTCCCGAAAAAACTGCAGTTTTTAAAACTTCTTTTTGCATTGATACATGTCCCCTGGGGCAGGACCCGGGTCCCCAAACCCTTTTTAGGACAATAACTAGCATATTAGCCATTATTAGCACTTTTGATTTCGAACGTTCGCGTCCATTGTATTTAATAGGGTTCTAAAGTTCGAGCAAACTTTCGGTCCGTTCGCAGGTTCTGGTGCGAGCCGAACCAGGGGGTGTTCAGCTCATCCCTATGAAAGAGCAGAAGCACACTGATAAGACATCAATTCCTCTCAGTGTGCTCTCTACTCCTATCAGCACATTCCCTCACTCTGCCAGCCAGTACATTCCCTCACTCTGCCAGCCAGTACTGTTGTTCAGGGTATTACCAGTGGCTAATATCAAGACAGGTTTAGGAAATTTTATTAGTTGTTTATAAAAAATGAATTTAACTATCAACAACAAAGTATATAACTTCATTAAAAGGTGTTTTTTACAACTACCTAAAGGTTTTCAGCCTTTGTGTTGCTTGCAGATGGTTTGGTCTGTCTAGGACTTTTATTTTCTTACTTTTTAGTTTGGAACCTAACTGTCAGGAACCTTGTACAACAAGTGCTCATTCTCATGCAGCTTTGCAAACATGGGCATGCCCACAAATCCTGGCATTCAACATCCTCTTTAAACCTGAGGTCTGCCTAGCCTCATTGCTAGATGGTCTTCAGCTCTGATCCCTGTGTTATGTGTTCCTGAAAACCTGCAAATTTTGCTACTGAGCCAGCTATATCTGACCCTTCTCTTCAGATTTCCCTTGCCTGTTATGACCGCTGCCCATCTGTGTTATCGACTCCAGCATGGACTTGACAATGACTCTCTTTCCTGACTTGGTACCTCGCTACCAGCACATTGCCGACTCCTGCTTGTCCCCAACCTTGAACCCAATCGTGATCCTGTACCTACCTGCCTGACTGCTGCTGAACACAGCTTGTGGTCTGATGTATTACTGCCACTGGTTTGATTCCTGCATTTTCAAGCTCAAGTTCACTGCTCTATGTTCCTGGCACCTGTGCCCTTCTGCTGCCCAAGCAGTCCCTGCCTCCACTATCAGAGGTGCTTGGGCTGGAATTGTGCAAGCGGCCACCCTCATCATCTTAGGCTCTACAGTCAGGTATGTGACACTAATACAACTAAGAATTATGGTAACACTACACTTTAGTTGGATAAACTAAAGGCAGTGAGCTGTGTAGGCCTTTTACTTCCAGACAATATAATCAGGTTGGCTGCATTATGCATATCTTCTTTTGCTGCACTATTTAATGTTACAAAACGTCTTATCTAAGAATTATTAAAAAAAAAAAAAAATAATTCCCAAGTTAAGAATATAGTTACACTTTTATTAAAGCACTACAGAGCTGTAGACTTTAAATATGGTTTATTTCTGAAAACTGTTGTCCCTTCTATTCCTCTACCTCTAACTGATGTAGTCCTTGTGTCACATACATAGGTGGAGGCCGAATTGATGAGAGTGCCTTCCTTGCGGCTAAGTCCCAAGCACCCCTGAAGAACAGATCAGGGAGTGCTAGGCCCCCTAGAAGCATGAATGTTGATTGGGTAGATCTGCTGGAGATTGCTTGCAGTGGTGTCTACTGGATAGTGGTCAGCTGATCTGTCAGGGCTGTTGGCAGGACTACTGTGGGTCTTGCAGATGTAGCAGGACCAAGGCAGCGAGCACAAGCAAGATGGCACCCGTGACAAGAAAGAGGTCAGGCTGGCTGAACCGGACTGAAGAAATATGGTCAGGCTGGAGGCCAAGGTCATACATGGAGAAACCAGCTAGGGGGTAGGCCGGAGCGCAGTCAGGAATGAATCTGAGGTCATACACAAGAAGCAGGTGGAGCAAGCAGGAGAGTAGTCAAAATAACAGGCCAGACCATACACAGTTAATTAGGAGAGGCAGAGTCCTTAGATCAAGCCGGGTCAATAACACAGCAGAATGGCCCAGAAGCAAGCCAGGTCGATTATGGGATACTAGGAATACAGGATACACAGGAGCAAGAGTACTGGTAGCTGAAGATCATCCAGCAATCTCTAGCTACAGCCACTGTCCTTATATAGGGTGTTTGGTGCCAAGTGTGCAAGAGCGTGCGCCAGGGTACATCCATGTATAGCAGTGGTTCTCAACTCCTGTCCTCAGGACCCACTAACAGGCCAGATTTTAAGTATTACCTTGGGGAGATGCAGACTAGAATACTGCAATCCCTGAGCAGCAAATTATATCACCTGTGATGCATTTCAGTTATCTTGCAAACCTGGCCTGTTGGTGGGCCCTGAGGACTGGAGTTGAGAACCACTGATGTATAGTATTGACAATTATACCAGGTCTTCTTCTTGTGTGCACGTGCACATTTTGATTCTGACGTCTCCTTCTCAGCACATGCCTACCTCTGCTCTGAATGGTGCCCTGACACCTTGTCCAAAGAAAAAGATATGGATGACGTACAGCTTTTGTTAAAACATTTGTTTTAATATTTTGGTTAAATCCCAAGGCAAATTCAAGTATTCTGTTGGTGTCTTCTGAGATCCTAGTTCTAAAACAATAAACTTCCCTCCAATTGCCTAATCCTATCAAGGTATTATAGAAATGTAGCAAGGTGTTACCATTGCATGCATCTTAACAGACTACAATTTGTGTATAGATAAGAATTTTGGCTCCCTCTGGTGTCCGTTTTATGCTAGACTACTAATGTTGTTTGGTTCAGTTATTCATGGACAAAGCACCCTGCCTATTGGAATACAAATGACTAAGTGCACCAACGGAGCTAGCTGAAGATTAACTGACTCTTAAAGGAACAGTCACCTGTTGTATTACCCTCACACATTGTTACTATAGGACACGCACCAGTTTAACTGTCCACTAGGGGGAGCCATTCAGTTGTGAATTTATGTGATTGATATAGCTGTTTGCATCATTTTGTGATTTCTACTGTTTTATGTAAGACTTGGTGGAGAGGTGCCCCAGTGCTAATGTCATTGCACTGAGAGATTCCTCCACCACACTCTCACTCAGGTTTGGCCCTCGGGTCACGACATTTGGGTCTGATAGCAGGTTTATTCTGAACCAGTGGTACTCCATTAACTTATACAGGGACCTGTATGTATTTGATGTTGATTGCATAACCATTGTTCTATTCTTTTGCATAGTAAACATCTTACCACTGGTTAAGCTACATCTTGAGTGGGACTTTGTCTATTAAACTACAAAAATAAAAATAAAAAAAGTGACAGACAAGAACACTACCTAAAGATGTTAACTGCTATTTATTAAATACTATAAAATGTATCAAGAGACATAACCAAAAACATATACAGAAAAACCTTGGTCCCCTATCTGATGGGAAACCAAACCCAAAAGTATCCCATGGTTAATCCAGCGACTGCGTGAGAATTGGACTAAAAGAGGGATGTGCCTCCCTGTAGAGACAAAATGCCGGCATGCATATCCCACCACCCCCAAACCCACAAGCACCCCTAAAGACCCCCCAAACTATACAAAAACCAAATTCCTAAATTATTCCTAAATTATATAATTTAGGAATTCGGTTTTTGTATAGTTTGGGGGGTCTTTGGGGGTGCTTGTGGGTTTGGGGGTGTCGGGATATGCATGCCGGCATTTTGTCTCTACAGGGAGGCACATCCCTCTTTTAGTCCAATTCTTACGCAGTCGCTGGATTAACCATGGGATACTTTTGGGTTTGGTTTCCCATCACATAGGGGACCAAGGTTTTTCTGTATATGTTTTTGGTTATGTCTTTTGATACATTTTATAGTATTTAATAAATAGCAGTTAACTATTTAGGGAGTGTTCTTGTCTGTCCCTTTTTTTATTTTTATTTTCGTAGTTGCATATAGTAATTGATTACACCCCCCGATAATATATCGGTGAGTACTGCAACTTACAGTTAGGCGGGATTCCCATATCCTCTTCTTTGGACTCTGTCTATTGCAGCTGTGTGGCAGGTGAACAACACCGAGGTAACAATTTTTAACTACATTTATTGCTGTGTGATATCATTGTGGTCCTCTATAGCCATTTTGGGGGCCCACAACCATATTATTGTCCAGTTGTGTCAAGGGGGGAATCAAGCCAAATTCTAGGGGTTGACAGGCAGAGTGCAGGCCCAATCTAAACCAGCAGCTCCTACGGGGGTAGTGCTACACGTGGGGGCTCGTCCGGGATTCCTGCGACTCTGCAATCAAACCCCCCCTCTAAGGCATCATCATGGATTCTGCTGCTGCTATCCAGTGGTGCAAGGAAGAGAATGCCTGCTCAGAGTTCAGTGTGGTGATTGAAATTCAGGGAGAATCCTGGGGTGAGGAACAGATAAGTCAAGCTATGAAGACACTGTTCCCAGATAAGAAGGCGTGGGTGATTGCCACAAAAACAGACCAAGGGACCTTCCCTTCAGTGGAAGACAACCAGTACCTTCAGTGGAAGACAGCTTTGAAAAGTGGCTGGATCAGGCCACCCAAGCTCTGGATGAATGAGACATCCCAGAGACTCATAACAAACAAAGAATTACCGAGAGTTTGAAGGGACCTGCCTTGGAAGCCATTCGCAATCTGAAGCTCAGTAAGCGGAACTGTAATGCCCAGGACTACCTGAACATTCTCCAGGATGTGTTTGGGCGCACTGAGAAAGTCTCTGACCTTATCTATCAGATGGAACACTCTTATCAAAAAGAAGGAGAGAAGTTGTTAGAATACATGAGGCGGCTGGACAAGATCATACATCAGATCTTGCTGAAAAAGGGTTTGGACCCTCGAGATGTGGATAAAATCAGAGCCACGCAAGTCCTGAGAGGGGCTCAACCCCTAGATCCCATTACCCTCTTACTAAGGACTCAGGAAGATGGTGGTATCCTGAATTATCCAGACCTGATTCGGATTGTCAGAGAAGAAGAAGTTATGCTGGACAGTAAGAGAAAGAATCAGAAGCCTGAACCTTCTGCCGGGGTCAGAGTGATAAATGCTGATGATGGTGACCCTCAGGTAGAGCTCCTAAAGACTCAAGTGACACAGCTGATAGAGATTATGTCCCTATTGACCAGCAAGCCAACTGTTCTGCCCGGTGAAAGCACCTCAGAGGACCTCAAGAAACCTCCAAGTTATACTGTTGCCCAGGTGCAGAAGCCGAAAAAGCTGTTGACCTGTTTTAACTGTGGAGGAGTCGGACACTTTAGAGGGGTATGCCTGAGCCCAGAGAAATCTGCGGCACACTACCGAAAGCCAGCGGAAAACTCCAGAGGGCCCCGGTGAAGGAGTCAACCGGGTGCCCACCCATTTTAGCTAACTCCATAAAACCCAACGACGCAAGGAGACGGCCTCGGGAGTCCAGACCCTCGCAGAGGACCTCCGTTGCTGCTTCTGAGTTACTCAGGGCCCCATGCCCTTTGACTCAGCGTGCCCAGGAGTGGAGAGTCAGTGCACACCAGACCCAACAAAGGTCAAACCCAGGTCAGAATGGAAAGAAAGGAGTGAGGATCCAAACCACTGAAAAACGCCAAACATGCCTTTCTCCGGAAGTTTCCTGACAAATTGGTGGGGCCCTCTCCAGTTGTCCCCGTCCAAGTAGAAAGGATTTACACCAAGGCCCTCCTGGATACTGGAGCCCAAGTAACTCTACTATACAGAGACTTCTATGACAAGCACCTGAAACACTTGCTGTTGCAAAAGTTGGAAGAGTTGGAAATTTGGGGCATTTTTACTCAGAACTTCCCCTATTATGGCTATCTACCGGTCAAGCTGTCCTTTGACCCCTCAGTGGCTGGAAAAGTAGAGATATTTGACACTTTGGCAGTGATCTGCCCTCGCCCACCAGGGGCCAGCAAAAGTTCCCTCATTATAGGGACCAACACTGGTTTAGTCAGGAGACTACTAACACCTCTGACCCAGGAACAAGATGCCTCGACTTCAGGTGTACACCCCATGCTGAGACGGGCTTACCAGCGACTGGTACAGGAACAGAAGGTCCCAGCTGAAGGAGTGGGAAAAATCTGGCGTCTGGACTGGAAAGAGAGAGTGCTGCAGCCGGGAGAAGTGGCCTGCTTGAGGGCATCTGTCAAGCTTACTTGGAAGCAACAAGGTCCATTTATCGTCCTTGAAGCAGACCAACAGAAGGAGGACAAGGGGCTAGAGATCATTCCTAAAGTGGTCCCCTTGAAGGCCTTGCAAAGGAATCGTGGGAAGGTCTCGGTGAGTGTTCGCAACACAACCACCTCACCTGTGAAGATGCCAGCCCGGATGTTGTTGGGCCAAGTGAGCACGGCCACCCCAGTTGCACCATCTGACTTGAAGGAGCCGGGGAAGGATGAGGTCTCAGTGGAAGAATTCTATCCGAAGGACACTGCTCTTCCGCCGGAATGGAGAGAAAGAGTTAAGACTCAGCTTTCCAGATGGCAGGCCACATTCTCAAAGAGTGAATTTGATGTGGGGTGTGCGAAGAGTGCCACACACAAGATTCGTCTGCAAGAAGACAAGCCGTTTAGAGAGAGGGTTCGATGGGTTCCTTTGGGGGACTTGGAAGACCTGCGTGTACAATTGGCAGAACTTAAAAGAGCAGGGATCATCAGAGACTCCAGGAGCCCATACGCTTCTCCGATAGTAGTGGTGCGGAAAAAAAATAGGTCACTAAGGCTGTGCATTGACTACAGAAATCTGAACAGAAGAACCATCCCTGATCAGTACACCACTCCCCGGATAGAAGACACCTTGCAGAGCCTGTCAGGGGCCAAGTGGTTCACTGTACTGGACCTGAAGAGTGGATATTACCAAATCCCCATGCATCCTGAAGATAAGGAGAAAACTGCTTTCATTAACCCAGTGGGTTTCTTTGAGTTCGACCGCATGCCTCAGGGCCTGTCTGGGGCCCCGGACACTTTCCAAAGGCTGATGGAGAAGACAGTGGGTGACATGAACCTGATCGAGGTGTTGATGTACCTGGATGACATCATAGTGTTTGGCAGGACTCTGGAGGAGCATGAAGGAAGGTTGGAGAAGGTCTTGAAGAGACTTAATGAAGAAGGCCTGAAACTCTCCATTGAAAAGTGTCAGTTTTATCAGCCCTCGGTTCACTACCTGGGTCACATCGTGTCTGCGGAAGGAGCGGCCACAGATCCTGAGAAGCTGGACGCCATCACCTCTTGGCCAAGACCCACTAATGTGACTGAGCTTCGGTCATTTCTGGGATTCTGCTCCTACTACCGGAGATTTGTAGAGGGATTCGCAAAGATAGCTCACCCACTTAACGAGCTACTGAGAAGTGAAGGAGAGGATGATTTTCCAGACTCAGTCAAACCTGTGAAACCAGCAGGGGGGGCCAGAAAACCCAGAGAGTCCATTCAGGACCAGTGGACCACCAAGTGTGAAGAGGCCTTCAAGCAGTTGAAGTGGAGCCTAACAACCGCCCCAGTTCTAGCCTATGCAGATACAACCAAGCCCTATGAATTACATGTTGATGCCAGCCGAGACGGGCTAGGTGGGGTGTTGTACCAAGAACACAACGGTCACCTGCGGCCTGTGGCCTATGTGAGTCGAAAGTCTAGGCCCATCCGAAAGAAACTACCCCACACATGAACTCGAGTTCCTGGCTTTGAAATGGGCTGTAGTGGATAAATGAAGAGACTACCTCTATGGGGCAGAATTTGTGATCAAGACTGACAACAACCCACTTACCTACCTCCTCACCACAGCAAAACTGGATGCCACAGGACATAGATGGTTGGCTGCCCTATCGGGGTTCACGTTCAGCTTGAAGTATCGACCGGGAATTGGGAACAGGGATGCAGACGCCCTATCTAGAAGGCCTCATGGTCCTAGTGACTCCCCTGAAGAGTGGACCGAGCTAACACCAGAAGGAGTGAGAGCCCTGTATCAGGGAGCCGAACATCAAGCTGGAGGAGGATCCAGGCTGAAGATATTGGAGTTTCTGCTTTCTGCTGCGGGTGTCCCCAAGTGCTATTGTAATGTAACCCAAATCGAAGGCCTGCCAAAACTTTCAAAGAAGGACCTCAAAAGGGACCAGTTGGAAGACCCCCTGGGTAAGTTGGTCTTGAAGGCTCTGGAGAATCGATGCTCTGACATGCTCCTCACCGACTCCGTCTACTGCACCGAGAGTGGGATTGGTTGAAGCTGCATCAAGAGAAAGAGAAATGGCAGCTGTTTCTACCCAGGAAACACAGAGAGACAGTGCTAATTGCCCTTCATGACAACCATGGTCATCTGGGACCTGAGAGGACTTTTCATTTAGTGAGGGACCGATTCTACTGGCCCTGCATGCGGGTTGAAGTCGAGGGCTACTGCCACTCCTGTATTAGATGTATTCAAAGGAAGACCTTACCCCACAGAGCCGCCCCAATGGGCCATCTTCAGAGTCAGGGACCCATGGAGCTGGTGTGCATTGACTTTCTGTGCTTGGAGCCTGATCTGAGCGGGGAAGGAAATATCCTAGTGGTGACTGACCATTTCACCAGATATGCCCAGGCATTTCCCACAAAGGATCAACAAGCCACAACAGTAGCCAAGATTCTAGTAGAGAAGTTCTTTGTGCACTATGGCCTGCCTTAACATCAGGGTCAGATCTAGAGTCTAGTCTTGGGAGGGGCACTACCAGAAAATATATTTTTTGGGGGGCAATTTATCAGGGAAATGACTGGTGTTAGCGCTTCAATGATCACGGCACCATGGTTGTTATGGTGTCAGGATGATTGAAGCGCATTATTTATATTATTACATTGTAATATAAAATGAAATGGTTTAAGTCACCATAATGCAGAATCAGTGGGTGCCCCGAGTGCGTCACTTGCCACATCACCTGCCACCAGATGCAGCTTGTCACTTGCCACGTCACCTGCCACACATTGTGGATTGTCACTTGCCACGTCGCCTGCCACACGTTGCGGATTGTCACTTGCCACACGTTGCAGATTGTCACCTGCCACATGTTGCGGAATGTCACTTGCCTGCCACCAGATGCAGATTGTCACTTGCCACGTCACCTGCCACAAGTTGCGGATTGTCACTTGCCACATGTTGCGGATTGTCACTTGCCACATCACCTGCCACAAGTTGCGGAATGTCACTTGCCACATGTTGCGTATTGTCACTTGCCACAAGTTGCGGAATGTCACTTGCCTGCCACCAGATGCAGATTGTCACTTGCCACCTCACCTGCCACAAGTTGCGGATTGTCACTTGCCACAAGTTGCGGAATGTCACTTGCCTGCCACCAGATGCAGATTGTCACTTGCCACCTCACCTGCCACACCTTGTGGATTGTCACTTGCTAAGGTGGTGTTTGCTTGTCAGAGTCAGGCAGCAGAGAGATGATGTAATCTCTCTGCTGCCTGTACAGTGAGGGCGGAAGTTACTGCAGGCATGCAGGGCGGGCGCGGGGAAAGATAATGTCATCTCTCTGCTCCCCCGGCTGCTGGCTTGTTGATTGGCCAGCCGCCCGCTCACCCACAGAGCTGACCAGCTGACCGCCCACTCTCTGACTCTCACTCGCTGCCAAGCCGCCGGCCCACACACTGAGGCACCCGGCATCCCACGCTGTCACCCGCCCATGGAGCCGCCCGCTCTGTCACTCGCATGCGGAGCCGCCCGCTCAGACTCTCAGGCGCCGCAAGTTCCGCAACTACCGCCCGCTCAGACTCTCAGGCGCCCGCAAGTTCCACAACTAAAACTAATTTCTCGGGGGTGGCAATTGCCCCATTGCCCCCCCTGGATCCGCCTCTGCTCAACGTATCCACTCAGATCAAGGGAGAGACTTTGAAAGTAGCCTTATTAAAAGACTGTTAGATCTGTTAGGCATCAAAAAGTCCAGAACCACCCCATACCATCCTCAGGGGGATCCTCAACCAGAGAGGTTCAACCGAACCCTTCTAGACATGCTCGGAACCTTAAACTCGTAGAAGAAACAACATTGGAGCAAACATGTAGCAGCCATTGTACACGCCTACAACAGTACTGCAAATGATGCCACAGGATACTCTCCGTATCGTCTAATGTTTGGAAGAGAGGCTCGGCTACCAGTGGACTTGGCCTTTGGCACATCCCTAGACCATACCTCCGCAACTTCCCACAGAGGGTGTGTAGACCGCCTGCGGAAAAGCTTGAAGACCGCTTATGACAAGGAACAAGCCACCTCCGACCGGAGGAGATTGAGAAATAAGAAGAACTTTGATCTAAAGGTTTGAGTGCAGGACTTACAACCAGGAGACAGAGTGCTGTTGAGGAATCTAGGCGTCCCTGAAAAACACAAGTTAGCTGATCGCTGGAAGTCCCAGCCCTATGTCATCTGCAAGCAGCTACCAGGGCTTCCAGTGTACCAGGTCCGGCCAGAAGGGAGTGTAGGCCCGTTAAAGACTTGGCATCGCAACCATCTACTGCCCCTATCAGAAGCAGTTCGTCTGTCGCCACTGTCAGATCCACAGATGACTCCCTCGACCTCTCAAAGGTCTCGATCAGTCACTAGGTCTCAATCAGTGCCTCAAGAGATGGATGATGAGGACAGTGAGGATGAAGAGACTGACTTGGACTGGCTGTGGTCATCTCGATTGACAGGGTCTATGACTCCCTTTTTGTCCCCATCTGAAACAACGGACATTGGAATTCTCAGACCCGAGGCCCCTGAGTTTGTGTCTCAGAGCTTGCTGTCTGAAGATCTGGAGGATGACTAAAGTTCCATGTCCACAGGAGACCCTGAAGAAGTCTCAGCCTTTGCAGCAGGAGGAGTGGAAACTGATATGCAGGAAGAGGAAGCTATGGAGGAAGCTATGGAGGAAGCAGAATCCAGTGTGTCTGAACAAGCAGCAGAAGAAGCTGTGAAGGGAACAGAGTTCAGCATGCCTGAAGCCCCAGAGCCAAAAGAGCAGAGAGAGAGAAGAGCTATTCACCCACCCAAGAGACTAACATATGATCAATTGGGTGAAAGCTCCGAAGAGGCTGTGTTTACCTCTAAAAGGACATTAGAAATACAGTGGGGCAAAAAAGTATTTAGTCAACCATCAATTGTGCAAGTTCTCCCTCTTAAAAAGATGATAGAGGCCTGTAATTGTCATCATAGGTATACCTCAACTATGAGAGACAAAATGTGGACAATCACATTGTCTGATTTGGAAATATTTTTTTTTTTGCAAATTATGGTGGAAAATAAGTATTTGGTCATCTACAAACATGCAAGATTTCTGGCTCTCACAGACCTGTATCTTCTTCTTTAAGAGGCTCCTCTGTCCTTAACTCATTACCTGTATTAATGGCACCTGTTTGAACTTATTATCAGTATAAAAGACACCTGTCCACAACCTCAAACAGTCACACTCCAAACTCCACTATGATGAAGATGAAAGAGCTGTCGAAGGATACCAGAAACAAAATTGTAGACCTGCACCAGGCTGGGAAGACTGAATCTGCAATAGGCAAGCAGCTTGGTGTGAAGAAATCAACTGTGGGAGCAATAATTAGAAAATGGAAGACATTCAAGACCACTGATAATCTCCCTCGATCTGGGGCTCCACGCAAGATCTCACCCCGTGGGGTCAAAATGATCACTAGAACGGTGAGCAAAAATCCCAGAACCACACGGGGGACCTAGTGAATGACCTGCAGAGAGCTTGGACCAACGTAACAAAGGCTACCATCAGTAACACACTACGCCACCAGGGACTCAGATCCTGCAGTGCCAGACGTGTCCCCCTGCTTAAGCCAGTACATGTCCGGGCCCGTCTGAGGTTTGCTAGAGAGCATTTGGATGATCCAGAATAGGATTGGGAGAATGTCATATGGTCAGATGAAACCAAAGTAGAACTGTTTGGTAGAAACACAACTCGTCGTGTTTGGAGGAGAGAGAATGCTGAGTTGCAACCAAAGAACACCATACCTACTGTGAAGCATGGGGGTGGCAACATCATGCTTTGGGGCTGTTTCTCTGCAAAAGGAACAGGACGACTGATCCCTGTACATGAAAGAATGAATGGGGCCATGTATCGTGAGATTTTGAGTGCAAACCTCCTCCCATCAGCAAGGGCATTGAAGATGAAACGTGGCTGGGTCTTTCAGCATGACAATGATCCCAAACACACCACCCGGGCAACGAATGAGTGGCTTCGTAAGAAGCATTTCAAGGTCCTGGAGTGGCCTAGCCAGTCTCCAGATCTCAACCCCATAGAAAACCTTTGGAGGGAGTTGAAAGTCCATGTTGCCCAGCGACAGCCCCAAAACATCACTGCTCTAGAGGAGATCTGCATTGAGGAATGGGCCAACATACCAGCAACAGTGTGTGACAACCTTGTGAAGACTTACAGAAAACGTTTGACCTCTGTCATTGCCAACAAAGGATAAATCACAAAGTATTGAGATGAACTTTTGATATTGACCAAATACTTATTTTCCACCATAATTTGCAAAAAAAAAAAAAATATTTCCAAATCAGACAATGTGATTGTCTGGATTTGTTTCCACATTTTGTCTCTCATAGTTGAGGTATACCTATGATGACAATTACATGCCTCTCTCATCTTTTTAAGTGGGAGAACTTGCACAATTGGTGGCTGACTAAATACTTTTTTGCCCCACTGTACCTGATCCTTCCACCTCACATTTAGTGGAGGACAACCCCAGCTCACCCCCTGGCACATCTGGTTGGGCCATCCCAGTTACGGTGGCCTGTAGACAGGACAAACCCCCCTCCCAAGCCAATTGGTGGGAGGTTCCTCTGTCAGAGTTTTATGAAAGAGCAAACTGTTTGATTTCCTGTGTGCTTTAACTTTTGTTCCTCTCCTCGTGTATTAAACAAAGCATGTAACAGGTCACAAATTGCTGCTGTCTTTGGGGACCAAAGATTTCAAGTGTTACCATTGCATGCATCTTAACAGACTACAATTTGTGTATAGATAAGAATTTTGGCTCCCTCTGGTGTCCGTTTTATACTAGACTACTAAAGTTGTTTGGTTCAGTTATTCATGGATAAAGCATTATGGGTATTGTGGTATCAGAGACAGAGACTCTATTGGCGTGGATAGAATTGAGATTACATTACCCACAAGACCACTGTACTACCAACAGTGCAATGCGCTGCGCACAGCCTGATGGGAGAGCTTATTTAAGGCAGGGGTGGTCTCAGCCCGCTCTCGGGACGCCATCTTCCAGCCGGCAGGAGGCCTGCGTTGAGGCATGCTGTAAGTGCGCCTAGGCCTGAGAAGCCTGGGCCTAAAGTTAGAGAGAGCAGATCACCTAGCCGGAGAGGGTTCCTCGCGGACAGTTAGCTGATCAAGCCTAGGAGGGATCAGTCTGCAACTCACAGCAACCGGAGTCACCTATCCACCAGTACCCAGGGAGCAGCCGTGCGGAGGACCAGGGGCCTCGTGCTACCGAGAGACGGACCACTAAGAGAAGGTCCCGGACTGGGGAAGACCAGCGAAGCAAGGCCTCATTTGGTGAGCGGGCACTTGCCCAGTAGCATAGTTAACTGACTCGAAGGAGTGTGATTTTCTTAAACGTTACTTTTACTTGTTGGCGTCTGCAGCGCCGCAAGTGGGGACACATCGCCTCTTAAGAGCGATACAACAACTAGGGGAAATTAGCATTCACTGTACCGCTACAGGGTGCGCCTCGATTGGCTGTCTTTTCCTTTCACCCTGCCTATTGGAATACAAATGACTAAGTGCACCAACGGAGCTAGATGAAGATTAACTGACTCTTAGAGGAACAGTCACCTGTTGTATTACCCTCACACGTTGTTACTATAGGACACGCACCAGTTGAACTGTCCACTAGGGGGAGCCATTCAGTTGCGAATTTATGTGATTGATATAGCTGTTTGCATCATTTTGTGATTTCTACTGTTTTATGTGAGACTTGGTGGAGAGGTGCCCCAGTGCTAATGTCATTGCACTGAGAGATTCCTCCACCACACTCTGACCCAGGTTTGGCCCTCGGGTCACGACATTTGGGTTTGATAGCAGGTTTATTCCGAACCAGTGATACTCCATTAACTTATACAGAGACCTGTATGTATTTGATGTTGATTGCATAACCATTGTTCTATTCTTTTGCCGAGTAAACATCTTACCACTGGTTAAGCTACATCTTGTGTGGGACTCTGTCTATTGCAGCTGTGTGGCAGGTGAACAACACAGAGGTAACAATATTTAACTACATTTATTGCTGTGTGGTATCATTGTGGTCCTCTATAGCCATTTTGGGGGCCCACAATCATATTATTGTCCAGTTGTGCCAAGGGGGAATCGAGACAAATTCTAGGGGTTGACAGGCAGAGTGCAGGCCCAAATTTAAACCAGCAGCTCCTACGGGGGTAGTGCTACAGAAACATATGATCTTCTTGAGTAGATGCCATAATGGAAGTGCGTTTTGAGGCTAGAGCTCTAAATGTTTGTTATAATACGAACTATAAAAATATTTTTGAACATACTGTTTTTTTATTTTCTATGCCACATTCCCCATGCCAATAACTGAGAGACAGTAATGAAGGTGAGTCCTTAGAATCTGCTGCATACATAGTGAATGGTGCTGTCTACTTGCCAGACATGCAGCCAACCTAGGTTTTGTCAAAAGATAAAGGATTGGGTTGGATTTCATGCAGCTTCTGTGCAACACTGAAATATTATGGTTTAATCAAGAAAAAATTGAATTGAATTCCAGAAGCATGAGACAAAACACTTTAATTTAGCATGCCTATTCACATTACTGCACAGAATGTCAAAAGTGCGTAGCAAAAATGAGACTGGCTTGAATTGTACAGTAAAAAAATGTTTTGGCCAACAGAAAAAAAAAAACACAAAATCCCATTTAACCTAATTCTCAGCAGTGCTAATGTGCAGTTTGCTCCTGCTGGGTCCTTGTCATAGCGGATCACATTAAATAAACCATGTCTTATTGCTGATTACATACTGTACATACAATGCTGTGCACATTAATTAGGAAAATTTGTGCAACCATCCTTTTGTGAGCTGAAAGACAATGAAAATTGATGGACTGTTTTTGTGGCCTTCTTCGTCTAGAATATTCTATTTGTTATATATTTACATGGGCTGACATATGATTAGCTAAGTCTATTTATGCAAGTTTTATAGTAAAACATTTAAAAAAGGACAGACTAAGACATGCATGCTTTTGTTGCTATATACAGATGTTTTATTTCATTTGTATTTACGTAAAAATGTATTAAGCATGTATTAAAGGATAAGCTCATCTTTAAAAAATAAATAAATAATAATAATTATAAAGGCACATCATTTTGCAGGTAAAAAAGTGCATTTATAATTTTTTTACTTGAAGCCTGTAAAGCATTGCACCATGATAGTTATTTAAGAACTACAAGCCAAGAGCCACAAATGAAGTCGATACTTTTAGTTACTCATTCACAGAACTCTGTGAATGAACGATGCAGTTGGGCGGGCGCAGCCCTGCACAGCCACGTTTTTAAAAGGAGTAACAGCAAGCCGGAAAGAAGATCCCCTGCCTGCTGTCACTAAACCTAGAGGAGTGGGGGGCGGCTTCAGGAGTGGGAACATGTTACATATTCCACCCTAAAAATGGGTGGAACATGTAACATATTCCCAAAGGTGAACTTATTCTTTAAGTAAAAATGTACCTCATACCTACAGCAGACCAGACGGGACACAAAAAGAGGTAAAAGTTTGATGCTGAACTCCAGGGAGATATAAAAGTTTGAAATTAATGCAGCTCTGTATTCATTAAAGTATTACTAAACCCACAACAGTAAAATCAGTCTGTATGTGCATTAAAGCATGCTTGTTATACTCACTGTGGAACCTAAGGGGTTAATCCTCCATATTGTGTGTTTATAGCAATTGTGCATGACTGCACAATTGTCAGTTAAAGTGACACAGTGCCGTATCTTTCGGAGGTCAAGTGGTTAATAAAGACAGTCACATTTAAGTATTTATAGGCTACCTCCAAGGCATACCTGCCCTTAATATATATATTGCAATATATGTCTCAAGATGGAAGCTTTGATAGACTGAGGTTAAGGACCACACTTTACAAAGGTCCCTTGGTGCTCCAGTGTGACTTTCACATACAGTATGTTTGCAAATGTATGCAACAAACTTTAAATAGTTTAAACTTATTTTTTTGATATCTCATAAAAAATGTTTGCACTTCCACAGTTTTTAAATTAAATAAATGTATTGATTGATGCATTCAACTCAGCAGTGTTGCTTCATTCAAAGTCCCACCATTCTAGTTGTTGCTTTTTTTCAAATTAAATAAATGGTTTGAAACCATTAAAAAAAGTTACAAAAATACAATACAAAATATTAGGCATTTTAGTGACATATTTCATCAAATTACATGTAGTTAATAATAATAAACAAAAAAATTAACTAGAAAAATATTATTATTATTATTACTTTACAGGATTAATATAGCACCAACAAAATAATATAGTGTTATCAAGACCATAAGGAATAAATGGTAAGATTCCATGCAATAAAACTTATTTTTACACGCTTATATATAAATGACACATTGTGCAAATGTACAGAACTGATCCCATTGGTTGAAACATTTTTTGACAGATCTGCATAATTAGTTAGTCCTTACTGAATCTAGGCAAACATGACAGAAAAGGACTTGATGGTCAAGAAAATACATGATCCAAAATAAAAGTTTGTAATAAATTAAATGAATCTATCCTCACAACATTGCATGTATCCCTTCAGAAAACTAAACTCTTATCTATATTCATATGTCACATGTCGTTTTCCAACAGAATAGACTGAGACTTGTTTCTGAAGCTAACAAAAATACCTGTAAAATGAGTGTTTACTTTCAAGTGCCTTATTAATTGTTTTGTAATTGACTTGCCAGTATGAATTTGTAATGTAAATAGGTTTTCTTTGGATTACTTACATTTCACAGTACTTTTATTTAATAATGAATTTCACAAAAGTTTTCCAAATGAAAAAAATATCTGAAAGTTTGCTCTGTGTTTGCCATTTCCAAGGCATATTGATTGAAATGCAAATGCTGTGCATGAATTATGCTGATTTCTGTATTTACCTTTGAAGAAAATTCCTACCCTTAAAAAAAGGTAGCAAGTGGTAGACAGGTAGATATCTGCTTCTAAAGGTTTCACTTACTAAATGTCAACACATTTTCATAGGTATTTTAAGGAACTGTTGTAGAAAGCACAAACAAAGGTGTCAATTAATGGAGATACTCATCCCCTGGTACTGTAAGAAATATAGAGAACTGCCCTGACTATTAGCCACTTCTGATACATTTATTGCTACTACTGGTGTTATGCTCCCATTTGCCTATTCTACCTCTTCTTAGGATTATAAAGGTCCAAGCAGTACTGATTCACAATTTTTTTAGCAGAATGTTGAAACAAAACAAAACATTGTTTTGTTTCAACATTCTGCTAAAAAAATTGTGAATCAGTACTGCTTGGACCTTGAAGAAGGGGACATACCCCGAAAGCTTGTCCTGAAAAATTCTATGTTAGTGCAAATAAAAAAAGTATCACGGACAGTACTTAATTTTCTCTGTCATAATTGCACTAATACGGCTACAATTACGTCAAGTAGGATTATAAAGGCAGTCCAGATAACAGGAACACTAGATTGTTATCTGTTGCTATTGCCGCATCCTACACCACTTTCTTTCTGGATAATGTACCTGCCAGTTATTTAAATACACTTCAGGGCCATTAAAAAAATGTATGACAGCTGGGAACCAACTATTAGCCACTTCTTTATGGTCACAACCATAATGACTATTAGCCACTTCTGATACATTTATTGCACAACCATAAGCGCTAAATTTGCAGAGGGGTCAACAAGGCTTATAGTGACAAAAATGTCATCCCCATTGTGAAGCATGGTGGTAGCTCACGTTTTAGGGATGTGTGAGCTCTAAAGGCACAGGAAATCCTGTGAAAATTGATGACACGATGAATGCAGCGCGTTATCGGAAAATACTGGCAGACAATTTGCATTCTTTGGCACAAAAGCTGCACATGGGACGCTCTTGGATTTTCCATAACGACAATGACCCTAAGCACATGGCCAAGTTAACTTTTCAGTGATGACACCAAGGAGGACATATATGGGATTTTTATGGTGCTGAAACACTACAATTCCTTAAAAGGTTTTCTTTTTTTCACAAACTTTTTTCTTGTTTGAATATCCATTTAAAATATCACATTAAAAAGAGATATACATTTTTCTGCATTATTAATATATTTGTAATAGTAATTATATGTACTATCCTTACTATACTTTTTTAATGAAATGTATTATTTGTACATCCTTTCTTTGAAAACTCTTAAATAAAAACTATTGAAAAAGTAAAAAGATATACAGTTTTACTTTACATATACAGCAGTAAATATTGATGTTTCTCTTCTCCATAAAGGCTACACTGTTGTTTTCCTCTACATGTTTCGCCGACAATGGCTTCATCAGGAGGAGTAAGTATTGTCAAGTATTTTAAGCTATATAAAAATAACATATACATATATATAAAAATCACAATTGTTTCATTTTTCCAATCAGCAAAATCAAATCATAGACATACTTACACACGTTAATATTATTTCAAAAGATATTTAGTCCCAACGTTCTTTGGTTACAAAATTGTCTCTGTCCCCAAATCATAAGGTGGTGTTAAAATGACCACTGGAGAGGCAATAAGACCTCAGCTCCAAAAATACAATAAACATATATATGTACCTGTATCCTGGAAGTGGACACACAAACATATGTCTTCCTCCCTACCCAGTAGATCAATACATTGGAAACCTACTATCTGCTGTGCTGTATTAAACATAAACAAAAAATCCTGTAGGCGCTACGAACTTCCAGTCTTAGCGTGAGAATGTCCAACCTGTAAGGATTCAAGAGGGCCAGTAACAGTGCAGCTGCAAACCACTGGAAGGGCACATAAAAATAAACAAAAAACACAAAAGCAGCGCTCGATGGAACTGGCATAAAACTTTATAGTCTAGTATTGGATACAATTACATAAATATTGCACATATTGATAAAGACACTAAAAGCACATGTAGCGGGTATACACTTTCTATTTAAAACTGGCAGAGACACCAGTGATGTGCAGTTCCCTGCGGCCCCGCGGGTGTCGCTGTCTCCTTGGGCTGGGGTTGAACCATTGCTGTGTGCTGTGCTTCCTTTTTGTCCTCCCTCGGCAGCGGTATGGTTGGGCGGGGAACCCGCCGTGCTTGCTGGGAGAGGGTATAAAGGGCCGGCCAACTTTTTCACAGGGTCGAGTGCCAGGCACCTTCAGCCTGTGGGCGGTGGTTCGTGTCGGTCCTCTGGGTGGCCTGGGCCTAGAGGACGTTCGGAGGTCGTGTTCCATTCCAGGCACCTTTGGCCTGGGGTGAGGTGCTCGGATGGAGGTCTGGAGCTCAGTGCCCAACACTGAGTTCCGCGAGGGAAGGAGATCCTAGGGGACCCTGGGAGAGGGTTCCCGAATCCGGAGGGCGTAATGGACCGGTGGAAGACACTTGCTTGAAGACCCGGTGCAGCATATTGCCGATGACAGGTGAGCCCTTCCATCGGAGACCGCCTGGAAGGAAATCCCCCTTTGCTGGGAGACCGCAACCCACTTTCAGGAAGGAAAGTGGAGAGTTCATTGTGTCTGGGCCTACTCGCATCCACACCTCCTTGTCTGTTCTGTTCTTTAAGGAGTCCAACTGATTGTATTCACTTTTGCATTGAGAAGAATAAAGGAGTGTTGGACTTTAATGGTGTGGAGCTCGTTTTCTGGCAGACATTGTTCAAGGTAACTCTCTTTGGAGGTTCCAGGTGCAGAACACCGACCCGAAGGTAAAACAAGAACTTTGCTTACACCATACAAACATCTGTGGTGAAGGCTTGGCGTGGTGACCCCGCACTCTCTCCTTTAAGGTACCCCTAGACAAGAGACAGACGAGCAGGAAAAAGAGGGGAGAGTGGAGGCCGCTACACACATAATCAGCAAATAATCAGCAATGATTGTGGTAAATGAAAGGAACAATGCTGATGCCACTGTAGAGTCTAGGATAAGAGGGGTTAACATCAAACCATGAGGTAGTATGGGTCCCCAGTAGGGATGAGCTCGGTGTTCGAGTCGAACATACGTTCGACTCAAACATCGGCTGTTCGACCATTCGGTGAACATCGAACGATTTGGGCCGTTCGCGCCAAATTCGAGTGACGCGATCGGCCCACAATACACTGCGCCATCGCAGTGCAATCCCGGCGCTGTAATTGGCCAAGCATGCACTGTGACCCCGCATGCTTAGCCAATCACAGCGCCGGCAGCTAGGAGAGCCATAATTGGCCACAAGCAGGTTGCCTGTGGCCAATTATAGCTCAGGGGGTTTAGCACACACCCCACACTATAAAAGGCCGTCAGCGCGGCGGCCTTGTGTAGTGTGTTCCGGCGCAGGGAAAGAGAAGGATAGGCAGGGACAGTGTTGATATTCTTTGTGCTATTCTTGTGTGCAGGGAGAGAGAAGGATAGGCAGGGAGAGTGTCAGTGTCATATTCTTTGCTAAACCTTGTGTGCAGGGAGAGAGAAGGATAGGCAGGGAGAGTGTCAGTGTCATATTCTTTGATAAACCTTGTGTGCAGGGAGAGAGAAGGATAGGCAGGGGACAGTGTCAGTGTCATATTCTTTACTAAACCTTGTGTGCAGGGAGAGAGAAGGATAGGCAGGGAGAGTGTCAGTGTCATATACTTTGATAAACCTTGTGTGCACGGAGAGAGAAGGATAGGCAGGGGACAGTGTCAGTGTCATTGTTGCTAAGCCTCCTGCACAGTATACACCTGAAGTTAGCCCGTATTGCTGTGTTTTCCTGGTGTGTTACACCAACAGGCATTTGCAGCACTTACAGCGGGCGGAGTGTGCCTCCTGCACATTATACACCTGAAGTTAGCCCGTATTGCTGTGTTTTCCTGGTGTGTTACATCAACAGGCATTTGCAGCACTTACAGCAGGCGGAGTGTGCCTCCTGCACATTATACACCCAGTGCCGGTGCTAGACTATTTTGCGCCCTAGGCAAGACCAGCTACTTGCGCCCCCCCAAAAAAATTATATGTTTTTAAACACAGACCACTGCACACTATGGATGAGCAGGGTCTTAGGTAGAAATGCACCTGCATTTGTGGTGTCACTGGAAAAAAGAATGTCCCTGCATCCTTGGTGCCACTGAAATGAAAATGTCCCTGCATTGGTGGTTTCACTGGGAGGACAAATGTCCTTGTGTCCGTGTTGTCACTGGAAGAAAAAAAATTGTCCCTGTGTCCATTATATGTAAAGTGCACCAGTAAATTTAAGTGGGTGGGGTGGTAGGAAGCTGGCAGGGGGGCACAGGGGATGAAGATGACAGGGATTGGGTGGTAGGAAGCTGGTAGCAGGGTACAGGGGATGAAAATGACAGGGGGTGGATGGTAGGAAGCTGGCAGTGGGATACAGGGGATGAAGATGACAGGGGTGGGTGGTAGGAAGCTGGCAGTGGGGTACAGGGGATGAATATGACAGGGGGTGGGTGGTAGGAAGCTGTCAGGGGGGTACAGGGGATGAAGATGACAGGGCGTGGGTGGTAGGAAGTTGGCAGTGGGGTACAGGGGGATGAAGATGACAGGGGGTGGGTGGTAGGAAGCTGGCAGTGGGGTACAGGGGATGAAGATGACAGGGGGTGGGTGATAGGAAGCTGGCAGTGGGGTACAGGGAATGAAGATGACAGGTGGTGGGTGGTAGGAAGCTGGCAGTGGGGTACAGTGGATGAAGATGGCAGGGGGTGGGTGGTAGGAAGCTGGCAGTGGGGTACAGGGGGATGAAGATGACAGGGGGTGGGTGGTAGGAAGCTGGAAGTGGGGTACAGGGGATGAAGATGACAGGGAGTGGGTGGTAGGAAGCTGGTAGTAGGGTACAGGGGATGAAAATGACAGGGGGTGGGTTGTAGGAAGCTGGCAGTGGGGTACAGGGGATGAAGATGACAGGGAGTGGGTGGTAGGAAGCTGGTAGTAGGGTACAAGGGATGAAAATTACAGGGGGTGGGTGGTAGGAAGCTGGCAGTGGGGTACAGGGGATGAAGATGACAGGGGGTGGGTGGTAGGAAGCTGGCAGTGGGGTACAGGGGATGAATATGACAGGGGGTGGGTGGTAGGAAGCTGTCAGGGGGGTACAGGGGATGAAGATGACAGGGCGTGGGTGGTAGGAAGTTGGCAGTGGGGTACAGGGGGATGAAGATGACAGGGGGTGGGTGGTAGGAAGCTGGCAGTGGGGTACAGGGGATGAAGATGACAGGGGGTGGGTGATAGGAAGCTGGCAGTGGGGTACAGGGGATGAAGATGACAGGTGGTGGGTGGTAGGAAGCTGGCAGTGGGGTACAGTGGATGAAGATGACAGGGGGTGGGTGGTAGGAAGCTGGCAGTGGGGTACAGGGGATGAATATGACAGGGGGTGGGTGGTAGGAAGCTGTTAGGTGGGTACAGGGGATGAAGATGACAGGGCGTGGGTGGTAGGAAGTTGGCAGTGGGGTACAGGGGGATGAAGATGACAGGGGGTGGGTGGTAGGAAGCTGGCAGTGGGGTACAGGGGATGAAGATGACAGGGGTGGGTGATAGGAAGCTGGCAGTGGGGTACAGGGGAGGAAGATGACAGGTAGTGGGTGGTAGGAAGCTTGCAGTGGGGTACAGTGAATGAAGATGGCAGGGGGTGGGTGGTAGGAAGCTGGCAGTGGGGTACAGGGGGATGAAGATGACAGGAGTGAGTGGTAGGAAGCTGGAAGTGGGGTACAGGGGATGAAGATGACAGGGGTGGGTGGTAGGAAGCTGGCAGTGGGGTACAGGGGGATGAAGATGACAGTGGGTGGGTGGTAGGAAGCTGGCAGTGGGGTACAGGGGATGAAGATGACAGGAGGTGGGTCTTAGGAAGCTGGCAGTGGGGTACAGGGGATAAAGATGACAGGGGGTGTGTGGTAGGAAGCTGGCAGTGGGGTACATGGGATGAAGATGACAGGGGGTGGGTGGTAGGAAGCTGGCAGCGGGGTACTGGGGGAGGAAGATGACAGGGGTTGGGTGGTAGGAAGCTGGCAGCGGGGTACAGGGGATAAAGATGACAGGGGTTGGGTGGGTGATAAGAAGCTGGAAGTGGGGTACAGTGGATGAAGATGGCAGGGGGTGGGTGGTAGGAAGCTGGCAGTGGGGTACAGGGGACAAAGATGACAGGGGGTGGGTGGTAGGAAGCTGGCAGTGGGGTACAGGGGACAAAGATGACAGGGGTGGGTGGTAGGAAGCTGGCAGTGGGGTACAGGGGATGAAGATGACAGGAGGTGGGTCTTAGAAAGCTGGCAGTGGGGTACAGGGGATAAAGATGACAGGGGGTGTGTGGTAGGAAGCTGGCAGTGGGGTACAGGGGACAAAGATGACAGGGGTGGGTGGTAGGAAGCTGGCAGTGGGGTACAGGTGACAAAGATGACAGGGGTGGGTGGTAGGAAGCTGGCAGTGGGGTACAGGGGATGAAGATGACAGGGGGTGGGTGGTAGGAAGCTGGCAGTGGGGTACAGGGGATGAAGATGACAGGGGTGGGTGGTAGGAAGCTGGCAGTGGGGTACAGGGGACAAAGATGACAGGGGGTGGGTGGTAGGAAGCTGGCAGTGGGGTACAGGGGACAAAGATGACAGGGGGTGGGTGGTAGGAAGCTGGCAGTGGGGTACAGGGGATGAAGATGACAGGGGGTGGGTGGTAGGAAGCTGGCAGTGGGGTACAGGGGACAAAGATGACAGGGGGTGGGTGGTAGGAAGCTGGCAGTGGGGTACAGGGGACAAAGATGACAGGGGGTGGGTGGTAGGAAGCTGGCAGTGGGGTACAGGGGATGAAGATGACAGGGGGTGGGTGGTAGGAAGCTGGCAGTGGGGTACAGGGGATGAAGATGACAGGGGGTGGGTGGTAGGAAGCTGGCAGTGGGGTTCAGGGGATGAAGATGACAGGGGGTGGGTGGTAGGAAGCTGGCAGTCGAGTACAGGGGGATAAGAAGTATGTGGCAGGAGGTAGGATGCCAGGGGAAACAGGGGGATGATGAGGAGTAGGGATGAGCTCGGTGTTCGAGTCGAACATACGTTCGACTCGAACATCGGCTGTTCGATCGTTCGACGAAGATCGAACGATTTGGGCCGTTCGCGCCTAATTCGAGTGACGCGAACGGCCCACAATGCACTACGCCATCGCAGTGTCATCCAGGCGCTGTGATTGGCCAAGCATGCACTGTGACCCCGCATGCTTGGCCAATCACAGCGCCGGCAGCGAGGAGAGCAATGATTGGCCACAGGCAGGATGCCTGTGGCCAATTATTGCTGAGGGTGTTTAGTACACGCCCCACACTATAAAAGGCCGCCAGCACGGCGGCCAGGTGTAGTGTGTTCCGGAGCAGGGAAAGAGAAGCATAGGCAGGGACAGTGACATTTATTTTTTCTTGCTTAACCTGGATTCCTTTAGTTTAGGGAAAGAGAAGGATAGGTAGGGAAAGTGTCAGTGTGTTTTACTGTGCGAATCCTTGTTTCTAGAGACAGGGAAGGACAGTGAGGGAAATTCTCCTTGTGCTATAGTGTGCTTTAAAAAAACATTTTTTCTAGGGACAGAAAACTATAGGTAGGGAGAGTGTCAGTGTGTTTTACTGTGCGAATCCTTGTTTCTAGGGACAGGGAAGGACAGTGAGGGAAATTCTCCTTGTGCTATAGTGTGCTTTAAAAAAACATTTTTTCTAGGGACAGAAAACTATAGGTAGGGAGAGTGTCAGTGTGTTTTACTGTGCGAATCCTTGTTTCTAGGGACAGGGAAGGACAGTGAGGGAAATTCTCCTTGTGCTATAGTGTGCTTTAAAAAAACATTTTGTCTAGGGACAGAAAACTATAGGTAGGAAGAGTGTCAGTTTCTTTCACTGTGATAATCCTTGTTTCTAGGAACAGGGAAGGACAGTGAGGGAAATTCTCCTTGTGCTATAGTGTGCTTTAAAAAAAACATTTTTTCTAGGGACAGAAAACTATAGGTAGGAAGAGTGTCAGTTTCTTTCACTGTGATAATCCTTGTTTCTAGGGACAGGGAAGGACAGTGAGGGAAATTCTCCTTGTGCTATAGTGTGCTTTAAAAAAACATTTTTTCTAGGGACAGAAAACTATAGGTAGGAAGAGTGTCAGTTTCTTTCACTGTGATAACCCTTGTTTCTAGGGACAGGGAAGGACAGTGAGGGAAATTCTCCTTGTGCTATAGTGTGCTTTAAAAAAACATTTTTTCTAGGGACAGAAAACTATAGGTAGGAAGAGTGTCAGTTTCTTTCACTGTGATAATCCTTGTTTCTAGGGACAGGGAAGGACAGTGAGGGAAATTCTCCTTGTGCTATAGTGTGCTTTAAAAAAACATTTTTTCTAGGGACAGAAAACTATAGGTAGGAAGAGTGTCAGTTTCTTTCACTGTGATAATCCTTGTTTCTAGGGACAGGGAAGGACAGTGAGGGAAATTCTCCTTGTGCTATAGTGTGCTTTAAAAAAACATTTTTTCTAGGGACAGAAAACTATAGGTAGGAAGTGTGTCAGTTTCTTTCACTGTGATAATCCTTGTTTCTAGGGACAGGGAAGGACAGTGAGGGAAATTCTCCTTGTGCTATAGTGTGCTTTAAAAAAACATTTTTTCTAGGGACAGAAAACTATAGGTAGGAAGAGTGTCAGTTTCTTTCACTGTGATAATCCTTGTTTCTAGGGACAGGGAAGGACAGTGAGGGAAATTCTCCTTGTGCTATAGTGTGCTTTAAAAAAACATTTTTTCTAGGGACAGAAAACTATAGGTAGGAAGAGTGTCAGTTTCTTTCACTGTGATATTCCTTGTTTCTAGGGACAGGGAAGGACAGTGAGGGAAATTCTCCTTGTGCTATAGTGTGCTTTAAAAAAACATTTTTTCTAGGGACAGAAAACTATAGGTAGGAAGAGTGTCAGTTTCTTTCACTGTGATAATCCTTGTTTCTAGGTACAGGGAAGGACAGTGAGGGAAATTCTCCTTGTGCTATAGTGTGCTTTAAAAAAACATTTTTTCTAGGGACAGAAAACTATAGGTAGGGAGAGTGTCAGTGTGTTTTACTGTGCGAATCCTTGTTTCTAGGGACAGGGAAGGACAGTGAGGGAAATTCTCCTTGTGCTATAGTGTGCTTTTAAAAAACATTTTTTCTAGGGACAGAAAACTATAGGTAGGAAGAGTGTCAGTTTCTTTCACTGTGATAATCCTTGTTTCTAGGGACAGGGAAGGACAGTGAGGGAAATTCTCCTTGTGCTATAGTGTGCTTTAAAAAAACATTTTTTCTAGGGACAGAAAACTATAGGTAGGAAGAGTGTCAGTTTCTTTCACTGTGATAATCCTTGTTTCTAGGGACAGGGAAGGACAGTGAGGGAAATTCTCCTTGTGCTATAGTGTGCTTTAAAAAAACATTTTTTCTAGGGACAGAAAACTATAGGTAGGAAGTGTGTCAGTTTCTTTCACTGTGATAATCCTTGTTTCTAGGGACAGGGAAGGACAGTGAGGGAAATTCTCCTTGTGCTATAGTGTGCTTTAAAAAAACATTTTTTCTAGGGACAGAAAACTATAGGTAGGAAGAGTGTCAGTTTCTTTCACTGTGATAATCCTTGTTTCTAGGGACAGGGAAGGACAGTGAGGGAAATTCTCCTTGTGCTATAGTGTGCTTTAAAAAAACATTTTTTCTAGGGACAGAAAACTATAGGTAGGAAGAGTGTCAGTTTCTTTCACTGTGATAATCCTTGTTTCTAGGGACAGGGAAGGACAGTGAGGGAAATTCTCCTTGTGCTATAGTGTGCTTTAAAAAAACATTTTTTCTAGGGACAGAAAACTATAGGTAGGAAGAGTGTCAGTTTCTTTCACTGTGATAATCCTTGTTTCTAGGTACAGGGAAGGACAGTGAGGGAAATTCTCCTTGTGCTATAGTGTGCTTTAAAAAAACATTTTTTTTAGGGACAGAAAACTATAGGTAGGGAGAGTGTCAGTGTGTTTTACTGTGCGAATCCTTGTTTCTAGGGACAGGGAAGGACAGTGAGGGAAATTCTCCTTGTGCTATAGTGTGCTTTTAAAAAACATTTTTTCTAGGGACAGAAAACTATAGGTAGGAAGAGTGTCAGTTTCTTTCACTGTGATAATCCTTGTTTCTAGGGACAGGGAAGGACAGTGAGGGAAATTCTCCTTGTGCTATAGTGTGCTTTAAAAAAACATTTTTTCTAGGGACAGAAAACTATAGGTAGGAAGAGTGTCAGTTTCTTTCACTGTGGTAATCCTTGTTTCTAGGGACAGGGAAGGACAGTGAGGGAAATTCTCCTTGTGCTATAGTGTGCTTTAAAAAAACATTTTTTCTAGGGACAGAAAACTATAGGTAGGAAGAGTGTCAGTTTCTTTCACTGTGATAATCCTTGTTTCTAGGGACAGGGAAGGACAGTGAGGGAAATTCTCCTTGTGCTATAGTGTGCTAAAGCATTCCTCATCAACCATCTTTGAAATCCTTGTTTTTTGGACACTCAGGGAAATTGTCGTTGTGCTATTCTGTGCAAAAGCAATCATCCTCAACCATATTTAGAAATCCTTAAGTAAAGGGACAGAGAAGGACACCTGAAGGTAGCCCTTATTGCTTTTTTCCCATCTCCCTGCAGGCCATCTATTAGAATGTCTGGAAGGCAAACAAGGAGAGGCAGACAGTCAGGAGGCAATAAAAGAGGGCAAGCAGGCTCTGTGTCTGGGGGCAACAGTGCTGGTCGTGGACGCGGTGCATTGTCATCAGCACATGGCCATGGGACACGCTTGTCCTTCTTTTCGGCAGCTGGACATGTTGAGCCACATCATGCCGAAGACTTGGTAGAGTGGATGACCAAGCCCTCCTCCTCCTCCTCATCCTCTCTCACCCAGGCTCAGGGTACTGGCAAAGCAGCTGCCAAAGCGTCCTCTTCCCTGGTATCAATGTCAGACTCATCATCAGTCACTCCTTCCCTAGACCCACCATGTCCTCCTCCTGAGGAGTCCCCCGAACTGTTTGAGCACAGTGTTGGGTACATGCTCCAGGAGGATGCCCAGCGTTTCGAAGGGTCTGATGATGAAACCCAGCTACAGGAAGGCAGTAGCGTGAGAGCAGACAGAGGGGATGCTCAAGAAGGACACCAATCTGGCAGTCATGTTCCAGCAGCTGCAGCATACTGCCAGATTGGCTCCAGTGATGAGGAGGGAGGGGATGATGAGGTCACTGACTCCACGTGGGTGCCTAATAGGAGAGAGGAGGAGGAGGAGGATGAGGAGGAGGCACATCTCCAACGAGGCAGGATGCCCTTTGGTGGCCAGCGTAAGGGCAGTACACCGACGGAATCACACTGCAGAGCTCCGCCTGTGCAGGGCGCTGCCTCTGCCCGTCATTCAAAAAGTTCTTTGGTGTGGGCCTTTTTTGAGTCAAGTGCATCAGATCGCACAGCTGCTGTTTGCAACATATGTCTTAAGCGTATATCGCGTGGCCAAAACATCAGCCGCTTGGGTACCACATGCCTGACCAGACATATGTTGACCTGCCATGCAGCTCGTTGGCAAGCCTACCTCAAAGACCCACACCAAAGAACAAAGCGGACCTCTCCTTGCACCGCATCAGCTGGGATCTCCAACCCCACTATAACTTCAGTCCTCTCTGAAACATGCACTGAGAGGAATGAAGGTGTAGAATTAGGTGTGTCACAGCCAAGTACTTGCGGCCACTCTGCTAGCAGTACACCGACGTCCGATTCTAGCAGGCAAATTTCCCTGCCCCAGCTGCTGGACCATCGAAAGAAGTTCACTCCCAGCCATCCACATGCCCAGCGGTTGAATGCTAGCTTGGCTAAATTGCTAGAGCTTCAACTGCTGCCTTTTCAGTTGGTAGACTCGGCCCCCTTCCGTGAGTTTGTGCAATGTGCGGTTCCTCAGTGGCAGGTTCCCAAACGCCACTTTTTCTCACGGAAGGCTATTCCGGCTCTCTACCGGCATGTGGAAGGCAATGTCTTGGCCTCGCTGGACAGGGCGGTCAG